>JBBJLR010000139.1:8549347-8562938 GCA_037577145.1 Brachypetersius gabonensis | reverse complement strand
TGCAGGTTCTGCAGGTCTCCGTGCTGTTTGTGTGTCTAGAGTGAAGGATCTCCACACATGTGATGTGTGTCTGTCTTTTCTGCTGCATGTCTCTCGACTTGTTGTGGTCTTGTGTTTAGATTCCCCTACGCCAACGGTACCGCCCTTTTTATGTAAGGACTATAATAATTGGTTACACCAAAGAACACGTGACGGCATAAGCCAATCAGAGGCAGAGATTGCATTGCATACACAAGAGAGGAAAAAAAAAACCATGGCAAATATGTGTGTAATCTTTTTAATAAATAATGACAGGCCTTCTCTTCACATTCTTCTTCACAGCTCAAGAAAGCAGAGGTTAATGCTTGTTATGTCTCTCTCTTATCTAGATTGCAGGTCTCCGTTTTGTGTTCCTTATCAACCAGGAGCTGATTTCTCTTATCAAAGCAGAGACTGCCAAGATGAACCAGCAGTGACCTGTTAAATAAACCGCCCTGGACTCTGTTTGCCGGCGGAGACGGAGCGAAAGTGAGCGGAGCAGTGGGCGAGCAGCGCACTCAGGACCTGCCCTGAGTTTCTGAGCAGAAGACTAGACTGCTGGTCTGGCAGATCGGCCTGTAGATAAACACGTTCACAAAGAGACTGTTCTAACACACTGAAAAGGGCCTTTGAGCGCTCGCAAGAGGGTTTAATCCAATTTCACATTGAAAGCTTCCCATACAATGAGAAGGCCCTTCACAGCCATACGAGCAGGTGGGCTTGATAAAAGACCCCAGTGGGACGTGGTTACAGTGGTATGAAGCTGGAAATGAACCAACGTCCTGCAGTCATAGGGCACGCCGTTCAGTCTGGAGCTGTAATTGGATCGTTTTCTCTGTTTAATGTTGGAATAACCATGCTGTATTTACCAGTATGCTTCTAAAAGCGCTGGCATAGTCTTTAAACTCTGCTTTCCCCATAAAGGACCACGAGAATAACTGTGTTCACACATGTTAAGTTTCAGGTGTTTGATCAGAAGCACTGCTCATGTAAAAGTGAAGAGTTAACACTGAATACAGTAGAGCTTCAGAGAGACTGTGCGCACTTGTCATGATGTTTTATGTTGTAAGTAGTGGAATAATTAAAAATAAACAACTCTGAATAAAACTAGGCGTGTGGAGACAATTTTCAAGACATGTTCAATTTTTTTGGAACAGCGTTTGGTTTTATTCATGTTCTCACAATTTCATATTTTCAGGCTGTGATTTAAGAATTCATATTTGTTTTGCTCAAAGAATTTACATTTTGGAAACCGATGCATCACTTGATGCGAATCAGTTATATCAGTGGCTGATGTAATATTACAGAGGTGGTGTTTTGGCTGATTGCTCAGACTAAAGTCAAGAATGTGTGGTTAAAAGCAGATATGAAAGATGGTTGTAAACCCAAAATTCTTGTCCAGCCAGCAAGTTACTCCTATTTTTTTTCCTCCACAAACACACACAGATCAGCCATGACATTAAAACCACCTGCCTAATATTGTGCAGGTCTCCCAAATTAGCTCTGACCCGTCGACGTTTGGACTCTACAAGAACTTCGGAAGGTCTGCGGTTCTGCAGCAGCAGATCCTGTAGGTCCTGTAAGCACTTCCTCCATGGAATGGACTTAGTTTGTCCCACAGAAGCTTGATCAGACTGAGATCTGGGGAATCTGCTGACAGGATTCTCACCGGGTCACCAGTCCAGCCCTGATGAATGGAAAACCTAAGGTTCTCCAGCAGAGCATCACCCAGAGCATCACACTGCCTCCGCTGCCTTGCCTTCCTCACGTAGTGCATGCTGATCCATCTCTTCTCCAGGTAAGCCCCACACAGGATACAGAATAAAACGTGATCCATCAGACCAGGCTGCCTGCTTCCATTGGTCCAGTTCTCCACTTTTTTGGACAGGGGTCAGCATGGGCACTCTGACTGGTCTGCAGCTGAACAACTTCTTCAGTTTGTTCTACAGCAGAGCTTGAGGTAAAGCTTGAAAAGGTTCTTCATGCTCACATATCATCAAAATCTGGTCTTTAAAGAACTGTTTTACAGAGAAAGATTCTTTAAAGAAGCAAAACCGGTGGTTCTGATGCGTTGCTCCATAAATGAAGAGATGATAAAAGGAAAGAGCTTCTCAGTAAGTCTGGTCTGTACTGTAATAAAAGTAGGTTCATCTGGTGAGGCGGGTCCTTATCATGAGTAAATAGGAACTGATGGACGACCATAAAACACTTAGTGTGTTATAAATTAGACTTATCGCTCGCTCTCTCACACACACATATACACTGTGGGTCGGTTTCTCAGACGTGGATTAAGCCCAGGTTTAGACTAAGATTCTGCACCAATAGTGAATCACTTCATTTTAGGCTTAATCCACACAACTGTGCAAAAGTCTTAGCCCCCTGTTCAAATTGTTTAAATCCATTATTCTCAGTATGTTTAGCAAAGTGAGGATTTTTCTTGCATTATTTACCCATCCAGGATCTGACTGTTCACTGCAGTCCAGGCCATTTACTAAGTACTGAGTTTTAACACTCCAAGTAGTTTATTTACCTAAATCAGCACCAGGTTACTCTGTATTTCCCTGCATTTTACCTGCAAAGTGTTTTTTTTTTTTTAAATGTTTTTATCAGTGACCTGTTCAGAGAGTTTCTCTACACACACGCACAGCCCTGATTAAGTGCAGGTGGAGTGGATGGACAGACGGATAATTTGTGAATTATTACCATTATTAGTAGTAGTGATAGAAGAAGTATTTGTATTATTAGAATTATTAGAATCATACTTTTTGATAAATATATATTTAAAATATATAATATATTTTTGAAATTATAATTTTTTATGTTGTTTTCTGAATAATAGAGTTATACCCCGACTGCGGGGTGTGTGGAGGTTGTACAGTTGTACAGTGAATTTAGAATAATGTAAATGAACACCACCTGCCCCCCCCTGGCCCACGTGGAACTGCCCCATCAGACCCCCTCCCTCCCTCAGTAGGTACGTCACTGATGCTGTGGCGTCACAACGCGAGTCAGTGGCGAGCGAAGCCGCGTGCAGGCTCAGAAGAGCCGGGACTGCAGATACAGCAGCGCGTGAGTAGATCAGGATTTTCTTTCTTTCTCTTTCTCTCTCTCTCTCTCTCTCTCTCTCTCTCTCTCTCTCTCTCTCTCTCTCTCTCAGCCACACACTCACACACACTCACACTCCATATGCTTTAACTCATTTACACTGATTTCCACCGCGCTCTGTAACGCACGAGCCGCTTTAGGGGTGTAGCTGCGAGGGCTGTGTGTGTATGAGTGAGTGTGTGAGAGCGAGCTGAGTATATATATGTGTGTGTGTGTGTGTGTGTATATGTATATAAAATGTGTGTGTGTATACACATATACACAGGCATATATATATATAATATATTTACGTCTGTGGGTCTGGGGTGAGTCCTTAAGGCTTGTCGCTCCTGGAGCCACCAGAGCTCCAGACACCTCTGATACCTGTGAAGGCGGGGTGAGGGTGAGGGTGAGGGTGAGGGTGAGGGTGGTTGATCTGGACTGATGACGTAGGGAGCACAGTGTGTGCAGGTCAGTGCTGAAACCAGTGGAACACTGTGTTACTTTACACACTTTTACTGGATTGGAAGTGAACACATAGAACAAGTGTGTTTGTGTGTCTCCGCCTCTCTCTCATGTATGTGTGTGTGTGTGTGTATTATCCATCTATCTATCTATCTATCTATCTATCCAACTATATATAATACTTGTGGGCACAATTGTACATGCATTTTATGTGCAAAAATGGATTGTGTGTGTGTATATATATATAGTGTATGTATATACAGCACCTCGGCTCCTCTTCACATTTACATGTACGTAAAGTAAACAAAATATATGCTTTCTTGCTTTATTTGTCACTTTGTGTGGTCGCGTTTTCTGTTTTAACCCCTCTGTTTAACGAGACCGTGTGTTCTCAGAGTGTTGCTCAGTCATGTTTATTGCTCTGACTGCACGGCTCTTATGAAACCGTTCATCCTGGAACCGCACAAAAGGCCACTGGATTTCTGCTTGTACCCTTTTTTATGACCGTGTGCTCATTTACTTCACCGCAGGCTGTTTTAGTGCCTCCTCCCTGCGTGAGTGAAGATGTTGTTTTCCTCAGATGAGAGCAGCCTGTTCTCGCTGTGCTGAGACGGACTGTGCGTTTTTTGGAAGGCACCCTATTAGCCTGTCTGTTTGAGCCCACCCCAGAATGCGATTGGCCCCTGGAGCTGGGCCTGGTGGGGGTGTGAGGGGGCGTAGATCTCCACAGTGCTCCACATGCTGGCAGTGATATGGTTCATTTTTGTGCCGCACTGAGTCATGTGATATTCGGGTGGCGGGGGTGTCTGACGGCTCTTTTTTAAAACGGGTTTAAGAGGGTTCAACTGTGCTCCAGCTCTGTTCGCAGATCATTGGTCTGGAGCTCAAATGAAGGCCACAGTCTCATTCTTTCCAGGCATGGGACTGAGGAGTTTCCTTTCTGTTTCTTTGGAAGCTGCTTCTCCTTTCCTTCTTACTTAATCATCCTCAGGATCTCAGAGAGTCCGAAGTAACTGCCATGCAAGGCTCACATTTCGTGTGACTGCAGAACATTCTGGGTCAGAACACTCAGCCCGGGTGCACAAAGCACGACTCAGTGGTGAACGGGTGTGGATGGGCTCGCCTTAAATCGACAGTTTGCCAAGTTGCCGAGCATTCAAGATCGAGATTCAAGAAATACGTCACATATAGTTATACAAGTACATTATACTGTGAATTATACTGATCCATAACTGTGCAATACAGTTAACAAATAACTTAAAGAGAATTTTTGAAAGGCTAAAGTAATTCAATAAAAAAATATCCAGGAGAAGAGTATCTGGATAAGATCTGGATGGTGTGCAAAAGTGTAGCAGAACAGAGTGTATGTGCTGTAAAGTGCAGTGTGTTAGTTTGCTGGTTAATGAATAGACTTACATATGACAGGCAGCAGATGAGCTGCAGTGAGGCAGAGAGTTCAGTTTGTTTAAATGTTTATTGTCGTGTCCTGGTTAAGACATTTTCTGGATAGAAGCTTCTTTTAAGCCTCTTTTCATTATCACTAGTAGGAAAATGGCTCAGATGGTGCAGCTACGTGAGTGTCGATGTAATGCAATTCAAATCGATGCTTAAATTAAACTGACTCAGTAGAGATGGTGAGCACCTTTAAGATCTCTGAGGACATCACCTGGTGGTTTGGGATGGCTTAGACGTTTTGGGTCCCTCCTGCAGGCATAAAAACCTTTAATGCAGCTTCTGTCAGGAGCATCCGGACCATGAGTATCACTGCATGGTTTGGGTGTTGCTCCGTCCAGGACTGCAAAGGTCTGCAGCGAGTGAATAGAGCTCTGCCATCCCTGCAGAACATCTACACCAAGACAAAAGCAGTCCAGATCTCTGCCCATGCCAGCAACTATATGTTGCACCTGCTGAACCTCAGCAAACCGTGTCTCCGCTTTATGACCAGAACTGAGCGAATTGAAAGTAGCTTTTTTCCCCTCAGGTGATAAAGCTCCTCAAACAAGACACGTCTCACATTCAGTCAACAGCACTCCCCTTACATAATTCTCTCAGTACTGTAATACTTTTCATACCATAATACTCCTATTCCATTATGCCTAGGATACTTTTTCTTTACTAGAAAGCACATGACCATTCACCATTTGCACAATGACAGTGTGCACGTTTTGTTTAGTCTCCACTATAAATGCTCCGATACTTTCAGTCCATAGTTTAAATACAGTGTTACATTCATATTGTTTATATTTGTGTGTATTTGTCAGTTTTCTATTATTCTACTCTTTATTCCATTTTCCAGTTACTGCACTGTAGCAGTTCAGGGTTGCGTTTCACTGCATGTTGCGTGTGTCACTGTGCATGTGACAAACATCTTGAATCTTGAATCACTTTCATTCTCACATTTTTTAAAACTCCTGGGAGAAAACTAGGGTCCCCCAGGTTGACTCTTAAGCCCTCTGGTTCAACAGGTTTTTCATGAGTCTTTATTGATACTGTTCATGTTGGAAATAAGTGTTTCAGGCGTTTTCTGAGTTTGGTTTGCATAGAGCCTTAAGGTTTATGTTGAACAGCGCAACATCCACGGTTACAGTTTTTGCCACCCGTGGAACTCATTTAATCAGTTTGAACTTTTATTTGTTTTTTCCTTCTTCAAAGATCGCCACAGCAATGCAGAACCTCCACCGCTGCCAAGGACTCGCTCGTGTTCTCTTTCCCCGCTCTCACAGGTACGTCATGCTGCAGGCTGGTGTGTTACGAGGCTGTAAATCTAGACCTTCTTTTCCTGTTCCTGGAGAAATTGTATATGAAGGTTAAATATTGTTCTTGCTTCGTTACTCAGTTACTCTGGCTCATGACCAATTTAACGCATTCGATGGCTTCACCTAACTTTACCTTAACTGTTGGTCAGGTAAAGCTATTGTGTTTGACGATACTGTGATACATTATTTTAGCCCAGCTGGGCTTTTAGTTGTCCATCTGAAGCAATTGCATGTGCACCTTCTGCAAGGAGTACCTTGGTGACTAACTAGGCCTCTTGTTATTGTTTATTCATTTCTTTTTCCCTATATTCATTAAATAAAAAAAAAACCTCTTTGCTTACACTCTTGCTCCATGCCTTTCTTCCTTTTTTGCTTTAATCACTGACTTTTTCTTCGACAGTAGTTTAATTGTGTAACCAAGCTGGCATTAACTTGGTTGAATAGCGAATGTTGATTTAACCCAAGCTTTACAGGTTGAAGAACAGATGTGGACTACTTGAGCATGTGGATGTATGTCGCTCTGGATAAGGATTTCTGCTAAATGGCGTAAATGTATTTCTCTTCAAGTGTCCAGCGGCTAAAGAGCAACATCCCAGTGGCATCAGCATGTTCGGGACTCGTCTCTCTCCGCTGGGGCAGCAGTAGCAACCAAGGGAACCAAGGGAACTTCTCCAGGGCACCGAGGTTCAGATATGCACTTACGGGGCTTGTGGCTGGAACTGGAGCCGTGTTGGCCTATGGACTTTATCACAGTAAGGTAAACTACTGCTAGCTTCAAGAGAAGAGCCACTTCTTCTTTAGGTCCACCAACCTTTTATTCACTCTCCTTGTCCATACAGGTGCACTCTGTGTTTTTTTTTTCCCATAGCCTTAGTAGCAGATAAGGGTATAGGAGAGGATCACAGCAGGTTTTGTTTAGTCTACAATTCTACAAACAGAGCACAGTGGAGTTCCTGTGTGCCTTCTTCAGCTTTTCACCTGCTGTTCTTGATTCAGGATTGGGTTTGATGGCAAATGATCAATAATGTGTTCCATAATATCTAAACGGGTCGAACATGTACATACGCACACACACACACACGCGCACACACACACGCACACACACACACACACACGCACACACACACACACACACACACACACCCTACAGCTGCCATTCTGGAATGTGGAAGTGTCAGTGTTGTCTGAGGCAGACAAGAGAGATAGCCTTTATCCTGCTGAAATTAAAGGGAGAGTTCCACTTACCACAGATGTGCTCAATCATCTAAACGTGTTTGGAGTCCAGATTTTGCTTCTGTGGTGTAGAACCGGAACTATAAGGCTAATGTGACTTTTCCAGAGCTGCTATTTACAAAGCAGTCTTAAGAAGAACTGATCTCAGATTCCTCTGTATTTATGACCGTTGTTGCCACAACACCACGCCTGTTTGAGAAAACACCTGTTGTGTGCCCCTGCATCATTTAGCTTTATGCTGGTGTTCAGATCATGTGTACAGCTCACAGTAAATCATATTGTGTTCTAAACCACCTCCACAAGTCTGATCCACCTTAATGAAGAGCTGGATGTGGTTTGAGGGTGTTTGGAGAAGTTTTGGGGGGGTGTTTACAGAAAATATTTGGGTGACTATTGACTACTAACGTTAGTCACATTAACCTCGTTCTAAACTAAAGAAGCAAAAGTCCAGATATATCTTGGCTGATCGACCACATCTGGGCTCAGAGAACAAAATAAATTCAAACTGTAACTTCAAGGCAGGTGGTCACATGATCAAGTATTGGCGAAGGAATGATATGCACATGTGACTTTTGTCTGGAGCACTTGACTCAAAAGAGCACAAATGAGAACAGCGTAACTGCAGTGCCGGTTCATTAGGCTCCTGGTTTTAACTTGCAGTCCTGGGACTGGATTTGTCCTCTTGAGTTAAGCTCCCCGGACAAAAGAATAGTAACATGTGAACATCATTCCTTGTCTAATGTTTGACTGAGACCCCCTGCCTTGGAGTAGTTTAAGTTACATCATTCTCCACTGAGCCCATACGTTGTCGATCAACCACGACATGTTTGGATTCTGAAATTTGCTTCTTTAGTTTAGAACAAGGTCAATGTTACTAACGCTAGAAGTCAGTTGGGGCGTCTAGTGGTTAGGGAGTTGCCCCTGTGATCAGAAGGCTGTGGGTTTAAATCCCAGGGTGGCTGGTGGCACCTGTAAGGTACCCTTGAGTGAGGTACCATACCCACACACTGTATTCATTAGTGCCCGCTGCTTCACTTGGTGAATGGGTTAAATGGGTTCAATCAGAGGAATGTGTGCTGGTCACACTGTGTGCTGTGGTGTGTTCCTGTATGACAAATGGACACTTCACTTCCCTCATTTTGCCTGCTGATATGATCGGACATTTGGATGAGCCAACACCCCTGCTGATAGTGGAGGCGAGGACTTGGACTCATGCAAACTTCTGATAGCCTGATAAATGACCTGCTACACAAATACTGAGCTGCTGGATATGAAAATGTTACTGGCCATGGACACTGCTTTATGTTGCATTATGTTGTTGATTATATGCAGTAGGCAATTTAAGGAGTGATGGGGGGTACCCCAGATGCAGATGCATTCCCTTGTTAAGCAGAGGAACAATGGGATGCATGTCGTAGCAGAGAGAGTGCAGGGACAGTGTAGTGTTCCTGATTCTGTGATCCTTTATCTTACTGGGGTTAAAGTGATAAACATGGGAAAACCTTGCTGCAATACACTCAGTCTCTTTCAGGGGGATAGATAGGACTGGGCATCTAGGGCTACAGCCTAGAATGAAACAAACCAACACCCATCCTCCTCCATCACCGAATCAAATCAAAACTAAAGCCCCATCAGCAATACCCCCAGTTGCATGTGATAAGAAATGTAAGTTGTGACAGAAGACACATCTTCTACAGGGAACCAACAATTTTGTTGGAATTTTTAAGAAAGATACCATGCCTTTGTCATAGTCCACATTTTTGCCCTTTAAGTTAAATTCAGTAAATAAAATGTTCAGAAATGAGACTGTGTCCATATTCAACGATACAAGTTGCCTGGGATTGCCCAAACTTTTGCACACGACTGTAATGTAAAGTGTGATTTGAACTCATGCCAGGCCTCCAAGGCTGTCACTCTATCTGAACACAGTGATTTAATTAATGAGACACACAGTGATAAGTTTAAGAGAGATTTGTGTAGACGTTAATGAGAAGAACTTCCTGTCTGGTGTGTCGCTGGGCCGTAATAAACCCATGACTAATGAGGTAAAAATCTGATGTGCCATGTGTACCTTCTGTCAGATCTGAACCTGACTGTCGCCCAATTATTTCTCATAATGTCTTTCATTTCATTCTCCAGGGTGAGCAGGCCGCCACCTCTGTGACTCAGACACCCTCCCTGCCTGTCTATAGTCAGGAAGAGGTCACCAAACATTCCTCCCTGGATGAGGGCATATGGGTCACCTACAAGGGAGATGTTTACGATATCACTGACTTTGTGGGCATACATCCAGGTGGTGACAAGATTCTGCTGGCCGCAGGGGGAGCTCTGGAGCCATTTTGGACACTGTATGCTGTTCATGGGCAAGAGCACGTTCTGGAAATTCTGTCTGAGTACAAGGTCGGTATACTCCGACCAGAGGACTGCAAAAAGCAGGAGATCGCCAACTCTGCAGACCCTTATTCCACTGACCCCCCTCGGCACCCTGCTCTCATTGTCAACAGCCTGAAACCCTTCAATGGGGAACCGCCATCTGCCCTCCTCAGTGACACCTACATCACCCCCTCTGCCCTCTTCTTCAAGCGTAACCATCTCCCCGTTCCCCAGATAGATCCCAACACATACAGGCTGCAGATAGAGGGTCTCCCTAAGGGTGCCGTGACACTTACCTTGGAAGAGCTCAAGTCTCAGTTCCCCAAGCACACAGTAACCGCAGCCCTCCAGTGTGCCGGAAACCGCCGCTCTGATATGAACAAGGTTAAGCAGGTGAAGGGGCTGAACTGGGGAGTTGCAGCTATAGGCAATGCTACATGGTCAGGTGCACGTCTACAGGATGTCCTGTACCACTATGGTTTTGGCCCCGGAGTGGCAGCTAAGGCTCAGCATGTGCAATTCGAAGGCTTGGACTACGATTCTACTGGTACATCATATGGATCATCCATCCCGCTGAACAAGGCCATAAGTGAGGAAGGAGATGTACTTCTAGCCTATGAAATGAATGGTGAGGAACTCCCGGTGGACCATGGCTACCCTGTTCGTGTGATTGCCCCGGGGATAGTTGGAGCCCGGAATGTCAAATGGCTTGGAAAGATAGTTGTCAGCGAGGAAGAGAGCAAGAGTCACTGGCAGCAAAACGACTACAAAGGTTTCTCTCCGAACACAGACTGGGACACGGTAGATTACAAATCAGCACCAGCCATCCAGGAGCTTCCTGTGCAGTCGGCCATCACCCAGCCCGCAGATGGGTCGACAGTGGATCGCAGCGACGAGGAGGTGACCGTGAAAGGCTATGCTTGGAGCGGTGGTGGGAGGGAGGTGGTGCGTGTGGATGTTTCAGTCGATGGAGGGAAGACCTGGCATGTGGCTGGTCTCCAGAACAGTGAGAAAGGACAAAGGCCAGCTCCCTCTCCCGCGCCCGGGCGAGCCTGGGCATGGAAACTGTGGGAGATAACCATCCCGCTGCCTGAAGGGGTTCAGGAGCTGGAACTTGTGTGCAAGGCAATCGACAGTAGCTACAATTCACAGCCAGACTCTATGCTACCTATTTGGAACCTGAGGGGGGTGCTTAGCAATGCTTGGCATCGAGTAAAGGTGAAAGTGACATGAGGTTCAGGAAGAACAGGGATAAAATTGACTCAGGAAAGAAAGAAATGTCATTTTTTTTAAACATGGATTCACGTGCTTGGCCAATATTTGGGTGTCCTAACGTGATTTTGGCCATGCTCTCGTGAGCTTAGCTTGCCATAGCTGGGTAGATTTTGGCCTCAAGTAGCGATGGGTATGGTTTGAATTGCGCTGATACCGAATTCCTTTTATTTATAAGCAACATTACAATCAGTTCCTTTTTGCACAAACACTGAGCTAACAGACCCGGATTAGGGGGTAAATTGTGTTGATTGTCAACAGCAGGGATTTTTATCTCTACAGGATTCCTCTTGTTTATTCACCCTGACCACTAGTCAACTCCGTTGATGCTTCTAAGACTTCGTCATTTTTAAATGTAAAATGCACTTTTAAATTTGATTTTAGGTGCCATTATCTATAATTACTGTTAAGATACTGAATTGAGGAAAAAGCACACATTTTTTAATGCAGAAAGGGTATTTAAAATGTTTTCAAGAGGTATTTCATCCAGCTGGAGTGGCACAAAACCACTTTGTATGTCTGACTTCGATACTGCAATATCAATACAATACCGTTTTTTCCCTCTTCAACAACTAATCTGTTAATACCACATCTGTCTGAATCTAAAACGGCTCCCTGCTTCCTCTAGGTTGCGCTGTGTAAGTTAGAACACTCTAGTTTCTACACTCATACAGTGCCCAGTGTTTGTTCTGGAATCTGTATGTTTCTTTACAGAACATTGGTTCATGTTTTCATGATAGTTCACGATATTATACGATCACAAGGAGAGTTTTTGATTGTTACTGCGTTTGGGATCGGCACACCCTTAAATACGAATAGAAGTTATGGAAGAATAAATGTGTGTTTTTAACAGTTCAGTGCTATCAAGTCCAAGAAGCACCAGATACAATAAAGAAGAAAATTAGGACTGCAAAGAACCTGGATCTCAACCATCCTTAATAGGCCATTTGTTTAGGAAGCATATTGCTTCTGTCACATAATCAGATAATAATGTAATTAAAATTCAGAATGCTTTAAAAGCATTCTTCTCAACATTGCTCCCCTCTTCCTTGCAACTTTTAATACTTTCCTGCTCCAACAAGCCCACTTCAGGCTCCTTAATGAGCCGACATGTTGCATTTGGATGTTTTATAGCATGGGGGGCTCTGGCACCAGTGTTTTGAAGATTTAGCAATTATGCACAATAATCTGCTGAAGTTTTTAATAAGAATGATTTTGATTCATTTCATTTATACTGAGTTCAACTCCTCCTAATACTTCTTAGTCTGCTCTGCTCTGCTATATGTTTAATATGCTACATCGTGCACATGATTGGTTCCCTCAGTGGGAAAAATGTTTTTTTAAAGAATTTAAGTATATGATGACCTCATTAAAAATAAAATCAATTTTACATGTACATCCATTTTCATTTATTTCCCACACACACATTATTTAAATACGGATTTACAAATGTAATGGTGATCAGAAATGTATACCTGCTTTGAACATTGCTATTGTGATTACGGTGTGACAAAAGGGACATTTTGACTTGGTGTTACTAAAATTAATCTTTAGTCTTACTATTTTGCAATTTTTTAGTCTGTTAAATCACTTTAATAAAAAATATGAACACAACTGCATTTTCCATAGCATTTGTTCTTGTCAGTAGACAATGTGCAAAACTATTTTATATTTTTTAAGTCAAGTTTGTGGACTGATCAAAATAGTCAAAAATAGTCCTATGACCTTTGTGACAGAAATGTGTCCTTTTGATCAAACAGATTTTTTTGTGGAAAAATCCATCATTTATCTAAAAAATGACATTTTGGTGCTGGGTTGCATTAGTGATTTGGCTATATTGAACTATTGTGTTTTATTTTAAATGATCCAGTAGGTTGTGAGGTGCAAACCTGATGAAATGTCTTTAAACAAAACAGATGAGACGATTGTGAATTTCCCTCAATAATTTATTGCATATCAGTCAGAAGACGACAGAGAGCAGAGTGCAGTATTAGTGAGTATTCTGTCCGTCTCAGAAGATGAAAAGACCAGAAGCTGGAAAAATGTTCCCTTGACATGACATTCCTTCAACACATCACATCATCACAGACCAAACCTCGACAGACATGTATATGAGACAGCGAGACTCGACTCGTCAGAATGTTCTCTATACTACCAGGATCTCCTGACACGTGATATGCATGCTAGTGACTGACTTGGGAGAACAAATCAGCTTAATACTCTTCACCCTCCTCCTCTCCTTCTCCCTCAATGGAATCAACACCAACCTCCTCGTAATCCTTTTCCAGGGCTGCCATATCCTCCCTGGCCTCGGAGAACTCTCCCTCCTCCATACCCTCTCCTACGTACCAGTGCACGAAGGCACGCTTGGCGTACATCAGATCGAACTT
>JBBJLR010000139.1:8540332-8548088 GCA_037577145.1 Brachypetersius gabonensis | reverse complement strand
GTGTGTGTGTGTGTGTGTGTGTGTGTGTGTGTGTGTGTGTGTGTGTGTGTGTGTGTGTGTGTGTGTGTGTATATATGAGGTTAAAGTATCCTTCCACCTATATTTCTTACATTTGAATGGTTTGTTTTTCCCTTTGAGAAAATGAATATGCTTGTACCGCATGCAGATGATTATCCAGTTCTCTCTCTCAAACTTGATATGATTCAGATTGATTATCTTGAAATGGTCTGTTTATAATGGTTTAAAAAGGGAGTCTAACAACAAGATTTTTTTAAATTAACAATAACGTTGAAACTAAACAATTGCAAGGCGCTGTACAAATCAAATTGAACTGAACTGAAAACTGAACTGTGAGAGAGAGAGAAGTAAAATATTTTCCAACCAACACTGTCCAACTTGGCTAATAGTCTACCCACAGCGATACCTAAAACTGAATGATGACCTCCGGATGATAACTTGGCGCTTTGATAGACTAGAATCACCGTCAGATTAATAGTGCGAATTGGTTGAAAACTCGTGATGGATTTAAACAATGGATTGTCTTTTCAGCGAAGGTTGTTTTCCATGGATTTTGACCAAGTTTCAAGAGAAGTTCTAGAGTGTTCTAGTGTTTTAGAGCGCAGCGGAATAAAGCTAAAAGACCGCAACTGATCTTAAGGGATTCTGTCTTGGTTTTCTCGATGTTTTTGGAAGTTACGGCAAAACCAACATCTAATTTTTACCGTAAAATAACAAAATTGACAAGATATTTTTCTACATGATAAAACTGATGTCCATTGTTCCAAAATTGGTAAAAACTCATTTTCGCCCAAAATTGATGTTACGGTCTTTTGCCTTTGCACGGCAGTATATGTATCTAGTTCATACTTATAGGTCACTACATGGTCAAACTCCGGTGTATATTACTGAACTCTTGGAACCATATATGCCCAGCAGGTGTTTAAGATCCTGTGAACAAGGTTTATTGACTGTGCCACGTACACGGCTGAAGACTAAGGGTGACAGAGCCTTTGCTAGGTGGTCCCTGGTCTTTGGAACTCTCTACCACAGAGCCTGAGAGAAGCAAACCCAGTCAAGCTTTTTATGAAGCAATTGAAGACACATCTTTTTGAGCTTGCTTTTATTTGATTCATGTGTTTCTTTTTGCTTTTACTTTGTTTTAGTTCTTAATGTACAGCACCTTGTGTTTTTTAACTTGAAAGGTGCTTAACAAATAAAGTTTAATTGATATACATATGAGCAGTGATGTATGTAATTTTAGTGTCTGATGGTTGGGTGTGACGCGGAGGAGTTGTAGAGTCTGATGGGTGGTTGTGTGACAGGGGGAGGGGTTACAGAGTCTGATAGGTGGCTGTGTGACAGGGGGAGGGGTTACAGAGTCTGATAGGTGGCTGTGTGACAGGGGGAGGGGTTACAGAGTCTGATAAGTGGCTGTGTGACAGGGGGAGGGGTTACAGAGTCTGATGGGTGGCTGTGTGACAGGGGGAGGGGTTACAGAGTCTGATGGGTGTGTGGTGTGTGGAGGAGGGGTCAGGTACTGATGTTGGATCAGTTCTGGAAGGAGCTAAAGCTCTGCAGCCTGTCACTGGCAGTTTCCAGAGTGACATCAGTGTCACCATGAGTGTCCCATTCTTTTGGTCATTTCCATTGGAACCTGCAGCCTGACTGTAGGGACTTTTCTGTACCGTCCCAATTATGAGTTTCAGTATCAAAGAAAACTTACAAAAAGCTGCAACTGGAAGTTTGTATGATTTCTGGTAAAGGCAGTCTTCAGGGCCTTCTCCTCTAGAACAAAGTAAAGGAGTGAAATCAGAAACCCGCACGGCAACACTATCCTTGTGTTTACAGCGCGGAACACGGCGCACCCAAGGCGGAACGCACTCTCGGGACGAGCTGCTGCACTGGTTTAACTGCCACACCGTCCGTTCAGACCATTAAAGCTTCATGCAGTATTATCAGCTGGTTTTGCCTCTTGTGTGAGATGTCGTTTTGTGGAGTGACTCACTCCAGCTCTGTGTCTGTGTATCCGGCCTTGAATCGCCACTTACAGGCTCGTGGTCATCACAGGGCACATAAACAGAGGAAGTGTATTGGAAACAATCTGAATTCATAGTGCATATTATCAAACAGACCCTAAAATCTAAACTCCTACATGGAAAAAATGCTGGGACAACCTGGCCCTTGCACCAGCAGGGACTTTAATTACACAGCATTCAAATCCATAGACTTTAATATGAAGTTGGTCCCTCTTTGCAGCTATAACAGCTTCCAAAGTTCTTTGAACACTTTCCACAAGATTTTGGAGTTTCTGTGGGAATTTGTGTCCATTCAGTCTGTAGAGCATTTACGAGGTCAGACAGTGATGTTGGACAAGAAGTTCTGGCTCACAATCTCCGTTCCAGTTCATCCCAAAGGTGCAGGATGGGGTTGAGCTCAGGGCTCTGTGTGGCCAGTCAAGTTCTTCCACACTGAACCCATCCAGCATGTCTTTATGGAGCTCGCTTTGTGCTCTGGGACACAGTCCTGCTGGAACAGAAAAGGTTCTTCCCCAGACTGGCTCCACAAAGCAGTAGCATTTAGATTGGTCTGCTGTAGCATTTAGATTGTCCTTCCCTGGAAGTAAGGGGCCCAAACCCTAAAAAATGGATGTCTCAATACTTTTGTACATATAATGTACATAATGTGTATGTGTGTTTGTTGTTTGTTTGTGTATAAAATATAAAACATGAAGCTTTGTAAGAGTGAGAAGGACCTCCAGAGTCTGGATGTCAAAAGATCTGCTTGTAAATCTGTACGAACAAAAGGAACACACAATGGTCACGTCTTAAAGGGCCTGTATTAGATGTTCCTATATTATGCGGCCTGTGCAGAATTATTCGTTTTTGTGATTTCACAAAAAACAGTCGGTTTGCAATTATCAAATTGATCAGCTTACCATTAAGCCCCGCCCATTCCAGATTAGGTTATAGCCCTGAATGAATAATTCACGATACAAGACAGATAATCAGAACAGAAACTGTTTACATATCAGCCTTAAAGACGCAGCCTGTTTAATTTGAAAGAGAGGTCGGAAAATGCTCATGTAAAACGGAAGTTTTGGTTTAGAAACCCAGACAGGTGTCATAAATAGATATCTCACAGAATATAGCCCTTTAAAGGTCAGAGTGTGGTGTGTGTGTGTGTGTGTGTTTCCCACTAGAGTGCAGCAGAGTACTGACAGAAATCCCACCCTGTCTCTTAGGCTTTTAGTTCTCGTATAAAGTTGTTTAGGAGAATCTATGTCAGCAGCTTTAGGAAGGTTTATTTTTCACTTATGGCTGATCTGAGGTATTCTGCATTTTTTGTTTTTGTTGTTCCTTGTGTGGATTAACAAAGTATTGTATATCCAAACGTTTGTAGACACATTCTCATCCAAAGTTTCTTCTGACATTCGTGATGTTGATTGTGTGGTGATTAGTGTGTGTGTGTGTGTGTGTGTGTGTGTGTGTGTATACATTTCCCCTGTTAAAACTCAGAAGAAGAGTTGTTGGATGAGCAGATGTGTAATGAGTGGTAAAAATCTTCATAGAAGATATAATAGTGCATGTATTTGTTAAGAAAGAATATTGGGAGTATTTTATTAAAGTAAGTTACACGCAGAAGTAGAAAATTTCAGTGTGTGCCAAAACGTTTGACTTTGTGTTTACACACACACACACATAAATGTGTATTATTATTATTATTTGCAACACACACAGAGTTTACGTTTTAACAACACTCTCCATCTCCCTCACACACACACACACACACACACACACACACACACACACACAGCTCCGAGTGTTGAGTCTGTGCCATGTGAGAGTGTGTGGGAGTGTAGTGCGCATGCTCAGTGGTGTTAGGGCGCGCTCCCGCGGCAGGGAGAGCAGAGTGCGGGCTCCCGGGGCTCAGTGACTTACAGCGGGCTGTGAGGAGCACCACGGGGTCTCGGCACCTCCAGACCACTCTGAGACCACTCTCAGCTCTCAGCTCTCTTCCAGCGCCAGCTCGGGCTGTACCACCTCCCCAGTCTCCAGGAGTCCCCCCTCGGACCCCCAGCCTGCACGGTCCTGACCCAGTCTGGGTTTCTTCTGTTGTTTTTTTCCCCCCTTTGGTTCCGAACCGAGAGAGAATAAGTTTAAAGGCTGGACCTTCAGCTGGAGAGCTATTTTTTTGGAGAAAACCAAAATAATAATAACAAATCCCTCCTTCCGTCGAGAGCAAAAAAGCTGGTCTTTTTGCTGCCCAGGCGAGATAAATGCTCCTGACGAAGATGGACCTGCTCAACTACCAGTACCTGGACAAAATGAACAACAACATTGGCATTTTGTGCTACGAAGGTAAAGAAAAATACACTCTTTAAAAAACGGTTTGGAGTTATTACATATTTAGTATAATTTTAGCCCACTTTTGGGGACGTGGCGAATCCGAAACCGGAGTCTGGTTCGAACTCTGTGTTCCACCTTAAATCCCTCCGTGTTTATAGAGCTCAGCGCTGCCTATGGAAGCTGGGATTTAAGGTGGAACGTAAAGTTAGAAAAAGAAGACATATTTTTTTTTTTACTATTGTTTCTTACTTTGAGTCCACTTTTGGTTCATAAGTCTTGCTGTATGTGTGTACAGATATGTTTTCGGGCTTTGAAAGTGTTGAAAACAGTATAAAAAGTAGACAAATCAGTGTGGAATCCTTGTTTTTGTGCAGGACACTTTTTTGCCACTTCGCGTCCTGTGTCTGAATGAGCTGCGTGTGTGTTGTGTCTCTACCTGTGTGTATGATCGTGTGAAACACTTGTTTGCATGTTTACCTTGGTGCTTTATGGACTGCGGGGGCTTTTTTTGTCTGCAGGTGACTTTATCCTCACATTTATAGCAGAATATACATATTTTTGGTCTTTTAATGTGTGTCATTGATTTATTTTATGGAATTTTCCAACCACAATCTACTCTCCAGAACTCTGTCCTACATATGTTTATTCTTGGCTGATATAGAAAAGCATGGACTTATATATGAGACATGTCCAGGACCGGAGGGGCTGTTTTAGGGGGTGGGGGGGTGGTCTTTTCCGCACCACTCAGTACCAGCCTCCTGTTGTCAGCCATCACTTGTCGAGAAGAGAAACGTGATCTAGGACCTTCTCCACAGCCTGGGCCGCAGGGCTGTCACCCTGGTGTGAAAAATGGGCGGCTTTTAGTCAAGTCTGACTTTCTGAAAATGAACAGAGGACACTGGTCCGGGCCGGTCTGGCTAATTTAATACTTTAGAATTGTCTGGGAGGGTCCTGGATGCACAGGGAGTCCAGGAAGCTTGTGGGCATTTCATGTCTCGAGTTTGTTTTCAGCCCTGCGGTTCTGGTGTGGGCAGTAATGTCCTGGTGTGGGCAGTTATGTGAGGCTGAGGTGCCCCAAATCCACATTTTATCTGCTATTTTGCCGATTTTTCACGTATCCTGTTCACAAAACCTGTGAGACGAATTCCCGACATTTCCTTCATCAGCCTTTGAATCATGATGAATCATTAGTAACTGTTTTTACTCATGAAAATAACTTTACTTACTCACTGAAAAGAACTTCAATGTGTTAGCGTAGTTTGTTTATTTGCGCACCTAAAGATATTGAAAATATAAAATAAAAACTTTTGCACAGATTGTGGTGTGCTTCTTCCCAGTCTGTTAAATTCAGCATATGTCACTTAAGTGTTTGCAGAAGTGCGGGTTCGTACAGGGTGTGGACTTGAGAATCAACAAAATATGCCGTTTTAGCAGAGGTGACCCACAATGGGCGGCTGTTTTGGTGGAGATATCAGTGTGGTTCTGTGGTCTTTGCATGCATTTGCATGATTGTTGGCTCCTGTTGTGAATGATTATGTTGCAGTTTGGGTCTTTTTGTAATCGCGGGTGTCTCATGCACTAAGATAATGTGTGTATTGGACAATAGACCTGTTGGCAATGTGTGTGTTTATATATATTTATATATATATCTCCACACACGCGCACACAAAACTAGCCCTATTTTCCATCTGTATTTTTTTCTGCTTTCCAAAGCAAAGTTGATGAGTTTGGAAAAGGGTCCTGTAAAAATTAATTTTGACACTTTTGATGCATAAACATACATCATAAGTGAGAGAGAAACAAAATGTGAGAAAATATTGGTCCCTCAGACTGTAAGCTGTAAGCTGATACTGCTGTCTCTGTCACCATGCATCCCTACCAGGTAATCCAGTAACCTCCTCCTTTAAAAAGTTTTGGTGGTGCCTGTTTAACTGTTCCTCGATTTAAATTTGTCCAAGCAATTGGAAAAGCGTACTCCTCGTCTCGATGACTCACCCTTGTGTTCAGATAACTCTCCAAAGATAACCAGGCCCAATCAATGGACGGCCTGCTGATTGACAGGATGTCTTTCTGCAGGTATATTATTGCCTGGGCTCCCTTGTTATAGCTCCACCTCCTCGGGGTGGGTGTGACGTAAAGCCAGTTGTTGTCCCGCCGCAGTCAGAACACTCTGGTCTCGGGCAGCTGGAGCACATGACCCAGTGACAGTGGATGGAAATACTCAATCAGGGACGTTTTTGCCCTGCAGGCTTTTCAGCTATTTTTAAAGGCCTCCAGAATCGCCCGGGCACATGGCTAATCTATTACCGCTCCTGCGCACCGGAGAGCACTGCATCATCTCTCTAAATAAGCCTCCCTGCATGCCGGGTATTTCTGCACTCTCCTGCAGCCTGGAGATGAAATCTCAGGAATTTGGAGGCCTGAAGGCACTCTGGTCGCTCTCAATGTGTTTTTGGTGTCTGGAAGTTGTTCTTGAGGAGCCGTGAGAAGCCTTGAAGAGCCTTGATTCATCCAAAGCAGAAGATACGCACCCCGCCATGAAGTGAAGGCCGCTGCAAAGAACAGTGAAGCTGGAGATAAGAAGCTTATATGACCTTTGATTGCCCAGAACTGTTTGTCATGAACAGACCTTCAGGGCTCCTCAAGACTCTTCCACAATCCTTGTGGAGCCCTAAAGACCAATCCAAGAAGTTGAACGAACCACATAATGAAGGAGAATTGCTTTATTAATATATTTGCAGTTTAAAGTCAATATTTTCGTAATGTTTTTGTTTCTGTATGACCTGGATAGGTGCAGAAATCAGACCTATGCATTCAACAACCACCAAACAAACATGATCACTTTTGGGAGAAAATCTGATATTTAGTAGTTTCCTTTGCTTTATTATAGCATACACAGGCCTTTACAGTTTGTTGAAACTTCATTATGAGGAATGATCCGTATTTATTTGTTAAAAAAGAAAAATCCCTTAGGGCTGCGCAGTAAATCGTCTCCTGATCGTTATCGCGATATTCATCTCTGCAATACTGAAACTGTAATAGGCTCCCATATGCAAATGAGCCTCAGTGTTCATGTAATCCAACAAAAGTGTAATTTTTAACTATAAAAGCTTGAATGGGCAGGGCTAAACTGCTGCAGCCAGAATAAAGACATATATTTAAATGAACCGGTTTTGTGACATCACAAAAACTGATGTAATAATGCCTGTTTTGTAGCCTATTTTCTCTGCTTGGATGGGGGAGTAAATGTTTCTTTTGTAGAAATATTTACTTTTTAGGTCCAGAAAAATGGTGAGACAGGCCCTTTAATATATTGAAAGGCACCACAATCATAATATGTAGCAGTAAAATCACAATACAGGTGTTACGATGTTAATGAAAGTAATAAAATGGATTGGAGAGGTTGGAAA
>JBBJLR010000139.1:8508479-8529515 GCA_037577145.1 Brachypetersius gabonensis | reverse complement strand
CTGTAAGACTGTCTCTGTAACTAATGACTGTAAGACTGTCTCTGTAACTAGTGACTGTAAGACTGTCCCTGTAACTAGTGACTGTAAGACTGTCTCTGTAACTAATGACTGTAAGACTGTCCCTGTAACTAATGACTGTAAGTCACTCTGGATAAGAGCATTCAGCCTAATTTACACTTTAGACTTGCCTTTTTACCTGTTGCCTCGCCTAATTTTGTCATCTTGTCTTGTTGCCTTGACTTGCCTTACCTTGTTACCTTACCAAGCCTGACCCACATGCTTAGGCAGGTGCAGCTGCCACTGGAGCAAAGGTCTTAATACGTCTCTCGCCTCAACTGACTGCAGAAAAAGCTTTGAAGATCATTTTCTCAGCTGTATAATAACACACTGTGTACGGTGTATGTGTTTACGCTGTGTCCAGACTCACTGACCGCACATATCCTGTGCTCCCAAGTTACTGTAGATAAACAAGCTCTCCTTCAACAACACAGCAGTTTAATTTATGTTGTATTTTATGGAGCATTTCCTCCCACAGCAGTGAGGAACTGGAGAGCACAGTCTGAATGTAAAACCCACCTGCTGGGATGAGAACTTCTCCTGGAGTGGGACAGGATCCTGCACAAGCTGAATCCCTTCTGAGAAGCAGAGGGCAGGGAAGCAGAACCAGTAGTAGTAGTGATATTTCTTTAGATCCTGCACAGGGAGGACACATGATAGATGGCGATTTATTCAGTGCATCACTGGCTGAAAAATTACTCTAGAGCTCCATGTTCATTGGAGAGTGCACTGACTGTGGATTATTTTTCTATTTAACTATGTGTGAAGCTTGTATAACCATTTATGTTCATGATATTTAATTTAAATCACTTTATATCCTTCATGTTAACTAGATTTACTGGAAAATTATTTTATGGAGAGTTTAGTCATATGTTAGTACAAGAGGGAGTCATTAATGTCATTTTTTACAGGTTCCTACTAATAATTGAACATAGAAAAGTATCACTGCTGACCATATCGAGAGATTATCAACAATATGATTAACTAGAACTGGGATACGTACTGCGAAGGTCAAGAGCATGAACCTGTTCAGGACTGAAGGGTCGTTCACTGCAGAACCGGACTTTATGGCATTCCAAATCTGTTCAGAAAACAGATTTTCACAAACTAATCATTCCGTATTGCACAGAAATCATATTTCCTACCAGTTTCCTCTACAATATTATAAATATTAGCATAGTTAGTGTACTGTATTGGTTGGTCAGTGTAGTGGATAGCTCTCAATAACATGAAGAGTGGGGTTCGATTCCTAACTTGATTCCTAAACACACCAATCTGAGTCCTAAGTCTGAGGATTAAAATCGCAGGTTCAGCCAACATGGTTGAACATGGCAACCAACTACCCCACCTCATTCGCTGCTTTATCCAGAAGGGCCTTCTTGTCCGTGGTTTTAAAGGCTTCCAGTGTGTTGGTGTTGTACAGCGTTCCTACAGCCGGACAGCAGTGTGCAGGGGTGGGTCCATCACTGCCCACGTAGAAGAGACAGAGTTAAGTTACTCGACATGTATACCTACGCTCTTCTGCACAAGACATTTCAGGTTAATCTAATTGGTAAAAAAAAGGAAAGTAGTCCTTTATAATGATGTGTGAACACAGCACAGCAGAGAAAAATTCTTTCGCTGCATTTAACCCATCCACCAAGTGAAGCAGGGGGCTGCCAGCAATGAGGGGCACCCAGGGAGCAGAGTGTGGGGACGGTACCTTGCTAAAGGGAACCTCATTAATAACTCCTGATTGTAGGGGCAACTCCCTAACCACCAGGCCTCCAGCTGCCCCAATAATGTGACCAAGATGGGACTCAAACCCACAATCCTCAGCTTTTAATGCTGATGCCTTACCCATTAGGCCTACAAACCATCTGGCCTTTACTTTCCCAGCACTGGCTTTTGCTAGAACATGCTATAAAATGCGAGCGGCTCATTAGTATGTGCCAAAGTAAACGAGACCTGTTCCTTCATGGCGTCTGCAGATGCTCCGATGCTAAAAACTAACATGAACATGAGTCTTATTTTGAATTTTGAAGCACATTGACAACCGACAGCTCCCAGAGCGACCAATAGAGCCCATACTGGCACTGCAATTAAGTCTGATTCTTGAAGGCTGCGATGTAACTATGCACAGGGTGTTCCTCAATAAGTCAATACTGTGTGCGTGCAAACCAAATGCTGTTCTGAATCAATACAAACAATTTAATAAAAAAAACCTTTCATGTGCCCTACAGCAGTGCTGGAAGATACCATCTATCCCAACTGCATATTTTAAGCAATATTTTAATTAATATGTTTAGTACGTTAAGTGTAATTAGGAACTGTTACGTCAGAGAAATAATGAATGCAGTCAACATTTAAGAAAAGCAACTTAGAATAGTATTAACTTCCAACAGTACTGAGTCCTTTAAAGGGCCTATACACTACAAATGCAACACCACTTATAACTCAAGCATGAGTGGGTGGGGCTAAAAAGCTGCTGAATGGGCACATATATGTAAATGTATTTGTTGTGTAACCATTCAAGGAAGGCTGACTTTGCAGTTTAGTTGCTGTATATGCACTGTATGGATTGAGGAGTGAACGGTTTTGAATGGTTTTGAATGGTTTTGTACATCGATCTCTTTGTTCAAAAGAGTTTCCCATGAAATGGTTTCTCCAAAGAACAGCAAGAGAATCCAGCATTGATTAACATGGAACAGAAGTTTTGATCCTTTTTGTCTAAAATAACATCATAAACCTCAGAGGTCTGATATTTGACCGATGACACGGCAGCAATTAGGAACGAAAAGCTGATGACTGTAATTTAGTTTAGTGAAAAGTAGAGCCCTTTGCTCAGACAGTACATTTTATGTCATTTAATACAGATTACTTTCAAATTTTGTTCACACTTTATTCTACAGACACTTTAATTGTTAAACCAGTGGATTATCAACAGTTTCAGGGTTGGAATAGATTCAAAGTTTGGGTTTTATTTTAGCTTTAAGGTCCAGTTACTGTACATTTAGCTGAATGCCTTTTAAATACAAGATGAGCATCTACAGTGGACCATTAAAAAAGGTAACAAAATATCAATTCCAATTCAGTAGTAAGTATTAATAAATATTATGTTTCCTTTCTGTCTGGTTAACAGTACAGTGTTAGGCTCATTTTGGCACCGTTTAAGCTGAAAAAACAATACAATCAAAATGTATGATGGCTTTGTAAGACATTCTCTTAGTACAAATAAGAAGCACAGGCTCGTTAACCTTATTCTGATCTTGTAATACAATTATAGTACGGATAACTTTGGAATTTGCAGAGATATTTGGTCATTTGACTGTAATAATTGATCGTCAGCACTGATCTAACCAGAAAAAGACAAACTTACACATCAAATGCACTGAACTCCAGGGTCAGACGGGTCGGTAGGCCAGACGGGTCTCCTGGTGTCACAGTAAACAGATCATTTTTAGTCACAACAGGCATTTACACATCACCATTTATCATTTTCTCATCAAGATTTCTTCACAAATGGTGCTGTGACCCTGGGACTGAGGAGATAAATAAAGACTGATTGAAAAGTGCATCAAAAACAGGTATAACATCTTTTTTAGTCCCTGAAACGTGTTTCTGATCCCCAGGAGACAAACGGTGTTTCTGCAGGAATGGCTCTGTTTCCCTAGGTGATCCAGAAACAGGCCACAAATTGAACTACACAAAAAACAGTAGTTATTACATAGCTACTCCCAGCCCTCCTGTCCATGACAGGCATTCTGACGGCACTGCTGCTCTGTTTACCCTTAGCAATAACAGTGGATGGATCGTCCTCCAATCATAACACAGAACTCTTCCATTAGCCCTTTTCAGCTGTAGCTTCTGCTTCTCATTAACATTAACAGTGTCATGACAGAGTCTCAACGTGCACTCCTTACAGCTATAAATCTTACTGTGTAAATTTGGGAAGAACTAACTCTGCTCTCTGTTTTTTGAGGTAAATTGCTGCACATTTTTTGAGTTAGACCGTTCACCTTCCCAGGTCTGCAATCACCAGCGTCAAGTCAAGATGTCCTTGATTGGTTCGACTGCTTTGACTCCCCATGTGCTCCTCCCCCCGCTAAGGGCAACTGCTGTTTAAAGCTCCAGCGGCGACTGTCGTTCCTGTTGTTATGGACTAAAGACTCTCACCTACCCTTATTGACTCTTAACTGTACCAACTCTGTTAGCCAAAGATGGCCAATCTGATGATAATTTCGTTCATGAAGGCCTTCTCTTGTTAGTCATCTCTCCTTTTCTTTCTCTCTGGGTCGACCAGAGGAGGATGGGTTTCCCTTTTGAGGTTTCTTCCTCAGGAGAGTTGAGGGCTGAGGGAGTTTTTCCTTGCCTCTGTGCCTTTGGCTTATTCACGTAAATATATGTGTTTTACTGCTCTTTTAATACTCTTCTGTTTCCTTTTACCTTCTTTTATCCCCTTCATTATATTTATCTTTATTATATTTTCCATTCTGTAAAGCACATTGAATGACTGTGTAAGATAATGTGTAAATAAACACATTATATAAATACACTTGAACTTGAACTAAAGACTTGGACCTGGACTCTGCTGACAACTTGGTTGTAAAAATACCTATATAAATAAAACTGAATTGTACTGAATTTCTCACATGACATTTTTTTAAGCAGGCTGATGTGGTGCCAGAGCAGAGGGGGTGGGGTCTATACAAGGCAATTGCTTACACAAATATTCAGTGCACTGCACTTTAGCTCTACCCACTCACACTGAAGTTATAAGGATGGATACTTTCAGAGTCAATAAAGGGCAGGTCTGTCTTGAAGGCACAGTCTTGGGGTGGAGGTAGCTCAGTGGGTAAGATACTTGCCTCCGGATCAAGAGGTCATGGGTTCGAATCCTACCTTCAGCACCACCACTGGGTTGCTGAGCAAGATCCTTAACCCTAAGTTGCTCCAGGGAGACTGTCCCCTGTAATTAGGGAATGGAAGTCGCTTTGGATAAAATCGTCTAATAAATGCCTTAAATGTAAATGTAGACTGCATTTCCGCAAGAAAAAGCGAAGTGTGATTTCATGGTCGCAAAAAAACAGTGTTTGATGACACATGAACATTGTTTAAAAATTCTTCTAACAGCATTGTCTCGAACCGGCACCTCTTCTGACTCTCTTCATTCAGTGCCGTGTTTTAGCGCTGAACCACTGAGGGAAGAGGTAACTCTTATCAAGCCATTTATGGTTAAGAATGACTGAAAACAAGTGCGCTGCTTTCATGAGCTGTTTATTTTTAATTAAGCAACAAAAAGAGTGACATGTCATTTGTTTTTACAACTGACCTGAGCTTTAGTGTCTTAAATTCGCTAATGAGATTTTTTTTAAACGAACAATATTCGGCCTCTGATGAACCGATCAAAAATCTGAATACGCATCCTCTTTGTTGTTGGAACCATGCCAATATTTTAAAAACTGTTGGAGAAAAAGAGGCATCAAATTACAGCTATAAAGATTATAGCAATAGTGTGAGGGCTTGTGGAAACACACTAAAATAGGTAGTTTAATTGACAGGGGTTAAGAGAGGCTGGAAAGCAATTACAGATGAATTATAATGAATATAAATGTCATAAGTGGACCATAGGAAAACAGAACTATGAGCTTACTCACCGTTATAGTAATAACCCTTGATGCTTTTTGCACTCTCATCGAGGCGATAGTCATTCAGCTTCTTCTCGGTGAGCTGGTGCCAGAAGCCGGCCTCCAGCGCACTGGAGAAAGGAGCAAACTGCAGTTTCTGAGGAGCGGAGCCCCTTTCGGACGACTCAGCTGCCATCTGAACATCAAATCTTCTCCTCAGCGAACTCTGCACAAGGGCAAGAGACTAAAAATGAGCATTTGTCTTTATAGACCATCCTCACTTACCACAGCGAGGCTGTGCTAGTCCTTAAAAAACATGTGACTAGATATTAATTACGACCGTTTCTGTCTGTTTAATGTTTACACTGCAATATAAGGCTTCCTTGTGTAAAAACTATTCAAACTAAATGTACAGTATTGTGCAAAAGTCATGAGTCCCCCTTGTTTCTTTATAGTTTCCATTGAATCACCCTGTTGGTGCAAAAACACTTTCTGTCTGTACAACAGTCATATCTTTGGCATAGTTAGCAGACTGAATAAAAGAAACGGTACCAAATGTTTTACTGTGGCAGGCTGCAAGTAATAGTTTGTAGTTGTAGTTTGTACTATATGCACACAATGCTGGTCAGTGTGAGAGGTGGATATAAATACTATAGATAAATAAATAAATCCCTGCTAAAGTAGTTTGCTAAATAACCCTACTCGTGGTTTGGTTCTGAGTCTGTTATGGCACGTAAAAGAGACATAAGGTGCACATTGCACATAATAATAGTGCACATACTAGCATAATAAATATAATGTACAGAATTATTATGATTTGATAAAATGATAAGAAATGACACATCTGACACATACTCATTAATTTCATCAAAAATCTTTGGGAAGATCAGCGGTTCCCAAACTGGTCATGGAGGAGCGCCTGCCCTACACATTTCAGTATTTTCAATCCAACTAATCAGTCGATTACACAGCTGTTCTTGGGTTGATGTGCATGTGTAAACACAGAAACGTGCAGTACTCCAGGATCAGTTTGGGAACCACTGCACTAGATGTGAGGATCTGACTGACAGTATGATGCTCACGTGGTTAAATGTGCTTATTGTTAGTGTTCTGGTCGCATCCCAAAGGTTTTGGAAGGAGCTCATCCCTTTGTTGATTCCACAGCCCAATGCTTTATACCCTTCTAGTCAACACCTGGCACTGGGCATGGTGACCTTAGGGTCATGAGTGGCAGCTCTAGAGATTTAACTGCATTCAGCCACAAGTTAATTAATATCAGGTTCCGATAGTGTGTCTCCAACTGATCAGAGAGATACTGGATGGAACTCCATCCACTACAAGGAGTTCCAGACCCCAAAACTGAGGGGATTTAAATCCCTCTGGTCGACAACTGGCATTGTGCATGGATGCATCAGATTGCATTCAGTCATAAGGGCATTAGAGATCCCTCACTGATAGCGTTCTGGTTACTCCAGCTCATCCCAAATGTTCTGGATGGTGCTTCATCCCTCCACAGAACTTTACAGCCCAACACGAAAGGGTTTAAACAGTTTTGGCCCACACCTGGCCCTAGGCTTGCTATGAGAGGCTATCCCATGAATGCAAGTTTGATTGCATTCAGCCACATAAGCATTAGTGAGGTCAGGTATTGATGTTTGATTATAAGATCAGCTTCTCCCAAAGGTACTGAAAGGTGCTTCATTACTCCAAGAAGCCCCAAAGCCCAATGCTTGGTGGCTTTAAACCCCTCGGGTCAACATCTGGCATTGGGCATGGTGACTTAGGGTCATAAGAGGATACCCCAGAGATTTGATTAAATTCAACCACAAGAGCATTAGGTACTGATGTTGGATTATTAGATCTGGATCATAACTGCCACTCCAGCTCATCCCAAAGATTCTGGAGCTCCCTCACTCCAGGCTTTAAACTCCTCTGGCCAACACATGACACTGGGCATGATGACCTTAGGTTCATGAGTGGACGCCCCAGAGCACCTGTGTGGTGGTTCTAGGCCTGGGTCAGGAAGGTGTTTAGGACTTTAAAGGGGTTCTAGGAGACAGTGTGTCTTCTGGTGCTGACCCAGATGATTCCAGATAAGTGCTAGAGCCTCACCCGCCACCAAACATGAACCCCAGCAGCTGAGCTGAGCAGTAGTGCTGCCTGGAGTCCATAAAACCCCAAGAAACATACACAGAACTCCAAAAAGGCTAATAAAGAGAATAAAACCCAAACACTCACCAGGAATGTACTTCCTCGTCTAAATCACGTGACTGTCACACCGAGTGCGCAGGCGTGACTCGCAGGAGAAGCTAATGGCTAAAAACATCCCGGCTAACTCGGAAACAAGTGACTCCTAACTACTCCGCAGTTCAAAAGGACGAACTTTACTTTTTCTGTGACATTTAAACGGACACTTGCGGTGCAATAGCGGTGTCAAAAGATAGCTATAGGTAGCACAGTGTAGATAAAGCTTGTTAGCTAGAATGTTAACGCTAAATTGCTTAAAAAAATAATAATGGTAATACCCATAGAGACCGTTGCTGTTATAAATATATTTCTGACACTCCTGATAAGGTTATTGGGAAAATCCACAGTTTTATGAACAAAAGCGCCAGGGCGAGGTGAGTTAGCCTGCAAGCTTGCACCTCGTTGGAGAAATGTCACTTGGTCTTCACGGCGCCAAGATCATGGAATAAAACACGAAAAACCAAAATAAGAACAAGAAAGCGCATACAGTAAGGCAGGAAAACACGGAGAGAAACCTATACGCTCCGTTCCGTTTCATTCTGAGCCTCAGATCTCCAAGAAGCTTGGTGAAGCTCTTCTTGGTGAAGCTTCAGGACAGGTGCAGGTGGACGTTTGCCAAGTAAACCCTGAACAGAAGCAACATGGTCTCCTGGGAGCACCAAGTTGAAGGATGAGCTTCAGAATGCTCCTAGATTAACCTATATAACTACTGCCATCCTAAACTGGAGCTTACTACGTGGAGGACATCCTTGTTCTGTACCATCCACCACTATGTTCTGTAGTTTGTAGACACACTTTCTCATGTGAATTCAGCTCCCATAAGCAGCTCATGTGGCTTGTGTAGTCTAAAAAAGCATTGCCAGTAGAATGGGATGCTCTGGAGAAGCCACATCACTTTAGGTCACCATGGTCAGCAATGAGGGTCAGCTATAGGTATAAAGGCCCAAATGACGACCTTCCAGAAGCTGTGGAATGAGATGGAGTGATCACAACTAATTATCTAACTTTATACCTGAGATAACTAATTCCTGCAATGTTTAAATAGCTTGCCTTCCCGGAAGAGTCACTGTAGTAAAGGTGGCAAACTCCTCATACTTAATATTCTCTATGTTAGAAGAAACACTGGGTGAGCAGGTGTCTATAAACTTTTGGACAGATAATGTAGCTGCCAAGACTTGCACAAAGCCTGAGTGGGAATGTTATAATGTCTAATTTAAACATTCCCTTTAAAGGCTTCTGATTTGGACAGATATATGTTTTGTTGATGCTCGAAGAGTAAATAAATTGGTACAGAAACACACATGCACGTTTTAATACACAACTGCTGTTATAGTGGAAATGCTTGGTCTGTGCAAAGTTACAGCACGTTTTATGTGCGTTATATGTTTTCTGTATATTCAGCTTGCTGAATGAATATCGATTGTGCACAAAAATTGGCAGAAAATGGCATAATTACTTTTGTCCCATATACTGGAGTATATGGGACAAATGTAGTTTCACTTAGGAACAATAATAATACATCTGTTAATGTTTAACTGTAGTTAATATAGCTCGTTTTTTAACGTTTGCTAATGTTTGACTGAGCTTCCCTATGTAACAATAAAACTTAACCACTTGTTTCTGTTATCAAATAAAATATTTTCTCTTGTGTTTAGATATTTCACATTTGTATATAGAAAGAATATCAGTAGTATTTGGGAAGAGTTTTACGTGTGACTTAAGGGGTCACTTTAATAAGAGGGTATTAATCATGCTGAGGTTAAAAGATGTAATTATCATTGAACAGGACTTGGATGTATCTAATGTGAAGCATTGCATCACTTCAGATGCACCAATTCAATGATGATTTCACATTTTAACCTCTGATGTAGTCATGTGAGAGATTCTGGTTGCTCAGGGGTAAGAGCTCATGTTCACATTAGTGATTTGTGCTGAATCTTCATACTTTAGCAAAATGATCATTATTTATTTACAATTGGAGTGCACTTTACACATCAACAGTACATTATGATTAATACCCTCTTATTAAACCCTTGAGTGGATTAAAATTGGGAAATATAGATGTCAAGTTGAAATAAAACCCAAAGATGCTCAAAATAGAGAAGGAACATACAACATCAGACAACAGGCCAGAAAAGCAGCAACATTACAGAGGTTTCTGAGGATAAATTCAGGACTGAAGAAGACTTTAAAAGACAGAGAATAGATGTTTTCAGATTAAATGTAGAGAGAATTGGACACAAAGCACCCACTTCAGACTGGTCTTATTTGTGGTTCCCTATTAGTGGGATAAGCTACCAAGGGAGGGTGGACCTAGAGCATTCAGAATCTCTCTCAATCTTCAAGAACCTACAGAAAACTCATCTGAACTGAGAGCATCTCCTCTAATCTCAATCTACTTCTAATCTGTCTTTCCTAAATCACACCTGCTCTTTTATCTGAAAAGGCTTTACATCTTGCACCACTCCCAACTTCTCCTGTTGGGACTCTCATCCTCTCCTGAAGCTCCTCTGGTTCTCACATCGGCCTGAATTGAGTGTATCCACAAATCGTTAGTTGATTTGGTTAAAAGCGTCTGCCAAATGAATGGAATATAATGTAAAGAAATGTTATGTGTAGTGAGAAAGAGTAGCAGGACGAGAAAAGGCCTGTTGGCCAAAGCTGTGAAGGCTGCATGGAGGGAGAGTGAACAGTATAGCTGAGGAGGATCTGAAAGTACTTTTTGTGTAGATACAAAAAAAAATCAAAGATCTGACAGATCAAAGTGTGTGAAGAGCCTTGTGTGAGCAGAGGAGCTTTGACTAGGATGTGACACTTCGCAGGAAGTCTGATGCTTTTTTTGGGAATTTGTGTAATGTGAGGGTGTAAAGGAGGTGACCATGTGGACCATCTGAAACCTATGAAGAGCTACTGCCAGCAGAATGTTTGGGTGCTCCTGGTCTGATGATGTGTCTAAGTGCATATGACCTGCAGAGATACATTTCGGCACATTGTGATTCACAAATAGTCATTTGTTCTTTACAGTTTAACACATTGGGAAGCATATGTGGCCTGTGGAAAAGTTACGGCACACATATTCTGTGTGTACACTTGTCATAAAATGATGTAGTTGAAAATGAAGGCTGATATTTACTCTCACAGAGTCAATATTTGAGTGTTATCGAGCCATTGCATTATCCCCCCCATCAGCCCAATGTGTTAAAATTCAACAAATAAACAGATATTGCAGAAAACGTCAAACTTAAGCGTATAGAGAATACATACTTATTTCCGACTCAAAATATGGAGCTTGTCCGGCACAGTACTGCATGTCTGGCTGAGGCCATTATTGAACAAATTAAAATGTGAGGTTTCTATTTGTACTGAGACTTCGGCTTCATGCAAAGCTCACTTCTGCAAAGTGGTTATTCACGTTATTCAGAAAATATTCTTCTAAAGGGCAAAGCTCTACTGCTGAGAGCTGCATTCAGGTCCCAGCGGTGCTGTACCCTGTCCTCAGCCGAAGGGCTATGTGAATACTGTTAAAAAGGCACAGAGCTCCTCTGTGCTCAGTCAATGAGATTGATGAAGCGGCTCTGTGCTGCACAGACCAGCTCCACGTGACAAGCACCAGTAGTCAGATTTCCTGTATTTTACATGAATTAAACGCTCCATAACCTCCAATTACCAACAATAAGTTCCACATCCTCTACAAAGAACACACTAAAATGAGACATTTTCTGCTCTATTTCTATTTGTTGTGTTTAATATATTGAAAAAAACCCATAAAATGCAAATATTTATGCCACATTTGAGATCTTATGGTCTTATTGTTTCCTATGTTTTCCCCCCAGTAGGTTAGACAAAGTGAATAAACAGTAATTGTGGTGTAAATTGTGCATAAGTGTGTCTCTGTACTTATTTCTATGCTTATTTATTTACACTTAGAGCATCAACAGATGCATTTCGTTTGACTGGGGTGCCAAAATTTTGCACACAACTGTACACACGGGTTGGCCAGCAGGACACTCGGTTGTGGCCTCAGGCAGACTTTGCTAAACCGGGTCCTTTATGCTCGTATGACCCAGCTGAATGTCGATTTACAACCTGTTTACACTTGTCATAAAATTAAGTCGATAAAAATGAAGACTGATATTTACTCTCACAGCGTCAATATTTGGGCGTTACTGAGCACGTGCATTATCCCCCCATCACCCCCCAACACAACATCTGCCGCCGCCTGCATCACTCAATCACGCATGAGTAATAAAGAAGCAAAATGTAAAAGTAGAAAGAAAACAAAAACAAAATGCATAAACTCAAACTGGATTCAGGTTTCTAGTCTGGTGCTGCGGCTGAAGAAAATTTTTACTCTTGATCGGGCAAAGAAACGTTTATGCCACATAGTCATTTTACTGAAATAGTCTTAGGTTTTCCCTTCTTTAAGCCTGCGTTAGTCCTGTTATCACTTCTTGCCGGTCTGAAACATTCCTGTATCTTAATAACATTTTGCCCTTATTTATGAAGAAATAAACTTTTGTTCCATTTTAGTCATTCACTGTTCCATTTTCTTTGCTGTTGCTCACGTTTCTCTCGTTCAGCTTCAGCTTTTATTTTAGACCAAAAAGAGAAGAATGGCAGATGAACATGCTAAGATGTTCCACAGCAGTTCTGTAAGGCAGGGGTCCTCAAACTGGTCATTATGGACACCCAGGTGGTCCATGTTTTTCCTGCTCTAGTCCTGTGTGTTATGAATGTGGAAGCACATATCTGGACTATCTGGAGTCCCTGAGGACCCATTTGAGAACCACTGTCTAATCAGGTTGTTGACCTGACCTATTTAGCTCCTATAGCACATAAATGAATGTACCAGAAAGGAGTCTTTGTGTGATGAAGAATAGTGATCCTGGAGGTCTGCTTTCCTGCCATGCTTAGTTCTATCTATTTCCAGTAATTGGATTTAAATCCCTTAATTAATGCTCTAGTCAATTAGGGATCTCTGAAAAAGCAATTGGCCAGAACAGGTGTTGCAGATTGTGACTTCTCATGAAGTTAGATCCCCAGAACCATTGCACTAGAAGAACCAATTTTGTTCCCTAAAGAACTAGATAACAGTATTCATGAAGTGTAAGGGTGAGGAACCAATTAAATGTATGAAGAACCCTTAAAGGGTTAAGGAACCTTTGTAATGTGAATGTTCCTTAAAAGGTTCTTCACACATCTCATTCACAAACTTGACTCTATTTGGGGAACTAAATCCCTAATTGCGATGAGGCTCTCTCATTAAAATCTCCAAATGCACCTGGAAAAACGAAGATGAAGTGCTGAAAAAATGGTTCTGCCACAGCAATATGTGAGGAACAGGTTGTTTATTTGTGTCTATGTTCTTCCTGAGTCATTGTTACATTGACGTAATAGTAGGGTACTTTTAGGGTTCTTCGCATGAAGGCCTCCCTAATTGTGATGAGGCTCTCTCATTAAAATCTCCAAACGCACCTGGAAAAATGAAGATGAAGTGCTGTAACCAAATGGGTTTGCACAGATCAATTAGAAAGGTAATTAGCATCGCAGGCAGCAGATAATACCTGTAAAACAAAAGAAGACCAACGCAACGGAATAAATAAAGCCTCTTAGGTAAACAGAGCAACACAACTTTAGTGCCACCAAAACCAGCTGAGACTTTATTGGATATTTCCCAAGTATTTACACTGAAATAAATGGTAAATGGTTTAATCTGATGCAGATTACAGACATATCGAACAACAGCAATGAAAGCACAATAAAACCGTTTAGGACCAAAGAGATCTCTGAAGCCAAGGGACAAAATGTACAACCGTCTCCAACATACGGCAGATATTCAACAACACAAGAGGCTAAAGAAGAAACTTCTAAAGAAGAGTTTCTTCACTTCCTTTAAGCCACCACAAACATTCAACAAAGCCCATGAAGTCAACCTAAGAGAGTGACGTGTACACAGGTGCATGGTCTAGAAAGATCATCAACTGCAGTTTGTCACTGTTTGATATGGAATATCCTTTTGAATACTCTCTTGAAATTCTCGTTGCAGAGTGGATAGATGAAAGGGTTCAAAGTGGAGTTGATGTAGCCCAACCAAATGGTGAACATGTGGAGATCATGGTGAACGCAGGTGTTGCACAAAGCCATGACCATGAAAGTGATAAAATATGGGATCCAGCAAACCATAAAAGCACCGATGATGAAGCCGAGTTGCCTGGCGGCTTTTCGTTCCTTGTGAACTCGCATGTTCTGGACGCACTGTCTGGACTGTTCGCAGAACTTCTGCCACGTTTGCTTCAACGTGAGGCCGTTGCTGGTGTCCACTGGTGGACTAGTGTTGTGTCCCCATGGTGACTCTGGAGACTGTGCGACGTCCTCGCTGCCGAGGACCGTGGAGTACCTGTGGACGTCTGTGCTTATCTCACAAATATTGGCAACAGAGTTTGGCACCAATACGTTACAATCATTAACGGACACAAACATTTTGAGCTCAACCTTCTCCTCACAGTGCAGAAACCGCAGAGGTAGCGATGGCTCCTTGGAGGACATCTCGTTTTCAGTGTCCTCCTCGTGGCTCATGGAGGAAATCTCGTTGGATTCCCTCAAACTTTTCCTCTTATGTTTTGAGATGTTAAAAAATGAGGTTTTGCGTTTTTTGTTTCTCTTCTCAGGGTCTTCGCTCCCGACGCTGGCAGGCTGCTCCAGAGTATATTGGTCCAAGATTCCCTCGTTTCTAGAGTAAGTAGCTTTCAAGGCATGATCCTCCTTCTCCGAGGGTTTGTAGAACATCCTCTGCAACTGTTTCGAGTCACTTCCACTTTGACCCGTCGGCACCTTGGGACAAGTGAGGCTCTCCCACTGTTTGTAATGTTCTCGCACAGCTGTGAAGATCTGGGAGTAGAACCAAAGCATGAGAAAGGATGGGATATAGAAGTTGAGAATGGCGGTCAGAACTTTAAACCAGGTTACGAAGCGAAAATCAGTGTCACACTTGCTCTCCAGCTCGGGTTTCCTGTCGACGTGAGCGAACATCCGCCAGCCCAGAATAGGAATGACCCAGGTCATGGAGAGGACCCACGCACCACAGATCATCAGCGTGGCCCTTCCACGTGTGCGGTACTTCAGGTACCGCAGCGGCTGCCGGACAGAGCGGTACCTGTCCAAGCAGAGGATGAACAAACTGAAAATGGAGGCCGTACTGGCCACGTAGTCCATCACTAACCAGAACTGACACACAACTCTCCCCAGCCTCCACTCGTCCTCCAGCAGGTAGACCAAGTTCAAAGGCATCACGGTCGCCCCGACGATGAGGTCGGCTAGAGAGAGGCTGACGATGTAAAGGTTCCCCACTGTGTGCAACGTACGTTCTTTCCTCACAGCGAAGAGAACCAGGATGTTCATGATGACTGTCAGTAGAGACAGCATACCCAGGAGGATTCCCAGAACCGCATTGTTCATGTGATGGTGGAAGGGTACAGATACATTTAAATAAGTCGGTGAACTGAGGTTCTTGTGCTCTTGCAAGATTTGGTTGTCCGGTGTAGTCTCCATTGAAATAGTCCAGTCTCGTCACCTGATGTCAAAAGTCTGGATAGCTGCGTAAAAACATCGGTTATTCATAGGCACGTCCATAAGAAAAGTCCTGGAAAGAAAAACAAAGGGAAATTAGTTAAAGTGTTACAGATGATCAGGCAACAATTGTATACTGTTCATAATTTTGTCACGGTTGGGATAAAACCTTGTAATCTTTGTCATTTTTTACTGACGTCTTTTGGAAAGTGTTAACATTTCTTGATGAAATGGTCCAAAAATCTTCAAACAATCTTCATTTAGATTTCTTTTTATCAAACATTGCATTTTCCCACACGTACAGTTTTTGTGATGAAGCTAGTTCTATATTGCATGATATTTGGTATAATGATCATATAATAATCATATGCTGAGTGTTTTTGAAGAAACAGTGGTAGCTGACTGATCATTATATCTATGCCACAGTGTGGCCTGTCTGACTTCACTCTGAAAATATTGAAACAGTTCTTGATTGGTGCCTGTGGTTTAATAAAAACCGCATGCAAGTCTATTGCAGATCTAATATTACTCAAAAAGTTCATGTGACTGAAAAAACTGAAAAACAGCATGAAAAACTGAATTAAAAAAATGTGTTGTGATTTCTGATGATTACAAAAAAAATGTTTTTGTTGACCTGTGTAATGAATTAGATTAATTCCGATCTGAAAATATCACACAGGCTTTATTAACAACACAACTCAATTAGTCTTTAAGCAAATGTTTTAACAGTCAATTGACATTTTGTTGATTTTCTAAATGTATTACGGCACATTTTCTGTTTCACTTTTTCCTGATATGTTAAAATCAATCGAATATGCCATATTTAATCTTGTTCCCTGCTGAGTGTGTGTGCGTAAACCTCCTCATTTTAGCTTCACCAATCAGTAAAACGTTTAATTGGATTGGGAATATTGAAAGGTTTCAGTTGAATATATATGGAAACACTTTGTATGTTGAATTTGTGATGATAAGATTTATTTCATGTTGGATTAGTTTTACAGGGAGGGGTGGGGCAGATTACATAATTCTAGATTACAGATTCCTGAACTAGTTACCTACTTTCAAATAAACTTCAGAAATAAGACTTGGAGAGGAATAAGCCTGTTAAACTGGTGATGTTGACTATTGGATATAACAGGGGTCGGCATCCTTTAACACTCCAAGAGCCATTTGGTCCAGGGAAACACCGGGAGCCGCTAATACTTTTTGACATCTAAAATGAAGATAACACTGAAGATATTGTTTTTTACTTTTATGCAATGTTAGACGCTATGCTAGTGTGTTTCTTGTGAAATTTTATTTATTCAAAGAAAACAACATTTAAAAACACAAAAAATTAAACACTGCAATTAAAAGAAAAACAATGAATAAAAATAAAATACACTTAACACCTAGAACGGGTGACAGCGTCAACTTCATCAGCCTATTGGAGCAGCAAGCATGTTCTGTGAGAGACATACAGGTGTGGTGGAAGCACATGTACACACATATTTTACAGCCTATTGTTGTTTTATCCTGTTGTGCTTGAGAGACACCATCGATCGGAATAAAATTCCTTGTATGTGTCGCTGACATACTTGGCCAATGAACGCAGTTCTGATTCTGGTTTGTATGCCGGCAGGCTGCAGGACTAAACGCTCGAACACACTACAGCAGCGTCGTATCAGGAAGCACCTTTTGCAAAACTGTTATAGGTAGAGCCAGTTAGCCGCCGTTCTAGTGTTAAATTCTTATTTCTTTTCAAAAGCCGCAGGGAGCTGCAATATAAGGATGAAAGGGCCGCATGCGGCTCCAGAGCCACAGGTTGCTGACCCTGGGCTATAGCGTCCCAAGCTAATGCTAACGCAAATGTCTTAAGATGAAGCAGATGATAAACAACGTTGCTGTAAAATGTGATTAAATACTTTTTTAAACGTGATGGTGACAAGTAAAGCTGCAGACAACTACAGTGCAAATGGGCATGACCAAGGCTGGACTAAGAAAAACTCTCTTTTATTTATTAATGGTTAAAGCACCATAGTAGATGAACTAAGTGGTGTATACAGCAGCATTTAGCCAAGCTAATGAACTCACCTACCATGAACAGTAAAAACACAGAGGTCAAAATGATTACAATGAACACGTTTCTCATATCTTCTCTTCATATCATTTCATAAAAACCTTAATAAAATGTTGTCTGTTGGGTATAAATGTTGACACTGCTAAAGTTAGCATTTCCTCTATTTTAGGTCCCCAATGCTGCTCTAATAAGATAAAACTGCCTATCACAGTGAATTCCTTGAAACGAACATGCATCTGTTTTCAAATTATTGCTGACAAAGTACCGTACACTGAGTATGACAGGTGGGGCTGCACAACATACCGGCTATGAATCGCCATGGCGATATCAGTCTCTGCAATACTGACATCACATAGGGCTGCAATATGCAAATGTGTATCTGACAGACCAATCACAGCTCAAAGTCACACGAGGTCTTCATGTATTGCAATAAAAGTCTAATTATTTTAATCTTTAACCTTTAAGACCCTGATTGGCTGAGGTGTTTTCAAACGTCCATATTTTCCTCCTGCTTCATTTTTTCCAACACGTTTGTGAACTACAAATGTAGTTTATAATTTATCATGATTCATCCTCACATTACTGATATATATATATATATATAAATGACCTCTTTTCTGATTGGCTGCCCTGTATTACAGCTCATTTAGAAAGCACCCTGGAGCCGAAACACTCCTTATAGCTTCAGCATGAATGGGTGGGGCTAAATTGCTATTGGCTGAATCAGGAGAAGTAAATGTGTTAGTTTTGGGACATCATGAAAACAGACAGTTTTTACAGCCTGGTTTCAAAATACAGACTGTACGGAGGGGAGAGGAGTGGAGGTACATTTTGAAACTTCAACAATATTCAAAGACTTTAAGGCTGTTTGAATTCTAAAATAAGGGACCTTTAACACTTTAATAGGCCTCACAATTCCAGATATGGTCCCTTTCGTATATTGAAATCTATAGCAATTGCAATATGTAGCAGTACAATCCCAGTACCGATATTTTGTCCACATCATGCAGCCCTGGTGAGAGGGTCTTAACTCGAGTAGCCACATCTGTGTAATTTACAGTGAGATTTCCCCTGAGAAAATAACAGACCCGCCGCCCTCCCCCACAAAAAAAAAACAAAAATGAAACAAATCCAATCGGGACAGCCATAAAATGTACCGTATCACAAAGCTGGCCACCAATCTTTTTTTAACGTTTAATAATTTTGCTTTTTTTTTTTAACTTTGAATAATTTTCTGTAAATTGCTCTCATTAGTAAAAAATAAAAAGGAGACAGATAAGAGACCTGGACTCGTTGCTAAGGAACAGCCTGAAGGCACACTTCACCCTCTGCTGAAAATGTTATAGTCACCTTCATGATACCTTCTCAAGTTCTCATCTGTGTCTCTCCTGCTGCTCCCCTCACACTTCACACCAGCTCTCCCTGGCGTCCCGGGGGGACCCAGCCTTGCCAACCCTCTATGCTTTATCTTGCCATTTCCAAAGTCTTTCAGCTCCGTGCTCCTTTGTATTTCAGGCCAAAGCAAGTCAATACAGAGGCCTTGGCTGCACAAACATAAATGTGGTAAAGAAATTCATTCAGCACCCTTGGGTTCCGCTCGGCACCCTCATGTGTTCTGCAGCACCTGGAGACCCCCTCAGAAACATCCTCAGACTGAGTTGCTACTGTAGGACTTCAGCCCATGTTCTTCTCTGAATACATCCAAATATCAGAGGAATGTGTGCTAATGAGCGTGTCTTGTAAATATTTTGCTTTCATTGAGCCGTGACACAGTTCCGTCACTCCCTGATTGGAACCTTAACGTGCTACACGCTGTGCAGACCTACATTACTGCTTATCTATTCATTTCATAAACCACAGATTTTACTCTAGTTGAGGATTGAAAACTTGTTGAGTGAATAGCTGCAAATGAAAATATGCAACATAAAACAAGTGTCCTTTATATAATTTTTGGTACAGTAACATAGAACACAATGCAAGAGAAACAGTTTCACATAGAAATACTGGTAACATTTTACTTCAAAAATCATACACTACTAGTCAGACGTTATTGCACACTACTGGCATTTATTTTATAAACAGTTTTATTTCTAAGATGAAAAAATCTGTAACAGTGCAAGACTGAGTTCTATTAACTGGTTGTTGGTGATGCAGAGTCAAATTCTAGACTGTCTTTAAATGTTCACTGATCCACACAAATGGGTATTTCTTGCCCATGTTAAGACCTTGAGTAATTGACAGGCTCTTCTGGGAGCTCCATATACAGTATATATATATATATCCACACACTATATGTATATATATATGGGCAACAAATACCAGCAGACCACCGGCGGATAAAAGGGGTTAATCAGGCCAGTCCAACTGGGAACCTGCTCACCTGCACTGTTTTTTCCTGTCTAACAATCAATACTGCAGCTCAGCCTAAACTTCAGAACCGACTCGCTAATGGGCGAAAGCTTCACTGCCTGACCAAACTCCGCTTTTCTCTTTGATGTTGACCTGTTTTCTTCTGACATGGTAACATTTCTTCATCTCTTTCCATCCTGCATGCAGCGTCAAACCGGGTTTCACTCCAGCAAGCAGGACGTTAACAAGACAGATGCCCCACATACCTAACAAGAGGAACACAGAGCTAACAAGGTGCAGCAAGGTGTGGTTTGGGCTTTCAGACAACAAGGGAGAATCTACATATCTATCCCTCTATCTATCTATCTTCTACATCAGTCTGTCATCCATCCGTCTATTTATGCCTGTACATCCATCTGTCCACCCATTCACCCATCTATCTATCTATCTGTCTGTCTGTCTATCTATCTATCTGTCTGTCTGTCTGTCTGTCTGTCTGTCTGTCTGTCTGTCTGTCTATCTGTCTATCTATCTATCTATCTGTCTGTCTATCTATGTATCTATCTGTCTGTCTGTCTGTCTATCTGTCTGTCTGTCTGTCTATCTATCTATGTATCTATCTGTCTGTCTGTCTATCTATCTATCTGTCTGTCTGTCTATCTATTTGTCTGTCTGTCTATCTATCTATCTATCTATGTATCTATCTGTCTGTCTATCTATCTATCTATCTATGTATCTATCTGTCTGTCTATCTATCTATCTGTCTGTCTGTCTATCTATTTGTCTGTCTGTCTGTCTGTCTGTCTATCTATCTATCTGTCTGTCTGTCTGTCTGTCTATCTATCATCTATCTGTCTATCTGTCTGTCTCTCTGTCTATCTATCTATCTATCTGTCTGTCTGTCTGTCTATCTATCTGTCTGTCTGTCTGTCTATCTATCTATCTGTCTGTCTGTCTATCTGTCTGTCTATCTATCTATCTATCTATCTATCTATCTATCTATCAGTCTATCTGTCTGTCTATATGTCTATCTGTCTATCTATCTATGTATGTCTGTCCATCCAACTATCTATCTATCTACACTGCTCACAAAAATTAAAGGAACACTTTAAAGAAACACATTAGATACATCAGATCTCAATATGAAGTTGG
>JBBJLR010000139.1:8462563-8475990 GCA_037577145.1 Brachypetersius gabonensis | reverse complement strand
ACCTTTTGAATGGAATTACTGAAATAAATCAACTTTGTCATGATATTCTAATTTTATGACCAGCACCTGTATACTTCCCTTGACTTTTATTTCACATTTTATTAAAAAATATATAGTCATGTTTATACTTCATTTAAGTGTAAGTTATTCCTACTGTTAAATTGTCTTTTAACCCTTACGTTCATCATAAAGCAATAAGCATTTCACTTCATGACTTACTATGTATGACTGTGTATGTGACAAATAAAATTAGAATTTGAATTTGAATGAATTACTAAGTCGGAAATTTGCATCTCCTTTATTTTTTCAACTCCTGTAAAATTATTAAAAACGTTTGTAATTTTTTTTTGCGTTTAAAGATCTTTGTGTCCATTGTTTTACCTGATGTGTGTATGAACAAACTCTCCACAAACCAAATTAACAGCACTACTATTACTACCACTACTACTTGTTTTGTGTATTTACATTAAAAAAAACAGAGAACAACAGTGAACAAATCCGGCCATTTTAATGCACAATTACTGCATTACAAAAATCACCTAGGAATCAACTGGGAAAAACAAAAATATTCAAAAAGCATTAATATAAAATCGAAGTATTTATTTATTTATTGCGTGACCTGTCCAAAAGCTATTCTACAAATTAGGTTTGCTATGCTATGCTACAAATCTAATTTCAACAGGGGTGTTTAACCTGTTCCATGTAAAGAGAGGCAAAGTGAGACAAGTTATAATAAAACACCAACATTAAGACAAATACCATAAACAGACACGGACAAGCAAGAAATAAAAATGTGGTGTCTTGTAGAGGAAATCACAAATAATGGCAACTTTTAGTGCACCAGTTTTTTAATGGCAACTTTAACTTAGTGCACCAGTTCTTTCTGGCATGTGCTGAGGTTACTTTGAAATCTGCACCATATTCCTACCTGCCCTGAATTGAGTCATTATACGCTGATGTGAAAAGGGTGCAAAAATGTGGCCGCAGGGCCCCATGAGTTGCAGGCAAATACGGCAGTACCTCTTTAAAATGCTCTCACATAACCATTGAGCCACTAATCTCCTTTACTGGGAAAACAATTGACAACTCACAGTATTTGCTTCCTCCTGCGAGTAACCAGGGCAACCCCTCTGACCTCGCAAACACAGAGCAGCTTCCCTCCAAGAACATCCATTCTATGGGGATGGTCATTTACATCCTTTCTGCCTCACACTGGGCCACTGTGGACGCGCTAGCTTTGGCTGTACTCGGACACGACGCTACATTATTTAAGAGTTGCTTATTCATGTTGTGGCTAATTTGGAGGTTTGTTTTGTCTTCTTTTGGGTCGTCAGATGCAATCCGAAGCGAGGGCATGTATTTCCGCTCAAGGAAGTTTTCCCAATACCAACTCATTTTGCTTGTTACGTTCAAATGGGTGCAGAAATGTGTAAACTCACACAAAAGCTTGGAGCTCTTTAAACGGTTTCTCGATTTTTCGTCGCAAATCGGCGGAACATCGAGTCAAGCCCTCGCATCAAATTTTCGACTTAAAACCTTTTTTTTTTAAAGCTTGACGTTTAAAAAAAATACCATAAACAGACACAAGCAAGAATAGGAAATGTAGTGTCTTGTAGAGACAATGACAAATAATTGCAAAGTTCTTTAATGGCAACTTTACCTGCACCAGGGGTTTAATGGTGCAAAAATGTGTAAACTCACACAAAAGCTTGGCGCTCTTTAATACGGTTACTCGATTTTTCGGTGTAAATCAGAGAAGCATCGAGTCAAACCCTCGTATCAATGTTTTATAGCGACTTCGGAATGGAAAGACAAATATAACCTTGAGCTTGACTGTTTCAAAATTAATACTGGTTTTGCTGAAGTCTCGGCTCAGAACAAGGCAGCTAATGGGTTTGGGGGGCATGCACATTTAATGCAAATACGCTTCCAGAAGTGGCACGAACACACAGGACCCTAAAAGTCATTCTCTGAAAGGACTGAGATCCAGACAATAGTGTCGATATTCTGTGATCTCTAGCACAGCAGCCTACAGCTCTGGAAAGAAATAGGGGAGCACTACAACTTATTTTTAAATCAGTATCTCTATGAGTGTGACAACCATTCCAGTCCAGTGTCTGTTAAATTCCTACACAAACACCTCATTCTGCTTTATGAGGGACTGATTAGTGATCACCTGAATCACATCTTATTTAATGAGGAAAAGTATAAAACACTGCTGTAATCGACTCTCTCCTCTCACAATGAGACCAGTTGGATGGTAAAACATTACTAGAAGTTCGTCAAAGGTAATTATTGGCATTTTGTTTGTTTTCTTTGAATTATTCAAGTTCTGTAAATGCTGCATCATTTCTCTTATTTTGTTTTGTCATTTCCTTTAATCTGATACTTTAAAGAACATTTTTTAATTTGTAAATTAGGAGAAATATTGCGAGTCGTTCTTAAAAGCTAAGACAAAGCTGTAAACCTGAACATTTTTGCAGTGGACTCAATTTTTTTTCTGGAGCTATACATCTTGATAGAGATATCTAAATTAAAAAGGTACATTTTTAGCTCATGTGTAGAAACTGGACGGTGGGATAAAACGGGCTGTTTGACACACAACAGACCATACAGAGTCGGAACAAACCACTTATTGTTCGCCCTGCAAGCTAATTAAACACTGGTGTCGGAGGCTCCCCCGGCCAAACAGCAGTCCTTTATCACCTTCATTGTTTCACGCTGCCTTTCTCCCCATTTCACACAGCCCCCTCTCGCTCTCCTCTCACCTCTGCATTCGGACCAGCGTTTTACATCCCTCTCACGTCCCCTCTGCCGCACTGATACAACCCTGATGACTAATATACAAGTTCTAATCTGTGCATCTGGTGTTCCCAGCCTGAAATCCCACCAGCAGTTCCGCAGTTCCATCAGTGGTTTTCTGTCCAGTGCTGTTGGAGAGTAAAGCTTCTTCATGGATGTGAGAACTGAGAGCCAGTGAGGCCATAATGTTCATCCAGTCATACGTCAAAACTCCCTCAGTCAAATTATTCACTTAGTGGGTTTTCCTTGACACTATTTCTGACATTGCCCCAGCACTACAGGGCCTATTCTAGCCTGTCTCTGATAAAGGAAATGCATTATATGAGTATTTTATAACAGGGACAGCCTTACAATCATTAGTTACAAGCTGAAGAAGATTCTTTATTTGCCACATGCATACAAGTACAACACAGTGAGATTCTTTCTCTGCATTTAACCCATGACTTAACCTTGACTTTGTGGTCATCGGGTTCTCTGGCAAGTGTTTTACCCAGTAGGTTGCTACCATATGTAGAGCTACACATGCAGTAAAATGTTTACATTAAGCCCCGTAGCCCAGCATTGTGTAAACGTTCTGCTCTTCCAATGAACACCAAATATTGGACTCAAATATCTGAACATCCATCTGATAACTACGATATTTTTAAAGAAATGTGATTCTGATACCACCATGAATCAGAATCCCCGTAATGCAGCACTACTTTAAATATAAATACATGTTTGTTGAGATATGTCTCTACAGACATAATGAGTTGTCTCAATAATTGAGTAAACCTAAACTGCAAGCTCTAAATATGTATAATTCTGAGCATAATGCCGATATATCCTCTACTTTAATGAGGGCAGTTCAAAGCCAAAACACTGACACACAAAGCCAATAACTGCATTTACATTTATCAGATGCTTTTATCCAAGGTGACTTCCATTCTCTAACTACAGAGGACAGTCTCCCTGGAGCAACCTGGGGTTAAGGGTCTTGCTCAGGAACCCAGTAGTGGTGGTACTGAAGGTAAGATTCGAACCCATGACCTCTTGACGTAGAGGCAAGTATCCTACCCACTACGCCGCCACCACCCCAGTTCACCTGTGGCACCACAGACCTTTTTAGTACACTGATTTTTGTAGGCATCTTAGTGGATCATCAAAAGTGGCCTTAGATGTGACAGGTCCACCAAGAGCAATCAAAAAGGCTTTACTAGGGGAATAGCTAGCTTTACTGTGTTAAGACATGGTGAGAAGAAATATGGTGCTGTCAAAGGATACTGCTGCACAAAAACCTTAACCCGTATGTTCAGTTCACATTTTGCATTGACTATATTATATCTTATTCTTTTTCCACTTGTTTGATGTCAAGAAATTATCACAGCATGGCCAAATGCAAGAGATTGTAAAAACAAGACTGTGCACACAATTATTTTTAATATAAACCTGAAATCATTAGGAATCTCCTGTTTACAAACCCAACTGCATACACTATTAACATCAAATTACACTATTAGAAGCATAAATGCAGTATCCACTACACCTGACCCAGAACATAAGGAACTGGTTAATTAGTCACTGAGTTTGATCCGTTGTGAAGGAGAATAGAAAGCATGTGCAAAAATGAAAAATTTACAAATGTCCCTAGCGCTGGGATAGTGAACCATCACTATACTGTCAAATCTGCACTGTGAAATCAGTCAGGGAGTTGTCCTCTACATCTTGTGGCATTTCTCTGAGCTGCTGCTTGGCAACGCCACAGGCCTGGTCTTAGGGCATCAGGTCAGGCCGGATTTACTGCCCTGCTTTCTCTAAGCAGAGGACCTGTTTTCACCTCAAGTCTTTTTATTACTACGAAACCAAACGCTTTAATTTTACCCCTTAAAATGACACAGGAGGATTAAGTGAAAAAGTGCACAGATTAAAGTTGATTACGTGGTAAAACTACTGAATTGTCCCCTATACAGTTTCAAATTCGCCCCTTAAATAATAGAACCTCCTGAATTTATGCCTTAAATTTAACACTCAGGCCTTAAATCTAATTTTAAGGTCAAATTAAATCGGTTTCACAAATTAACGACCACTTAATTCAGATTAAGGGATTTCGTATATTTTCTGGGGTAACCTGAGCAGGGTTAAGCCCAATTTAAGTACATTGTGTTTCGTAGTGTGTACAGTAGCTAAACAATGCAGTGACAAATTCACAAATCTGAACCACTGCTTGCTAGAGTAACTCCAGTAGACCATGATCAGAAAAAGAGTTAAAATCAGGACTAATGAACACAGCACTTATAACAAGGATGGAAACTAAAAATGATTCTGATTCTTAGCAGCTTTTGGTATTAAGTTTGGGTGCATTTTCTTACTTTCCTTCAGATTTACCCTGAAATAGACGAAGCTAATTCTGCAGCATGTAGGATTAGCATAAAGACATTAGCATTAGCATAAAAAAACAGCCAATCAGGATGCAAGTTGCTAAACTCCACACCCACTCAGGAGTCTGCAATAACATGTGTAAAAGTGAAGGTGAAAGAAATTGTCAGTCTGGGGTGATACAGTGCAATACAAAGGCAAACATTTACAGATATTCTATAATTGTTGTGTATTTTATGCCATTTTGTCTCTAAATTCGTTACTGCCATCAAAGTCTTATGCTTCAGGACACTCTTATAGAGGGAAGTATTGAACTGAATTGCTGACAATATTTGTCCTACTTTCCCAATACAAATATTGTTCTTTAGAGCATAATTGTAAAGGAAATGATAAAACATCAAAATAAGAGAAATGACACAGTGTTAAATAATTCAAAGAAAACAAATCTCTCGTTCACTCAAACAATATGGCAATAATTACCCAAAATGGCAATAACAAACTTCTAATAGTGTTTTACCATCCAACTGGTCTCATTGTGAGAGGAGAGTGTCGATAACAGCAGTGTTTTTATATGTTTCCTCATTAAATAAGATAAAGTACCTCATAAAGCAGAATGAGGTGTTTGTGTAAGAATCTAACAGACACTGGACTGGCTGTCACTCATATGCTGATGCTGATTTAAACATTAACTGCAGAGCTCTCTCATTTTTTTCCAGAGCTGTATCAATAAATATGACTGTCCGTTGAAATGGAACATAGGCTGCTGTGATAAACGTTGTAGTACTAAAATCTCATTAAAGAGTTTATTATTTTAGTAAAGTCCTCATAATTTCAGTAGCTAGTGGTGCACAGTTATTTTTGTAGGTGCTCTTTGCATTATTGGAATAGCGGCACTGTTGTGGACCTACTGCTTTACGAATGTGGGTGTCACCGCTAAGAACACTGTGGCTTAAAGAGCGAGTAAGATCTTACCTGTGGGTCTGAAAGACGAGAGATATCAGGGTAAAGATAGAACTTAATTCCATCTGCTGCACCAGGCAGTGTGATCCCACGAATGAGCAGAATCACCAGCATGAAGTAAGGGAAGGTAGCAGTGACGTATACCACCTATAGAAAGAGAAGAAGTTGATAGCATTTATGATAAGGTTTTGTATAATGTGGATGAAGAACTAAGAAGTAGTTGGTGAAATTGATGAAAACATTCTGAAAGATTTGGATAAATAACTCACAACTTTCAGCCAAATCTAAAGAAGTCTAAATTTTGTGCATACAAAGATATAAATCATTAAAATCAGTCTGTAGACTAGTCAGCATGAACTGTACTGTACCTTTTACATATAGCATGTGAAATGTGACGTCTGCTGTTCTTAATATATATTTTACTGAAAAAACCCAGAATTGTCGCAGATTTATCTTGTTCTTAACAAACACAAGTGCAATGACTGCTGCAAAACCACATGATTATAGGAGGAGAGGAAGATTTGTTTCTGAAATTTAAAGGTCCTTCACACTGTGATTTTCAACCAATTCGTTTACTTATAGCTGAAAAGACATGTGTGTGTATGTATAGAAACTAGGGCTGTAACGGTATATGTATTCGTACCGAACCATCACGGTACATGGGTCACGGTTCAGTACATGATGACTTTCGGAGAATACACGGTACGACGGAGAAGACGTGATTGAAGTAATACGGAATCACAGAGGGACCAAAAAACGCAAGTAAATCATAAACCTGGGCAGTAGTGTGGTGCAATAGTGCCACCTACTGGCGAAACACTTCTTCTGCCTTACACATACATGAAAATATAAGCAACAGTGTGTGTTTACTGGTTAATACACTGCTGTTTATTTAAGATAAACGAAAACAAACCAAGCCTCATTCTTTAGAAGTTTTTGTTGCTTAACTTTGCTGTATCGTGAACCGTACCGAACTGTGACCCCAAAACCGAGGTACGTACCGAACCTTGACCCCAAAACCAAGGTACGTACCGAACCGTGACATCTGTGAACCGTTACACCCCTAATAGTAACCCACAAATTATTTTAATATGAAAAAAAATTATCATAGATGAGTTAAAAAAACACATTTGATTGGTCCAGCAAAACTGCTGCTGACTAGTTACTTTTAATTTATGTCAACCAATTGGTTGGTTCAGTTTAGTGGGCTTTGGAATATTTTGTTGTAATGTACTTTGGGCCAAGATCAGGAAACCTTGCTTGAAGAATCATACACTGAAGGTTCTTCAGAGATCCAAGCGAGGATCTTCTAAGGCAGAGGTCCCCAACCACTGAGCTGTGGACCGGAGTTGGTCCCTGAGACATTTGATACCGGGCCGCACAGAAAAGCTGAATAAATAATATTTTATTGATTATCAGAGTCCGAAAGATCTTTTATTTAAAAAAAAAAACAACGCTCGGTCCCATGATACGGTGCATCAAAAATTTAGCCCACATCCTAGAAAAAAATGAATAAACAACAAACACAATTTGTTTTAAGTTGTTTCTGTACCTGTCCGGGAAAATATTGTTTTATATGAAACTGGCCCATTGCACAAAAAAGGTTGGGGTCTGCTGTTCTAAGGCAGTGGTTCCCAACCTTTTTTCCTTGAAGCCCCCCTTGCCTGTGTCCAAGACAAGCCGGGCCCCCCCAACCCCAACTCCTACCCCCATAGATGCACAAAAATAATAAAGTGATTAATTACACACTTTTATTTGCAAAAAATGGTTGTAGGTTTTTATACTCTCATATACTCTCACACACACACCCTTTTACGTTTCTCAGACATTGGGATTGTATGAATTTAATGTTTTTATGAATATAATTTAGGTTACATCAGTGCAGACAAAATTGTGTGCCCCCCCGAGTGATCTCTTGCACCCCCCTCAGGGGGGCCTGGACCCCAGATTGGGAACCACTGTTCTAAGGCATCACTCAGAAGAACCCTTTCAGGCACATTTAAGTTCAAACACAATGTTCTATCCCCTGAAAGAGCTGTTTCGGGTGCTTGACAAGAAGTGAAAAATTAATAAGAGAGACGGTCTCTTTTTCGCTGGTCCTCCAAACTTTAGGGAGGGGAGAGAATGAGAGGAGATGAGTGGTGGGAGCCACGCTCTTGAGGTGATGAGAAGGGGTTAAGGAATGTTCTGAGACCATGCCAAGCAGGCAGGTTCTGTTCTGAAAAGCCTAATTGAGAGCAGACTGAAAGACTGATTCTCAGGGGAAAGGAAGAGGTTCAGCTCTGAGCCAGAGGTTTTGATGGAAAAGCACTCAGCACCATGTCTCCCGCAATTCTGCACACAAAAAAGGACAAAAATAGAATACCCAAGTGGCTACCAGGTTGTGACTTGTCAACACGATGTTCATAGTCTAAATCATTACCAACAGCTGCAAGAGTTTTGGCTCCCAGGATACAGGCTCGATTTGATTTTTTTGTGCAAGCAGTGGCACGCCAGAGCTTCTGAAATATATGGCGACGTAAAACTAGAGGCTTCCTAGCTTCGGTGCCTAAAGATTTTTTGGGGGGTTTTTTTCCAGAAAGCTTTTCAAGGTCCTCAGAAATGAGTTCACTATACTGAAGCTCTTTTAAATCTAGGAACAAAACCGCCCTTGGGGGGGCAAGAACTAGGTTCTTGTTCTTCTGGCACTCGATCAAGACCATACGAGGACAAGACAGGGTTTGGAGACAAAAGCCTTCTGCCCTGTTTCCCTCTAGAAGGAGCCCAACTGGGATGTGTTGGCAGTGTGGGAAAATGTGGGGCAATTCACATTTACCGTTGCTTCCTCTTTGACCCCGGCCATTTACTGTACTTTAAGCTACGTTTACACGAAAGAGAGGATGACGGACGCGAAGTTTGTGCTTTAACATGAAGAGAAATCTTTTATAGATGTTGATGAGATAAGTTGTTTGGAATGTTAACTTTACCTTTATCAAAATGTAAAAGATTTACCTTAAAACCCAAACGGTTACAAATGGGAATATAAACAACATTTTGGAAGCAAACCCTTTTGGAAGCAAAGGCAAGTACAACATTCTGCAAAGGTGATAATGCGTATTCTCTTATAACTGGTTATCGCTTGCTTTGTTAAAGGAAAGGAAATTGTTTTGCATGAACATATCCCCATCCTGTTTGTTCAAAATCAGGTTTAGATGAATGTTATTTTCTCACCTTACCCACACTACACCAGATTAAAACACAAAACACAAGGTGTAAATAAGAAACAGAAAGCTGTGAGCCCGCATTAGTGAAAAGAGGATCCTTTAATCTGAATGTCGTCCTCAGCATGACCACCTTCCAACTCATATCCTTCTCAATTAGCCCAATAATATGATTAAATATACAAAAACCCGTGGCCATGGCAAATTCTGGGCAAATCCTCTGCTTGACTTTTGGGATGCAAGTGTGTGGTTTTTCAGAGAGTGAATGGGACAACGCTGGGAGCTGTCGCGAGTCGCTCAGACACACTGACTTTCCCCCAACTCTCCCCGGGTGAACGTTTAAGCCCTCAAATTCACAGGTCAAAGCCCCACGCCATAAATCTACTGCTGGCTTATGTGAGAATCACCCACACTCACACAAATGGCCACAAAAGGCCTGTGGCGAACAGCTTAGCAAAGCCCCCTGAATGCTCCGATCTACACAGTGGTCAAACAGGAGGAAGAAAGCAGTTTGCTCGCCGCCATAATTCCTCACAGAAGGGAAGAGGCTAGTGGAGGGACTCTGCATGCTCCTCATGAACGCTCTACTTTCCCCCAGTGAATACAGAAATCAATCTTGGACTGGCTGCTAAAGCCTCGCCATGAAGAAGCATTCTTCCCCGTTACTTCATGGCCAAACAAAAGGCACTTCAGGAGATACAGGCCTCGCTGCCGAGCTCTTTTCTCCCGGACCTGTACAATGTGAACCCATTTATTTTTCCTCACACATCCTTCTTCCTTTCTCCCCGCTTTCTTTCTGGCTCATTGAGTCTGTTCGACATTCTTAAAGGCTGCTAAAAGAATAGCATGCAGAGGAAGGCTTGTGACTGAGTTTCGACGATTGGCAGAGGCATGAAAGCCCTCATAAAGCCACGGATTGTGAGTACAAGGTGGAGGTAGAGGAAGGCTAGGCTTCCACACACACAGGAATAATGTGTTTGCACTTTTTTTCCTCTTCCAAAATAGAGCTTTCTCTGTAGTTGAAGTTAGCAGAGTTTTGTTTGAATTTAGTTATCGTATATTCATCTGTTCTGCCATGCTGGAATCAGGCCAGCCTATCGCTGAAAATACAGTCGTTTTCCAGTCATGACAGCCTGAAAAGAAAGTCAGTGGCTCTGGATCGTCCACCCCTTCACATCCACACCAAGTGAGGGGCATGCCCTTTCAAACATGAACCCATTCCTGTAGATGACATCTGTATCCCAGCTCTCTGAAAGGCTAATCCACTTTCAATCTCAGTGTTGTGTGACTGAAAACAGTACCTTGAAGTCCCGACAACTCCCTGTTTCCAAACAAATGCGGTCACATGTACCAACCGCTCAATTAAATGCGGGTCTGGGAGAACAATACAGCTTTTCTTTACCTTGCCAGTTGACTTAGGGCCTTTCCATATGCAGAAATAGCATATGATCCAAGCCACAAGCAGGCACAGCGCAAGCTCCCAGCGCAACTTCCCAACCTGCTCGATTCCACCAGATATACTGAGGACACGCCGTCTGAGGAGGGAAAGGTTCAAATAAACTGTGTTAAAAGAGCAGCAACAGCTCTGGAAAAAAATCCACTGCAATTTATTTTGAAATTAGCTTCTCTATAAGTGACAACCATTCCATGTCAGTGTCTGTTAAATTCCTACACAAACACCTCATTCTGCTTCATAAGGTACTGATTAGTGATCACCTGAATCTTATTTAAAGAGGAAAAGTATAAAACACTGCTGTAATCGACTCTCTCCTCTCACACTGAGACCAGTTGGATGGTAAAACACTACCAGAAGTTCATCAAAGGTCATTATTGCCATTTTGTTTGAGAGAGAACAAGAGATTTGTTTTGTTTGAGTTATTCAAGTTCTGTTAGCGTTGCATCATTTCTCTTATTCTGATGTTTAGTCATTTCCTTTAAAATGATGCTTTAAAGAACAATATTTTTGTTTGGAAATTAGGAGAAATATTATTATTAAAAACTAAGGCAAAGCTGTTCAGTTTAATATTTGCACCTATAAAAGATAAAACTTAAGAAACTGAACACTTTTGCAGTGCTGTCTTATTTTTTCCAGAGCTTTATATTTTATTACTGACTAGCAGTTCATAGTTTAATCCATTGGGGAACCGACAGGTTCGTTTTTCCTCAGCTGAAGTGCGTTCCTAAAAGCATTTTTGTCAAATTAGAAGACCACTCATGACCTCACTCGTACACGAGGTTAATGCACTGAAGCGTGCACTTTCCATTTTTTTGGTCAACTTTAATCAAGTCTGTAAATCGAAAGCGTGTCGGTTCTCCTGACAATTAGCAAACCACAGATGTGTGAAATCTTTGTTTAAGAACCTGCGGCCCGTCCACTTGTGTTGGAGCGCACGCTACATGGATGGAAGCCATGATCCTGTCTCAGGCCTTCCATCCTGCTGCCATTCATCATCTTCGACATGTTCCTGGGCGCGATCCAAGGCCCAGGCCATGCCCCCTTCAGAACCAACCTGCTCTATTCAGTCCCAAGACTGACAGCTCCTATACCTCCCAGTACTCGGGTCCTGACTGGGCAGTAGAGTGCCAGTCTGGGACTTCCATGTTTCGCCCCGCTAAGGCCTGGCTGCTTCCTCTCTGCTCGCCCTTGGCAACCTGACAGGAATTCTGCGCTAAAAAACAAGCCAACTGGGGCCAAATTTGTGTCCATACCATTTCTAACTGTGCAACTGGCCTTTTGATGCTTGTTGACAACGGCAATGCGAAAAGAATGACAAATTATCAGTGAAAAAGTTTACGTAGTACTGTGGAATAATAAGCAGTGGCCAATTGCTCAACAGATGTGCCGTGCCAAAAGCTGTCTGGCAAGCTTGCGTGTCGCTGTGTTTTGTGACTTCCTTTGCTTTTATGTTGAAGACACCAGATAGATTGTAAGTGGAAGTCATTCAAAGTCTCTGGGAAATCCCTACAAGGTCATCAATACTGTGCTTTTACACATCGTTGCATTGCTAGAAAAGCATCTCTAAGGTAAGCTACTCAGTGTGACATTCTAAGAAAGTTGTAATTTGTAAATGTTCCTTTTAGAAAAAGCTGGAACGTGGCAAGCTCTCCGATCATCACTCTACTCCCGAAATACAGAGGAATATACTATATAGTCATACTCACTCCCAAAACTCCATGACCGGTGAGGTGGCGTACGGGTTGGTGAGGTTCGCAATGCTTGCATTGTTGAAATCCACACAGTTCTCTAAAAGGCGATGAATGGAATCATGTTAGTCTTTGCTTTTAAAGGGTACACTACAAAGGAAACAGCAGGTTTTCACTCAAGTCCATAAATACATCCTGCAAAACCTCAACATGCCCACATGTGTTTAAGAGAACAGATCTTCTACAGTGATCACACTTCTACACAGCAAAATAAAACATAAAATGTTTACAGAACGTCTTACAATTTGAAGTAATTTGTCAAATTTAAGGATCTTCTAACTTCCCTGAAATTAGGAAGTAAACAAAAATTGACTTGAGGGGAAAAAAGTTTCACATAAGGCAGTTGTATAAATATGTGTACCGTGATTTCTGACAGTTGTCTCGTGTTTAAAGTCAAATCCAAATCTTGTACCTTTTATTTCATTTCAGTTGGAAGCCCCTTACATTGCATGGCATTTGAAGATAAATGGACTAATACAAATGCTCTACAATTATTCTTACGTTAAAGCACCTTAAAGTTGTTTTGGTTTTTTTTTCATTTTCCTCTTAAGTTACCGCTTTGACGTACAAGCTTGTCTAATGACGGCAATTGAATGTTTAAACGAATTAAATTGAACTAGCTCTCGAGAGAAAGGTGTTTGAAAGATGTGAGCTCATAATCATGTATAATTCAGTTCACTCTATAAATAAACGTGCCTCAGGAGACCCCCACATGTCAGTTACACACGCTGCTAAATTGATTACTCCAGAAATCACTCAGAATTCTGTGTCAATATAATAACCACACTAAAGGTAAAGGAGGCATTTGGCTGATACACTTGTCCAGCGATTTACAGTCATTAGTTACAGAGACAGTCTTACAGTCATTAGTTACAGAGACAGTCTTACAGTCATTAGTTACAGAGA
>JBBJLR010000139.1:8412578-8426271 GCA_037577145.1 Brachypetersius gabonensis | reverse complement strand
GTTATAGATATAATAGTTATACTGACATGTATCTTCAGATGATTCTTGATTCATAGTGTAACTTTTAAATGAATGCTACCTCTCCCTTCTCGTTCCTGATTCTCCTGTTAAACTCTTTGCCGTCAATGCACAGGAAGTCCTCTCCAGGATAAATGATGCCACATTTGATGGCGATAGCTCGCGCTGTGTTGATGTTATCTCCAGTCACCATCCTCACGGTGATTCCCGCACGCTGACACTTCCGGATGGCTTCAGGCACCTGCAGGATAAAACAGATAAAAATTTGGCTGGGAAATGTGAGACAAGTTCTCCGTGATTACATACAGTTTTCTTACTGGTACTTTTACTATATATTGCTAATACAGTAATCCCCCACTTTTACACGGATCAGGAGTCGCGGAATCAATCTTTTATTTCTGAGAACCTAACTGATAGTTGTATGCGGAAATTCCCACAATAATGTAGAAACTGCAACTATTCTGCACTTTTTTTTGCTGTTTTGTAGCAATATGGGGTTTTTTTAGCTCTAAATTATTATTTTAGTTCTAAATAATTAAAAAATATATAATTTACCAATAATAAATTTCCAGTTATTGGCTGCTGCCCTCCTGTTCTCACGTTTTCGTTTAATTCTTCGAAAAGCCCTAAGATTCCGCCCAAATGCCCTGCGCCATCTGGCAATGCACCTCAGCACAAGAGAACGTGTAAGACACTCCAGGAGAAGGTTGAACTGCTGGATATGCTCAGGGAAGGAAAATTAGAGCATTGTATGCTACATCAACAAGAGCATCATGTGCTATATAAAGAAGAACAAGGCCCCGATCAGGAGGACCGTATCAGTTTCTGTGGCAGTCCTAAAAATGCGCATCTCAGGCCAACAGCCGCTGCCACTTTTACTGCATTTTTATTACAAAAAACATTTATATTTTAAGTTATTACTACATTCACCCAGCTTCTACAAAAGGAAACAAAAGTGCATACCAAAGAAAATGCCTGTGCATGAATTACTGTGCAGTCTTTACATTTTAATGTATTAAAACTGAGTTTAAATTAAATGAAAGTGTTTTGGGAGCCAATTTGGGGGCATATTTAGGCATTTTTTACCACACACAACAACAAGGTTTTTCACTATACGCGGGTGCTCTTGGAATGTAACCCGTGCAAAAAGCGGGGGGGTTACTGTATATCGCTGTAACAAAACCAAAGAATTCTTTCTCATTCTCCATTGACCAGTTGTTTCTCTCTTTGAAAAGTGTATAATAGTCATGCAGTCACAGTTCACTTTTAAAAATGTGGATAAATGTGGATTGTCACACCTGCAACAGTTGCCTATAATTTAAAAGACCCTTTAAAAAATCTGGAATTTTTACTATGTCAAAATTTTATTATCCAATCCAGTATATCCAATGCACCTACATCTACAGATATGGACCGGGAAATCCCCGGAGAAGCATTACCAGCTAACTCGCATTAATTCAGAGCTTAAAGCCTGTACCTTCAAAAAAAAAAGAGGTCATTGCAAATGCCTCCACAAACCACAAGCCCACGCCTGCACTCACAGGTCAGAGGAGTCCGGTGCTGCGGTAAATGAGTACACCACCACTGTGCAGAGCACAACAAGCCCTTTCTACTCTGCCTGTCCCTTCTCTCTCTCTCAGCCACCCACAGAGACTCTTCTAGAACTGTGATTGGTCTGGATGCTCATCGTGGACACAGCAAAGACACAGGGACTGATTAGAGGGCTAGTTTGCCTACATGTGCAATATAAATCATGTAAATTTCTAGTTACAAAAGCACCTGTTGGGTGTATATTATGCAGCAAGTGAACAGTCAGTTCTTCTTTTGTTGATGTTGGAAGCAGGAAAATGGGTGAGCTAATGGATCTGAGACAGTTTAATGAGGCCAACTGTGGCATGATGACAGGGTCAGAACATTTCCAGAACAGCAATTCTTGCAGAGGGTTCCCAGTGTGCAATGGTGAATATGTCTCATTTATACTTAACCATTCTTTGAATGAAACTCTCAAAGTATAGAAAGCAACAAAAAATGGAATGCTCCATGTTGGACATCCCCTAACAGAAGTCCCGGAGATTATGAAATTGTAGACTATGGCCTTGGTCCACATTCAACAGAGCAAGAACAGTGTGCGTAATATGAGAAGTCTTTTAAGAGTCAACCATACAACAGCTGTACGAGTCCTTGGACAAGACTCCTAACATTACAACCACCTATATCCATATACAAACTGCAGGTCGTTTTAAATAAGGCAAAATGTATAAATAAATAAATGTCATCAAAATGTAGAAACAAATGAAGAAGGCACAACTGGAATGCAGGTTGTTTTTGACAGAGGCAGGGGCGTATTATGCCGCCTCTAATTTTCATGGAGAAGGAACATGGGATGAAAAGAAGAGCGGTCTAGACATTTAAACTGAGAGATGCTATCATGTCAGGGCAGACGTCAAGTCATTTGGGGGGCTTTGGAAACAGCAGCCGAGTTCCACTTAACTCACTGAGGACAAACTGAAGAGGAAGAGCTTCATCAATAATGGAGCATGGCAGAGGAAGGTGACTGGTAATATTAGACGGTTAACTCAAATGGATTTGTTTACAGATTCTCAGGTGTCTACTGATTTATTAGAGAACGGGGCGAGCTGAGCCTGGAGCCAGGAAGCAATACGTCTGACAGGGTTGCGCAATGCTGGTTCAAGCAAGCAGGTGGAAAGGTGATGCAGAAGAGTGGAAAACAGCCACACAAGAACTTCTGCTATAGTACATTACGTGATACCCTTTGTTAAGCCTCTAGTTGCCACACTGCCAAAGCTAGATTTTAAATATATATATACCATTAATGTTCCTGTCAGGGATCTATTAGAGCAATGGTTCTCAACCTTTTTAACATTAAAGCTCACCTATCTGTCACAGCATGTTGCCAAGGCCCACTTGGCCACATTAGATGATATTAAATAACCGATTGCGGACCAATGGCTGTTCTTGATTTTAGATTTGCGGCCAATTCAAAAGCCTTCGCGGCTCATCAGTGGTCCGCGGCCCAGCGGTTGAGTGACACGGTATCACAGGGATCAAATTGGTCAAAGATGGCATAAAAGCTAGTTCATAAAGTCTTCAGCTGTGTGCTCATTTCAAAGTCACAGAGTCAAAATGTTCTCTGTTTGTAATTCTGTTGTTGCGTTCTCTAAGAGTTCCTCAGCAAGCCCACAATTACACAGTACGGCCCCAGAGACAAGGGGAGAGAAAGCAAGACTGAAAGAATGAGGAGAGATGAAAGCAAGTGTCTGAATAATGCAGTGGGGGGTCTTTTTTGGTGCTTTGTGGGACAGGGAAAGCAGGCGTTGAGGACAGACATTCAAAGTGGTGGTAAGAAATCATGTGTTACATCTGAAGTAACATCTTCCAGTTTTCCTAATCATAGCATCAAAGCGGTCAGAGTGCACATCGCTTAAGAGGGGAATCCCCCCAAGTTGAATGATTTTTGTGGCAATTACTCCATACACAGCAAACATATGAACCCCACAATATGAAGAGTGGAGTCTAATGTCTATTCGGTGTCACCATATTCATATTGTACGCACTAGCCCATCCCAAAACAGCTCAAGACAGTGAAGACTCCCTACCTCAGGTCTGACGGGATCTTCGATCCCAACCACACAGATTGCTGTCAAGTCGCACACGATGCTGTTCTCGTCATCCCAGTTTGGCATGGGGTCAGCTGGGAAGTCTCGGTAGGCCACGCAAATGGTCCGAAGTCCGTCACAGGCCATGGGCTCAATCACTTTCTTTACCATCTCGTCCCTGTCCCGGGGCCGGAAAACACGCGGCTCACCCACTTCATTCAGGACACGAGTGCACCTGGACCAAGGTCATGAAGGTCAGCGTCCTCAAAGCCAATTTTATACATTGCTAATACAAAATCTTATAATCCTGAGCATGACAAAGAGTGAAAATCATTCTACACCAGTGTTTCTCAGTCCATCTGAACCCCCTCTTTCCCACGTCCCTTCTTTCTGTATCAATAACCCTGATTTAACCAACATAACTAAGAGCATATGAGTAAATAAATAGGGCATATTAGTAAGCAAACAAATAAAAATAGTATTAAACAGTCTGAAACTGTTGTTTGCTCTCCTATATGCTCGCCGTTTGCTGGTCTTCTGCTTGATTCTAGAACCTAAAATAAAAGAAATGTAGGCACTTTTGTTCTTTATGGGTATTTGCCTGCAATGTCACTTTTTAACTGTGATTTAAAAAACATATAATGACAATCACAACTGGGGTTTTAAAAATAGCACCACATGACGTCTACGTGACAAAGGAACACAAAACAAAGCTCAGCATGACAATCTGAGCATCAGCACAAACTGGGAGAACTTCCATATAACAAGGTGTTTGGCTACAGGATGACAATTTACCATTTGTTGCACTTTGGGCAGAGATCTGTACCGCTCATATCCTAAGGGTTAACTAATCAGATAATTAAGTGTGATAGAGAGACATGATATAACTTTGCAGGGCTCTGTGACCTTGACTGAAGATAAGCAGCTGAATGCCATCATTACAATTCACAAATAAACACCTGTTAACAGGAACGCAAAGCCCCACAAAACAAAGACAAGAAGACCAAAGTGTCCTCACTTCTTGAGGACGATCTCTGAGGCTCCTTTGCTGTACATCCTGAAGCTGCCATCTGGAAGTTTGGTCACGGTGCTCATTGACTTCCGGACAGAGTTAAACGTGTACACCTTATAGAGCTTCTCTTCTGGGAGCTGGTTCCGAACCACCTCGTAATCCCGCTTCAGGTCAAGGACCAGACCTAACAGGCCACATTCAGTTTTGTTGCCCACCTGTTTAGGGAGACCACCCTCTTTATCTGGAGGCTAAACAGAAGAGAGCAGATAAAACATCAGATGAAACAACAGATACAATAATAGATAAAAGAGCAGATAGCAAACAAGACATTCCTGAGTTAATAAAAATTAAATGCTAGAACAACAGACATCCAGTCAAACATATAAAGGGCTGCTTGCATCTTGTTGAGTGCACTCTAAGAGACTTTCTTTTATGGTTTCTGTCCAGCCGCACATATTCAGATAAATTTCTCATGGGTCGGGAATTTGCAATCTTGGTTGCTGAGGCATACGAGGAAAAGTGTGTAAATATGATTTCAGGGGCAAGACTTCATCTTTGTGTTATATTTAAATTCTCACATTCCACTTTGATCAGGTGGTAGGGGGTCATGCAGGACACGTAGGGTGTGGTTGCCCGATTTGAGGGCTTGAGACACCCTGAGGAGAGTGGCTGGCACACACCGGCCGGCCGAGCGGCTGTCCTCTCCCCGGTCAGCTAGTGCTCCTGCGAGCCTTGGCATATGGCAGAGCGAGAGCTGGCAGAGTTACTTCCTCTTTCCAGCATCGCTCTACATGGGGCTCCCATTCCACACTCCGTCCGAACTGCAGGGGCCCCCACCCATCCCCTCCTTCCGTGTCCCCAATAAGGTCATTGTGCCTCTTTGATTTCACCTCGTTACTAGTATGCAAAGCGACAGGCCCCACTCGGACGAGCCCGAGGTTTTTTGGCGAGAGCCTCGGGCCACATGGTGCTGCTGCAGCCGGACAAGCAACTTTCCAGAGGAAAATAAAGAGTGGGATTTGGTCGAACGCAACAACCATATCCTCAAACGACACACTTGCACGCTTCATAATTGGCAGCCGGCCCTGTCTATTTCTAGCAAATAATTATTTTTGCCCGTGCAATCATTACACTCCATTAGCTTAAGTACAGAACTTCAAGTCCATTTAAATCCTTTTTATCCATGCCAACCGCGAAGGGAGACAAATAATGCGGGTACAGTAGATTGGACACAAACCAACGCTTGCATTTTATTCAGTATTTTGAACCGCAACACAAAACAATTAGCCCCCGTTCTCCGGATGAGCATCGAGACCACCACGGCTATCGCTCGGGAGAAAGCAATTCCACCAATTACTGGTGATTCTGAACGAAGCGAACACAAGCTGTGCTTCCAGCGACTGTGCAGCTGTTTGAGACCCCTGTGCACAAGGGTGAACAAAATGCAGCTGACAGCAGCCCAGCAAGCCCGGGGAGTCACCAATTAAGAGGAGAAAGGAAAGCCGATATGTCACTGACCCCTTCGTTGACCTCACTTCAGGTAATTATATTGTGACCCTATCAAGTGACCATATGAAATGGACCCACAACACATGAGGCAACTACTGAAATGAGCACATATATTAGGATCCACAGAGCTGGAGCTTTTTTTTTATGCACTATTAATCAGGTCTGCATATACTTAACCCTCCAGAGCGACATGTACTTGCATAATTACTTATAGAGTCTATAAAATTAATTATATTCACGGTGCAGTAGTCTTATCATGTGCAGTATGACTACTTATGTCACTATTAAATGCAATAATTCATAGAGAACAATTCCAAACCACTGTTAGTGTTAATTAGTAAACTACTCTAGCAGTAATTTATCTATGATATCTATTTACACCTCTGGGGAGTATTTTCGTGAGAGCTTTACAATTATATGTTATTTTGGTCTTTGTGTCTCTGTGTGTCTGTTTTGATCAATCTATCTCTTGAGAGTTCTACACTATATTTAATATTGTTCTTGTATTTGTGTCCCTGTATGTTTGTGCCATAACATTAGTCATTTCCTCCAGGATCATTCAAATTTTCTGATATCTGTAAAAAGACATTTGGCTCTAATTAGAAGATCAGACAGACTAGAAACAACATTTCTGATGTTCATCCTATTGACTGAAGGCTATTTAAGATCATGACAGTTTAAATAAAGAGTGGGCTTCTACGCAAAGTCCTAAAGAATGACAAGGAGGGAAACGAGAAGAGCTGAAACACACCTCCGTCCCTGACCTGGAGAACTGTCCTCTCTAAAACACGAGGTTTCCACGTAAGTACACACAACCTCTGTTAAAAGATTCATAGGGGCTGAGTCAAAGTGACATCAGTGCTTGGGCTGATACTTCCACTCGGAGGCCCCGAAGGTCTGGCAGACAGGCAGTGGGGCAATTTGAGAGCAGCGTCCCAGGTAGTCTGTGAGCAGCTCAGACTACAGTTCAGAGTATCAGAGTTCATGGAGGTGGCGTCGGCCTGGCCGTTAGCCCTGGACCAGTTCTACCGCTCAATTCAAACCCAGACAGCTGATGGCCTAGTGGTTAGGGATTTGCCTTTTCAACCAGAAGGCAGTGGGTTTGAATCCCAGGACTGCTAGTGGCACCACTGAGGTACCCTTGAGAAAGGTACAGTCCCCACACATTGCTCTCTGGGTGCTGTGTTGCTGGCTGCCCACTGCTTCACTTGGCGAATGGGTTAAATACAGAGAAAAAATTTCACACTGTGTGCTGTGGTGTGTTCACAAACGGTCACTTCATTTCTTCTCTAAAAAGTCCCTGCTTAAAGATAAGCTGCCTTGGATAAAGAATTAATAAGATAAACCTTTATTAGTCCCACAAGTGGGAAACTTGCATTGTTATGGAAGAAAGTGGACAGAACACAGGTCAGAGCAGCAAAACAATAGATTATAAGCTATACAACAAAACAGGATAAAATAAAAAATACACTAACAGAAAATATATAAATCTAGACATTTGTATGTGTATGCAAATCTGCATTTGAATGCATGCAAGAATAAATGATTAATAATAATAGAGATAATAGGTAAAACATAGATAAAAATATGGCACATCTGCCTTGTTCAGGGGTGGAGGAGTATTGATGCTTATGGAATTTGGTTTAAAATTGTTCATCATACTTGAACCAATCACTTAAAGAGAAGACGTGAATTGACCGTTTGTGATATACACACCACAGCGTTCATTCATTTATTCATGCATTAATTCATGCATTAATTAATTAATTAATTAATGCATGAATTAATTAATTAATTAATTCATACACACATTATCATACACCTACAAATGTTTATATGTGTATTTTTTGTATTAATGGAGAAGTGTACTATTTATTTTATCTTGTGTTGAACAGCCTTTATTTATATTGTTTTGTTCCTCTTACAGTCGTTCTGTCCACGTTCTGCTGTAAGAATGCAAATTTCCCACTTGTGGGACTAATAAAGGTTTAACTTATCTTTATCTTATTCATTCATTCATTCATTCATTATTTGAGGCAGCTTATCCTTAACTAGGGATTTCATGGGGGTTGGAGGGACAGGTGGAGAAACATGTAGTATTATGAATTGTATTATAATATTATAAAGTGTATTTTAATATTATAGAATGTGTTATACTGCATATAATGAAAGTGATTTGATTTTAAAAGCACGTAAATGCAGTTTTTCCAGCCAATTGCTTTAAAGTGGAGTTTTCTCTGGCCATAGGGTGAATGGTATGTTCTTTATGCCACTTATTGCAGGGCTGTTTGAAGCTGCTTATTTCTAGAAGACTATTTTGTCACACGCACACACAAAAAAACTAACGGGCTGCGGAAAGTTTATAAAAAGAGCACTGGCTGTCGGGTGAAGAGCAGGTCATGCATTGATTACATAATGAAGCATTAAAACATTACAGCAGGGGAACTGCGCCGGATTCGGGAACTCGGGCGTGGATGAAGCTGAAAGGCTGCTGCTGACATCAGTCTGAATTAAACAGATAATCCAAATGATATAGATTTCAAAGTCTTCCTTTTGTGAGGTTATCAAAGCGCTCTCGGTCTCCAGAGAGGAGTTATGCATGGAGTCGCTGGCCTGCTGGGAGGGAGACTCTGGAGGATCTGCTTCAGTTCTTAGACCTTCTGGATGTGTAGCATGAAGGCAGGGGGTGTTTCTCCAGGGAGATTTTCTCTATAGGAACCCGTGAAGATTACATTAGGACAGGTTCTTTTTAAAGTTGGTCTCAATGCCAGGATAAAACATCCACCCGGGTTGGAGACACACATCTCCTTTTCTGTTAGGACCAAAGCTGAGCAGATCATGAATAAAGTTCCAAACAATCAAGACCATGGGTATTTGATATTATGATATTGCTTAGTATGCAATATAATCAGCCTATTAAATATCACATGGTCAACATGGAATGACTAACATTAAAATGCTTGTTTTTTTACAACAGCATACTCCAGTATCAGTACTCTAAGGAGACACACAGTCACAAAAAACACTTTTTTGTCATTTTATTACCTATGGCTTTTTTATGTAGTTATTGATAATGACTATCAATGGTATGAATTGATCATTTTTTTTATTTTATGAATTGAACAAGCGGAGTTCTGATCCGTGTTCTGAAACTCCCTTTCTGGTTTTTGCTTTAATTATTCAAGTCATTTTGTGAGTGAGCCACCAAGGTGGAAAAACAAAATACAATATTTTATTTATGTTTTATTTATGTTGAATTTTTATTTTTAATGTGCTGAAGCTTAAATGTTTTATTACATTAAGAAAAACATTATCAACAGAATAGACATGGCAATGGTTATATTTTTTCAAAGTCACGGCTTGAGACAGACTGAGCAAAACGAACAACAACAAAAAAACATTGTTGACACACTTCAGTGTGTATGTGTGTGCTTGTTTGCATTAGAAGGAGTTTGAGGCTCTGCTTCAACTCGGAGCTCCGAGCATTAAAATGAACCAAAACAACATGAGCTGCAAGCGGCTCTAGCACAGAAATCTGGCTTTTTCATTCTTAGGAAAACACATATATGGCTTGGATCTGATTAACTATTTGCAGACTTCCCATTTTAAGATTCACAATGATTTAACAAAAAGACATCGCCATGCGTAAACATTCTAGAAAGACCCAGAAACACCACACAGGCGAAAATGTACGATGTCAAGACAGAACCACAAGGTTCAAAAATGTATATCTATACTTCAATGAATCCATGTCTCCAAACATAAGACATGCAGCTCGGCATTGAAAAACAGATGGCTGCAAAGTGATTATTCCAATTAGCACAGTTTCGTTTGTGGACTGCTAAATATAGGATGCCTCCCATGTTAGACACTTAAGTGAATGTGGAGCAACTGGTTGGACCTTAAGTTACTTCTGTTTGAACACTTTTAAAGCTTGGGGGTTCTTTCTAGTTTGGAATGCGTGCATATTGATTTTCTAACATGATTCAGAGAAGGATCGACGTAATTAATGCAACTTAATTTGCAGTATATCAAGGGATGATGATTCAAATTAGCCGTTACATTTTTTTTTTTAGTACTAGTGTTCATGCCCTCTGGAATTCAACCAATGTTGCCTTATTAAGAGAGTATTAAATTACCTACTGCAGTCCAACTGTTGAGAGATTTTAAAGCCAGACAGAGTGCAGATTGTTACTAGTTCAGAGTGGACTTGATATCAAATGAAGGTTTCAGTTTCAGTTCATATGTCATGTGATATTTTACCAATATGTGTGAAAAATCTGTGAATTTTATTCAGAAAATGAATTATTTGACTACACAAAACCACTGTCTGGATAAAATATCGAAGAGTTTTCAAAATTCATAGAGCTTTGATTTTTAAAACACAGATAAAGCTGTAGGCAGACCAACTCAACATTGTCTAATACTGGTTGATTACTTGTTTTACAGTGACCTTAATAAAACACTGCCCATTTTCTGCAGTAGAAGGATGAAATAGTCTCTTACCAGAATTTTAGTCGTGTAGGCGCTATTAATCGATATAGCATTGACCAACACGTCCAGTGTTTTGGGCGGAATGGAGCCGGGATCCGGAATTTCCTTGTAGTGAACGTCTCCCACATAGCACTGCACCGCTGTCATCCTGTTAGTGGTCAGTGTGCCGGTCTTATCAGAGCAGATGGCTGTAGCATTGCCCATGGTTTCGCAGGCGTCCAGGTGACGTACCAAATTATTGTCTTTCATCATTTTCTACATTATTTTTCAAGATAGAAAGATACAGAAATGTAAGTCATGCAAATACAATCTAGTCAGTTCTGTTTTTGAAATAAATATTAATAATTTGAAATAAAGCCTTGCAAAAAAACAAAAATAAAAACATGCAATTTTTTGTCAAAATAATTTTAGATTTTTTAAAATGTGCCTATGATGAAGAACATATCAGTTTTGGAAAGTCTTTCAAGTTTTGTAGTTACATTAAACAAAATAAGACAGTATATATTACATTTAGTATAAACAGCTGTGCCAAATAGGGCTGGGCGATATGGGCTCAAAATAATATCATGATATTTTTAGGCTGCAATGACAAACAATATACAGCGGGTAAAATAAGTATTGAAAATAAGTATTGAAGTATCACCAATTTCCTAAGTAAATATATTTCTAAAGGTGCTATTGACATGAATTTGCAAAGAATGTGTTTTCAGAGAGCTTTCTAATTACTTCTAATTACTGATAGATTTCAGCTGGTGTCATGACTTGCCTTTTTGACCTTCCTTTCTTGATGGGTTCAATACTTTTACCCTCTGTCGTTCCATTTTATTACACATAACTTTGAACTGAACAATACAGGATTCTGACACCAGCAGCTTTAAGAAAATGACCATTTGTAATCGAAATAGTTTACTAAAAAATGCAACACATTGGGTATATGCATGATATCGTCCAGCCCTACTGAGAAGTAGTAACTTGTCTATGTTATGGGTCTTAGGATTAGGTATATTCTCTTGAATGGATCAGAGGACAATGTTGCAATATACCTTTACGGAATAGGCCAAAGAGATGGTCACAGCTAGTGGGAGGCCTTCAGGAACGGCGACCACCAGGACAGTGACGCCAATGATAAAGAACTTCACAAAATACTGGATGTAAACCGGGGTACATTCCGGGAGCCACTGCCTCTTCTGGAGCACAAAGTTGTCAATGGCAAAGTAGAGCACCAGGATGATGACCGTGATAGCAGACATCACTAAACCTGAGGATGGATGATCATTTTAGATGTTAGGTTAGCATAACGTCAGAACTATCTATGCTAAAACATCTACAGCTCCACAAAACCTCCATCAAGAAAAGTTCTTTTACTTCTTTTAGTGGGAGGTACCTGCTTTGCCGATCTGAACAGCCAGCTTCGTCAGCTTGCCCTGCAGGACAGATTTTTCTTTTTTGGAGACACTGGCTTTCTTTTTCTCCTTTTCATCGGCCTCTCCACCCTCCGCACTCTTGAGAGGCTGCATTTCCATGGCAGCTGCACCATCCTGCTTCTTCACTGCAACGGTCATAGAGGAAAGATTTTGACTATGGAACGACTGACACTGAGGGAACTGAGGGATCAGGGCTTTCCAGACTCTTCTATAACTAAAAATTATTTGCTTATTGTGAGTGAAGGCAAACGTTAACCACACCTAAAGCATAAAAGTGATTCTACTTCATTTACAGTTTGCCTGACCCTAAATGCAGTGGATTGCAGATGTATTTTGTGGCTAATGAGTGCATTATTCAATGCAGAACTAGAGAAACACAGTTTATGCACCACACATGTCCACTTGATTGCACCACATTTGGGGTGGAATACCTGGGAGAAGGTACAGTACTGTGCCAACGTCTTGAACCTCCCCCTCATTTCTTCATATTTTGTTTCCAAAAGTCCAGACATTCATGAATTTTCAGTGTGGTCTTAAGGAACTGTTCTCCAGGCTTCCCGAAGGATTTTCAAAGACTCTCATTTCCACTCTAGTCCCTGAATCTGACCAGTTTCAGAGGAATGTTTTTGTTTGTTAAGACACGCAGTGACCTATGTATGGATCTAGTGAAGGTGAAGAAACAGGAGCAGATGATTCCAGTTGATCAGGCGGTGATCAGTATACTGGTGGTGCTGAATGCTGAGTGGTTGGAACTCCTTTATCTAGACTCCTTGTCTTTTTAGACACATTGCACCCTTTCACAGTAAAACATTTTTTCCCATTTCTTTCATTTAATTTACTCAGTCTGACAAAAATAAGAAATAATATTTTTAACCATCAAGGTGATTCAAAGCAAAATATAAAGAAATGAGGGCTGGCTCAAAATTTGCAAAGTACTGTAGGTGGTGCTTATATGGGCCAGTACACTTTCAATACAGTTTTCAATAAAAGATAACACAGGGTTAGTAGGGACACAGGCTCAGCTCAGACTGTCAGGATAGGAGTTAAGACCGGAAAAATCCATAGTAAGAAGCACACCGGTGGACACCCATTGATAAACTTGAATCCTTAGGCACTTTGCAGTAAAGCATTTGTTCCCATGGCTTTCATTTAATCTACTCAACATGCCAGAGTCTCCAGAAGATTCCTAACACTATACATGACATGGGGAAGAAACTGTGGGTCCTGCTTTGCCAAGAATGTCCAGAACCTTCTTGAAAACATCAAGAGCTCAGGAAACTGCCTTTCACTTGAGAGACAATTATGCAAAAAATTTCGGTCCTGATGAACAGTCGAAACTCCATTAACTTTCACAACTCAGCTATAAATATATCTAACCAGTTGCTTTGTTACTCCATACTGTGGTATTTCTACAGAGAACTTGTTAGGAGGGACAACCTTTACTCAAAACTGATGGTTGTCCATATTAATGCTTGGCGGTTTTGACTACTGGATCCCAGGACAAATCCCCAAACGAAGGTGCCGCAGAAAGCATAAGACAGCGAGAGGGAGGGAGGGAGAGAGAGAGAGAGAGAGAGAGAGAGAGAGAGAGAGAGAGAGAGAGAGAGAGAGAGAGAGAG
>JBBJLR010000139.1:8399641-8411635 GCA_037577145.1 Brachypetersius gabonensis | reverse complement strand
GAGAGAAAGAGAGAGAGAGAGAGAGAGAGAGAGAGAGAGAGAGAGAGAGAGAGAGAGAGAGAGTGACCCTGACAGCCAGAAACGAGAAATGACAACACTGCAAACAGACGTCAGGCTTAATGGTCGTGAGTGAGGTGGGGGGTGTCTGGAACCTTCATTGTGTTTGCTGTGAGAGCTCAAACCAGGCGGTAAAGTGAAAATAGGTTACCTTTGGTTTGGTTGTTCTCCATATTTCCATCCTGCATTTTACCTACGATGGAGACATACGAGACACGGGACAAAAACAACAGAGAGCAGACGATAAGACATTCGTCACAGGGACATGGAACAGTGAAATCAAAATGAAAGAGGAAGACAGAAAATGAATATTTCATCAACATCTCAGTGCCAGTCACAAACGCACACTCGGCTCATAATGAGGCTCAGGAGTACAGTGCGGGTGAGCAACTCTAATGCCTGACTCGGCAAGAATGGTGAGGCTGTTTTAGCACAAAGGGCCGTTTTGCGCGGCGCATCCTCAGCAGTGCGGCCGGGGCTCTCATTACACTCCCGCTGTGAGGCCTCTGCCAGTTTCCACATCTGCGAGTATCATTCCAGAGGTACCAGATCTTTCTGTATACACTACAAGTCAGAAGTTTGGGCCCACCCTCTGATTAAAAAAAATATTATTTGATGCTTTTTTCAACATGGTATTATGAGAAAGCATTAGAAATACAAATGTAATTGACTGGGTTTTTATTTTTGGTCTGTAGTAGGAATTTTTTGGCCACAAAGGCTCAAACTATTGGTTTTGAAGAGACATATCAGGTCTGTCTTTAGTGACTGACATTCTCTTTGTGCTGATCATTATAAAAGAAAAGCATCACTCAGTTTTTAAACATCACACAATTCCTTCTGGTTCATGGATCATTGGACAAAATTTAAATCTCCAACAGGATCATGATCCAAACATTTTTACAAATTGAGGCAAAATTCTCTCCAGTCCAGAGAAAAGCAGAACATTTAGAGAGTGATGTCTCTTTCTTCCCAGTCTCCAGATCTTACTCCCATTGAGCCAAAGGGACCATCTGGAGACCCACAAGTTCCAAATTAGCACCAGAAAATCAGACAGAACTGTCTCTGCTGGAAAATGTGCTGGGAGGGTTTGGAAACAAGTCATTTACGAAAGTTGCTGGAAAGGAATCTGTGTTGTGTTAAAGGTGAGGGTTTTATTTTGATGAAACTCTTACACTCATCAAACTGCAGTTTGCAGTGGATATTGTTACACTTTAAAACCAGTCAGTAGCTTTTAAGTATTTCTATTGTTTTCTTATAATAAACTATTGAACGAGCGGTGCATCCTTTATTTTATTTAAAAATCCAAGGATAGACCCAAACTCCTGACCTGTCATGTGTGTATATACTGCACTGTTGCTGTTCGTTTGGGTGGCGATGCCACAGAATATCTGAATTTCATCAGCGTCCTTCAAACATCTGTTTGAAGTTTGGCGTTCTAGGAAAGTGTGCTGCTCCTAAGAGGTCGACGATACGAGGATAAAAGCCATTCAGATATTCCATGGGATAGCAGAACAGACATACACCGAACACATACACACACAAAGGAAGGGATAGAGCAACAGTGCACAAGCACACTGGAACATGCAGGAGAGACTGACGTCAGGATGCGCATGCAACACCACAGATGTGGGGGGTAAAGAGGCTAGTGAGGTAATCACTAAAGACACGAAATGCTGAAATACTTCAGTGTTTATGCGTCTCATAACCTGACACTAAGAGCGGGACCTCCAGTTAGACACAGTGTCTATCTGCCTCTTCGTTGTATGCGCTAATGCTCATATATACAGAAATGTGCAAAAGTCTTGACATCTGAGAAAGTTATTCTTAAAAGGTGTTTACTACTGGCCAGTGGTAGTAATTTATTATAATATTGGTTTTACACCAATATTACAAAACATACAAACAACATTAATACGGTAAATAGTGGTTTTATGTACAGCAGAGTGTTTCTTATCCATTTCCAGACCTATTTCCTTATTGAAGACCAGTATTACTTGTAGCTCCATCAAATACCTGGTTTGGCTCTTTTTACTTTAGATTAAATAAGACGCTTTGCTTATAACTCTACAAAAAGACTGGAGGCATCGAGCAGAAATCTGAAACCAAGCCTGTGTTCATCTAGCTGCTTACTTGTTGCATTTATTCTAAGGTTATCTTTTTTTTTCCTGCTGATATAAGTGGCTTTGCGTACTTTGCATAGGTGCCAAGACTTTTGCACTGCACCATACATGTTCATATTTATTTATGATGAATTTAAAATCGTTATCAGTTTTACCATTTTTTCCCTCTACACTCAAATGCAGTCCCAGCCAAGCCATGTTTAGTCTAAAGTTTTGCTACTTTACAGGCTAACATAGCTAACAAGCAGTGGAAGCTTTTACGATTAGCAAGGCACAACCATCACACACTGGCAAGATTGGAGAAATTTTCAGATGAAATCGGCCTCCTGCTACTGTTTTAGCTCAGGTTTGTCTATTTGAAGGACAGGTTAGAAGCTTCCTTTATTTCTTAACAATTTAGCTTTGTGGCTCCGGTGCGAAAGTAAAGAAGCAAATTTTGGACTTTTAGCATTCATTCAGCTATTATCTGAGCTGCCTATCCTCCCCAAAATCCCTGCGCCAACAAAGCAAAAGACGGCCTTTGCTAAGCGACTGCATTTGTAACAAGGGAGGTTTTGTTAAGTTCCCCTAGTATTATAATTTTTTATTATTATTAATATTTTACCAAATTATTTATTCTATTGAAAACCGAATCATGAACTAGTAATTTCCTAAGTATCCCTGCAAATCCAGGTTAAGAACACTTCAAAACACTTTTTAAAAAATATATACCTACAGTCTGAGCTATTATTCTATTATTAACTGCATTTAATAAGGAACATTGTACAGAAACGGGTGGGTGAGGTGTGTGGGTTTAGGGCAAATCCAAGGTCATTGATCTCCAGGCTTTACTTAGGGCCTGGTAAAATTTTGAGGGAAAACTGAATCAGTAGATTCGACTCAGCAGATCATTCGTTTTAGGTGTTCATCACTGCGCACTGTAAAGGACTAACGCTAAGCATTCCTAACCCTCATCCCATGACAGCATGTTTAAATCTTCCTCCCTGGCACCATCACCTGAAGCTCTTGACAAAAAAATGGGGGGAAGAACAGAAGAACAAAAAGAGAAGTTCATAAATCTCAGGTGACATGCAGTAGGAGGGCTGTTGAGACGGCTAGAAAAGGAAAAGAGGTAAAAGGGAGAGAAACGAGAGAGAGAGAAGGAGAAGGATGGAGCAATGAAAGAGGGACAACGGAGGTCTTCTCAACCTACCATTGACTAGGCTGGTATTACCAGGGGCATTTGCGCCTGCAGCACCATCGGTAGCTATAGTTGCGATGGGGTGGGAGGAGGGATGGGAGCAGTCTAGCGAATAACAATGGGCAAAAAATAAACAAATAAATAAAAGGATAACAGTGAACAAAAACAGCATGGTTAAGAGTGTTGTTACCACGATTAGTACAGTTTTCAAATATGCTGCTTTCAAATGAAATCATTTCCAAAAAAAGAATGGCATCGATGAGCAAAACACATTCAAAGTGCAACGTAAAACAGATTCACACAGAACATGGGTGGGACATAAAGGAAACCCAAGCACAGAACGACACAATGATCAATGGAACAACAACAACTGGATTGACCAGTTTCTGAAAGCAGGCTAGAGTTTGTTGTTTTTACCAAAAACGTACCAAAAATAAAACCACACTTTTCTAATTTTATTGGAAATCAGTCATTACACTCACAAAAAGCATAATATGGTGTATTTTGCATGATCTCTTCTCTACATGTTGCACCATTTCTGCAATCGTATTACATTTCATCATGGTTTGAGGTTAGTGGGCATATTGTCAGACACCACTAGAAGGCTTTTAAATAATTCACCAAGGGAAAACATGACATGGACCACAGGAACAACAGACTTTTAATATCCATAAAATGTATTTACATAGGAAAGTCTCAGAATTCATAGTCCAACAAATTCTTTCGGTCACTAGATTTGTATGTTGTAGAGGAGAAGGTCGCACAACCTAACACATTTTTTAAAAATTCAGATTTTTTTAATGATGCTGCAATTTTCTGCAATCTGCAGTCTGAATTCTGACCAAAATGGAACTAGTGGGAATGCTACAACTGAGTCCCTAGGCAGGGTGAATTGCGTCACAGGGGTAATTTCTAGGCAGCACCAACATAAGGGGGCCAATAAGGTGCTACCATCTCCCATCACCCTCCGCCCCCGTTGTCCAAAACTGGCCTTGACTGCCATATTAACCAGAATTGTCACCCTGACAGAAAAAAGGGCTTTTATAAAATAGTCGGGTAAGTAAGAACTGTATATTAGTTCAACAGTTCTATGCTGTTTGAATACAAAGACTAATAATGCCATACATTAAACATGAAAAGAGAAAGTAGAGCAACACGTTTTAAAAGCAATAAATCAATACAGGTCATCTGTAGGGCATTTAAAAAAATCTGAGTATAAAAATGAATTGTGAAAATATATAATGGTGGCTATTGCCTAATATCAGTGTTCTCACTGTGAGCTGTGCTCATTACATGGACTAGAAAGGTAATTTAACATTTTGTTGTGTACAATATTTTTGTGTATACAGGTAATTCAGAAATAAACAAAATCATATAGTGAAAAAAAAAGTAAAGATGATATTGCAATGAGGATACAAAAAGATCACAAAAAAGATGACTACATAAAAAACGCTATTATTGCATATTAGCTTGTGCCCCGCTCTCCTCTAAAATCCTAATGTAACTACAGTCCTCCAAAACATCTCAGAATCGTTTCAGAGGGTAGACATGCAACTGCATTCCAAGAGTTGGAAAATGATTAGCAATTAAAGACAAAGGAATATAACGCTAGGAATATATAATATTAAATCAGTTCTGAGAAGAAAATGATTGGGTCAACCCATTGATCAGCACATCTATGCGGGAATATGGATGGAATGCGTTTAATCTGCGTACTTAAAAAGATGCAGTGAGTGGAGCATCTCTTTTTAAGTGAGGAATCACTGTGATCGAAGCCGGGCTGAGGATGGGAGAGGGAATTTAGTAGGGTATTAAACAAGTTAAGAGGGGGGATACTGTGCCGCTGGATATCCCTGGGGGGAAGGGGGGGTGGGTCTGGGAGTGTGGGGATAGTGGTGGTGGGGAGCGGGGGACATAAAGGAATACTCTACCTGCTAGCTGTTGGCCATCCTCCACTGCCTGACCTGTATTGTGGTTTGCAGAATAACAAGAACATAAGGCCTTGCACCAGCAGACAGCATTAGAAATTCACACAGGCCCACCAGCAAGAATGCCATCACTCGGTTTTGTGTCATGTTCAGAATGGATCACGTCCAGGGAAGTGGGTTTCTCCCCATATCTGCCATTGCAGCTTTGAAAACTAGCCATAATCTTCAGTGGACACTACGACCAACTCGGCCACATGGCTAGGCAGAACACACTGATTGCGTGCAAGATAGCAGAACACATTGACTGTGTGTCGTATAGCCGTATTGTGAAAATGAGTGGCAGATATTTAATTAATTGTCAAAACAAAAACAAAACCCAACTGCAATAAGCAAGATAAATTAGCATTGTGAATTCTCAGGCTACACCTTTAGCATCAGCTACATAACAAGTGCGGAGGACCCTGCCTTCCTAAATCCCAACAAAACCATGGCCATTCATGCACACAATTAGAACCTGAATCCAAGTCACATTACACTCCTTTGCACTGCTAGCCAATACTTTTACAGGCTCCTTTTGTGGCTATGGCAGCAACACTGTAGAATTTTAGTGCGCTTGGGAACCAAGAATGTACACTAATGAAGTCTATATGTTGTGTCTGGGGGACAAAGAGGAAAAGGGAAATCTGAACAGTCATCATACTAGAGATCAAACTTAAACATCAGGTCTGCGCCACTCACTGTTTTTGTTCATAACCACTAATACAGAGTTAAAGAATATTGTTAAAGGAGTTGGAGCTGTAGTTTTGATTTTTCAACAGGGAAGGAGTTGGTTTGTCAAAGGAGTACAGTTTCAATTTGTTGATTGTTGATAGGTGGTGGAGTTGTTTTGTCAATGCGCCTTTAAGTCTTCATTTGTTGACGGGGGCAAGAATTGGTTGTTTGATGTGGTGGGGGTTGGTTTGTCAGTATGACGAGAGTATCTACTTGTTTTAAGGGAATAGAGCTGGTTTGTTGACGGGGCTATAGTTCTGATTTGTTGCCAGAGGATAGAGTTGAGTTGTTGAAGTGTTGGAGGGTTAGTTGTCGATGTGGCTATAGTTATGTTGTGGATGGGAAGGAGAATTGCTTTGTTGACGGAGTGGGGGTTGGTTTGTCAGTGGGGCTCTAGTCTTGATTTGTTGATGGGGTGAGTTTGTTTATGTGTAGTTTGTCAACGGGACTATAGTTTAGGTTTTTAGACAGGGTAGGAGAATTGGTTTGTTAAAGGGGGGTGGGTTGGTTTATCAGTGGGAATATAAGTTAGATTTTTTTGACAGGGGTGGGGTGTTGGTTTGTTGATGGGTCTATAGTATCGATCTGTTGATGGGGGTTGATTTGTTTACAGGGAGAGAGTGTGTTGTTTGTCAGTAGGACTATAGTTGTGTTTTAGACAGGGTTGGGGGACTTTGTTGACACGGCTATTGTTTTAACTTGTTGAAGGGGTTGGGGGGGGTTGGTTTTACTTGATGAATGAGGGAGAGACTGGTTTGTGGATGGGGCTATAGCTTTGACTCATCAACGGAGCTGTAGTTTTAATTTCTCAATAGGTGGGTTTGTTTGTCCACAGGTCTATAGTGCCAGTTAGACGACAAGATGCTCACCTCATTGAGTAATCACCATGAATGATTGTTATTTTTCAGATCTGAGACTATTCATAAAACAATCAGGGCTATAACCCCAGATGCCATGGTCTAAAGATACCCTTGCAGTCACATATGGTTATGAATTCACATGTTCAGCAGCTTAAACCTTTGTGTTGTCTTTGTAGGTACTAGAACTGAAAGGCAACGCATGCAACAGTCCCTTTGACGTTGGTAAGCTCACCTTTATAATAGGACTAGGCAAATGCTTTGTTCTTTTTACTTGGAAAAAAGACAAAAATATCAAGAGATGTCTTCACAGGTATATAAATATATAAATAACTGTCTTTTATTGATTTAGCACATTTCTGCTGAAGTCAATGCTTTAACATGGCAGTCTGAACCAACTCTTTTTTTCCTAATTATAATTATTTCATTTTGATATATCTGTCACTTCTACTTTGAACAGTGTTTCCAGGCATATCTAGTAACGGCCAATGCAAATGATCCGCAAACATTAGTAACACACTACTATCAAAATCAAGCAATGCTGAAACAATATTATTGAGCTAAACAAAAAAATGAACAAACCAATTGTATGTAAAGGTTTGCACACCCCTGGTCAAATGACGACTTCTTGTAACATCTACTTACCAAATTTAACATGCAACATACAGCTTTTCCAAATGGTCGAATACAGATAAACCTACAGTTCGTACACCTCAGCATGAAGTTGCCACATAACCAAACTTTGGTTACCTCAGACTGTGATGGACTCCACAGAGGAAGGTGTTCAACGGATTGCAGCACCTTAATTCTGACTTGCGACTGAAACATCCCAGACTCAACCTTAATGGCGGTAACATTTAGCGAGTTTGCACTGTTTGTACGTTGCACTATTTTTTGCATTTATTCAACCGTTTTTTCAACCAGTATACCAACTGATCCAGTATATCACCTACTTCTCAATTTCATATGTCAATATTAAATATATTGTAACTCAGAAATCTTGGCTGTGGCACCTGTTAAGAGTTAAGAGCAGTGACTTGTAACATCAACTGAACAAAAAATATTAGACAATTGTGGAGTGATTTTGGGTTACATTATATTGCATTATCCCTTGGGCCCATCAGGACATCAAATACATCCAGTTGGAAAAGCACAATTAACCTGTTGAAGCCGATTATCATCATTTTACCATACCATTTAAATACAAGTACACAATTGCCTGTTTATTTTCATAGTTTATGCACAAATTCTCAGCTTATTTCAGTGAGGTAGGAGTGAAAAGTAATTAATAGAAAATCACACCCCACTTTTGCTGTCAACGATGACAGCTTTGACTTCGAAGGGTTAAGCCAACAAATTGAACCCACAGACCGAAAGTACAAGTACACAAACGATCCAGAGCCGTGGGCCTCAGCCAGCGATTGAATTTCCAACATACTTTACCTTTCTTCTCTTTCTTTTCCTCCTCCTCCCCGCCGGCGCCAAGCAGGGTAAAGATAATTCCAGTTTGAGAGTTCACCCCCACAGCCGTGACCACCATTCGACCCGAGCCCTCCATCACGTGGGTACCTGTAATACAGGCCGTTTAGAGAAGAATGTATCAATGAATCAAGATGATGAGAGACACTCTGACAGATACTGTAAGTAACAGAACCAGCACATCCACAGGATGTACAGTTGTTTTATGCTGAGACATTGAGATGGGATGATGCAGTATTTTGGATAGAAATGTAAAAGACACTAGAAAATGCCTGTAAACAACTGGGTAAACAAAGTATATCCCTATTGGCAATTAATAAAATACAGGGTTCATTTCAGTCTAAACCAAACAGGCGTTTCACTGGCTGTGATAAGTGAAAAAAATATCATTTTTTAATTCTTTAATTACTGTTTTTGTCCTTTTGTTGTCAGCTGGGGTTAATGACGCACAGTATGAAGAGCACATTGAAACTTTTGAATGATGTCACACAGCTTCAATTTCTTTTGCCCTATTTATTGTCACAGTGTTAACTGTACACATAACAATACAACTATATAATTATATAATTAACAGTGTATTTTGTTATTAACACGATAATAATAACAAGCCACATACTCATTACTGAATTATTGTTTACAGCACAAATTATTGCATGATTTTGTATGATGATTGTTGTGTATAGTGAGATTGTCAGAATATATCATAAATCAGCCAGAGCTAATCACAGTCACACATTCCACAGTCACACATTCCACAATGGCAGTTCACGAGTAATGTGTGAAAATTATATAGGGCCTGACCTGAAAGAAGCATGGGGTCCTTGTCTGCCGATTTTCGGACATGATCTGACTCTCCCGTTAGAGAGCTTTCGTCAATTTTCAGATCATTGCCCTGTATTAAGATTCCATCAGCTGGAAGTAGGTCACCTGGGAGAAGACACATGAAGATACATGAGGATGCTGCAGAGGTACTAACGACTTCTCAGTTCGCAAGAATAAGCAAGTCTGAGGTATTTAGCACAAATATCCAGCATCAATCATTACGTTCCAAGCCAGTGAGCCAAAGTCAGGTGATCTTGACTGAAAGTCCTGAAGTCCTGAAATCTGAACATGGCTTTAGAATTAGGTATACAGAGGCATAACATATAATTAAGCTATAATTAGGTATAAAGATGTTTTAAAAACTTTTAAAAATGCTATTATAGCACAAGGCTTAAAGTGCAAAGCTGCCTCTTAAGCTAAAGCTAACAGAACTAGAACTAACCGCTGCAGCCATAGTGTCAGAGAGAATATCAATATTAAACTTGGCATAGAAGCTGGATATTGCACTATACATTACATTGTTCCTCTAAGTTAAAGATCATGGTGCATTCCATAAATGTAAAAAAATTTAAATATGAATATGGCCCTTGTTTTGCATTAAGCCAAGCGTCTTATCATGAAATATTGTTAATGCTCCAGTTAATACACACTTAATAATACATTTTCTTTTTCAATGTTAATCTCAGTTAAATGAGTGCTGTGCACCCAGGACTTGACTGCGTGGTTCTTTCACTTCATTGTAACACAATAGCCGAGCTTATCTGTCCCATTCGGCCCATAGCAGTTTTATTTTCTAGCTATGATGAAGATACCTACAGGTCTTAGGTCATATACATGTAGAACAGTTCAAGTGGTGAGCCATCAGTGGAAAAGTCAAGCCTCAGGTCTTTTTAATTTTTTAGTCCCAAGTCATTATGGCCTGACCAAATTCGAGCCCACACCCCTAAGATACTGATCTGAGAAGACGGATCTCCATTATCATCATTTACTCCAGATTTTACACTGGTATAAAAATGGGTTGGGCAATCTGACAATGTAACCTCACAATACATCTAAATACATCTCTGTAATGAAACTTGCATTTTACTTCAATCTTTTTAAAATACTAATGATGTCCATTCAGAAAAGCATCATGATAATGATCAGGACCATCGCCTTGCCCACCCCTATCCTGCATATAGACTTATCAGTAGAGTAATTGGCATCATTTCTTTGTTTCTGTCATTGACCAAGTGAAGATGAATTAAGATTAATTAATGAATTTGAATGGTAGAGGAAAACACCAAATGTCTTATAGTTAATGTTTCTGTAGAATGGTTCTCAAACTTTAAACTAAGTGGACCAACCACATCCCAGCAGGTTAGCTCACAATATACAGCTCAGTCAGCGTAAGGGTGCATTGATCGCTCTAGAGAAATTCACCTGGTTCCTTAGTATCATGGTGATTTCTTTATTTAGGCTTGAGTCGTGGAATAAAACATGCTTTTCCGAAAGCTACTCCCAGAGCTTGGTCTGATAAGCCCAACAGCTTTCCTTGCACAAGTTCTCCAGCTTGGTGCTGTTTTCCACACAGAACCTCATATGGCTCTCCTACTTTCTCTAAGCTTGCCATGCATATAATTTTTCTCCCACTCCCGCTCACATTCAAAAATAATGGTGTGCCACCACAGAATGCCACCCATCAACTTTAAGCTTCAACTAGCCAAGATGGATTCCCATTTCCAACATGCCAAGTCTTCTCCCCCACAGGCTCTATCTGTCACTGTCAACGGTTCCCCATTTTCTACCTCCCACTCCATCAGGATACCATGGATAACGACGGAAACGTCTTCGCCAGCACATCAGAAGCAACCCACTTCGGTACCAGGAAAGAATTGAGAGATTTAAAACTGTCTTGGTCAAAATTCAGCTCTGCTTAGTCCTGCTCTGGGCCACAAATATGTTTCTCTGGTGATGAAGAAGTTGAAACACCGACAGTGACCTTCAAAAGCTCAGAATTAGAGACGTATTGGTGCTACAGTGCTTGATTTATGGGGTACTCACTCTTGGCAGGTTTTACCAAGAATGTTTTAACACCAACGTACAATTAGTTTGACTATTATCCATCCTGAGTTCAGGCCTGCTTGAGTAGGTGGGCATGGTCATGATTCAGTTGGACTTGTTTGTGGCTCAGTTGGACTTGTTTGTGGCTCAGTTGGATTTGGTTATGGTTCAATTGGATTTGGTTATGGTTCAGCACTTTAAATGAGTGAACGACAATCGAGGGTACAAGGGCATGACAAATAAATCTGTAAGTCTAGTGAAACTTATCTGAGTCAATGACTATACTCTGGTGAGGGCAAAGCAAAAACTGACGACTCAAGGCACCAGAGCCTCTGTCTAACCTGTTTGCACAGTGACGTCTGACAGTAGTTTAGGAGAAAACAACAATCCCTCAAGAAAAGCGACCCAGCTACACTCCTGATGGTGCTAAATGAAATGATTATTCTAATACAATAACACTGCACCTAGACCATATATTTAGCTTAAGAAAGCTGCATATGACAGTCAGGCTACAATTACTGCATCTATAGAAACATATGGTGCATAGGGACAAAGTTGCCACCATGTTTTGAATTACATTAACATTTTGGTTACATAACTATATAAGATTATGTTCTCAAGGACTTCAAGGACTCCTTCAGATTCACCAATGAATATCCAAAGCTGGGAAGTGCTTCAGATCTGATATTCATAAAATACTTTAATCTGTAAATAAACCATGAAATACAACTATTTTA
>JBBJLR010000139.1:8384299-8399541 GCA_037577145.1 Brachypetersius gabonensis | reverse complement strand
CCCCCCCCCCACCACACACACACACACACACACACACACACACACACACACACACACACACACACACACACACACACTACTCAGACTTTAATTACCGGTGTAAATATAAATCTATTTATTAAGCTGCACATTCTTCACCCTGTTGCTGCTATATTTGCACAATTATTTATATTTATTGCTGTTTAGTTATGCTCTGCATTTTTGCATATACACCATTGCTAGAATACAGTACCTGTATTAACCAAGTATTAATCAAGACTGTAGCTATTGCACTGTTGCCTTGTCTTATTGTATTGTTGCACTTGTGTGTTCTTCCACACTCTTTTGTCTGCACTTGTGGTCTCGTGGTGTTCAGATCTGTTCTGTTCTTGTGTTGCTCCATGGTCCTGGAGGCACGTTTTACCGTGTTCTGTGTGTTTATGTTCAAAATGACAATAAATGAAAAAATAAAAGTCAAGAAATATTGCTAATCATTCAAAATATGTGATCAGGTAATCAGGACAGATGGTTATTGCACAGCAGTCTAGATTGTTAGTAAACCATTAAATAATGATATCATTGCATATTGCCAACGTAGTTTAGTCTCCAGTGAGATTTGTCTTAGACTGAGGAGATTTCAGAGTTCAGCAAGTTTATGGCCATTGTGAAAAAGCTTCCCTGATGTGAGGAGCTTAAACAAGTGACACCCAGGGTGAGTGATGACAATCACAAGAGGAGAAAACCCAGCTTTAACTAAAGAACACATTTCAGCAGAAAAACACATACCATCTATTTTGCACTTAACTGCAATGGAAACCCAACTAATTCCAGAAAATGATGGAAAAAAAAAAAAAATCCTGACTTTGTACAAAACCAGACTAACAAACCACAAGCTTCTCTTATAACTGTGACGCCTAAGCTTTGAAGACATACAAAAGATAAGAACCCATTGTTTGTATGGTTCAGAGGATGTGATTGTATACAGTGTATATCAGCAGAATGGACCCCACAGTATACGCAGACTTCATTAGCAACAGCCCCAGAGATGGCTTCATTCAAGCTAATCCCCTTTGCAGCACAGCACTTCATACTGTATGGCACTTCTGGGCACAAAATGTCACAGAGCCTGTCAGGCGCTATCCGTGGTCCTGAAGTGCAGACAGCTAGTGTTAGATAACTGCTCGTGACTCTCCGAGCTGCACTACAGCGGACCGCCAAGTGGTGCAAAAGCAGTCTTTGGTGAGATTCGCATTCAGAACCCACAGTCCGCTTGACAGGACACTCTGGGAGCGAACCCAGGCACTCTAATGTGCCCATTGAAATGCAAATAAAATGTTGTTAGAAGGTTTTATTTATTTCTTAGGTCAAATCAAGGTTTATAATCACACTACTGCTTTTTTCAAGTGTTATTATTTTTATTTATTTTTTTTTTTTCTGGAGACACTTCTCCTTCAAGGTCCTTTGAAAAAGGCATGTTTGGCACATGCCTTAGCCCCTCCACCCCTTGTATACAGCTTATGTACTGGATGATCAGAGTTTGATTTGTGTGGTTGAGCCACCTGAGCAATGTATATATGTAGAGAGAGTGGAGGGGTGAGTCGCTTTAACAGTGTATAGGGGAGCGAGAGAGAGAGAGAGAGAGAGAGAGAGAGAGAGAGAGAGAGAGAGAGAGAGAGAGAGCGCTATGACGTAAGCTGGACAAATGCGGTGCAAAAACATCTGGCAATGGTGGCATAAAAACATAAGAATAATAAAGCTGGGGTCAGTGATAAAAAAAATGTGTCACCGATAGTTTTGAGGCCGTGTGTGAATTTTTCTGGGTGAAGAACATATTCATATTGAGCCTGAAGGAGTTTTCTTAAGTTAGCAAGCAGTTTTTGACCTGTTGACCCCCTGCACATGGACAAAGTCCCGAAAGCTGGAGGCAGGAGCCTCATGAGAAACCAAGACATGAATTAAAACATCTGGGAAGTAACATCTTGTGGAGTTTACAGTACCAGGTACAATACCGTGCCTCCCGTACATACAGTATTATAACGTGAAATACTGTTCGGTGCACCGGTGCCTCTTTCGGACCCGCGATTCATCATCCAACAGCGGTTTCTGGGCCTGCTTATCTCTCAGGCGGCTGAAAAGTGAGATTTTTCTCTCTATTGATCCCGATGGTGCTGGCGCTTATCTTGCATGGGAGCGCTGTGGGCTGAAAAACTGTAATGGCATAATTCAATCTGAACACCAGGGATGTCTGGGCATGGAGACAGACACCGCAATTAATCTTCCTTAGGAGACATAGACTATGTCACCCACTCAACCCACCCCTACAGCCCTAGAAAGAAACATAAAGAAACAGCCTCAGATCTCCAGTATAACAGCAACAAGGATTCAGTCTATAGCACATAAAACACACACGCGCACACACAGGTCTGCACACTCTCATTCTGCCTTCATTTCAGGCTGCATTGTGTTAAGGTGTCATCATTAGTTACAGTGTTATTTCTTATCTGGCTGTACTTTGTAGCCAAAAACATTATGTCAGGTCGAATGCCTTGCTGACACTTTCACGATTATTAAGAAACAAACTACCTGCAGTTTAAAATACATCTTCCGCTGTTTTCCCATGACTGGGGCTTTAACACAAAAAGAGGCTTTTTGCTGCTTCTTTTGTCCAATACTATTAACCCCCAGCGCAGTTGCTGGATCTGTATTACTCATGTAAAGAATGTAGAGCATGAAAGTCATACATTTTCATTTAGTCACAAATAACACACACAGATTGGATAATACAATACATGTCAGTCGGATCGAACCAACAGACTATAAGCACTTATTCAAAAGCACCATGGGGGATTCCGTTAGTACAGCCGCACACAGAAAGCTCCGATTTCACAAACCGATCCCTACGACTGGACACACCCAACGCTCTGGGGGCAAGATTTAATGAGATAAAGCCAAAGACGAACACTCTGAAAAGTCCACTGATGAGGTGGCATAGTCGATAAAGATGAAAAAGGGTCACTTGAACTTAAAGGGAAGAGAAGGTCCTGCGCCACCTTGTGGAGTTGAGGAACAATGTCATCAAAGTAGACATCTTTACTCTCTGGGGTGAAATTTAATATGATATATAATATATGTAGTATTTTGATGAAAAATACTTCCACCTCTGCTTATTACTGTGCTTCATTCAAAGTTGGAGTGGAGAATAAGAGCTGTTGCTTGTTTGCAAATGTTGCCAGGTGTTTAAATACGTAATAAAAGCCCAAATAGATTGTTGCTGCATTCTTTATTTAATTCAGGGTGAAATTCACTTCATCCTTAGCGGTTCTCTCTTACTACATTTCTAATGCTAAGTGATTTGGTGACCTGATTATTTACAGCATGGCTAAATAAGTAGCCAACACTTACTTACTATTATGGGAGCCTTGACACACCAGTGCTTTACTGCTCTGCCTTGCAGCAAAAGGGTAAACAAACGAAGAGTTCGGGGGCATCAAACTCTTTCAAGTGTGGTTCCTCTCATTGCAGGCTATGGAGTGGTGGTTCAGAAAGGTTAGCCACTGAAACAGCATCCCAAAGGGAGGTGGGACCAGCTGGCAACAGGAATAATACATTTATTTCACAGCCCAATGAGTAGAAAAGCACATTATTGACAGAACTAGCTTTTCTGGGTGAGAACCATCACAATAACTAAACATCCATCTGTTATCTGAACTGCTCCTTAACCAGGGTTATGAATGTGCTGGATTCTATCCCAGTGGTCACAGAGCAAAAGGAGAAACACCCTGGGTGGGTCACCAGGCCAACACAGGGCACACACGCACATATTTACACACTGGAGGGGCAGTTCAGTGTCTCCAGTCCACCTAACCTGCAGGTCTTTGGACTATGGGAGGAAACTGATCTCAGTAGAGATCCACACAGACAAGAAAAGATACTTAAGCATTGAATGTAGATAGAACTGGAGTGAGCAGATGAGTTAAGAACACTCTGGAGAGAGAGTAGCCATATGAAATGATCTGAAAAACCAATTAACTGGTCCAACCCACCCTCCACAGTTGCTAATGAGTCGACTGCACCGTCAGAAAGAACATCCTACACCACAGCTGACCTGATCCTGAATGCTCTACCGGAAACGGACATGACCATTAATGCATTAATGCATATTAATGATCTCCCATTTTTCAGATTCTTTCATCACAAGTCTTTGCAAATTTCCGCAACTTTGCACTTTTATGTGATTAAATAACATTCAGCTGCAAAAAAAAGTCTTCTTCCGGAATGCGAACACTCCTGGGCTCCGTTGCCTGGAATACATTTCAAATTAACAGTCATTTTCCATTCCTGGGTGTAATTGAATTCCGGGCCATTATGATGATTGATATTACTTACTCAGCATTCCCCTCCACACTCGCTTTAATGGCTTTGTCTTCGCCGTGCACTTTATGGCCCCGGAGGCTTGATGTATGGCCTTCACCTAAAGGTTATTTCTCTGCCGCACACTTCATTAACTCTGGGTCCTTGGAAACCGTCCTTTTCAATGGATTCCCTCAATGCCCTGCCTGGTCGGAGCGGGGCTCGGGAATGCACAGTCATGCTTGTTAACGAGGGCTCTGGTGGAGCCGTTCCATGGTTGAGGAGGCAGCGTGAGGCACGGGTCGAGCTTGGTACGGTGGCTACTGGACCTCCTTGATGACACTTATATTTTCCCCATGGCAACATAGTGCCAAGGGGTTATAAACGTGATAGAAGGGTCCATAAGGTAGTTAATGGTCAGTAGTCAGAGCTAAAAAGCATGCACACCATTAGGTTGGACCCATCAATGTCAAGTGGTAAAACCCATTAAACATACAGTCTCAACCGGCTGCAGTATTGTAAAACATGACTAAACACAGTTTGTTATGAACAATTTGTCATTATTTTTAAAAACTGAGAAACTGTTCATTTAGAGTATGCCATGGACTGGCAAAAAAATATCAGTCAGGCTTTATTAGACATTTTAGTGTATATAATAATGAAACTATCATAATCTAACCGTGTTTAAATCAAAATGTTTATTTCTCATGTTCCATCATGTTAGCATCAAGCCACCTCTTTATTTCCCTACACTGGTTTTCACTGAGCTTAAGGCAGATATAACCAAAAACATGGGAAAAAAACTTTTTCTTTCAAGTTTACAGTCAGAAATTCAGTAAATACTCTATAGTACAGTGAAGGCCTTCTGAATAATGGATTAGTATTCAGTCCATCAGCACAGACGAGCTTACAGGCCTTATTATCTCATTCATATAGAACACAGCTGAGGCGGTCGTGGGTGTGCGTATATCAGGTACATCACAGAGGCTTTAAATGCGTCTCCATCAAATTCTAAGACAGTTTTATAATGTGAGCAACCCACTTTTCACCATCACCTTTAAATCTTTTGGTTCTTTTTCCAAAAATCTGACAGGCAGAAGGGGAAATATCAAAATAACGTTTCAGTGTTAAAAAGATAAAGCAAATATTAAGCATTAACACCAAAAAATCCCCCACATTTCTGATTATTAAACAAAACTGGCTATAGGGGCTTTAACAATGCATCAAAATATTGTGATATCACAATACAGGAAAATGTGCATGATGGAGAAGAAGTGTTCTATTAACTGTGCTATTTGATGAATGTACATTGCTTGTAATGTTAAACCAGCACAGATCAACAGCCCAGTCCAGCACATCTAACTCATACGCACCACAGCCCCCACCCCCAACCCCTGCCTTTGAGCTCTGGTCTCATTGGTAACCTATCCCAGCACTGTCATAATTTTTAGTCATTCAAATTTTATCCTAAATATTGTGAGAGTATTGTCATTTGCAATTTAGCAACTAGCAGATTATCGTTACATCGCTAGAAATTGTTAGTTTTCACTGAATCCTAATTTGAACAAAGTTTATGTGAAATTAGAAAAGTTTACTCTCACACCTGGCTAGCGCTCCTGGTCAAGGTTACTGAAGCCGAGCAGAGAAGATAAAGAAAATACTTACATTCGCTGCCCTCTCCAGGGGGCTGATAAAATGAGAGTGCCAAGGAGATGATGGCTGCGATTTCGAGGATGATAAGGGTTACATCTTGTAGCGCTTCCCAAACTAACTGTAAAAATGTTTTTGGCTTCTTTGGAGGTATAAGATTTCTGCCGAAAAGTAGTCTTCTCTTGTCTAGGTCGATCTGGTCGCCTGTCAGACCTAAAAGAAACACATCAAACAAAATTAAGCGTTTACTCTGGATTCTAAGAGCTTCACTTATCTGTGGACACAGTTTTGCCAGTTCTGGCACATCTTACAGACACAGATGATAAAATGACTAGTTTTACAAATCAGACGTTAACTTTTCAACAGAAAGGCCAGACAAATAGGTAATAACAATGCAAAAACTTTGAACTGAACTGAACTGGGTCTCCTGCAGTGCTAGAATGTAAATACTGATGTAACCCATCTATAGACTGTACTGTAATTCATGCACTCGCATTTGCTTTGGTATGCACTCTAAAAAAAATAACTGAGGCATCGAACTCTGAACCACGACTTCACAGGGGTGAACTACATAAATTCATATCATAACATTATATTATAATATAATACTGCAATGTATATTAAGGAATTCTAACATAATATAATAACTACATGTGCAGTGCATGTCATTGCTACATCATATGTGACTTGATCTGGCAAAATGAGTCACAGTGACCCAAAATTCAAAATTGAGGTTGTGGGGTCATTGAAAAGATGAGAAAAGATGATGATGTCAATGATATCTTGGTCAAAGCTGTATCTTAAACAGTTGTCAAGTTACAATCATTTGAATTATGGTAGCACAGCACCATTTTCCACTTTTTTTCAAAAAACCGAGAAAATTGCACTTAAAGTTTTTGTCAGTTTTTTGTTGAAATCTTTAACAATCCATAGCATTCAAAGAGATGCACCCAGTATTCAACAACTAAACTTTACTACAGGCATTTAGATACTTAGAAAAATACATTAAATCAGACTGAAGACACTTCACTAGAGCCAAAGAACTAGAGCCATAGACCAACTTGATTCAGTCTTGCTCGTCAGCAGCAGAGCGCAAACTGGAGACGTCCACTGAGTTTAAGCTTTAGCTATTTTACGTTATTTTGACAATGACATTATACTACACAGCAATCACACAACACGACACACTTCACTCTAAACAACTTCAATGATGTTGACCCAAAATACAAACGTTAAACCCGATCTTTGTGAGGAGATATAGTCTGAAAAAAACGCTAGCATTAGGCTACACAGAACACTGCTAATCGGTCGAGGGGCGGACACAAGGCTGTGAACAGGGCTTCCTATTGGCTACTGAAAAGGTTTTGTGTACATGATTTAAGCATTTTGATGGGTTTAAAAAGATCAGGGATTGACGTTTTAACACCATATTTGGACAGCTGAGATCGTGACGTTACAGAGGAGAGGCGAAAACAACACTTATTTTGGACATTCTTTTGTAAGATTTGAGGAGCTGCATCTCAGATTAAATAGCCATTTAAGTACATTTTCGCAATTATTTCTCTGATTAAACTTTCATAAAACAAAAATCGATATTTTTTATATTTTTCAACATAATCAGCCCATGTCTCAATAAATAGAACGCCAACTTCCGACTCATTGCGGCAGATCAGGTCACATATTATATTTGAATATTATATATGCATATTACAGCGGCGAAGTTAACTTTGTCATGGCTCTAAAACGTCAGTCACCCAGTCAGCACAAATGGTCGTGTAGCGTAACTCGCAGCTTCTTTTCTTTTATAACGATACCCGGTCCCAGAACTGCATGCTCCGAGATTTGCCCCCGAGCGTCTGCAGCAGAAACCGCGAACATTTTCTTTCAGCTGCTCCAAAAACAGTAGCAACATCCTGTGCCCACGTATGAAAAAATGAGCAATCCAGCTCTCTCCCCGTGTAAGATTGGGCCCTTGTGTCACCCACGGTCTCCAATTACCCTGCTGACTCACAGCACAGCTTGTGCTCCGTACTTACATAAAGCCCTCTGCGAGAGTAGCGCCCTGACCCGCCGCCCTTCCCTCCTCTGTAGCTGCCGTGCACCATGCAAATGATTCTGACATTACTCGAGCTGCGGCAGGAGGAAAACCGACGTCGGGCTCGTCCAGGAGCAGCGTTTTCATATACGGTACATCGTGTAGGCGACTCCAGCTGACATTTAGTGGGGAAAATTCCCCATAAATCCAACCCCCCTAACACACACAGGCTTATCGATACCATCACAACAGAAGCAAAAGGTCACATTAGACTGCAAATGGGGGCTGCAAACAGAGTTGCCTGAGGGAGAGAGCTACTGTTTTGTGGGATGCTAATGTGGTTTCGGTCAACAACTCCAGCTCCTCAGAACAAATGAGGACTAGGTGCACCTCCAGAGCCTCCAGGTTGGATAGGGGAGCTAAATGAGAACGTATAAGGATCAGGTCCCATGACTAATGGCCACGGAATATTAATGCACAAACCTAGCTGAACATTACTGAGAAATCCTTGTAAAAAGATAAATAAAGCCTAACCCACAGAAATGAACAGACGAAAGTAACGCTCATGCCAAGATGTGGAAATTTCCGCTAATGAACTCCCAACTGCACATTAAGGAAGATACATCTTCAGCCATGCTGTTTTAATTCATGTCAAACAGCCCGAGCGCATTAGGAGGACATTTCTGCTCGTGACTGCACTCTCAACTTCAAAAGTGGTTCCAATCCAAGCCAGGCTTTGCAAACATTAGCAGGCTACAATTAACCATGTACTTGAAGTTGCACTGGCTTGGCGTCGCAGAGACAAGTTGAGCCTGAAAGGGTCTCATTAAGTTGATTCCAACATGAAATGGCCATGTTCCAGTTCGGGCACCGAGGGAAGACATGCCGGACTACAAAACAGGTATTTTAAGTGACATTGGCCAATTATTGAGAATTTTCCTCCCTGCTGAAGAAGCAAAAGCGGCCCCGAGGCACAAAGAAACAGTTTGGTTCAAACAGTCGGTCCAAACAGAAAAAAAACAATTACACAGTTTTAATGATGTGTATCAGTGAATGCCAGCGAGATCCCAGTAGGATGAGCTCACTGGAAACATCTCAGATACACACTCGAGGTGTAGGTTTGGATTTGGTGGGGGCTGTAGAACTAACGAGCCGGGGTGGTGTGGGAGTTTGGGGTTTTGGGAGTGAGTGGTTGTGGAGGTTTGAGGGTTTGGGGTTCAGCGGTTGTGGAGGTGTGGGGATGAGTGTGGGGTTTTAGTGGTGGGTTGTAGTTTTGGTGGTGAGTTTAGCAGGGAAAATACATTTGTTATGACAAGACTATTCATGACTGTTCATACTATTTAGAATGACTCTGGAATATTTATAAATCAGCCCTAATTGTAGTAGCCTTTGTATAACTTTGTATAACTTCTGGCTATCAGTGGTGAGACATATTTGGCTTTTAATGTGGAGCAGAGCAGGCAATAATTAAACATAATCTTCAATGATGATGTGGTACCAGATCAAAAGTGGGTCTGAAGCCCCCACAGCACTGATCTGTGACAGTAATTCATTCATTAACACATTTACAGCAGCAGTGTGTTTTTGTTCAGTGGGATAGATGACAGAACTGATTCACAAGCTGCCTGTAAGCGGGGGTCAGCCATGCAGCTCACAATGTATCTAGTGGCACGTACCCAACAGTCTCCAGGGTATCAGCATGTTCAATTGGAACACAGATTTTGACTTTTCCTCAGCTTCTGTTGGTTTGTTCTGAATTATGGAACCAGACATCCGACCCATTGAAAGTGACGGTTCGTAAGAATCGAGTTGGTAAAACAGAACTGAACTTCCTATCCTTATTGCTAACTTATTTAAAGATACTGCTCACGCATTTATCCATAGCTGTGTTTGAAAAGTGCAATCGTTCACTCGTTCACTACATAGTGTTTGCTATATAGGGAGCTAACTAGTGAACAAGAGCAGGTGACGTTTAGTTAATTTCGGACACTCGGCATGTTATGTTTTAACTAACTGTTGCTTAAACAGTGCGCAGCATCTTGGCAATTTGTCGCATAAACACACGTCTCGTCTCTCTAGTTCAAACATAGCCCACACATGAGGCAGGGTCTGGTGGACACGGTGACAGATAGATCTGTCCGGGGGGTAATACCAGAGCTGGACTGGCCATCGGGTATAACCAAGCCCCACCCACCCCTGCACAGAACAACAGGTACTACTGTCTTCTGTGGAGAGAGAAAGAAAGTGCAAGTGTGACTGAGTCTCCTCCGTTTGAAGCCCCACTTTCCCCCGTCTCTCCTCCCTCCGCCTCGCTCCTTTCTTGACTTTTGCGGGATAACAGTAGTGTGCAATGTGTCTGAAAAGTGCACTCGTTCACTACGTAGGGCACAGTAAAAGAAACCAGCAGTGCATGATGGTTTATGTGTATTCATGTAGTGTACAGTGAACACTGGAATATCGGTTGATTCAACACTACATATGGCTGATTCACTATATAGTGCCCACATTTTCACCTCAGGTCACTGCTGAGACTGAAAGGCAGGCTGAGGACTCTTGTTCAGGTCACATGGGTGTCCCAGTAGAGCAAAATTCTTGGAATGTGGCTTATATCCGACTTTATGCCAATGAGAGCCACATGAAAATCAATGAGTTTAGCAGGGAAAGGTGTTTTTTGGTATGTGACATTCTTTAGAAAGGCAGGAGTGGCCATAAAGTCTGATCAAGTTGGCGGAAGATAAATGCTATATGTAGCTACGTTTAATGTTTTTTAAATGTTAAATCAACTTAGTTTATCATTAAACACTCTAATGTTTAAGCAAGCTGACTGAGAATGAGGCATTTTTGTTGACCCCACCCCCCAGAGCAACATTTTACAGGGTGCCTTGCTTTGTGGCATAAGCCAAGGGGTTGCTAGTGGTTACAGGGCAGGTCACGGAAAGGACTAGGCCACCATTTTAGTAAGTTCACATAATAATGGAAAGTAATGTAAAGAGCAAAGCAACCTGACTGGAAATAATTGGAAGGCTGCTGTCCCATTTTACATATGATGCTGTCCATAAAAGTAGAACTGGAAACTGTTGATATCCTGCACCCCAAATGGCAACACAGAAACCGGTGACCTCCCTTTGGTCAACATGCTTCCAGGATGGATGCCTTTACTTTTTGCTTGGATGGGCTTGGTGCAGTGTTGAACCACATTCAGTGTGGCCCAAGCAGCGCTGGCAGAAGCTGACCTACTGGCAGCAGCTGGGCAAATGTGACTGGGCAGAGCTTTTGTTTTCCAAGAGCTTCAGTAAACAGGATCTGCAAGAGTGGGCTAGTTCAGATAGTCCCTGCATTCTGATCCCGAGTCACTTTCTGACTGACCTCGCTTTATGTCCACATGTACCCTTAAGGTCTTTTGGGAATTGACTCTTAGTTGAACTATATACAGAACAGTATATAGTTACATATACACAGTGGTTAAACAGAGACGCATAGACAAGAACACTATAATATAAAGTCTAAATAAATCCAATAAAAACTCTGCAGAAATGCTCAGTATGAAATACACTATGCAATATACACAAATGCTGGGGTCTAAATACTACAGATAGATAACTTACAGTTAAGTAATGATGTTCCTAATGATGCGATAATGACACTCACGGTTAAAAAGCAATTAGCTGCCTTTGACCTTAGGATCTTTTGCTTGGCATCAGACTTTGATATTTATTTTTTGGGGGAGAAATTGATGCACATTACCTTTCAAGCCCATTAAGCCAGAAGAATAAATTACCCAGAGCTACACAGTGGGCAGCATTACAGCAGTGAACTGTTCACTAAAGCACATTTTCTGCATAGTGGTAAAAGAGAGAGAGAGGGAGAAAGAGAGAGGGAGAGGGAGATAGAGAGAACGAAAGCAAGAGAGAGAGAACGAAAGCAAGAGAGAAAACGATAGCGAGGGGGAGAGATAGAGAGAAAGAGATGAGAGAGGGGGGGTGAGAGAAAAAGGGATGAAGAGAGAAAAAGAAAAAGATAAAGAGAGGGAGAGAGGAAGCAAGAGAGAGAGAAAGGGAATTGTGCAAAATGGGAAAGCTTCAAACAATCCCACCAATAAGGAAAGAATGCCCTGGTTGCAAATAGCACAGACGGCTAAAAATAGCCTAATTAAAGATTCTCTTTTAATTGTGCCTCTGTGCGGAAGGCTCTCTCTCTCTCTCTCTCTCCTGGTACTCATTGATCCCCTCCACCCCCCCACATGCTGCATCACTTCCCACGTGCATGGCTCCTCTGCTCAGAGCCTCAGGGGGCAATCGCTGCTCTTCATAGGAAGAGGCTCTCTGCACCGCATCGGGACACAGCTCGGCCTGATCAATCGAGAACTGCAGTTTATTTCTACATCAGCATCTCTATGAGTGATGGCCATTCCATGCCAGTGTCTGTTAAATTCCTACACAAACTCCTCATTCTGCTTCATGAGGTACAGATTAGTGATCACCTGAATCACATCTTATTCTCCTCTTGCACTGTGACCAGTTCGATGGTAAAACCCTATTATTGCCATTTTGTTTGAGCGAACAAGAAATTCGTTTTTTTTTTTTTCCCAAGTTCTGTAAACACTGCATCATTTCTCTTATTCTGATGTTTTGTCATTTACTTTAAAATGATGCTATAAAGAACAATAATTTTATTTGGAAACTAGGAAAAACATTGTCAGCAGTTCTTAATACCTATGACAAAACTTTTCAGTTCAATACTTGCACCTAGAAAACCTGAGAAACTGAACATTTTTGCAGAGGTCTCTTATTTTATTGTGGTTTGATGGGCTGTCATGGCATTTGCAAATTTTACACTATGTATAGATTTATTCGTTTATGAGACGATGGTCTCTTCCAGAGATATGGTTTAGAATCTTCTGAATGGCACCACAGCAGCCTCTCTGTATGTTCATTACTGTATGTGGAAAAAGGCTGTAGGTATAATGATATTACGTAATGTGATGCCGGTTAGAGAAAGGTCATCTCAGGCCAGCTCTGGTGAAAAGAGAGATAGAGAGAAACAGAGATCTCCAGTCTTCTCCGCAGGTCAGGTGAGCTTGTGGGATTTGGAAGATCGGGTCTGACCACTCCTGGGACCCGCGCTGCCCCGGCGCTCCCTCATTACTGCCGGAGCGCTGTACACCACTAACGGAATGGAAATGAGCCTCAGTGAGATCAGAGCTCGGCCTGTCCGCCTTAAAGGCAGCCTACCTCCTTTGCTATTTACATCTCAGATCCAAATCCAATTCGATATTCAAGAACACCCCCCACCCCTCTCGTCTTGCAGGCCGAAAATTGAATCTGATGGCAAGGGCAGAGATGGAGACGGTGTTGCTGCATATTTTAACAGTTCCTTTCTTTCTTTCTCTTTTTTCTTTTTTTCTTCCCTCAGCAGAGCTAAAAATAGATTACCATGGAAACCCTACACATCATGCGGGCTGCGTGTGTGTGCGCGCGCATGTGACTGTGTGTAGGCTCAGGGTGAACTCCTGACTTGTACCACAGCTGAAGAGCACAACACGCAGTTCTTTTCCCGAAAGCAGATTCTCTGAACCTCGGCATCGCCCAGAGCGCCTTCTGCAGCCAAACTTATGTTAACGCACCGTGGACATATGTCACCCGGATGCGACGTCACAGCGCCCCTGTTGCTATGGGATCCTTCTGCATATTTTGCCACGTCTGCAGTCTAAAACGGCGGTTCAGTTACTCGCGGTGACGCCTGACTCGTGTCCTTCTCTATACCCAGATTTTGTACACATACACCTCTGGGAAAAAAATAAGACTGCAAAAATATTCGGTGTCTCTGGTTTTTTCTTTTACAGGTGCAAGTATTGCATTGATCTGCTGACAATTATGTTCTTTAAAGCGTCATTTTAAAGGAAATGACAAAACATCAAAATAAGAGAAATGATGCAGTGTTTACAGAACATGAATAATTCAAAGAAAACAAATGGTTCACATAAACAAAATGGTAATAATTACTAGTTTAGTCCTCACTTCTAGTCCTATTTGCCATCCAATTAGAGATTCAGATGGTGATTCAGATGGTGATTCAGGAGGAGATTCAGGAGGTAATTTCAGTATCCAGTTGCTAGAAATGCTTGAGTGAGTAACTGAGAGATTCAGTTAGAGATTCAGATGGTGATCTCAGTATACAGTTGCCACCATAGGAAACGCTTGAGGCTTCGATTATCTATGCACATGCGTCTTTCACGGTTAGCGACACCACCTGACATGCTTGATTGCTTGATTACTCCATGCCATGCATTCATGAGGAGTCAGTACACATTTGCTCATGTTTTTTCATCTCCAGGCTCAGAACAGAATCCTTTAGAGGCTTCTTCGCAGGCTGACAACTATCATCAATACTCAGGAGGGAACGTCAGGGCGGCAGGTGTAGGACAGGGAACGTAACTCAAAGGGACAAACCAAGGCACCGCTTCTCGTTCGGAAGGTCCTCCGTCAGAGTGCGCCAGAGAAGGAGTCATTTGTCATGAGGCAGTGATATGTCCAAAACTAGTTTCCATGGCAACCCCATCGCGATTAGACCTCACGCTGCATTGATGCGCTGCGGAATCGATATCTCAGCATGTTCTGCGTATGTACTGTATGTCGGAGCCCTTGATTCAGGACAAGACTGAGCACAGCAGAGCAGCGGCTTCACAGTTGAATTGGCTGCAGCGGTGAGCAACTGGTAACCCGGGGAAATGGGTTCGATAAGGAAACTGTACTGCAAAGAGCAGTCCTGTTAATTCTGTAGCTGCAGTACATGTTTCTTAAATTCACATTTAAAAACTAAAAAGAATGAATACAAATAAAATTACACAGTAAATAGTGCTTTAGTGCACAGAATATCAATGTGTTCCTGTTATTAGCAGTTACCACCAGAAACCTGGTTTGACTCAATCTGTCCATTAAATTAAATCAGGAGCTGCTGATGGAGTTTCACAAATCCAAACAACGGCTGGAGGAACTGAGGAGGAATCTGGAACCGAACCTGTGTTCTCCTCACCAGCTCACACAATATCAACTACTTTTTAAAACAGAACAAATTCTGATATTTTTACTGCTATCTTATTTGTTTCGGGTTCATTACAATGTTCACTTTGTTGTCAGAAAGGCAATTACTTATCAGACAATGAGCAAAATGGCTTTAAACAATTTGCATAGAAACCTAAGCCTTTTTCACAGTACTATATAACAGGCAT
>JBBJLR010000139.1:8369117-8380369 GCA_037577145.1 Brachypetersius gabonensis | reverse complement strand
CTCTACCGACTCTAACTGTTCCTCCTCACACTGACTCCAACAAAACTACCTCTACCGACTCTAACTGTTCCTCCTCAATCAGACTCCAACACAAACTACCACTACTGACTCTAACTGTTCCTCCTCACACTGACTCCAACACAAACTACCTCTACTGACTCTAACTGTTCCTCCTCAATCAGACTCCAACTCAACTACCTCTACTGACTCTAACTGTTCCTCCTCACTCAGACTCCAACACAAACTACCTCTACTGACTAAGTGTTTTTATTCTGTTAGCTATAGACACTCTAGCAGTGATTAAGTCTGTTCACGAAGGCCTCTTATTGTTCCTTCTTTTCATAGGGATACATCTTTTACACTCTCAAGTGTAGATCAGAGGAGGACGAATTCCCCTTCTGTTTCCCGGTTCCTTTAAAGGTTTCTTCCTCCAGCTTTAAGCAATTCTTCTTCACCTTCATTGCCTTTGGCTCATTGATTATGAACTTGGACCCACATTCTGTACTTTGTGACGAACATCAATTGTAAAAAAAAATTTATTTGAATTTAATTCACTTATCATTAGGCTGAACTCTAGGCTGGAGGTTGAATATTAAGATGAAGCTTGAATGATGTAAGTGTGTGTGCGCATGCCTTGATTTCTGATGCATTAGGCCCAAAAAGAAACAAACACATGCAATGCTGCAGGTGGCTGAGTGCAGCACTGCTTTCCCATGCAGCCTCACATGCGAGCGGCCATTATCCCGAAGGAAAAAACCCTGCCACTCTTCATGTGTAAAGAAAAATGTGACAGAGGCCATCCTCTCTCACCCAGCTGGGATGTCAGTCTCAGGTTACTTATGCGGGGTGGCTCAAATGTTTGCTGGTTACAAAGGCTTGTGTCCATTAAAATGCTGGAACTCATGAAAAAGTCATGATGCGTGATGGTGAGCGGTTCATCCGAACACTTTAAAAATCCTGCTGCTCCTGCACATGAGTATTTGTGTAATTGAATATTATTGCTTGCTCACAAAAGCAAAACAACTCTATGAAAATGAGGACAACCGTCTTCTATTGAGTTGGAATTATTGAACATGATGATCCAAGTGGCACAACCCTCTAAGGTCTCACTACCAAGGGATCATAGTGATAACACAGCCATCTATGACCAGGAGTTTCACATGACACCTCCCGGTTGGTAGTATAGTGTGCTGCGGAGCCCTAGCTAGTGGGTGGAATTGAAAAAGAATAGGGAACAGAGCAAAATAAGGATTTGTGCGTTCTCTGGCTGTTAGATGTTCCAAGTGACCATCCAGAATGCAACAGCTCATCTTCTCATTCTGGAAATGAATAAGCTCACAAATTCCAGTAGGAAAAACAGCACTGAGCAGATTCTGGAGGAAACTGCGCTAGTATTTGCTCAACATTAATGCCGTTTAACATGTAAGACATTAAACAAACAGGCCTCATGCTGTTAAAGGCCACCGAATCGTGATCATGCTGCATAGCCAAATATCACAGCAGCTTCCCGCTGAGCGGGGCAGAGCGAGACGCAATGGAGTCTGACAGCCGTACGAAGTCTGGAACCCCAGCAAGGCTCTGCGCCGCAGTTCTGGAGGTGGGCTTAATTTAAATGTGTGTGTTTAAACAGTTCTATCCGTTGCTGCGTTTTGCAATCCACAATAAAATTCGATCATCTGTTACTTTTTGATTTTGTTTTCACTCCAGTTGCACCACCTGACGCCTGAATATTTCCTTGCCTGTGGTACAGAAATATTCACCTCCAGTTTGGTGATTCTCTTTCAAAAGATGATTATGTTTGCTGTGCAGCAGCACAAGCAGTGGTAGTTATGGTTACAATGCCATAGTAGTTATGAATGAACAAGTCACGCTAATAAATACTTCATAAAGACTGTTTATAAAGGTGGGTGACCTTGGCGATGTGATTTACCAATGTTATGCTTGTCAGTTATCCTCAATAGTTTGGTTTACAACGTCAAAGAGCAAATATGTGTCCCACAGTTGTGTGTGTTTTGTACTCTTGAGTGGCCTGCACAGCACTTGCTCTGTCTGTCAGTTGGTACTACTGATGTTTGGACGCAGCTCAAGTGATTCAGTTATGGACTGACTGTCATATGTACATAAAAAAGTATAAATATAAAGTTAGCCATTAGCTGTAATCTTAAATCACCATTAACTTGAAGTGAAGCGAAAGTGAAGGTGAAAAACTTGCATTGTAACTTACACTGTAATTTGCATTTTTGGACTTAGAAGCTGTTCAGTTACTAATTGCATGTGCATGTTTGATGGTGGGAAAGAAACCATCTATGAACAACAAATGGGTGAACGGCTCTGAGATGAAAGGACTGCACAAACACAAATACGAGATTCACTCCAAAGGAAACGCTTCGTTTTTGCACAGTGGGAAACCTGCAAGAAGCACCACAGGAACCTACTCAGGGTCAGCATGTGGTCAGATTATGGAAAACACCAGTTTTAAAGGAGTCAAATTAGGTGGACAGACTGGACAGAGACCTATAAAGGCCTAGACGACTGGAGACCCATAAATGCATTTAGGGTTCAAATCATTGTAAATGTTCTTTATTAAAGTGCATCTCAGTGCTTCATTATAACGATTTTACAAACTCCAAAATGATGTTTGCCATGTATGCTTTGCTTTTGGGAGCACAAGCTTCATTGAACAAGTTGTTTCCATTAGTAAAAATGTGAAAAGGCAAGATATAACTGTGCTCTCTCTCTCTCTCTCTCTCCTGATGCTCATCATCATCAGCAGGACCTGGGTTGCCGTGTTAGTGCGGTGAAAAGATTATCCTCGCACTTCTTCATTCCATCACCAGGTTACCCTGCAAAACTGCAAAATTTAACGAGCAATATAATATCACCGCATTACTGCGCGGCACTGATAAGGCTCCAGTCGCAGGAGGAGAAAAACACCCTGCTTCTGATGATATGATATCTTTACATGCCACATGGAACACACTATTCATATTCAGGAAAAATCGCATGTCCGTGACACTAATGGACTCATGGTAAAAAATGATTATAGCAAAAAAAAAAAAAAGAAAATGAAAGAAAAGAGCATGAATCTTAATTCCTCACCCGAATTCTGAGCTTTGGAAAAGCTGACTGAACATAAATGGCCATGCTCGGATGGGTGCAGAGATTAACCGCAAAAGTTGTTTTGGTAGGTGGTGTGTGGTTCCTGAAGCGCAAATCTCTTTTCACTTTTTCACTCGTGGCATCATCTTAAAGTACAACTGGAAAAGAAGAACATGCCCTCACCCAACACAGCTTTGTCTGGTATTGTCTCATTTGGACAGGTCACTGGGGTTAGTACTGACATCTATAAGCAAAACTGGCAAAGCTGTCCGTCACGGTAGGAAATACAGGGCACTAGAATTTGCAGTTTTCTATTTGATATGACCTTGTAGTGTCATTGAGCATGGAAAGGTGTCCAAATGTTCTGCAGCTCCCTCACATTTGCCAGTGTGGTTCTTATGCTCAGACATTTACCAATAGCTGAGGCAGTCAGAGCCCTAAGACTTATCCCCATGTGTCTGCCAGCAAGGCTCATAGGCACAATGTTAAGAGAGGGACAAGGTGAACCAGCATAAACACTGTGTGTACACTTACACAACAAGGACAAGGGTCAACAGCGAGACGGGGATTGGGGGGGGGGGGTTGTCAAAGGAGCGGGCGCCAACACAACAGAGTAACATGTCTTAGTCAGCAAACGCTACATCTCCAGCTAACGGTGCTTGGCAGCCATCAGGGAGGCCACGGTGAACTGGAGTGACGGGTGGGGAGGCTCAGGCGAGGGAAGGCACAGGCCTGAAACAGGGGAGTTAGCTGTCACACTTCACGAGGTGCGGCGCACCTGCCCTCTGCCAACGCGGTGAAACATGCCTCCCTGAGCAGCATCCTCCTCTCATCTGGATCTCGTGAATGTGACCTGACTCAACAAAAGGTGTGTAGAGGCAAGCACCTGGGCGGGAGTCAGGCTCAGATGGACATTAGGATTTGGCGTTGTGAGTACAGAGTCATGGCGGTTTACAAACATATCACCATGTGATCGACTGAGGGAACTTGATCCCATTGACCCTTTCCACAACATGATCTCATTCCATAACAGTGACCCAACCATGGGCCAGGAGAACACCTACCCTGCCTATGCTTAAGAGGGCATTTAAGAAGTCCTTCCCGAGTCTCGAGTACCGAGTTGGAAGGTTCACAAACATTCTGCAATGAAGTATGAGATCATCACCTGTATTTGTGCAGTGTGATGACCTTATGTTTATTTCTATGTCAACAACTGCCGTCACCGTCTCCGGCTCCACTCCAAGGTCATCCGTTTGAGAGCGCACGTCCCTCGAAGGGGCGGAAAAATGGTAACGTATCATTTATAATCTGCCCTCGAAGGGAATGCTTTCTCCTTTTAAGAATGGCTGGCGGAACGAGGGCAGCAATGCTGGTGAGCAAAAAAAAAGTGTCCTTATTAGAGAAGATTGTGCTCCTTCAGAGCAATTCCTAGTGGGCCCGAGATTAAATAGGATGTGTCAGAGGGGAATGAGCACATGGGCAGGCGGACTAGATTAGCATGCTCATCAAGGGGGTGAGGGGGAGGGTGGTGCAGGCTCACTGAGGGGGTGAGCTGCTTAACTAGCCATGGGAAACGGAGCTGGTGAGAATGGTGGGACGAAGAAAGTAGTCGGTATCTGCCTTCTTTGACCCAGAATGTCCTTTGCTGCAAGGTGAGCCTTGACCTTGGACTGGCAAGGTCATTGGGGGCCTAAAATGCTTGTGTGCCAAACACTGAATGATGCTGGACTCTCATACTGCTTTGCCATCTGGCTTTGACCTTCAGTCCCTTCTCAATTTTGCTGAGGCACTAGATTATAAAGAGTCTCATTCCTGTTTTTTTTTCTTTCATATCTGTTATTCCTGTTACTTCTCCTTCCCTGGTCATACATCCACCTTTCCTAAAGAATGAGAACAGAAGGCAAAGCTAAACGTCCCTCGTCTACAGCTGGCCACTTAGCAAGCGTTTTAGATTTAGACTCAAATAAGAGGGACTACAGAAGAAACTGTAACCATTTCAGAAATGGCTGTAGCCATTTTAAGCCTTTTAAATTGGCATGCACACAAAGCAAATGCTAAAGAGAATGGTGGGAGACAAAAGTGTCGGTTACTTTTCAGCATGGGCTTATTGAAGGGAAGGGTGGGCGCTTAGCTGGAGTGAAGTGGGACGTCAGACGGAAATAGTAATGAGAACAGAGGGAGTCATGGGGGAGGACAGCCACGGTGAGGGAACACACACTTCTCGCCGCTTCGCAGCTGGTGCCAGGGCACAGCACACTGCTGCCATTAACATACAATAGCCACCTCACATCCCCCAGGGCCTTTCTCGGGCAAACGGAAAAGCTGTGGCAGAGATATCTCTCTCTCTTGGTCTGGTTGTATGGGTTAAGATATTGAGGACATTTCAGCATGGAGCGCGACATCTCTGTCGAAGGCATGCACTTCTAACATTATCAGAAATGTGGCCGCTTTAAAGGACGTTTTGCTTGGAGAGGTCAAATCCATTTCAGTTTACAGGTGGCAGTAACCTTTAAGGTTCCAGAAAAAAGGATACATACGAAATGATAATGAATGTTCAGGGGTATCTGGAACTCAGGATACAAACAATAAGAAGGAAATACTTATTAATACTTGCAAAGGTCATACTTACTGGAGACTAGTCTACTCAGACCACATCTGGAATTGCTCCAAGCATCCATAAAACCCTTGACTGTAGCTTGACTGTAGTTTGAGTGATCAAACAAGTAAGAGTGCAGTTTGAAATTTGCCTCAAAAACCAACTGGCCAAAGCATATTTAATTTATAAGTGAATAACTTATAGCTACAAATAATATGAGCCGAGAAATACTGTTTACTGTATTTCAAAGCTAGTGCTACCAAACTGTATCAATTTCAAAGTAGCATTTAAATTGACTTATAGGAGACACGTTAGTTCAGGTCATTAAAAAATAAATAATGTTAACTATGTTGTAACTTGGGTTGGAAGGAATGATAATAGAAAGTGTTTAATGTGATTTAGCCAACTCTGTATAAGCATCGGGTTAAAAAAGAGAGATAAGAAAAAATGGCCCAACGAATGAAATATCTGCCTATTTGATGTGTTTTAGCCCGCACAGTGTGAGGATTAGGTAAATAAAAGAAACAAACATGACATAATTTGGTCCATAAATGAGCCATCAGCCAATTTGGATGTAAAGAAATCAGATTCTGGAATGACTGCAAAAAGCCTGATCAGTGCATGTTATATCCCTAAGAAAAAGATGAAATCAGAAAAGATTAATAAACTACAGTAGAAAGAGTGCCAGAACACAAAATGCCCTGGGCATGGATTTTGCTGCATCATAACCCTTTCCTTCTGTCCTCCAAATAACTGAACTGCATTAAAGATAATATTAACGGTAGGTCTTATTACAGATTTTAGTGGGGTCTGTGTTTGTAACAAATATCATGAAACTTACTTCTAAGTTTCCTCATTTTCCTGATAACTGATCATCTAATCGTGCTGTTTTTTCCGCTTACAGTCAATTTCTGTGATCTTACTTTGGATTTTAAGCGGTCTTGCATTCTTGGGCTAAGCAGAGCTGAAAGCAGAAGCTGATTTGTGGGTCATACAGTCCTTAATTAGAGGCAAAACCAGATGCGTCACCAGAACACATCTGGTTATGTGGCGCTAAATGCGGGTTGGTTGCCGGGAAGGCGAAGGCGACTGTACCCAGAGTAAAGAACGCAAGGCTTGATGTGAGCGTTTGTCTTCGTTATCACGTTGCACTCGTGGAGTGTCGGTGCGAGTTGTTGTAGCAGTCGTTCACCCTCCGAAAGCGTCCAGGCGGTTGTGTTTGCAGAGAGCTGATGGAAAAGCTTGGCTGGGTCAGATGCCACCACCTCTCAAGGGCTCCTGCAAGCCTTCCTTCAAGAGTCAGCTCACACACAAACATAATGTGCCTGAATTTAGGCCTTTGAGTGATCAGGCCAGCTTTAACCAAATCAATCGAGATCACAAGCAATTCGTACCCTAATCCAAAGGCATGCTGAGAAGAACGTCTCCTGGAAAGGAGGTCCATGCATAGAATCTATATGAGTGTGGTTATAATTTGCATTGATAACGAGTCACTTTAAAACCTCTTCAGCCCCATCAGCTTCATCAGCATGTGAGGTCATGGCGCATTGTTGTGTCCAAAGTGCTGATGGGTGAATTCATAATAAGGCCCGCGCCATGGAACCCAGACGGTGTCCTGTGAGAAAATGGATATGCCCTGACGACACATACAGGAGCGGGCTTTGCATCTTTCTAGTGAGGGTAGATGATTATTAATGCTTCGGAAATATAAAATGCAAAACCTAATCTGCCCTGTTGTTTTTAAGGCTGCACTGTGGTTTTAAGAAGGAGCAAATTTAGTTTGACCTCTGCGCTGTTGCCTGGGAGACACACTCTGCTTAATAACTGTACCAGCAGCAGGTTTTTGAAATGGAAAAATGACACGAGACCTCTAGTTTAGGAGAAGGAGGGAAAAAAATCAATAATCTTCAGAATATTTCATCCACCGCTGGCGCCGGGGAGGATATGGGGGGGTGCAAGGGACGGGACTCGTTAAGTGAAAAAGGATGGGGCACACTTACCCTCTGTCTGTGAGGTTTTCAGCCTCTGACACAGTCCCTCCATGTCTCCATAGTCCTCCTGAATTTTGACCACAGCCTCAGTGCTGCGGAGCTCCATGAGTGAACGCAGCTCCTCCAGAGAGCAGCCGAAGTCCCCGGCATGGTTGCCCTCATTTCTTTGGTTCTTGGCATAAAAATCGCTGTTTCTCATGTCCCCCATGGTGGCAGAGTATTGCTTCAAAGGTTTGACTGGAAGGTGTCAGAAAAGAAAAGAGAGGCCAGCAAGCCTCTAGAGGCGGTTTGGGTCAAAATATCTGAGCGCAAAAGAAGGAAAAACGAGTTAAACTGCAAATATAAATGAGCAAACTGCGAGGAATGAAAATTGAAAAAATAAAAAAAGAAGAACAAAATCCAGTCCAGTGTCTGAGAACGAAGGAGATGCTCCTCAGCGCAAGGTGAAGAAGCCGAGTGTCCGGCCGGCCGTCCAGCGAAGCCCGGCTGAGGTCCTGAGGAAGATGACCGTGTTCACCACGGCTGCAGTCCGGCGTCGCTCCATGCGCGGTTTCCCATTTTTCCCCGTCCTCTGCTCGGCTGCCGTCTACATGGTGATCCTCTCCATTACTCCTTCAGAGACAGAGACAGAGAGGGAAAGCAAGAGAGGAGGAGAGGAGAGGAGAGGTGGGGAGGGAGGGAGAGAAGGGAGGGGGGGGGACTAGAGAGAGAGAGAGAGAGAGAGAGAGAGAGAGAGAGAGAGAGAGAGAGGAGCAAGTGAATCTCAGAGCCGTAAGCAGCACAAAAGAGAGAGCGAGAGAGAGAGAACGGGAGAGAGAGAGAACGAGAGAGAGAGAGAGAGAGAGAGAGGCAGCCTCATTGTGGCGTCGCCGTGGCCATGTCTCAGCTGACAGCTGTGCGGCGGCACACCAGCGCTCATCCTACGAGGGGTTGTGTGTGTGTGTGTGTGTGTGTGTGTGTGTGTGTGTGTGTGTGTGAGTATGTGTTGAGCGGAGGCTGCTACGCCACAATGGGTGGGTGACTAAACATGGGACCCCATAAATATGAACTCCTTCCAGCATTATTACTTACTTATTTCCCTCAAGGCAAATAATTATTAGTAGCCTGAATGTAAGACATTAAAACTCCTTAGTCTTAAAGATGAACCACCATTACAATATATATTTAATGCTAGGATTAGCTTTAATCTGGGTTCAAGACGCCACACTGATTTTCACTAATGAAAAAAGGGTAATTTTAAAGAAAATTTTCTCACTCATTAAAATTCTGTTCACATAGACCTCTGCAGGCATGCAGAGCTATTTTATTATTATTTCATTTTAAAGGTTTAGTGGAAGACATCTTTGTCTTGACATTAAAACTGAATGCAACACCCCTATTGATGGAATAAAAAAAATGGTGTGTGGTCAAATAATGGGGTAGTAATGCAGGGTGTGTGTTTTTGTTCATATAAAAGGATATTGGCCAATGAACAACCAGATGCACTGACGTTATTAAAGTAGGTTACCCGACTCCACCACTGAGTAATGAGCTAGGGTCATGCGCCTCCTAGAGGCCAACTTGCCATACAAAATTTGACATTTTATTGTGCACTAACGCAAAGGGATAAATACACCTAGGGACACAAACCTCTTGTTCTGTATCGGCCATGTGGGGCTACTAACTATCAATATCCATGTGGATTAGTGAAGTCAAAGCATGGGTGAACCATTATAGAATGAGAAGACTTTTCAAAATCATTCATTTCGACTTTTCCCCTTCTGGAGTACAGCCAATATTTAGAGCGCTGTGAGCTCTATGAAATAACTCTAGACTTCTTAGGGTTGAAGGTATGGTGGAGTTTTTGAATTAGGGGGGCATGGGGGGCCAGGACAGTTGAGCTCACATGACGGTGAACATCAAAAATGCCCCACTAAAAACCAGAGATCCTGAAACCCGACATGAAGAGCATGTCAGAGCAGGTTACGCTGAGGCTCTCCGGAGGGGACGTGTGAGGAGAGTAATACTAAAGGAATTATGTAATACAAGCAGTCTGAAGACTCTATGTGCAGCTATGTGCACATCAGGGCTCTCGAAGTTCCAGGGCAAAAGGTCCAGATAAACGGCAGCTTCCTGCTTCTTGTGCTTGTTTTTTTTTTCTTTTTGTCATTGTGGTGTGTTTGTTTAAATTGTAATATAGAAATATAGTGATAGTGATAATAAATAACTAATTTATGTAATGACTTCACCCTTCATATCAAGGTATTAATAAACCACAAGCCATGAGTTACACAGTTATTACTATTAGTCTTGAGTCATTTCTTCAAATTCTGCTCTCAAAGATCCAGACTTTCTTGTATTTTAATGTGGTCTTTAGAAACAGTTCTCCAGGCTTCCTGAAGGACTTTCAAAGATTTTCATTTTCAGTCCAGTTCCTGAACCTGACCAGTTTCAGATCAATGTTTCTTGTTTGTTAAGACAACTCAGTGACCTTTGTATGAATCATTCAAGCAGAAAAATGTACAGCTAACTGAGGGCCTGAGGTAAAATATAAAGAAGGTGGGCTGGTCTGCAGCACATTGAACTAAATGCATCAGTGACTTAATCAACTCAACGAGGCACCTTCCCTGCTGCAGGAAATGTTGCTAATAGCACATCCACAGATGGCTCTACTTTGCTGAAACAGCCTTCAAGAGAAAGAATGAAGCCTCTCGGGTTGACAGTTTGAAAAGGAAATAGGTGTAAATGAATGGCCTTTATTTTAAAGGACAAGGCAAAATACCAGACATAAATAGGTTGGCAGCAGGACCTTTTCTACTTATGATCTATTATTAACATTTACAACAGGTTTTTACCAACTAGTCCAGTTTCTAATAGGGTTGATAAATCAATCAATCTGGACAGGCAGTAAAGAAAAACGGCATTTGGCTGATGCCCTTATCCAGAGCGACTTCGGGTTCACAGGCAACTAGGCTACCGCCATACATTTAATGCCCATTGATCAACTGTACTCATCCACAACAGATTTCTATTTTAACATTGGATTAACAGACAAATAACTTGCCTCTCTAAATCTATGCAATATAATCCGTAAAGAGTGGCTGAAAACATGAGCAGATGTCACTATGCTAGTTATGTTTGATGCAAGGGCCACCCTCCCCTCTCGTGTCAAAGTGGGTGTCAATGTATCGATATGAGGATGAAATGCAGCTATTCTGAAGTTCTGAATAGAAAAAATATACCCCTATTAACAAAACAATCCTCCTCTACCTGTTGACAAAAACAAACCACCCCATTCACAAAAATTAAACGCTTCCTGCCAATCTACAAAACAAATCCTCTTTCTTTTCTCCATCAAGAAAACGAAACACCCCACCCACCTATAAATGAAACATCCCACCCATCTACAAAACTAAACATTCCACCCACCTATAAACGAAACATCTAGTGGTGGGCATAGATTTTTTTTTTTTATCTAGATTAATCTCACTGTAATCTTGGAATTAATCGAGATTAATCTAGATTAAAATGGCTCATTTGAATTCTGCTGAAGGCATTCAGAATATGTGTGCTACCCAAATAATGAC
>JBBJLR010000139.1:8350118-8362089 GCA_037577145.1 Brachypetersius gabonensis | reverse complement strand
ACACTGTGGCATAGATATAATGATCAGAGTCAGTCAGCTACCACTGTTTCTTCACAAACACTCAGCATATGATTACTATCATGCAGAATAGAACTAGCTTCATCACAAACACTGTATGTGAGGGAAAAACTAAACACAGATTTGAAATCAGCATGAAAAACACTACAGAACCCACAGAAACTGATCTCTGATGATATTGACCTGTTGACCTGTGTTATTTGTGCTGAATCAGATATACAGTTTTGTTCCTGTTGAAATGTCAGTCTTCCATGTGGTCATCTATGTTATTTAAGATGCTGTTAAGAGATTATTCAAATATAAGGCCGTCTGTGGACTGTATTTTAAACTTTATACATACACACACACACACACACACACACACACACACGCACACACTGGCCCTTTCCTCACACACATTTAACATTAGATTTTAACAGCCGATTTATTGAATGAAAATCTGGCGAAATAGAAGTAACAGACTGGTCTGCCTCACCTTGACATTTTTTAGGCACTTTAGGCAGCCTGTTACAGTAAAACACTGCTTTCCTTTAATCTACTCAATTTACCGAAGACAAGACAGTTTAGCAGGCATAACATTACTTTTGCACCAACAAGGTAATTCAAAGCAAAATAGAAAGAAACTCAAAGACTTTTGCACCGTAACTCATATTGAAATGTTCAAATCAAACAGAGCGGTTCAGTAATGCAAACGAGGCCCGAAATAACGCACAGGATCGCAGCTGTGTGTTAACCTGCACTTGGTAAGGGGCAAAATAAAATGACATCAAGGAACATCTTCCACCGCAGCCTCTTTCCAGAGATGAACATATGGCACGGTGGAGCTTAAACACCACGTCTATTTATGTGCGCTGCCAAACGCGGTGACATTTACAGTCCCCGGGCTGCAAAGCGATGCAAATATAGATCACACACACACAGACAGACAATGAGAGCACTTCCACATGTGGACATAACTACGGTAAATAAGACGTAATGGGAGGGAAAGGCAGGAGCGCCAGGATGCACAAGGTTGTTTGGAGAGAGTGAAATAAAAAGAGGCGGCTAAAAGCTGAGAGGACTGTTAAAACCACTGGGGAGCTTTTGCTCTAATTAAATTCAGCATTGGGGGTTGCGACGCCTGGTTCATAGTAAAAAGGACCAAAATCCAAACCCTGAGGACATGCCGGGGGTACTGGAGTGACATATGCCGTGACATCTTTACACCACAATGCTGCAGCATACAGCTCCAGAAAAAATGTTCCGTTTCTCAGGTTTTATCTTCTATAGGTGCAAGTATTGAACTGAACAGCTTTGCCTTTGTTTTTAAGAACCGCTGACAATGTTTGTCCCAGTTTCCAAATAAAAATATTGTTCTTTAAAGCATCATTTTAAAGGAAATGAGAAAACATCAAAATAAGTGAAATGCTGCAGCGTTTACAGAACCTGAATAACTCAAAGAAAACTAATCTCTGGTTCTCTCTTAAACAAAATGGCAATAATGAGCTTTGAGGAACTTCTGGTAGTGTTTTACCTTCCAACTGGTCTCAGTGTGAGAGGAGAGTGTCGATTACAGCAGTGTTTTTATACTTTTCCTCATTAAAAATATGTGATTCAGCTGATCAGTAATCAGTACCTTGTAAAGCAGAATGAGGTGTTTCTGTAAGAATTTAACAGACACTGGCATGAAACATTTGTCACTCATAGAGATGCTGACTTACAAACATTTATTTCCGGAGCTGTAAAAAAGTAAAAAATCTCACATGAAGCCAAAGCGGCCAATTGTTCCTGGTTAATAAACCTGAGTGCAACAGTTACAGCCTTGATTGGGACAAACACGACTGCAGGCGTAGGCATTCTCCACTGTATGTTCCTTTTATGTCTGCATAATGCTAATGGAATTTGCATCAATATAGGCACCTTGCAGCCTGTCGCAGTAAAACGTTTGTTACAACATTTCATTTAATCTGCTCAATATACCACATATTTGACAGGTATTTTTACACTAACAAGCTGGTAAACATGTCATTATGTCACAGCAGGCTCTTCAGGAATGTGGTGGAAAATCTTTATGACGACTCTTTCTAATTAACAATGAGGTCAGAGTCGAGATTCATCAAAGCTGTTTATTTCTTTTCCACGGAAAGGGGAGTCGATCTCATTTAGTCCTTAGACGATCTGAGAGCCGAGTCCCCTGTACAGTAGTTTTGCACTGACCAGCTGCAATTTTCACCTCAATGACAGCACCCTTTCATGGGTGAGTACACATTTCCACACACCTGCCCATAACGATGCTGTTGCATAAACAGTATAAAGAATTTAGACATTTTTGGAATGAATAAGGCTTAAAGTATGTACATGTTTTGAAATGTACCTCCACTCCCTCTTCCATCAGTTAATATATGGAATCTAAGATGCAGTGTGGTTTCAAAACCAACACATTAACATATATCTCCTTCTTCAGCCTATAGCAGTTTAGCTCCACCCACTCATACTGAAGGTCTAAGGAGTGTTGCAGCCTTGTGCTGCCTTCTGAATGATCTGCTCTACTGTGTAATCAGAAAAGAGTCTTATATTCACAAAAACAGTCTGTTTCATTCAAAGGGATACAACGAGGTTGTGAAACGATCATATAAGAATGGTATTAAGATGCATTTGTTACAGAAATGTGATTATAAAAATGAAACAGAGAGAAAATGTAGAATATATATCTTAAAGAATGAAATATTAAAATACTTTGGGTTTTGTTGCATTTGCATGAAGACCTCAGTTACTCACCTGAAGCTGTGATTGGTCACCCTGTCGAAATCACTGTGATTGGTTAGAGGATATTTGCATATTGCAGCATTCAGATATCAGTACCGCAGAGGCAGATATCGTCATGCCGATTAAAAGGCCATATATCACACATCCCTACTTTCTGCCTGTCCCCTGGTCCTTTAGGTCCTGTCAGTGGACCAGAGCTCCACTGTTGACAAGGTGAATACAGCTTTCGCCCACTTTTATCTCCCACCCCTCACCCATCAATCATCCTAATTTTAGCAGTGCTTCGTGATCCTCAGGATTTTAGTGAAGGCATGAGTGGGCCATGACTAATTCTTAAGCCATTTGCCTGACAGCTCTGACTGGAGACGTTGACAACAACATTTTTACAGTACAGTCATCCAAACATGTGACCAAGGAGAAAGGAGAGAAGTTATATGATATGAGTCCTGCTTAGCATGAAAAGGATGACTTTTGGGTGATTTTCGTTGTTTTTGGCAGTGTGATGAACTTTGATAGGTCCAACCTATCCTATCGAGCCGCTGATCCAACTCTCAGCAACACAAAAGGTGGGCTAACTCGCGTTCGAGGGAGTCCTGCTACAGCTGTGGGTGTGCTGCCAGCTCCGGACGGTTATTGGAGTTAATGAGTTGCTAATGAGGAAGACTGGAAGTTAAGCTCTGATACATTAATTAGACGGCCTCGGCCTCTGATGGACTTTTTTCCATTAGACATTCTGCCCCATTCTCAGGGACCGATATGAACCATTAAAGAGTTCAAACTCGATTAGAATTTCATAAAACAGCACAGAGAAATCATGCAAGAAACTTGCTTTATCGAATATCACATTGAGTGTCAGTCGCTGAATATGAACAAGCCAGTCTTATGGAGTATTTCATTCCATCCATTCGTTCTTATTGTATCCAGGGTGTGATGGGCAGATACACAAACACACATATTCACACCCACACTCAGACTGAGGGGCAATTTTAAACCATTATTTGTGTTACTTGTAAATTGCGTATGTAGTATGGTACCTTTTGTACAGAATATTTTTTATTTGACTTTTATTTTATATCATTCTGTGTGTGTGTCTGTACAGTCATAACATAAGAAATTTCCTCTGAGATCCTCTGATTCAAATTGAGCATCTCTAGTCCACCTGATGTGCAGGTCCTTGGACTATGGGAGGAAACTGGAGATCCCTGCAGAAACCCACTCAGAACATTCAAACTCCAAACACAGGGGACTCTCAGTTCAAAGCCAGGAGCTTCTTGCCACTATGCTGCCCTGCTTTCCACTGTTTTGCATAAGAGCAACCTGTGCGTTCTTAACCATGAGATGATGAGGTCTTCAAGGAACAAAAACAAAAATTACGGCTTCAGTGAAATTTGGTTTCATTTGTGAAAAATAAGCTCTGTAAGGAGAGCTATTTGTGACCTTATTCCGAAGTTGCTAGAACACTAAAGCTACATCTGCAGATGCGAATGAGCATCCCAATGACATTCGTCTTGGGTTTTTGTGTCAGCTCAGGTGAACAGGAGGACAAGGACGCTAAACAGCTGCTATTGTGCTGCAATAAGGGTATCTTGCAAAACAGCGCTGGTGAGGAAGCTTACAAAAGCAATGTTCTTAAAAGAAGCTATATTTAGGTGGCTAAAAACATGCTTCTCATCTAGGGCACCTAATTCTGATGCATCTCAGTGCAGCACATTCATTCGATTTTGGATTTGTTGCGCCCTTCATAGTCTTCTCCGAACCCATTAACTTTCATGTGAAAACTTGCTTCCAACTGCAGAGATCCACGTTATGATTTAATACACGTGCCAAACATGAGACTTTCATCACTAAATCTCCATATCCTTCATCTAGAGATGCCCAGATGATCCAGTGACATTGGAGAAAGGTGCATTTGCTCCATGACTCTCTGGGGGAAGGCTGGTGGGGGTGCTTCTATGAGCCAAACCTAAAAGAGCAGTCCTGAACCTCCCATTAGGACAAAAAGAACGCCAGTAAATGTTCATCTCCTGTGGCTCACGCAGAGTTATGGTAATACCTCCCACCCCAAAGCTTGATGGTGATGGATGCCCAATGCATATGTAATGCATCGAGATGATGTGTGAGAAAGCAACGACCCTCCGATGAAATGATGCATGCTGGTTTCATGCCTGAGTAATGAGTAAGCTCCAGGCTTCGGGACTGATGAAGAAGGAACTGAGCCATGCATATTTTGCACATATTCCATAAGCAGTTGTGAGTCAGCTTTACAAAAGACTGACTTCTCAAACATGCACATCCGACAGCATGCCAGAGATAAAACACCATCTTCAACAAGCCAGAAAAGCGAGCAGCCAATTAGGTTCACTTAGGAGAATTTAGGAGAATTCACTTATTCTTTGTTCTTCAAAGAATAAATATAGTTCCAATAATTATACATACTGCAGTATTATTATATCCAAGAAATATAATGTGTACCATGAAAATGCCTCATCCTTACCTCACACATCAACAGACCCCGCGAGGCTTGTTTGTCGCATTGAAGTTACAACTCTGGAGGTCACTGTCATTAGTTCCCAGAGGAGACCAGCCCTGTCCCACACCACCAAAAAAATGCCTGGGGAACTTTTTGCAGCCTAGAACTCCGGAGTTTACCTTGTTCCCATGTCAGGAGCCTTCCCTGTCCATTCTAGGGCACTTACGCTACAGAGGTTATGCATTTTAAAGTGTCCGACCAAATCCTGTTCTACTGCAGTCAGAGCCGTACTCTAGGACAGTCAGCCGTGGGGTCACAGCCCATACAATAAGCCGTCCTCTGCGTGCACTTGGCCGTACGGCATTGAGCATGAGGAGGGGAGAATTATTTTTAGGGAGGCAAAGCTCAGCAGGGGTCGAAATCTAACTGGCTGGGCGAGCGCGGCCGCAACGAGCTCACATTCCTCTACGGACTATTATTGCCACCTGCCAAGGCGCTAACTCCCATGGCATGAGAACAAACTTCACACACATGCAGACAGAGCAGCATTTTCGAACGGTAACAGTTTAGGACAACTGGTACATAATGACCATGCCCTTCCCTTGCACCCTCTCAGCCCTCAAAAAAAAAACATACAGCACCTGCTCTACACAATGGCAAGAGAATTTCACTTACTCAGCCAGACGATCAATGTCAAATCGGGAAAGATTTCGATCACAGAGCGGAGTAATCACCGCTCAGCATCTGTACTCAACAAGCCCTGGCCAGATTGCAGGAGGCGTTTGCACATGCAGCCTGTACCATGTTAGGCAGCGACAGGGGAGCAGGGAGAGGGGGGACGGGGAAATGGAGGAGGGTACCAGCCCTGCGGAATGAAGAGAGGCAGCTCATAGGTAAGTGGGGGTAGTGGGTGGGGGGGATGAATGAATTACTTCAAAAAGCAATATATGTGAAAACCAGAGCATTGCATTTCAAATTTCAAAGCTCTGGACTGTTCAGCAGAGGGTGTGATGGAGAGACAGAAGGAGAAAGAGAGAGAGGAAAAGAGAGGACGTTTGCAACAAACCCGGTGCTAAAGCCCCTCTCACCAACCCCCACCCCCCCAGTGACAAAGCATCCCTGGAGACGGAGGTGCTATCAGGAGGAATACCAGTAGGAAGATGCCACTCGGATTTTGGGGGGAAATGAGGGATAAAAAGCTGAGAGACTTTCAAGGACACGCCGGCTTCAGGATGGTTAGAGCCTGCCGTGGTGAATTAACCCCTTAAACCTGCCTGGGCTGGAGAGTCCGCCATCCTATTCCCCTGCTCTCCTGATTAGATACATTGCATATTACAGTAGTAAGCAAATATTTTTCTTAATCCCTAAATAATAAGCCTCATGTTAAGAAGACTGAACCATTCAGAGCAACCTCATTTCTTAAAAAGCCCTCTTTCGCTCCATGCTTCACAACGTTTCACTTCTGGCCCACATCTCCTTCTGAGCTGTTGACTCACATGACCTTACCACATCCAGTATAAAAAGCTCCAAACATCCACCTATAAAACATGCATGAGATATCTGCGCGCGCACACACACACACACACACACACATTTCAGAGCGCTTGGAAGCAGGATTCTATCAAAGAATGCACCAGTTTGAACCGAGTGCAGATTCTCATGTTTTGAACTCAATAACATTATATATGGACATAAAAAGCACTGACCAGGCTGAGACAGACCTGTGCAGATGATTTACAGATGGATGAGAGTAGTTTATCCAGCATGACCCATAGAAGCTCTGTCAGATTGAGATCTGAGATCTGAGACCTTGAGTTCTTTGTGATGTTCTTTTAATGGTTCCTGAACTGTGTTTGGAGTGGGGGGGTCATCTTGCTGAAAGAGGAACTGTCATTAGGAGCAGCATCTTCATGAAGACTGAACTACAGGGTTTTGGAGTCAAAGTAACTTTCATACGAATGCAGGAACCAAGGTTTTCAAGCAGAACACCACTCAGTAGATCACACTGCCTCCACCACCTTACCTTCCCGTAGTGCATACTGGTCCATCACACACACATACACACACAAACACACAAACACACACACACAGGCTGATCTGCAGATCTTTGTAGGACAGGAGTCAGCATGGGCACTCTGGCCGGTCTGCAGCTACACAGACCCATACACAGCAGGGGCACTGCAATGTGTGTTCTAACCCCTTTCTATCAGACCAGCATGAACGTCTTCAGCAGTTTGTGCTACAGTGGCTCTTGTGTTGGACCAGACCAGACCACTGAGTATTTTGGGAGTTGTCCCGGCAAGTGGACGGACTGTCAGTGGGTCCCAAGGTACCATCCCCACACGCTGCTCCCTGCTCCCTCAAGAAATTTCCTCCCAGGTCACTATAGTACATAAAATAAAAAATAAATATACATTCAAAAAAATAAAGGGCCAGTTTCCCAGACAGGGATTTAGACTAGTCCTGAACAATATTTCTCTTCCAATGGAAAATCTCTGTTGATAATATTGTGTAGTCCAGGACTAGGCTTAATCCCTGCATTGGGAAAGTGTTCCAGATAGTTTATATGAAAGAAATGTCATGGCATGTCAAAAAAAGCAAGGACGGTGATCTCTCTAAAATGTGACAAACCTTTCACCAATGTTATTAGGTTTACATGAAATGGTAAAAAGCTAAGAATCTAAAATCCAACAAAGAAAACAAAGGTAAGAACTCTGAAAAAATTTATTACGGTTCTTCATGGACCCAAAAGTTAAACCAACACAACTTGACGCTACTATTATGGAGACACAGTGGATGTAATAATGTAGGACAGGGTCATATCTTCCTGGGACTCTTTTGGGGACATTCCAAAAAGACTGAGAACAAACAGAAGATCCTTTTAGCGGCAAATACGAAGTGGCTTCAGGAAGATCCTTTGACTGCTGAGCAACAGCAAGACATTATACTGGAATTAGACATGGATTGACTGACATGGAAAGCACATCACAGACCTGCTTGACATTTCTGAAGGTCCAGCAAATAGCTTAAGCTGTGTCTGCACAGAGACACAGAGACACAAAGAAAAGAACAAATAAATTATAGTACTTGTGAGCAGAGCCTATTCCGCAAGTTCTTCCAGGGTTCTCTAAGACCTAAAATAAAATACATTTGTTCATTTTTGATCTTTACGTTTATTTGCAAAAATATGCGTTTTTAAAACCCCAGTAGTGTTTTTTGTTATTTCATGTTTTTAAATGACAGTAACTTTGGTTCTACGTGACACAGGAACACCAAACAAAGCTCAGTATGACGTCTGACACCTCCAGCACCAACACAAACCGGGGGAACTTCCAGATAAGAAGCTGTTTTACTGTATGACGACAATTTACCATTTGTTGTGCCTCCAGTATGGATCCGTACTGCTCGGGTTCTAAGGCTTAAACTCCTTCTTATTTCCATCTGCAGATTTGGATCTGAGGGACCACCAGCTAACAGTTGGAGATCCCTCACTGCAAGCATCATGCAAAGTAAATCCAGAAGTTAACTGCATGTAATTGGTTCTAGACTTTCGTCTAGAAGAGCAGGCTGTGAGTATTGTAGCAGGACAGATGGATTGCGCGTGTGGATGAGGATCCGAGGCAGTCCCTGCATATCAATGCAGCTTCCTTCCTCAGCACAGGGCTGCAGTGCACCAAAAACTCAGGCAGCAGAAAGAGCAAAAAAAAAAAAAAAAGAAGTGAAGGAACTTCTGTAAAGAGTTATCGATCCCTCCACTTTAGCCTGAGTTTGAAGGACTCCCTGTTAGGACTTTATGACACGTGCGGCCCCTTTAGCGTCAACCATATTCAAGCTTAGACAAACCCATCTCGAGTTTTATGGACTTAAATGGGAATTGAGTTAATGGACAGGCACTGAACTCCTGTTTTTCTGGCCAGGTGTCCTGCACTGGGAGAATTTTCATCCATTCAGATGAAGAAGGGAGAACCAGCTGCCTTAAGGCCACTGACATAGAACTGAACTGGACTGGACTTAATACCATGAACATGGAATATTAACACTTACACGTACGGATCTGTGAAGGAAGCACAACAAATGGTATACTTTTGTCATACAGTGAAAAGGCTCCTTATATGGGAGTTCTCCCAGTTTGTGTTGGTGCTGAGCTTTGTTTGGTGTTCCTGTGTCATACAGAACCAAAGTTACTGTAATTTTACAACATAGAACAATTGTAATAACCTGTACTGTAAAATTCTGTCACATGCAAGACCTGGAGTTGGGACCCCGAACTAGAGCAAGCATAGCAAAGCAGGTTTTCCCCAAAGCTAAGGCAGAGCAACATGCATAGCATGCATATCATGAAAAATGTTTTCACATCATGTTTCTAATGAATTTTAGTGAACAATGAATAAAATGCAGTGATGCCAGATCCTAAAAATAAGCTTTACCCCAAATCATGTCATAGGCTGCAGTCATACACTTGTTCACAGGCTCTCTTGGTCAAAAGCTTCCTTTTACTTAGGATAACCAAGACAAACTCATATTACATCAACATCCCATTGCATACCCATATCCCACACCAGGGGGACCAAACGTTAACATTCATTTTTAAATTGTGAAAACAAATGCTAAATAGCTATATCAGTGTGTAATCTATTGTTAATATATTATAATTAGTCAATCTTTACATTTTACTATAATCTTGGGGGTGTTGGGCTGTGTTAGTCATGGAAAATTTTAATTCTTTTTAAGAAAGTGAAGGATGGTTTACTAACTTCATAAGCAGTATCAATGAATGTCCAGCTTGAGAAACGAATAAAGTCTAACAGACTAATTCTAACATGGCGAATCTTTGAAATTCTGTCTCAGTTACACACAGTGGAACATTTTTGGACCCAAGGGGTAGCAGCACATAGGCTAATATGAACGTCAGGCAATATTTCATATAATCATAAAATCCACGTGTTGTTCTGACCACATCGGCCCATCCTCGCCTCACCACACACACTTACCACCCAACGCCTCACACGCACCACCCACAGCGGTGAGTCATCTCCACCTGCATCACCTTGGCCATCAGATCCACTTTAATCCAAGAAACAAATACTGACGAGAGAAACGCTTTTCAAATGAGCTCCTGTTTAACTGGAACAAGATACTTTCCCAAACACAAAAATTTTCCTCGTTCTAGCAGTTCTTTATCCCCATTATTATTATTATTATTATTATTATTATTATTATTATTATTATTATTATTATTAGGTTGTTGTTATTATTTTTTAATCAATTTAACCAGTTATGGTACAAAAGAAGCAACACACTAATCTATTTTAGCAGAAAAAAAAGAAGAAGAAGAGGAAGAAGAAGAAGAAGAAGAAGAAGAAAATAGTAATAGTAATATTGTCACCCTGGGGCCATGCCCATTCAGGAAGGGGGCGCATGTGCAGATTTCCATGCTGTTACTGTTTTTATTCAAATGCAAAACAAAGAAGTCACAAGTGTAAAAGCTCAAACAAAGGGTAGAACCTGAACAGAACACAGCTCAGGATATGGTGAGGGAGAACAGACAACTAAAACCAAACCAGAGAGACTATTTGTACAAGTGAATGAACCCATGACCACCCAAACATAATTCTTCTTTAATACCTGGCCAGCTGAGAACCCATACTCCTAAAGCCGACCAGGAAAACCACACCTGGTGCCAAAAATGTCCTGTGAACATTACAAGTATTATAAATATTGCGGTTGTTATCATTATTAGTAGTATTTATAGTAGTTTTATTATTATTAGTAGTAGTAGAATTAGTATTACTTATTATTATTGTATTTGCCTTGAAACTCCAGGTTAAATGCTACGAATAACCTTATTATAAAACATCAACTATACTGCCATTAACTGAGCCCACACTCAATATCAAGCACTTTTTAAAAAAGAAGGAAACGCTAAACAAGCTGAACGTGCTGTGAAATAAGAGCCCAGTTAGATATCTGTTCCAGGAGAATGCCACAGTGTGATAAAGTCATTTTTTTAAAGCCACCCGACCGAGAATGAGAAGAGCCACGTGACTGTTCAGCCCCCAACAGGGGGTAAAAAAAAAAAAAAAGAGTACAGAGAGACTGAAAGCCAAATTAAAAACGGCTGCACGGAGACCGCGGGAGAGGGAGCCTGGTGAATATTTAAAAGGAGCAAAAGGCTGCCATCAGGTTTCTTTCTTGTGCTTTATTCTTGAAAAATTCAGTAAACTCTTACTTTAACTTCAGTCAAGGCTTTAGAAGGCGATCTCTCCGCCAGGGTCTTTCCCCTCAATAATCTACTGTATGATTAGCGTAAAGTGATACGTGATTTTGTCATACGTGAAAAAAACAGTGCACAGTGTGAAATCAGCATTTAACCCATTCACCAAGTGAAGAAGCAGGCAGCCAGGAACACAGCACCCGGGGAAGCAGTGTGTATGGGTGGTGCCACCAGCAGTCCTGGGATTCAAGCCCTCAACATTATGATTACAGGGTGAACGCCGTAACCACTATGCCACAAACTGCTTCATGAGGTCATCAAATGGTGGTAGTAGCCTAGTGGGTAAAACCCCTGCTTGTGAACCTGATGACCACAAAGTTGAAGTTCACCCCCCATGTTCTAGCATTGTGTCCTTGAGCAAGACACTTAACCTTCAATAACCTTCCTTGTAACTAATGACTGTAAGACTGTCCCTGTAACTAATGACTGTAAGACTGTCCCTGTAACTAATGACTGTAAGACTG
>JBBJLR010000139.1:8339519-8350018 GCA_037577145.1 Brachypetersius gabonensis | reverse complement strand
GTGTGTGTGTGTGTGTGTGTGTGTGTGTGTGTGTGTGTGTGTGTGTGTGTGTGTGTGTGTGTATGTGTGTGTGTTAATCAGTGGCGGCTCTTGGTCAATACTTTTGGTGAAACAAACCACCCTTCATCCCCGTCACGACCCGTGAAACAAACTCAATACCTCGGCGTGCCCCTGGGCAGCTTGATTTTCTTGCCCTAAGTACATCACCTCCATGTTCTGCTTTTGCTGCCTCACAGTTTGATGAATCTTCTCTCTCCTGCTCTTTCCTCAATCTTCTCATATTTGGTGTTAAAAAATATAAAAAGTAGTTTATTGTGCATTGTGCATATCTTACAAACAGTAATGTATAATAATGTTTATTTAAACAGTGCATAATTAACAATTGTTTTAAATCCCAAAACATATGTGACCTCTTTCACACCTTATAAATGAATTCTACCCTCCTGGGCTTCTTAGTGAAGTTGTTAATCACTCTGTCATACCAGCAAGGATTTCACCAGTGCCCTTCTTGGCTGGGTGGTGGTGGGGATAGCTAGCAAGTGGTCAAGCTAACAAGCTAATGCTCTTCCTTCTGTGCACTCGTAGACAAATAATAAAATATAAAAAAAAAGAAATATCATTAATAAATACTAGTAATTAATATGTTACGCATTCTGTTATGTATGAAGTTTCAGTCTCACACTCAGGTCAGTGCTCAGAACGATGTGAAAACAAAGGCGGTGATTGGCCACAATGTTATGTCAGTCATTCTGAAGTGGAGAACTACCCAATCACAGGAGGCAGTCACTTTTTCATGGGTGAGACGTATTTACTATTAGAGTCGATTGAAACCTTGAAAATCCACAAGCCACAGGGGTCTGAGAAGATTAGCTTTGATAGTTATGAAGTTATGAAGTTTCTTTGTATTACTTTTCTTGGTGAAACATTGTTTCATCTGTAGGTTTATTGAAACAGCCCGTGGTGTGGAGGTATTTGAGTCAGTGAAAAGACGGTAACACACTTGTATTGGTGTTGACATAGGTTGCGATTTTAGTATTGGTATCAGACATTAAAAACAGTATCATGCTACCCCTGATATAAATATATGTGTGTGTTTGTGTGTGTGTTTGTATTAGGGGTGGCACAATACAACTTTTTCACATTCGATACTGATACCTCAACCTTGAGTCTCCTTTGAATCTGGTGCCACTCCGATCCCGTATTTTTCCCTCTTCAATATCTAGTCTATTAATATCACATCTGGCTAAATCTGAAATGGCTTCCTGCTTCCTCTAGGAGGCGCTGTAGAAGTTATAAAACTCCAGTTTCCACACCAATTCAGTGTCCAGTGTGTCCATTCTGGAGTTCTGCACACATGTCTGAGTATCCAGCGGCTCTGTGTTACACATGTTCTACACTGTTTATGCAGGAGTCTGTATTTTAGTGCACTGTTTAGGGAGCAGGGATGAGTCGTGTCCTCATCTGTGTGTCTCTTTATGATGCACCGAACAGGGTTTAGTTCAGCGCTTAGGTGAACGCTCAGTCTTTTTCTGATAAAAGATCCAATGATTTTGGCCCATATGGGACTGAGTATCATATCTGCAAAGCACTAGTATGCAGGCATGCATTTTATTTAAAGCATTAAAAATCAAAACTAAGGAAGATTGGGTTCGAAATTAAATGTAACAACTGCATAATCCTCAAAGCACGGAAATGTAACAGTGCAACACCTGGTTAGCTTTATCAGTTTATAGCATATTAATAATTCTGCAGATCACATGGAGGCGGTGCATACATTACAAGTATATTATTCAAGAACTGTCTAGTGGGTAAAATTATAAGCCATAAAGGTAGAAATACATTTGACTGGATGCTAACAGAGTGGCTGGTATGTCAGACTCTGTTAATCGTGTTTTAACACATGCTCGAGCAAACGCTGCTCGCTTTCAACGGCTAGTAAATCCTGACGCAACAATAAAACTGCCAGAAATGGAATGAATTAACTTCGCCGGCTGCCAAATTTGCCAACTTTCTACTGGCAGAGGAAGCAAAGGAGGCCCTGTGGGTCAAAACAAGTGTAGTGTACGGATACACTATTACTGAATGATCCTCAATTCAATAGAGCCCTCAGTACAGACTGCAGCACTGTATAATAAGTTCCCAGAGTCAAAGAGCCTGGAAGATCACAGGCAGCAGTAAAAGACACAGGACAAATCAATTTGAGCCTCCATGCCGCCTGACTGTTGTGTGACAAAAGACTACAAGCATTGTTTATGGGTACCTTTATTGGAGGAGCTGATGCTTATTGACAACTTTTGTAGTTTAGTGTTATGGTGCTTTTCCATTGTCACAAGGAATGCTGTCCCGTCAATAAATGTTTCTCCATTATTAATAAAGTGTCCCAAACTGTTGGACGGCAGGACTGAAAGTGGGGCCGCAGCTGAATGGACTGCATCACTGCTTTCTGATTGGTCGAAATGTTTCATCACAACATGAAAAGAGAGACACAAACTAACAACTGGGAAGTGGATGAAGTTCGAGCTCGTCTGTCTGTTTGGGCTGCAAAGTTTTCTATGACTCTAACAAATTAGGACAACACTAAGAAATTATCTGAGTTCGGTTTTCATTACACGGATAAAGAATGTAGAGAAAAAATTACAAACTCAAATAAGATTATAAATAATAAAAGACCACAATAACAAAAGTGGGTTTGACAGAAAAACTTTCTACCGGTTCGACTTCATTTTTGGTTTTGGGACGACCGGCCATAAACTGTGCAGAGAATTGAGCCAGAAACTTACTGAGATACACTGGAATATCAAAACCTGATACAACTTCAGTACCATCCACAGGCGTAAATCCCCCACCATCAGAGGGATGCCCCCACCAAAAAAATTATAAATAAATCTCTATTGTGAAACAGTTCCCCCTCCCCTTCCTCACAGTGGTTTGGCCCACTGCCTCTTCCCCCTCCCCTTCTTCACAGTGGTTTGGCCCACTGCCTCTTCCCCCTCCCCTTCCACACAGTGGTTTGGCCCCTGGCCGCTTTCTCAGTTCATCTCACCTACTCTACACACACGAGTCAGGTTCACACACATGAGTCAAGCTCAATTAATGTGTAACTCCAGTAAGTAGAGTATTTTATTCACTTTAAAGTGATTCTCTTTAATGTAGTTGATGCAGACTCATTCACAAATTAGTTGCGGCAAAAATGCTGATTACCGATGTAATTTTCCATGAATCTGCTATATTAGTGATTAAAATATTACTTATCTATTTAACTTTAACTTGTTTACAATAGCTTGTTACATAGTGCACTAACAACATTAACTAACAAAATTTAACATTAACGGCCACAATTAGCATATTGTTTAGCTGTGCATTTACTAATAGAGCACTGTGCTACGTCCGAACTGACTCCACTGTATTTTTTGTGTAATCAATTTCTATTCTGTTCTTAAGTGTCTTTAGTCATTTTAAATACAAATTTAAACCTTTTTTAATTCTTTGCTTATATTTATAAGTACAATTTGACTGTATTATTTGTGTCCCCTTCAAAAATTGCTCATGAGAAATTTTATATTTATTGCCCCCTCCCCTACTGTTAAATGAAATTTACGCCCATGGTACCATCACAGTATAGTTTAGATACAGAATGGTTCCTATAGACCTACGTGTCAAAGTGTCTTTTGATATGGTTGTCCTTCATTGAGTGGTTGGAGATGATCTGTACACGTTACAAAGCACAGAATCTAAAGGACGAGACCAGGTGTTGATGGTTTTGGGTGCAGTAAAGCTGTGGAGGCAGAAAAGACTGATGACTCAACAGTGTGATGTCACTCAAGTCTTACCCTTTGCCAACTCATGATCTTATTTGATGCTACAAAACATGTGTAGTCCCATTGCTTTGCCCAAAAAGTGTACCTGGACCAGTGGTATTTGTACTGATAGGCTGTTATACTGGAAGACCATTGAAATCAAATTTATTATGAATATGATAATTACATATGATATTCTTTGCTGCTGTAACAATGCAAATTTCCCATACATGGGACTAATAAATGGTTGTTTTATCTTATTAACCAAGGTTTCAAGGAGTAGATCAGAGCCTGGATGAGATGATACAAGTTGGCGATACGATACTCTGATGATATTTACGCCATAACACGACACTATTTTTATGACTTCAACTCCTCCCCCTGTCACACAACCATCCATCAGACTCTATAACTCCGCCCCCTGTCACACAACCACCCATCAGACTCTATAACTCTGCCCCCTGTCATACAACCACCCATCAGACTCTATAACTCCGCCCCCTGTCACACACACCCCCATCAGTCTCTATAACTCCTCCCCCGTCACACCCACCCATCATACTCTATAACTCCTCCCCCTGTCACACAACCACCCATTAGACTCTATAACTCCTCCTCTTGTCACACATCCACACAACAAGCTGTATAAAAATCTGATGCTACTCAGATGTGCAATATCATTATTACTACTTGATAATTCAATTCAATTCACTTACTGACCTCAAGATATTGTTTTACAGCATTAAGTGTTTATATAACATTTACTGTTCATATAGCACATACTGTTTACATAACAGATATAGTACATAGCCTATATATTACAGTACTTTTCTGGAAATTTTTATTTATACTTTTAATGTACTTGTCTTTGTGCGTCTGTGTGGTTTTACACCCATTTTCTCCAGAATCAATAAAACTTTCTGATTCTGATCCTAGATAAATATTGATTTTTGGCACCACTGTGTTATATAATCTACACACTGTATTAACCAGGTGGATTATACAAGTCCGAACGACTGGCAGTAATAATATGTCCCAAATCATGAGATTTTGCAACAGCTTTGAATGACCTTGTTACGGGTAACAATAATAATGATGCACTGTGAAAGGCGTCATCGTAGATCTACAGAGGCATGGAATATAATGTTGATGTGCTTCAGGGCGGTCCCCAGAGGCCCCCAAAGTCATTTTACACTATGTAGCTCTTTGCCTCCCAGGGGTGCCACTTCAGTGCTTATGTAATTATTATAAACAGCCAATTAATTATACACCGGCGCTGAACCGAGTAACCCTGAGCGCGGACCGCTGGTGTCCTATTATTAGGAAGCGGCCCTCCGCTGGCCGCTTGCAGCCGGGCTGCTACCATGTCCTCCGCTCTGTCTGCTTGGTTTGCATTGATAGCATCTAGCACTCTAATGGCTTTCTAAGCTGTTCTTTTGAGTCAGGCATTAGCATTATCAAGTTATTTACTTTCCGAGGCTCTTTTCCACTGGGCTGCATTTTCCATTGCTCTGAATGTCAGAAACCGCTGGTTGTGACTTTCCATTATTCTCAACACCGCGGCTCACGGCCGTCCCAACACAATGAGCGCTCTCTGTAAAGGAGCTCCCAGCTGAGGAAAAATGATTTAATTGCAAGAAAATGGTTTGATTGTTTCACACAGTGAAAAGTGACCTGAGAAAAAGACAAAATGCAGCACCAAAAAGAATCAAAGAAACCATTGCAGCTTTGGCATCATGGTGTGATATACAGCACTTGGCAAAAGTCTTAAACCACCACTCATATTTTCATTGCTTGCTCCAGAGATCCAGACTTTCTTGTATTTTATTGTGGTCTTGAGGAACAGTTCTCCAGGCTTCCTGAAGGACTCTCAAAGACTCTGGTGGTGCTGAATGCTGAGTGGTTGGAACTCATTTATCTAGGCTCCTTGTATCTATAGGATACGTTTGTTTCCATTTCTTCCATGTAATCCACTCAGTTTGATAAAGGTAAGACAGATAGACAGGCAAAAAGTTAAATCTAAAAAACTTTTACACAGTTCTATATATATATATTCATGTTGCTTGGTCTTACTGACTAGGAACGGCTCCTGAGGTGGACCTTTGGGTTAATCTGTGCCAGAGGCACGCCAAGCAGCCCAGGGCAATCGAGCGAGCAGAACATCTAGAACATGCCGTCAGTAGTAGAAGGTTACGCCATTAGATGTACGGAAGAGGTATGAATACAATTTCACAGTGTTTCAGGGCATGTGGACATGCAGATGGATGTTATCGAACATCACGGCCATCAGCAGGACCCTGTCAGTCACTAAAGAGGAAATATTGATTGGTCTTCCAGTGACCTTACGTGATGGCTTGTTCATCACCACAGTGACGTGGGACATTTCCCAGGGGCCTCCACCGTCCAAACCTGCCCTGTCCCCAATAGACAGTGCTATTTCAAATACAAAAAATCAAGTTGGGTCCAAAATATGAAAATACACTATACTATATACACAAATACAGAGGTATAAATACTATAGACAAAAAACTAACAGTGACTGAAGCACACTCGAAAAATGAAAAATGTCCTTGCATTATGAATGAGTCTTGAAAAAAGGGCTATAAACCAATATAACCTCTCATGAAAAGTTTGTCTGTTTAATATTTCAGTGCCGAAGCTTGCGTGAAACCACATTTGGAAATGTGAAAATCCGACGAGCTCCATTAATATTAATGGGGCGTCTAAAGACACTGTCAAATCCCAGCAGAAACAAACGCCTGGCTGTGGGTCTAATCGATATGAAACGTCGTATTTTCATTTGCAAAAGTATTAAAAAAGCGGAAAAGTGCAGTATGTGTCAGTCTTCGCTTTCGTAAAATGTTTTGAATGTGGCAAATTTACAAACAATTACAGTCTTGCAATATTATGCTAGATTTCTGTCATATATGGCTTGTCATACAGTTTCTGTTTATTAGGGGGTTTACTGTGTTCTTGCAGTCTGAGACATTAGAAGCCTGTACATCACTGTTTATACACAATAAAGGAGCTCTTTAAAGCAAGGCTGTTGCCATGGAAACAACATGGGGGATAATAAATCTGCAGCCCACACCCACACCCCACCCAAAATAAAGACTCTGTTCCTGCCATTCTAAAATATTTGTAAATTTTTGTAATACTTTCATAAGGAAAACAATCCAGTCATTACCATAAACCCCCCAATATATGCACAAACGCAAACTACATTACCGTATATGACAGGAAATTAGCACAACTTTGCAAGACTATAGTTGTTCATACGTATTTTATGAAGATTTTCCTTCTTTAATCCTTACTGTGCCTAGGCCCTTAGTAGGAACCATGAATAATGAATGTTAGATTAATCCTATTAGAAAAACTTACATGCTGCTCAGTGTTACAGAATCCAAATGGGGGGTTCGTGGCTGGGAGCTGATTGTATGTCTTTCAGTCACCCAGTGATAGGATTACATTCATTTTGTCCACTTGAAAATGATCCTTCAAACTGTTTCCACAGTTAAAATTCCTTTTCCCCAAGTTAAACTCCAATTTTGAGTCAAATGCACAATTGCAATGGTTCTTCAAATTCGATATCTTTCATATTTCACAAAAGAACCGCTATAATTAATCAGAAAAGACATGTTGTTATTATTTAAAGCAATGCAAAAGGGCAGTTGTGGGACTACACGGTCTATGAAGATAACAACTTTTAACCTAAAAGTGACATTCTAAACCTCTGACCTCATCACCAATGGCTGTAATTTGATAGTCTAGAAAGTTCAAATGGCTTGAAAACCTAAAAACAGCTAAAAAAACAGATTGATTTGTCCTACTTTAAGCGATACTTAATGCATATTTATGACCAGGTTTTCCAAGGTGTCCTCGATTCTCATTTCCAGTCTTGAGCAACATGAAAGTTTCTATTTCGAGAGGTAAGACGCTGCAATGGAGCTGCTGACGAGAAAACAGACTTTTTTTCAAGCTCTGTGTTAGGTTTGGTATGCCTGGGACGTCCAGACAAATCTCACACATTCACGGGTCCGAGCCAATGGATTAAATTCCTAACTTACGTTAGGATTTGGCTCAATTCTCACAAACCGATGACCCAAACTGCTCGTTCTGGTACCCTCGAGACAGAGCTTGATCCATAGCCCTTATTATAAAGCTGAACATGCTGACTTTGCATCTCATTTCCCCTCCAGTTTTCAACTCCTCAGCACATCTTATCGAACACAGCAATTACACAGGTCAACAGGTCAAAATCATCAGAGATCAGTTTCTGTGGGTTCTGTAGTGTTTTTCATGCTGTTTTCAGATCTATGTTTAGTTATTCCTGCAGGTACAGTGTTTGTGATGAAGCTCGTTATATATTACACAATCGATGGTATAATAATCATATAATAATCATATGCTGAGTGTTTGTGAAGAAACAGTGGTAGCTGACTGACTCTGATCATTATATCTATGCCACAGTGTGGCCTGTCTGACTTCACTCTGAAAATACTGAAACAGTTCTTGATTGGTGTCTGTGGTTTAATAAAAACTGCAGGCAAGTCTATTACAAAAAATTGAATATTACTCATCATTCAAAAAGTTGATGTGACTGAAATGTAGTCTTGTCTGAAAAAAATTGAAAGCAGATCTGAAATCAGCATGAAAAAACGGATTGGAAAAGTGTGTTGTGGTTTCTGATGATTACCAAAAAAGCATTTTTTTGACCTGTGTAATCAGCTGATCAGACATGCCGTTTTTCCTTTACTTTACGGTTTTGACCTTTTTTTACACTCCACTCAAGGCCTGGACACTGACAATACAATACGAACTGATTAAAAACCTTTTTCACACTCCACCCAAGGCAGATAAAACCATTATGATCAAGTCAAGTAGGTTTTATTGCCGTTTCGACCGTACACACACACAGTACTCAGTGAAAAGAGATAATGTGCCTCCAGGGCCATGGAGCAACACCAGAACAGAACAGAACACAAAAGTGTGCAAGAAACACGAACACAGCAATACAATTAGACAAGACAAGATTACATTAAGTGTAAAGTGTAAACATTCAGTGCAATCAACAGTAGCTATGGATGAGTACAGTATTTTGACAAGTGTTAGCAGTGTAGGTTGTGTGTGCAAAAAATGAATATTGTGCAAATATAGCACCAACAGGACAGAGAATGTGCGCCATAATGCTGGTAAATGTAATAATGCTGATAAAGACTAGAAAACACAAAGAGGTCTGATCCCAACAAACTAATCTCCAAAAATAAAAAAAACCAAAAAGAGACCAAGCACTTACTGTGGAGCATCTGAGACCCATGGTACCATCTACATGAACATCCTGTTGGCTGCTCGGAGGCTAAAAATAGTCGAGCGGCGGCGCTGGTCGGCGCTTTTCCATGCCGCCCAATGCGTTTGTCATGAGAGGAGCGCGTCGGGGAGGCCCGAGAAGCCGGGAGCAGGAGGCCTGTGACATTCTGGGCGAAATGGCGGGGCGCAGCGTGCCCCAGCTAGATCAGAAGAGCGCGTTCGGATCGCATAAGGTCAGAGCGGGAGAACAGCTGCGTGGGGGCTCCGTCAGCAGGTGACTGCATGGTCACTGTTCTTCAACCCCCCCTTCAACCTCTCTCTTTCTCTCTCTTTCTCTCTCTCTCTCTCTCACCCACTCATTCAGTCAGTCACTGGCTCTCTCTCTCACTCTCTCTCTCCCCAGGGAGTGTGTGCCTGCACTGGCAAAACACAGCTCTTTGTATTATCCTTGCCCAAATCCGGCATAATCTGCGCCTCAAAAGTCATTACGGCATAACTATCAGGGCAAAGTGGATTGTGGAAGTGCGGGGATAGTGGAAACTAATCCTGCATATCCATTTCGGGACGTCCCTCATCATATGTGAAGGTATTTACCAACATCCTCATCTTTCCGACCAATGGGAACACACCGTCCAGACAACTTAGCAAGGGCTCAGGGAGGTCCAGATCCCTTTTAAAGCATCTGATCCGACATCTTATAAAAGTTTTGTTTGGATGTCCTCCTCTTTGGGAATATGCTGGTTTTGCTCAAAAAAAAATTTGCATTCATATCAATCTAGAAGTTTCAAGCATTGCAATGCACCAACTGTCCATGCACTTGCCACTGGTATGTCCATTAAAAAATTCTGGTCCTCGCAGCCCTGGCCGCACTTCCGGTCTCTATAGAATAACGTTCAAGAAGGTTGGGGTCAAGACCGACCTTCTCCTTTCCATCCCTGCCCAGACTGCCAGATCCAGCATCCTATCTTCAGAGTTTCAGGTCTTAATGTAGAAGACATGTGAAGCCAACTGGAGAAGCGGACTTCCCATGGCCTTTGGGCTGGAGCTGGACATCTCCCACAGGCTGAGCTCCCTTTAAATAGCCTGTCCTCCCACCGCAGCTATTATTAGCGATCGCCATGTGCTTTCCAGAGTCCTCAATGGACTAAATAGGAGGCTGGAGATTTTCTCATAGCTCCTTTGTTACTGCTCTGAAGGCTCTTCTCAGGTATGGAGTATAGAAATATCAGGAGGTTCGGTCCATAGGCTTGTTTAAACGTGCAATTGTTCTGGTGCATTTCTAATGTTATTGTCAATGCATGTCACTCCTTTGTGTACCTGTATGTATGTATGTATGTGTGTGTGTGTGTGTGTGTGTGTGTGTGTGTGTGTGTGTGTGTGTGTGTGTGTGTGTGT
>JBBJLR010000139.1:8317527-8336872 GCA_037577145.1 Brachypetersius gabonensis | reverse complement strand
TACAGTCTTTAGTTACAGAGACAGTCTTACAGTCTTTAGTTACAGAGACAGTCTTACAGTCTTTAGTTACAGAGACAAGCTCTCTGTACCTAAGAAAAATAAAAACATTATAATTCGAATAATGCCACATTCTGCCAGCTTATCCTAATGCTCACAACCTCATTTCTTCATCACCAGATTCACTCTCGCTTTGAGTTTAGTCTTTGTTATTTTGTTATTTTGTATTTTTTGTATTCAGTTCAGCTGTTAGAATGTCACATAGAATGATAGACACAGCCAAATTCCATCTGAATTGCTGCCATTTCATACAGATTTTTTTTAAACAATGGCTTTATCAAAAATACTAATTTTAAGGATTTAATAAGGATCTAAATGTCATTTTGTGGATGTTTGTGCTGCACCCCGTAGTAGTTCATAACACCAAACTAACACAACTATCAGTATAAACCCCTGTCAATACTGTCAGCTTTAACTCCTAAATATCTGACTCACAGGTTTGTAGTCCTGCATAAAAATGAAAGCACACAAAAAACAGCTTTCTGTTTTGCTAAACTATTACTTCACAAAACATTTAAAACCTTTCTTTCAGCACCGGAACACTATTAACTCTCCCCAAAACTAGAACACACACACACTCTGGGACCATAAAAAACTATTAATGGTCCAGTCGCCCTGATAGGTTTAAACTGAACAATGTTTCTGTGACTGTAGATCTTACTTGTGAGGTTTAAATTGCCAGCTGGAGGAATTTGACATTTTCTCTATTTTGCAAGAACAGATTAATGCAACACTAGAGAAAAAGTAGATGCTTTATTTATAGCAGATATTGAATTATGTATAGTAGATACTGAATAATTTATAGCAGATATTGAATAATATACCTAAGAAACAAATTTATAGTAGCTACTCAATATTTTACAGTAGTTTTAGAAAAAATACATATAATGTATGTAGAATTTCCATTATAATAAGCTCGGTATTACTGTAAAACCCAGGTAAGGCTGTAAAACCCCATTGAGAGGTTTAGTACAGGACCATCAGGAAGCTCATAGCTCATGAAAGCAAGTCTGACGCTGTCTGTTGTTTGTGTATGCTGAATGTCGCTCTCTGGTTACAATTTCTTGATCATTTTCACAGGTTCTGTTGGATAAACTGGCTTAAGTCTAGTAGAGCATTCCTACAAAAATCTGCTTTTTCAACCCATTCTCTTGGACGGCTTCCAGAAGAACGTTTAGGCTGAGATCTTATCACATTGTTTGTTTTTAAGGAATCAGGTTGTTAAAATTAAGGAGAACTTTCCATGATTCTGTGACTTTATGATCTGGGAATGAGAATGTCGAGGAATTACTTGAAAAAATTACTGGAAAACATGAAGTGACCTGGATTCAGCTTCTTAGAGCGCACGGCGAAGGAAATCTGACTCAAGATCAGATGGCAAAGGCTGTGAGAAACGAAAGCCACTCTGCTGACCTGACTCCAGGCCTCCAGGCCATGGGCTCATACTGCCCCCTTCTGAACATAATTTACCCCAAACTACTGCGCCGCCCTGCGCTGTGATAGACCATTAGCCGACTCCATTGTTGGAGGACTCCTGTTGCCTGTTAAAATGAAGTCTCCGCAGGCTGCTGGAGTGATTACTGTCAAAAATAAAAAGCTACCAGGCAGTGAGGCGAAAACAAAGGGTGGTCTTAAACCGCCCAAAAAGCTCAAAGCAGGCTAACCTTCAGAACAGAGGTGCCGAAGGGGCCGATCCGAAAACTACCGACTATCCAGTGGAAACAGTTGGAAATTATTCTGACCTAGTAGCTGATGTCTGTGCACCATGTGTACGAAGCTTATTTCGAATCTTACAGTAAGAAATATAATGTGTGGAATGTTTCGTTTTAATGCAAAGAACCAATAGAGACCTGGGAGAAGGATGGAAGAGGGTTTAAGGGCTTTAAAACCCTTAGTGAGTTTATAACCCTTTATACCACATGTAGACACCACCAACCGTATTTAAACTCCATTATTATTCATATTTATGCATCATTTTCAAACAAATAATAACATCATAATAATGCTACACTTGGCCAACTTCATTTCTTCACATCACTTGAGTCACTCTCACTTTCAGTTGAGGTTTTTGTCTTTGTTGTTATTACACTCACAGCATTTAGCATGATGCTTTTATCCAAAGCGACTTTCATTCCCTAACTACAGGGGGCAGTCTCCCTGGAGCAACTTTAAGGGTCTTGCTCAGGGACCCAGTGGTGGTTTGCTAAAGGTAGGATTTAAACCCATGACCTCATGGTCCAGTGGCAGGAAATGAATTGTTGCCATTTCATAAAGAAGATTGTTTTTAAGCAATGGCGTTACTACACAGTAATCATTTTAAGGGTGTAATTAGGACCTAAATGCCATATTGTGGGTCGTCCTTGGTTGCTTCAATTAACATTCAGCGACACAACCCCCTAGCCACACACAAGGATGGCAAAAACAGAAGACCATGTTAGCTTCTAAAAACAAACCAACAGTTCAGTTGCCTCCACAGGTAGAAGGAGGAGGAAGAGGCTTTACTTGTGTCCACTGGAGTGTGCCTTTAATCTTCCGGACTGACAGCGGGGAGCAGGGAGCCGACGTCCCCGTCCATGAGCACGGTTTCAACAGCTGGACCCTCTCTGTACTAACAAACTCACCTCTCGCTTTAACTATTCATCAGGTGTGTTATGCAGCCAGGCACCAGCTGCCTCCGGAACAAGTCATTACAACAGAGTCAAACCACCTGCTACATCAATATCGGTCCTCAGATGTTCCATTTAATTAGCCCAAATCAAACGCTCCCCATGAGAGACTACGCCATTTACGCTCAGGCAGCCACCCACTCCGGATACACTCGAAGAAAACGGTGTGTTCCAGAAGGAACAGAAGCTTTAGTAGGAATACTCTTTACAGAATGCGATGAAGGAAGGTCGGTTGTAACCAAAATGAAATAATTGATGCATTCCTTTCTTTTGCAGTGGTTTTCTAGGCTTTGAAAACAAATAGAGCAGCCTTAGGCTATACCAGGCCACAGGCGTCCCAAGCCAACCCCTATTAATTCACCTACAGGCCGCTTATGACTTATAGAGGCTTACAAATTACAAATCAAATGCAATTTGATGCATGCAACACCCCCTCGCTTATTACGCACACCATATTATGTCACTCTTGACGAATGGTCTCTCAGAGCAGCTCATTTGTTGACTCAAATGCCCCCAACAGCCACTTGTAGATGGAAAATTATGCTCTGCACTTTTTTCAAAAATGCAAGTGAAGCACAGCCGCATGCCCTTTGTTTGATTTGCATAATCTCCTTAAATTTCACACCTCAGTCGGGCGTAAAATAAACGCTTCTGTTTTCCTCCCCATTGTCGAGCGGCGCACCTGCTTAAGGTCCTGGTGAGGTGCCTGTCAAACTGATTTGTACCTTGTCATTCATTCAGCGTTCAGAGGCTAAGAATAGAACCGAGCGGTCGGAGAATAGGCGTTGCTGCAATCACACAAGTGTGTGTGGGTATTTAATTAAGCAATCACACGTTTCGTTTTGGCTCTTCTATCAATAGATCTGGAGGAGGAGGTTTACTGTAATAGCAGGGCTCTGAAATTTGTTTCTCTGATATAAAAAGCAATTTCAGATTCAGAAGGACACTGTGAAAGTCTTTCACATACATTAGTGCTGCACAGTATGGACCAAATATCAGTATTGCGATTTCGCTGCTATTTATTGTGAATGTCAGTATTTTAAAAGGCCCGACATTTCTGGAATTAAAGGCTTGAAGTCAGTAAATATGGTTTCAAATTTTACTCCCTCGACTTTTTGAGGAAGTTCGGGCTTATTTATATAAATTCATGTAAAAACCATTTTTCAGCCTACATATAATTTCTGTTAACTTGTGGTGCTCCTTTTAAGTTTAAGTTTAAGATACTTACTTTAGATTTGTGTTTAGAAAATTTCAGATGTATATATTTTTGAAAAATGTAAATTTTACTTACATCTATACTTATATTTACTTGAACTCATTTCTTTATTTTATTTGGGTTTCAGAAAATGTACAGATTTTTTTATTTAAAATTTACTTATTGTTTATAATGTTTGCACAGTCAGAAAGGAGCAGATCAGGATACATTTCACTGTGTGTTGTACTTGTATGACCATGCATGTGACAAATAAAGAATCTTAAATCTTGAATCTTTTTGTCACAAAACCAACACATTTGCACACAGCTCCGGAAAAAAGAGAACACCGCAAAAATGTTTTGTCTTTTATAGGTATTGAAGTAAGTTTTCCTAAAATTTTAAAAACTGCTGACAATATTTCTCCACATTTCCAAATAACAATATTGTTCTTTAGAGCATCATTTTAAAGAAAATGAGAAAACATCAGAATAAGAGAAATCATGCAGTGTTACAGAACTTGAAAAGTTCAAAGAAAACAAATCTCTTGTTCTCTCTTAAACAAAATGGCAATAATTACTTTTGACAAACTTCTAGTAGTGTTTTACCATCCAACTGGTCTCAGTGTGAGAGGAGAGAGTCGATTACAGCAGTGTTTTATACTTTTCCTCATTAAATAAGGTGTGATTCAGCTGATCACTAATCAGTACCTCATAAAGCAGAATGAGGTGTTTGTGTAGGAATTTAACAGACACTGGCATTGAATGGTTTTCACTCATAGAGATGCTGATTTAAAAATAAACTGCAGTGCTCTCTTGTTTTTTCCAGAGCTGTATATCTCCATCTGTCTTCGACAGCAGTTTAGCCCCGCCCATATATGCTGAAGTTCTAAAGAGTGTTTCATTCCTGTGTTGTCTCCCGAATGAGTCACAAAACAGGACAGCCAATATGAAAAGACATAATTTACAGTAGTAGCTTGTTTAATTACGGGATAAATAGAGGTAGAAAAAGGGTGTAAGAATAAACCACGATGAATTGGCAATAATACACAAACCCACATAAATATGATGAGAAATAGGAAACGGAGGAAAATGTAGAATACAGGCTCTTTAAAAACACCTCAGCCAATCAGGGGCTTTCATTGTTAAAGATTAATAAAATTATACTTGTGTTGGATTACATGAATACCTTGATTCATCAGAAGACACAGTAACTCACCTGGAGCTGTGCATTGTCCATTTGCATAGTGCAATCATCCGTGATTGCAGTGACTGATATCGTCATAGCGCTAAAACAGACCATATGCTGTGCAGCCCAATCATACATTGATTTATTTGTGTCTACACAGAACCCTCCCAAACAAATGTTTGAATCTTCACAGCTGGATTGTGGAGGTTACGCCATGTATGTAGCAGATAGTCAATATCAACTGCCAGTGAAACACAAAATCAACCCCCCACCCCCGGGGTCACCTACCACCCCTAACAGATTCTAATCCTGTGGGAATCATTGGGAGCTGTGGGATAAGCCTATCAACTCTGTGAAGAGTAGCTACAGGAAAAAGGAAAAAAAGACTGTAAATAATGCAAAGCCAAGCAATAATAACTACTGCATTTGCACCAGAAAATGTGCAGTGTGATTCTAGTGTGGTTGCTATAAAACCAGTGCTTGGAGACACAAACATTGGCTTTATGGTCAAAATAATTGTCTTTAAAACATTTCTCCCCATTTTTTATTTATTTTTTATCATTACTGTTCATGTCTTTATTTATTTTACCTCTTTTCATATCATGCATCAGTTTTTTTGATTGTTTTGTTTTGTTCTGCCTTAAAGCACAAAAAATGTATTAACAAAAATAAATCTCAGTATCGAACTGATGGCCCTCTTCATTCAGCACCCCCTTTTACCGCTGAACCATTTAGCCTATGAGCCACTTACGGTTAAGCACAGCGAAAAACAGGTGGAGCGAACCTTGCCCAAAAATGGGTGAGAAAAGCACATGTAGCCACATTCACATTATAACTGACCTGAGCTTTAGTGTCTTGAAGTCAAATATTGGAACCATGCCAATGTTTAAAAAACTGTGCCGCCAAGTTCCACTAATAATAGTAACAATAACAATAACAACAACAACAACAACAATAATAATGTAGTCATTAGTAATAATATTGGGGGGAAGGAGGAGAAACACACTGGACAGGTCACCAGTCAATCACAGGACCCCACACATACACAGCGCCACCTAGAAGTAATTTAGCCTCACCAGTCCACCTCACAGATATGTCTCAGGGTTGGGCGAGGAACCAGAGATCCAGGTTTCCATGAAAAGCATAAATCAAAATCAACAGCTACTGAAGTTCATCCAGATGTGTTTACAGTCTATTCTAACAAAAATTTTGTCCTTACAATATTTGGCCCTTTTTCCAGTATCTGCATCACAGAAGGCGGCATTGAGAACTGTCAGATATGGATATTTGAATGCCTCTATATCATGCAGCTCTAAATAAAATCCATAGCCAGAGTGCTGCTTCTGAGCCAAAGTCCCTCTGCGGCTCACGGTGGCCTCGGCTGATTAATGTCCGATTAATTCCAGAAAGTTAAGTGCCAAAAACCAAAACTCCTCATCCGGCCCCGTGATGGAGCAACTGAAACAGCTGAGAGGAAATCTCATTCAGCCAGAAATCAATACATATAATTATGAATCCTCCCTGGTGAACAGACTGCTGTTGGAGTGCTGTTAGTTGGTAATAAATGTGGCATCTGTCATTCCCCCGCAAACCATTCAATCAGTAAACAGATTAAACAACCATTAATGCTACTTAAGTCCCAAGAAACATTTCAGCACTAACAAAGGGTCTTAAGCTGTATATTGATGTTTATGTGGTGAAACAGAATGATAAAAGTTTGTGAAATCTTTAGACATTTCTCTCTTTCTGCATAAATATGGACTAAAATATCAATGGATTCTCAAACAAATCCTAAAAGTAGATTAACCGATTAACCTGTTCCTATGTAATATAGAAAATTCCTGTAGTTTGTTCAGTTTAGATCAGATCAGTCACAGAAACATCATTCAGTTTAAACCCAACAGGACAACTGGACCACGAAGCACAGACACTTAAACATCTTAAGGTGTTTTATGGTCCAGAGTTTATGTTTTCTAGATTTGAGCCCAAGTTTTAATGATTGACTGTTCATTAAAACTTGGGACAAAATATTAAATCTGGCCAATTATTTGTTGAGGAAAATGATCTCTTACTACAATCTGCAAGGGCCATAATTGTATGAATTTTGGTTGAACAATAACTGCAACTATTAGTTTTTGTTGTCAACTGTTGGCGGAACTTAAGCTCGTTCCTCTGTACGCAACACCATCAACTCTGGGATGTTGTTGGGTTTCCTGACATGAACCGTTTGTTTTAGGACCCTTCACAACATATCTATTTAGTGAAGCTCAGGACTTTGACTTGGCCATTCCACTTTCCTCTACTTTAAACTTTCTTCATCAGATTCAAACCATGATGCTACCACCACCATGTTTCACAGATGGTATAAGGTTCTTATGCTGGAATTAAGTGTTTTCCTTTCTCCAAGCATAACACTTTTCATTTACACCAAAATCTTCTCATCCAACCATTTGCACATTTGCCCAATTGCCTTCTGACCTATTCATAAGATCTTTAGCAAACTGTATTTGGCTTTCTCCTTGCCATCCTGTAATGCACAACGTTATTGTTCAGTGTTCTCCTGATAGGGGGTTCATAACCATTAGCATTAGCCAAAGTGAGAGAGACCTTTAAATGCTTAGAAGTTACTTTTTGTGACCTCATGGACTATTATACTCCTTCCTCCTGGAGTGATCTTTGTTGGTTAACCACTCCTGGGGAGGTTAACACTGTACATTACCATTTGTGCATAATCCGTCTGACTGCAGATTGGTGGAAATGGTCCCTAGAAATCACCTTTGTGCCATGATACACTTTCACAAACATGTGTTAACAGATCGCTGTCCTTCAAATAAAACAGGGTGCCCACTCAGACCTGATGGTCCTATTGATTAAGAACACCTAAAAACATCAACTTTACCTTCAAATTAACTGCTAATCCTAGAGATTCACACACTTTTGCTCCTCACAGATCATTAATCCTGGATCCTTTTCTTACATAAACAGCTATGTACATTTGTTTATTTACTGTTAGGACTAGTATGGCATATATATTTATACATATGAAGATCTGATGCTGTTTTAGGTCATATTAATGCAGAAATAAAGACAGTTCAAAAGGGTTCACAAACTGTTTGTGCTGGTTTAATCTGGGGTATTTCCCAAGTCACATTGCAGTGTGCATGACACTGTCATTGACATTTTGTCGGCCCGTGGCTAAATACAATGATGCAGGCAGCTCTGTGATGCTACAGACATCCCTGTGTGTGTATTCATGAGTGAGTAACTTGTTCAAAACCCAAAGTTGAAACAGCTCAGAACCTAAACAGTCTGGTCTTGGCTTGCAGTTCAGATAGGATTTTTTTAGAACTCAGCAAAAGATAAACGTTGGTGAGGAAAACATGATTCTGATGGTCGGTTGTTAATCTGCAGAATAGCCCAACCAGCTGCCATCTCCTTAAACTGGAAACACGCCACTAAATCTAATGTGATGTTTAATAACATTACTGTCAACCAGCGTCTTGTCATATTTCCCATGGTGTCATGCCATGCCAAAACAAGTGAACTCATCACAGCGGAGAGAAGAAGGACCTTCCTACAAATGAAGTTTCTCAATTCAATTTTTCAAATCCGCTTCATAATTACAGCAAGCTGAGGATCATGAGGGGTTCAGGGGAAAGTATTAAATGGTTTATTCTGGGTTTCTGGAAGACCGGTATCCAACAAAGTCTGGTCAAACACTAAACCCAGCAACAACCGAATACAATGTTAGCTCATAAAAAGTGCTAAGGAAGGTTTTGGCCATAAAGCAAGATACCGTCCCCACACACTGCTCCAAGGGCGCCCCTCGTTGGTTGCAGCCCCCTGCTTCACTTGGTGAATGGGTTAAATGCAGAGAAAGAATTTCACACTGTGTGGTGTGTTCACGCATGACTATAAGGGGCCTCTTTACTTTACTTAATACCTGCAGTGCCCCCAAGAGCTACCAGGATTGCTGAGTTTCCACCAGGGTTCACACACTTTTGCCACTCACAGAAATGTAATATCAGATCTATTTTGTCAATAATTAAATGACCAAATATAATATTTTGACTCATTCGTTTAACCTTCTGCTGGGCGCCCCCTAGTGGCCACACGTCAGCACGCAGAAAAACAACAGAATAGAATTTTAGCTCATAAACCCCAAATAGTTCAATCAGCTCAAACTTGGTCTCAACACGTTCAGCTTTAACTCTAAGGAAGTCACTCCCAAACCTTCTTACCTGTGGCTTTTTAGTTGTTCATAAAATGTATAAACAAATGTATAACAAAACTGTTTATTAAACTATTAATTAAAAAAAAAAACATTTAAAACCTTAAAATCTTTCAGCACCAAAACGTCATTAACTCTCCCCAAAAGCCAGAACACACACACTCTGGGACCATAAAGCATCTGTAGATGATTAAAGCACCTGTATGATGAATGATGTTTCTGTAACTGTAGATCTGAACAAACAGGAGGAATGTGACATTTTCTCTATGATGCAACTACAGGCTGACTAATGAGGGGAATCTACATTGAACAATGTCCCTCTATGTACAAATACAACTGGCTTATCCAAAAAAAAAGAGTCCAAAACATTGTGAGTCATGAGGCTCCTCAATTCAGATGTGACCAGTGCATTGCAAGTGCCAAATACTCTATGAGTGACAACCATTTCACGCCAGTGTCTGTTAAATTCCTATACAAACACCTCATTCTGCTTTATAAGGTACTGATTAGTGATCACCTGAATCACATCTTATTTAATGAGGAAAAGTATAAAAACACTGCTGTAATCGACACTCTCCTCTCACACTGAGACCAGTTGGATGGCAAAACACTACTAGAAGTTCATCAAAGGTAATTATTGAAATTTTGTTTGAGTGAACGAGAGATTTGTGACCTGATCTGGCGAAATGAGTCGCAGTGACCCAAAATTCAAAATTGAGGTTTTGGGATCATTGAAAAAAGAGAAAATAGGCTTTAAAATTATATCTTGGTCAAAGCTGTATCTTAAACGGTTGTACAGTTACAATCGTTTGAATTATGGTCTCGCAACACCATTTTCCATGACTTTGAGCCATGACTGGGTAAAAACGTAAACACAACAGTCTCAACTCACGCTGGATGGTTTGCTGGAGTCAGATGTGGTCCGGTTTATTGTCCAGGGAGCGGACGTTGGCGAGGAAAATGGATGGTATTGCTGTACGGCTAGCATTAGCCTTTAGCCTGGCGTGGACTCCCCGAGATCTCCGAGGTAAGCTACACACTTATCTCTTATCTGGAGCAGGGTCTGGTGGTCATAAACGTGTACCAGCTGTTCGGATACATGTTTGAGAGTTTCATTGTGAAATCTTGAAAAGTAATACACAATAGCACCAAAGTGTTGAACCCAGAGTGGCCACTGCGTCCTAGCGCACTTCCATCTTGGTTTCTTTTGAGAGCTACACCTCAGATTAAATAGCCACTTAAGTACATTTTCGCAATTATTTCTATGATGAAACTTTGAAAGATTAATTTTGAAGACCGTTTCTTTCATATAAGACCAAAAAAGAAAAATGTATATTTTTTATGTTTTTCAACATAATCAGCCCGTATCTCAATAAATAGAATGCCGACATCCGGCTCATTTTGCCAGATCAAGTCACATTTGTTTTCTTTGAGTTATTCAAGTTCTGTAAACACTACATGCTTTCTCTTATTTTGATGCTTCAAAAAGGCAAAGCTGTTCAGTTCAATACTCACACCTAAAAAAGATAAAACCTGAGAAAATGAACATTTTTGCAGTGGTCTTTTATATTTTTCCTGGAGCTGTAAATGCCACTTGCTATTGTTATAATTTGAGGTATAATTTGAGGTATAATATGTAGCAAATGATCAAGAACTCAATCCCTTAGTTTTCCCAAAGTGACTTTGAATTTGAAAATGGTGCGCCAGAAATAAAAATGATTAATACTGTTATTTTTATTATTATTATTATTATTATTATTATTATTATTACTGCTCTTCTGATAGGGACTAGCATTTCCCCATAGACATTTCCATTGAACTTGCAAAAAAAACTTTTACGCAAAGGCAAACTAATGATATCAATGAGTTAATTGGACAGCTGGGTAAGGGGACGGTCAAGGACAGCTGCCAAAATGCTCCCCAGTCCATCAAAGGCAAACTAAAAAGGGGGGACACCTCCACGTCATTGGACTGTCCAGTCCTCGAACTGTTGAGGGCGAACAGCTACCACAAAAGCCAGTTCTCCAAGTGTCAGGGCTGAATTGTTTACTCTGATTGATTGATCATTAATGAGGATACTTAAAAAAGAAGCTATAAATAACACCGGACTCCACCCAGCATCAGTGTTACACACGGTTTCTCCTACAGTAGACTCGCCATAAGAATTCAGTGATAAATGAAGCAGCACTGAGTTACTGAATGTTTATTTAGGCAGATTGATTATTAATGTAAATACATTTGGGTTGAGGCTTGGGTTGATTATTTTGCTTAATGAGCAAATGAGTCCTTAATGAGGACCTGTTGAGTCTGATACATGGGAACATTGGTACAGGTTCAACCCCAACTATTCACCCCACTGTCCATACAAGTCTATACAGTCTATATAGTCCGAACTGTCCATGCAGTCCACACTGTCTATACTGTATATACAGTCTATACTGTCTAAAGTCCATACTTTCTATACAGACCACATGATCTATAGAGTTTATACAGACTACACTATCTGTTGTCTATACAGACCACACTGTCAACATAGTCTATACAGATCACACTATCCATAGAGTCTGTACACACAGTCCATTCAGACCATGCTGTCTATACAACAATCCCTTTACAGAAGAAGAAGCAGATAAAAGAAAAAGAGGAAGGTAATTATGGTAATTAATACCATAATTATTATTGTGGTAAATAATAATTAGTGGAAGCAGTAATAGTACCAATAATCATAATAACAATCACTATCTGTACAGTAGTGAATATCTTAAGAGATAATGCTAGTAACGAAATACCCACAGCGATAAATTGTACAGAAGACTAGCAGTGACAACAAAAAAGAAAGGGAAGAAGGATAGAAAGGAAGGAGGGGGTTAATATTAGAGTTGTATAGTCACAGTTTAAGTTTAAATGTTTAATTCTAAGGGCTGAAGTGGGAAATAGTCGTTTCACAAGAGGACCTCAGGGAACAACAATAAAATACAACGTGAGTCCGTTATAATATGCTGTTGCACATTATTGGTTGTTGCACTCACTGGTCATTTGTAATTAGTAAGTTTTCATTCTGTGTCTGCTGGCATTAATGAGTGGGTGGTGGTGAGACTGGGCTGTGTGGAACCAGGGATGCTGTTTCAGGAGCACTAACCCCAGCAGAAAGACGTTCCTCGTGAAGTTAATGTGCTACATTATGTGCTGAAAGCACATTCACAGCCTAGCAATAATGTATCAGCCGGAGATAAAATAAAAGAAAGGCCGTAAAAAAAAAAAGAAAGCTACGAGCTGAAAGGTAGATCACCTCACTGCAGTGGACGCAGTTCGCAGGAAGGAGGTGCCACATCACATCAGGCATTCAGTGAATAATTGAGGTTGAGATGCCACAAACAGGTGACACCGAATCTTCTTAGGTCGCCTCAAGGTCAGGAGAAGAGGCAGAGTTACACCAGCGGAGCGAAGCCTACAAGAAAAAGGCCTCTGGAACACACACAACCTAAAATCTCCAACCGAGCCAGTCTGTTAGAGGAGTGTCGCATTTAAAACTTACTTCAATCTTTAACCATTAAATCCCCTGATCAGCCGAGGCATTTTTAAAGGGCTCATTGTCTACAATTTCCTTCTGTGTCACCTTTCCATTCTGTTTGTGTGGGTTTGTGAACCAAAATGATAATTCATAACTCACCTTGATTCATTCTCACACACAATTTTTCAACCTCTGTTTCGACCCTTAAACAGGCAGTTTTTTTGTTATTACGTCTTTAAGACTGCCATGTTGTAAATGACTTTCACGATCAGCGGCACCACTCGCCCCTTATAATTAAACAAGCTGTTACACTTTATAACAAGTGGTGTTAAATACAGATAGAATAATGTACGATGGTTCGTTTCCTCGGTTGAAAATTGATCTGTTATAATAACAATCACAGAGCTCCGCCCACACTTTTTAAAGGTGAGGCAGTGGCCACTCTGATATTATGCCCAAAACACTCCTCTGAATAATTGAGAGGGTTTTTATGACCTTTTTTGCGCCTCTCATAGGTGGAAAGTCTGTTTTTTCCGCTGCCAAAATAGCGATATGGATTTGGACACATCTGTAAATGGTAGTTGTGTCTTGTACTTTATACTTTGCTTTGTATCGTCAAAATATAGATTGTTTTGATGTTGAATCACTTCTAGGCCAGGTTTCAAAACACCAAAATGGTTCTTGCCAGCGTGTAAATGTCATCCAAGATTATTAGAACAGGCACCCTTATTAACAGTTTTTTACTCTACAGCCGCGTGTGTGTGTGTGTGTGTGTGTGTGTGTGTGTGTGTGTGTGTGTGTGTGTGTGTGTGTGAGTGTGTGAAATTCTGATGCAGATTATGTGGTCCTAGCAACTGTGCCTGGTGAGCAATACAACAAAGCCCTCCAGTACAGTGCAGGACGAAAGTCTCACGGAAAGGACAGTGACCTCGTTGTTATTTTTTAATTTATTTATATATAGTCTTTATATCCAACTCTCTCACTAAACACAGCACTTTGTGTATATAGTATAGTGTATATAATACTACTATATTTTCTATTGTTAATGTATTTGTGTCTGTGCAGTCGTTGCATGAGCAGTAAATAAAGTTTACTGATTCTGATTCTGTTGTTGTTTTGGTTCAGTGCTGAAACGATGATGAATTTATAGTGCAAACGGACTCTTTTTTTATCTGAGGCCGTTTGTGACCTTATCAGGTGAGCCTTGGAGGAATCAACGCTCTTTTTATTCACAGTCTGTCCATTTTAGGAGGCTGAAAGGACAAATAGCTCAGTGGTTTCGTGGACAGCTACACGTTGCCGCATCACTATTTTAAGCATTAGAGGGCCGCGGTCAGTTCTTGATGTGGCCGGGAGGCTGGAGACTGCTGCTTTTATATTTAACCCCTTGAACCCTGGGCTTAATAACTGATCAATGAGGGTGTTTTTCCACTGCACAAAGTATCAGAACCTTTGGCATCAGAAAACTGGATGCGTTCCAGTTGGCTATTGGTCCAGTATTCAAGTGACAAGTTTTATCATGCTGCACAATATGGTCAAAATATCAATATTGGGATTTTACTGCTACATATTGCGGTTGCTATGCTGTATCATCGCTTTTGATATCACCACTTTTCTGGATTTAAAAAGACTGTATGTATTCACAGCCCCGCCCACACTTAGACCACATATATGGAATCTAATCTGCAAAAACTGGCCATATTCAAATCACAGTTTTTGTGATGTCACAAAACTAACACATTTACATATCATGCCTAAAAATGCGTCGCTTTCTCCTTCTTTTCAAAAGTGCTGGGGCGCTCCGGAAGCGTCTGTCGTTGCTAAGTAACCATCAGCCGTGTTATCCATTAATTTCAGCAATGGATTTTAGTTTTTCCAACAAAAAACCCTTGCTGTAACTCTGCTACACAATTTATTTACGCAGAATAGAAAAAAACGCTGTAGTGTTTGGGTGCACCCCATTCTTCAAAAGTGTAAAAAACACGGGATTTCACCAACTGACCCAGGAGCTCCGCCTGGACAACGGGAGGTTCAAAGCCTATTTCAGTCTTGAAAAGGACCAGCTGGATTATATTTCAGGAAAAGTTGGCTTAGAAAAATAATGGGGGCTTGACAAACCATAAAGTTCAGGAAATCCCTGGACCACAATGATGAGCTGCTCCTCCGTGTCTCTGCTGAGGCATCAGTGTAACGGAAAAGGCGAGGAAGCTAATTGGTTGAATCTTGGACGCCTGAAAAAACCGGGCCCATCGTACCGCGTGCGCATCGCGACCGTGTCACTTCCGTTATGAGCGTGGCTGCCATGCATCTACATTTGAAATAATGGACTTGAGCGCGCAAAAGACGCGATATGTGAACGGCCCCTTATTCAGCCTATAGCAGTGTAGCCCTGCCCTTTTATGCTGAAGTTCTAAGGAGAGTTTCAGTCTCATGCTGTTTTTTGAATGAGCCACAATACAGGAGAGCCAATCAGAAATGACACATTTACATATATCAGTCTTAAAGGCACAGTAACAGAAACGGCCTGTTGAATTATAAGGGATAAACAGAGGTTGGAAAATGCTGTAGCCAATCAGGAAAGTCATAGATACATTGGCCTTAAAGGTGCAGTAAAACAAAACAGCCTCTTCAATTATTTCCTGCTCGCTCTCCATCTTCGGTTTGTTATTGAACAAAAGATATAAATATACTCAAGAATTTTTTAAATTCTCAAACTTTCAAGGAAAATAGGAGCCATGGGAACTGTGCAGAGTCATCCAAGCCTGTGGAACTGTAGACTGACCTGTAATGGAGGTGTGGAAAGAGGGAAGTGTGGAGAAACGATGGAAGTGCTCGTGATCCAAAGTACATCACCTCATCAGTGAAATATGAAGGGGGTTGAAGGGAAGGGGAGGGTCTGGTCATGGCTTAGGCATGTATGGATGCCAGGAGGATTGACTCACTTGTCCACGTTATGTGCCAGACGACAAATTCTGAAGCTCTGATGTTCACATTCCACAGAATCATCTAAACAGAAATTCTTAATCTCTGTTGCAGTGCAGCTCATCCAAATGTGCTGCTAAAGAACCTATATTGCTTCCGCTGATCATCTGACCTGCACTTCGTTATGCCTGCAGTTCACTCACCAAAACCAAGGCTGAAAGGAAAAAAATTGTTCTGAACGAAGCAGGAATTGAAAATGACTGCACTGCAGGGCTTGCAGAGAAAACACCAAACATCTAAAGCAAAACATCTGCTTTAGTGAGAGTACAGGGGTCACGACAGTGTCGACACACAACAACACGAGCGTTTCAGCTTACGCCATTAGCATCGTACTCATGGACTACGTGGGCGAACCGGAAGAATACGCAGTAGTGCGGCATGTGAGTGCAGTGTATAAATACGGCATATTTATTTCCTTTTCCTGAGGCTTAGTTGTGTTTTTATGTTCTACATTAGGATTTTACAGCTGTGTAAGGATTGGTAAGTGACTTGGGTGTGTTTCGACACCAAAATTCAGGTTACATCGCTGTCGTAGGAAGGGAACTGTGTCGTAACTCACGGACCCCCTCTACTGACCATCATGAAAACACTCTGAAAATGAACGCATCAAAAAGAATTCTTCATACAGCAGAAGAAGCATGTTTGGTTCCCTAAAGAACATTTCACTGGGTTGTTCTGGATGGAGTATTGAGAAACTTTTCAAAGGTTAAAGATACCTACACAACGTTAAGGTTGTTGGAAAAGCTGTTTTTTTCAAGCATGGTTCTTTAAGGAGGGAAACATGGTTCTTCCATCTCATTTACCAAAGATCCTTTTCTAGAAGTGGTTATTCTTTCTGATATCTGATGAACTGAGACACCAGTGCCTGGTTTCTCAATCACCGGGCCGCAGACCACCGGTGGGATGTGAAGGCTTTTGATTGGGCCACGACTCTTGGGCCACGAGACAGGCCATTGGTCCGCAATTGGTTATTTAATATCACCTAATGTGGACAAGTGGGCCTTGGCAACATGCTGTGATGGATAGGTGGGCCTTAATGTTGAAAAGGTTAAGAACCATTGGTGTAGTGGATAGGATCCTTACCTCTGGACCAAGCAGTCATGGGTTCAAATCCTACCCTGGATATTTAAGAGAGTCTGGGGGACGTTACTGTGACATTTACAGGCCTCGAGTCTGTTTTTCCCACTCGCAAAAGTGAATTAGGAGACGTCCATAAATGTTAGTTGCGCTTCACACTTTGCGTTAGATTTCCGAAATAGAGCCCTTTAGTGTTGATTCTCTTCTAGGCCAGTGGTCTGGTTTCAAAACATAAAAATTCTTTGTTGAGTTTTTTTAAAGAACGCAGGCAATATGCAACAAGTCTTAAAAATGACCAGAGTTAACAAAGCTACTATGTGATTTTTATAGGTAACAAAGCTCCGATGTTATGAGGTCCACAGAATTTAAACTTTTAAACATTTGACCGATCACCGGCCGTCTATGACATTATATGCATTCCTTTACTTCTTGTTTTCTTTTCTTTTTTCATATTTTCTAGTTTTTGATTTATTAATAGTTTTATTCTACCTTATTATTCTGCATGATAACTGACTATAGAAATAAAGCTGACTTGACTAAATGACAGAAATCCTCATTACTGCTATTATCTTATGTCATTTTCAACAGATGGACTAATTCAGAGATATTCAAAAAGTATGAGATGGACTATGAAGACCAGCACAAAGACCAGTAGATTTCATCTCGCTTCATCTTTTGTTTTGATTACACTGGGTAACAAAGGGTCTATTTCATTGCAATTTTTGATGTTTTTTAGTCAAGTTCAGAAAATCACATTTGTTTTTTTTCCTACCTTCAACGGTTCTAGAGATAAGTTAAATTTTACATACACTTTTCATTATAAGGTTGTTGTAATACTAATATTTTTTTCATATTAGTCTCACTTATGCGTGCGTCTCACGCTCAGTGCAAAAGACAAAAGACCGTCAGCCGAGCCGTCAAGTTTAGTTTTTTTTTTCTAAAAATGACATTTCTAACTAAACCCTTGAAGCTACAGGAAAATAAACGTTACTGCCGAGATCGCGTAAGAGACACTACAAAATGTAATGGAAATTTTTGCTGCCTGGTGTTATTTATCCGCTGATGACTTATGATGTCAGCCTTTAATAAACCTCTCTAACGACCGGCCAGAGGGACATTAGCACTGACAGATGTGTCACTGAAAAAATTAGCTTCCAGGACCACACCAGCATGTTCAGAAATGAACTGCTGCATTTCATCCAGTACTTCAGTGGCAATGCACAGTCAGGAGCTAGATTCAACCAAATTCAAACCACAAACTCTGACCACACACTTCATTTGGTTCTACCAGACACACCAGACCACTGTTAGAAGATGAAAGTGATGATGATGCAGTAGGAAGCACTTCAAGGACTCTGAAGCTTTAAAAGGAGGCGGTTCTCCAAAACAACATCATTGAAGGCCTTTATTTACCAGTACTTTACATCACCTCACAATCTAGAACCACTGGTACATCACTCAGATGGGCGCTCAAAGTCTAGAACCACTGGTACATCACTCAGGAAGACCTTCAAAGTCTAGAACCACTGTTATGTCACTCAGGAGAACCCTCACTGTCTAGAACTGCTGTTACCTCACTCACCTTTATAGTTCTGACACGGAGGCTCATTCTGCAAGACATCAGTGAAGGCCTCACACTGGAGAACATCCACAAATCTGAGGCTTCAAGAGAGAATCACCCTTCAAACAGGTTCTGACCAAACATCCAGTGAGCTAAGGAGAACATTCTCACGCATCTGTTCTGGTTCTCCTGAAGAAACCTGCTCAGCTACCCTCTCAGAGTCTAGAACCACTGATCCACAATTTATGAGACTACAGCCACCATTAACTCACTCAGATAGACCCTTTCAGTCTAAAACCACTGTTTTCTATTTCAGTCAAGAACTGCAGATACGTCACTCAGGTGGACCCTCACAGTCTAAAGCTGCTGTTACATCACTCAGGTGAACCTTAATTGTTGAGAACCACCATTTTGTCACTTAGGTGGATCTTCACAGCCCAAACCTTTTATTACATTAAGCAGGTGAACTCTAACAGTCTAGAACCACAGTTCAGTAATTCAGGGGGACCCTCACAGTGTAGAACTACACCACTCAGATGGGCTCTCACACTCTAGAAACGCTGCTAAGTCATTCAAGAGGACCCTCACAGTCTAGAACTGCTGTTACATGACCCAAGTGGTACCTCACAGTCTATAGTTGCGTTAATGACACTCAGGTGGGCCCTCACAGTCTAGAAATGTCATTGCATCACTCAGTTGGACCCTCACAGTCTAGACCTGCTGTAACATCACTCAGGTGGACCCTCACAGACTAGAGCTGCTGTTACAACACTCAGGTGGACCCTCACAGTCTAGAACTGCTGTTACATTTACATTTACATTTATGGCATTTATCAGACGCTTTTTATCCAAAGCGACTTCCATTCTCTAACTACAGGGG
>JBBJLR010000139.1:8298672-8311754 GCA_037577145.1 Brachypetersius gabonensis | reverse complement strand
CTATATATTAAAAAAAATATATCACCGCTAATCTTTTTTTTTTTCCTAGGGCTGTAATGATATGCCATATGAAACCAAAATCAAACCCGTGTCGAAGGTCAAGGCAGAATTCTCCTTCCCATCCCGAGTTATGACACTGGGCTGAAAAGTGTCTATAGGCTGGCTTGGTTGTGATAAAACCGCTTTGGAGTTTCTGTGTAATTATTTTATTGTGTATTAGATACATATGGGGAGGGTATGGGATAAGCTGTGTTTACATTATTTAATGGTGTGAGAGTACAATCTGTAGATCATTAATTACAGAATTAGATTAAGGGAAAGGCTTTTTTTTTCTCCTCTTGCACAAGGTCTCAGGCCTCTAAGGACCCGATTTAGAAACTGGGGGCGATACACACCCGTCTTCTGGAAGGCCTCCAGCTGCTCGCTCTTCAGCTCCTTGATGGACGCGGTGACAGTCTTGAACGCCCCCTTCAGCCGCTTGCCCAGCACCATGTGGTCGGGCTCGGCCCGCAGCCGAATGCCGTACTTGTCCTTGTCGGTGGACAACGTGAGCTGGCGCACATTCAGTTCCTGAACAAAGAGAAGTGGTTGTTAAGGCCAGGCTGAGCCTGTGCAGCTAGGACTGTCTCTCCTGACGGGAGCATGTTCCTGAAGGGTGTAGTTTTACAGTAAATTGCATTTGTGCCCAAGTGTGTTCACTTATCTGTCATGACAGAACACATTACAGTAAGTATGTTGACGGCTAGGACTGATGGAACGGAACGAGAAGGTACATCAACACGCATTTGATACAGGTGCACTTAAGATAACATAGATCCCACTCAAAGAACCCTGCGTTAGAGCAGTCAGGTACCCATTAGAGTCTGGAAAACAGAATAAATGAAGGAGACAGCATTCATTTGCAAAGTGATGAGACAAGGCTTCTTGGATACATCAACATCTCACCACAGAAGCATTTTCCTTTTTTAAACCTTTTATCAAATTGTATCTCTACAGGAATGGCATTATAGCTGTTCAATAACAATGGGATGTCCAAGTTATCAAGATAAATAAATGATTAAAGGCACTTTTTAACGTATTTCATGGATTAACCCTTAACCCTACTGCTGATCTCCAGTAGCGCAGGTTGAAGCCCAGACGCAGCTCTATGTTGGTCTGATCATCGACACACACACACACACACACACACACACACACACACACACACACACACACACACATATACATATATATGGCTACAACAGAATGTTCTGCTTTATAAATGGAAACAATATTAAATAAGCCAAAATGTAATCAGTCATATTAATCAGTCGTCCCTGCAGACTTCAGAAAGATACACATACACCTAACACACTCGGACAAACACCAAATTTCAAAGAGGAATCACTACACTAAAAAGCATTTAAATCAAAATGTCAGAAGACAATAACAAAAGGGCCTTTGACAGAAAAACTTTTCGCCGGTTTTGGGACGACCGACCATACACTGTAGAGAGAACCGAGTCAAGAAACTTAGATCACTGGAACATCAAAACCTGATACAACTTCTGTATCTAAACTGTACTGTGATAGTAGTGAACAGTCCTGTAGACCTGTGGAGAAGAGCTTATTGAGAGGTGTATTGGGCTGCACTGCATCTCTATGAGGCAGAGAGGCAGCCTCTTCAGTCTGAGGTAGGAGAACAGGCTGAACTGTCAAAGTCATTTGAATAAAACATGGTAACTAATGAGCCCATCCCAAGACGGCTGGACGCACCATGTGGGCTGACGGGACCACTTTTATCTCCCTCAGACTTCAGGAGGCGTATAAACAACACGCCCATCTGCAGCTCGATTAGATAAACAGCAGAGACATATTTCAGTGGTTGGGGGAGGTGGGGGCGGCTAATCCAGTTGTGCAGTATCAGTGCTTTGTGGGGCGAGTTAGATTTCCTATTTTCCTGTAACGCATACACAAAGACGCAAAAGCCACTTTCAACCAAGGGAAACAAATTAAAGTACAGCAACTTCCTTAAAGATGCTGAATATAGGCGTTAAACGACTATCAAATGTACAAAAACACCTATATTCACAGTAAACAGGCAGAAAAATCAGTTAAAATAATAATTCATTCAGCAACTACCAACTATAAATAAAAATAAATAGTAAACACTACAAAACACAATGTACTTAAAATGTGCGTAACCCTTCCTTAATTTACCCCTAAAAAAATACACCAAATCCCTTTAATCCCTTTAAATCTCTTTAATTTGTAAAACCGACCTCTTAATTTCACCTTAACATTAGATTTAAGATATAAATGTGAAATGTTAAATTTAAGATGGAAATTCAGGAGGTTATTATTTAAGGAGCAAATTTGGAAAAGGGAAAAATTCAGTAGTTTTACCCCTTAATCAACCTTAATCTGTGCACTTTGTCCCTTAAATTTCCTTCATTTCCCATACAGGAAGTTCAGTTTAACAATTGTACAACCGCAACTAAAGCTAAGCGACAGCTACTACTATTGGTGTAAAAACGCATTTAAATATTGCAATACTGCGACAGAGATGTTACGGCGGAGTATTAACATTCTAGTTCAGTTCATAATGCTATGTTGCTAAGAATGAATAAAAGTCAATAGTCATCGACTAGCATTATTCAAATGATACGGTGCTAAACTGGTGACAATCAGTTTCTATTAATTGTTAGCAAGGTAAGCATGTGTGAACCTTTTAACAGCAGACCTATCACTATCAACAGAAATGTGATGGTGGAGAATAGACTGAATAATAGAATACTAGTTCAGTCAATAATGCTAATGTTGCTAAAAACAAACAAAAGTCAATAGTCACCTATTAGCACTACCGAATGAACTAGAATGTCTATTCTTGGTCACGCACATGTTTCTTTTGCAATACAGCCAAATTACACTATTACACGAGAAATGTGATGCCTTGTTTTATGGTGAACTGAAATTCAAGTTCAGTCAATAGCGCTAATGTTGCTTACAATGAATGGAAGTCAATTAGAAATATTCAAATGATATTGTAGTAAAATGGTGGCTATCAGCTTCCATTCATTGTTAGCACCATAAGCACTTTTACACCCAAGCAGGTTAAAAGCACATCTATAGCTATTGGTGTCAATATTCATTGAAAAATTATGAAATTGCAAAAGAAATGGTGGCGAACAGACATTCGATTCCAGCCACTAATGCTAATGTTGCTAAGATTAAATGAAAGTCAATAGTCATCAAGTAGCATCCAAGACAACTAGAATGTCTATTTCTCATCATGCACAACATTGCAAGATACATATATGCTACAGTATAGTGATACTGCAAGAGAAATGTGATCATTAAAAGCCAGCAATGCTAATGTTGCTAACAACAATGGAAAGACAAGTCACCGATTAGCATTATTCAAACAAAGAGGCGTCTAACAGCTTTCATTCATTATCAGTAATGTTGGTCTGTATTGTTGAACTAATCCTTTAATTATGAAGCCCCTTTTTAATATGATGTAGTCACAATCTGACTGAGAAATCACGGATGCAGAGATAGTTCCTGAACACTGTTTGTATGGGTTTCTCAGGAGCCTGAGAGCAGAGTGAGAGAGGGGCTTTGAGAGAGGATCTGAAAAAAGGTCACATCTCCATACCGAAGCTGAGTAGCTACTGGCATCGATAACATCAAGCAGCTCCACACCCTGGCTCAGTTCCCAGATCCATACCGCGGCCGAATGGGATGTTGAGCTGACGGGAAACATCGTCCATTACTGTATGCTGCCAAACTTCAAGTGGAAACATCGTCCATTACTTCATAATGGGAAACTCCTGCTTACAGTATCGGCTAGAGACCTGAAAGATGCCAATTATACTGTACTAAGTTGAATTCCCTGGCACTTTTCCCTCAAGACACATTTTATCTAACCTATAAATGCGTTTATAGTTAAATCGTTAAAAAACTATAATATACAGTACTGTGCAAGAGTCTTTATCCCACTCATCATTTCTATATATTTTGCTTTGATGAAACTTTTTGGTGCAAAAATACAGTTTACTGTCTTATTGAGGAGATTAAATGATAGAAATGGGAACATGTGTTTTACTGAGACAGGCTGCAAAGTGCCAAAAGATAAAGGAGTTCCAACCACTCAGCATTCAGCACCACCAGTATACTGATCACCGCCTGATCAACTGGAATCATCTGCTCCTGTTTCTTCACTGGTTCAGGACTTCAGTTAGATGGTCTTTGTTCTGCTTGAATGATTCATACGTAGGTTGCTGTGTGTCATAAAACAAAAAACATTCCTCTGAACTTGGTCAGGTTCAGGGACTGGACTGGAAATGAGTGTCTTTGAAGGTCCTTCAGGAAGCTTGGAGAACTGTTCCTCAAGACCAAATTACAATACAAGAAAGTCTGGATCTCTGGAAGCAAATATGAATAAATGAGCAAGACATTTGCACAGTACTCTATGTAATACATATAATAAGAAGTAGTAAGGAGTTGAGAACAGGAGTCAAAAATGAAGTTTACACAGTTTTTCTTGTTCTTTTTTACAGCTCACAGTAAGTCATACTGTGTCCTAAACCGTGCCTACAAGTCTGATCCCCCTTAATGAAGAGCTGGATGTGGTTCGAGGGTCCAGAGAAGTTTTCGGAAAAGGATTGGATAACTACTGGCGTCAGGTGTGAGCACATTTATAATAGATTTTGCAATTTCTTTTGCAGCAGCCAATCAGCCTCAATCATTTTACTACATGCTGCAGTGTGTAGAATAATACTGTTTGTGGTACAGATGCGGAACACTGAATTCTACAGGATGGTGACATCTGCATCTACAGCGTCCAATCAAAATGACTTGAAATCAATGATGGCTGTATGGCACTGTGCACCCCAGTGCTCTGCTAGAGAGTGGATGGGGGGGATGGGGGCGTAGAGAGAGAGAGAAATTGAGAGAGTAGAGCAGGGTAGATGCAGCGACAGTGGTGCTAATTTTAGCTCAACAGTTCAGCCCCCCCCATCAATCATGCCACCAGTGACCGGGAGATGAAGGACAACAGGTTGTGCAGCTTTTGTCCGGCACTACTGTCTCACATCGACTTTAACCTACACACCATGTACTCACACAGACACAGAGGAGGGTAGTGCTAGGGGGGACGGGACGACAAGACACCAATTTATCCAAACAGTCACTTACTAGCACAATTCACAGAATCATATGCCACATTCTCAGCATGGTGGAAAACACAACAATATTGAGGTTAAAACGCCATTTTTACTCTCAATAACTAACTGCTAACTCTGCTAAATTTCCTAGAGGCACGTGATGCTGTGAGTGAATGGCTGGACTTCTTAAATTCTATTAAGTGAGTATAAGGCACCACCTAGTGTACAGCAATGCCAAGTTTTACTCTCCGTAACATCTGAACTCACTAGACAATTCTACTAACTCTCCTGCTGGTGTGTGCTGCTGTGAGTGAACGGCTAGACTTCTTCAATGCGATTTAGTGAGAAAAAGATGCCCCAAAAGAGGCCTACCACTTCTGCTGACAGGCTTGCATTTAGTAATCAAGACCCTGTAGTTTGGATCGTGATTCTGTACTGCAACATGCTAACCCAAACTGACAATAAACACTGCATTAGGTGTAAATATAAATATATATATATATATATATAAAAAATGAAGATACAATGATGTTTATCAATGTTTAACATGCTAAACTCACTAATACGCTAAAACAGAAATGATATAGTAGAAATGTGAAGGTAGTAATGTGATGATATATAATTTGGACAAATATTAATCTTCACTTATTAGGTAATATTGAATAACATGACTGCCTGGAATCATCAGAGACAAACACAGATTCTCTTCAGGAACATCTGAGGTTGACCTGAATGCCCATAACATATAACTGATGAGGCTTATGAGAATTTTCTTTCCTCACAAAGACCCCTACAGGGGATATTTTTATGATAAGTAATTAACAAAGGGAGGCAGGTAGAGGTTTTTGCACCGTACTGGAATGCTGCTTCTACACCTCTACAAAATGCACAACTATTAGGGATGTGCCGATCCGATACTCAGTATCAGTATCAGATATGGACCAAAATCTCTGGATCTGATGCTGAAAAAAGCCTGAACGATCACATAAACACAACTAAACTCTGATCAACGTGCCATAAAGAGACAGATGAGGACACAAGTAACACAGACGATCAGAAAGGTTTCGTGGCAAACGGCTCCCTTCTCCCTACATAGTGTGCTAAAATAAGTGAGAAGTGACCGTTCAGTCATATGTGAACACAGCATACAGTGTGAACAGCACAAAATTGTTCCTCTGCATTTAACCCATTTAACCCATTCACCAAGTGATGCAGCGGAAGCCAGAAACACAGCGCTCGGGGAGCAGTGTGTGGGGACGGTACCTTATTCAAGGGTACCTCAGAGGTGATTAGCAGTCTTGGGAATTAAACCCACGACTTTCTGATCGCAGGGTGAACGCCTTAACCACTAGACTACCAGCAGCTACCAGCTGCCCCACAGACTCCTGCACAAACAGTGTAGAGCCGCTGGAGACTCAGACGTGTACAGAACTCCAGAATGGACACACTGGACACTGTATGGGAGTAGAAACTGGAGTTTTATAACTTACACAGCACCCCCTAGAGGAAGTAGGGAGCCATTTCAGATTCAGACAGATGTGAAATGAAAAGATTAGTTGTTAAAGTGGGTAAAATGACTGCATCAATTGGTAAAGGCAGATATTTAAGGGTGCAATATCAGTATTGGTTTGGGACGTGGAAAAGTCGCATTGCGCTGCGCTTAGTAATCATGAATGACTCACTGGACCAAACAGCCAGTGGCCTCTTACTGCTGATGAAGCACCACATTTAATTCAGACCGATTTTATCATCAAAAAATTCATATGCCAGTTTCATTAAAGAACAAATCATGTTCTTTAAATTGCAACTCTGACTAATAAAACAGCTGGAAGTGTGGCTGTGTGCTTACTGTGTTCATTTAGCTTAGTACAATACGAGCTTTAGCTCAAAACAAAAATCAAAGCCGGCTTTTCTGCAATGTAATCAAAACTGGCAATAAAACAAATCATGCTTGGTGTACCCTTACTGCAATGAAATTAGCCAAAAAAGTTACAGCGAGTGCCTAAAAGCATTGCAGGTGGTCATGGTTTGCACTGAAAATCCCACATTCTGTAAATATAATCACCTCCATTTGAATCAAAGGGTTATTGCAGGTCACCACTGGGCCATAAAGCTTTTATCACATAATTCCCTGAATTATAAATTCCAGTTTCACTGATCTGAAGTCACTCCGGCTGGAAGGAAAACATGTTCAAAGAAGACTAAAGCTCCTACTGCCCCGCCTTGAGGTGCTGCCTCTGTCTCTGTATACATACTGAGGCAGGATTACTGCACCTTAAATCAATAACCACCCTGCCACGAGACCCCCGATTTAGCCAAGCTCAATACTGTGGGCTCAGGACTCCTTGGGAACGAAGCTCTTTGAAGAACATCATTTCAACACCTAAATATTTCAGACTGGGCTCAGCAGACTGATATGAAATAACTAACACCAACTTGCTGAAGTGTTGCATGTATTGAATCATTCACATTTATACGGATACAAGGTGAAGCAGCTATTCCTTAGAGACAATTCAATAATTCTGAGTGGATTTGGTCTGAAACGGTTCATTGTAAAGAGACTGATTTCCTTCCAGTGGAGATGAATGGAAGCAGACGTCTCCAACACAAATCCAGCTGTTTTATTCTCTATGGCCTCCCGTGAGGCTCCACACAAGTTTATATGGATGCTGACGATGTAAAACAGTGAATCTGAACTAAATCACTTTTCTTTGGGGACTATTTTGCCTCACAGCGCCCTGCATTTATCCCTCCACCATGAATGGGTTTAGTTTTAGGACCAAAATCTTCTCAGAACTCTGGTAGAACAACGTCTCGGGCATCAGGCAGCGCAACCAGAACCATCTGATGCAGTAACTCTCTTTTTTTAGAGGCAGACGTCTGGGTTCATTCACCTCCACTGTGAACAATTCTGACTTGAGTTTCTCCAGTGTGTTTCACGCCAGCATGCATTAGAATTAAAGAGACCTTTTAAGGGAATATAATCCTGCATTGACTTAAAGTGAAGCATTTCAAAAAGTAAGCTGTTTACCAGAGATGGGATGGTTCGGTGAGGGTGGAGCTTACCTCCAGAATGTACTTCTGTAGGGACTGGATGTCTCTCAGAGCCTCTGGGTCCTGATGGATGACTACCACCTCCCTGAGGGGATACTAAGAATACCCAGAAACGTCAAACATCCCACCAGCATCTACTAACAGGTCTGAGAATGACTGAGCCGAGCACTATGACCATATCCCTATATAGCATTCTGATCATCCGAATATTATGAACAGGCTCCTGCACTGAAATCAATAACTTCAGTTAGGAAATGATGCAGAAAATGCATTGACATGATTACATCGCAACTTAATTTAGGTTATTTAAAGTTGAAAAAAGTTGAAAAAGGGGGAAATTCAGCCGTTTTACCCCTCAATCAGCCAAGCTGTGCAGTTTTCCCTTCATTTCTTGTATGAAAAAAGGTCCAAATGAAGGTCATTTTAAGGGATAAAATTGAGGCATTTTGTTTCGTAGTGGTAAGTGGCTCATGTCTCTCAGTATCAGTTTTCTGATTTGAATTATTTTGCCAGACATGTAATTACATTGGTCAATATTGGTAAAAATGAATTCATATCAACTGGCTTTTGCTAACTTGGGAAACAGGGAAAACGTCCTGCAAGCGTTCTGAAGTGAGATGTTAAAAGACGCTGCAGTGATGAACAGGACCTACCTTGACGGGCAGGGTTTTCCTGTCCCGGATCACTCTGCCCAGCTCGATGACAGACTGCATCTGGGACACGGCGCTCTCGATGCGCTTGTCAATCAGAGACTCTCTGTGAGAGAAACAGAGATCCGCAACATCATGTAATTAACACCAACCCTGGTCCTGGAGATCCACCTTCCTGTGAAGTTCTCACCACCCCTGCTCCAGACGACTAATTCCCTCAGAAGATCCTGACTGGACGGAGCACTCACACAGGGGTTCATTAACTGGGGGTTGTGGGGGCAGCATGTTAGGGGCAGGTTGGATGGGCTGATGGACCACTGTGGAGGTTCTTTCTTGTTTTACCACTTATGACATTTTATTTGATCACTAATGACACTTTTGTCAATCCTGTTTACTGAATATCATTCCGCAAGCTATTCCTATTTTAACCTGAGGTATAAGGGAATTTCCATCAGACCACACTGAACACTGAATTTAAAGTGAGGTTCCCCTATGTCTCTCACAGCAGAACCATGTAAGTACAGTACAGTGCAAGTCTTCACCCCCCCTTTCCATAATACAGTTGACCCCTGAAATTCGCGAGGGTTACGTTCCAAGAGCACCCACATATTGTGAACAACCACTTATTTGTGCATATTTGAATAGTCTAAACCTTAAATATTCCTCCAAACATGCACCAAAAATCTTCAATTTCATTTTAAACTCAATTTAAATACATTACTCTTATATAAAATGTAAAGGGAAACTTGAGATAGCTCAACATTGGGAAACTGATGCAGGAATGCTAGACTGCAGCTGCCTCATGAATGTGTGAATGAAAAATCTGTGAATGACTAAGGCAGTTAACCACTGAACAAATTTGCGGGGGTCGACTGTTTTTGCTTTAAATCGTTGGTGCAAAAATGTTATGCCCTTATCTTTGGTATATTAAGTCATGATTATTTAAATGTTTTTGGGTAGAGTCGCCTCCATATGTATGAGGAGAGAGAGCAGAGGGGTGAGTCTCCTTAACAGTGGAGTGGGAGAGTGAGTCCAGCTATGTCAAAAAAAATCACTGAAATCTACAGCCACGTTTGTGTCATCACTGCAGTTCCTTTGAGCAAGGTACAGTTCCCACACACTGCTCCCCGGTGCCCCCTGTTGGTGGCAGCCCACTGCTTCACTTGGTGAATGAGTTAAATGCAGAGAAAGAATTTCACACTGTGTGTTGTGGTGGGTTCACGCGTGACTGTAAGGGGCCACCTTACTGCACTTTAGTGTCCTTCAGACTCAATATATAGTAGAGTGACAGGTTATGACAACCAGAAGATTAAGTGCTGAACGGATTGTTCTCTGATTCGCTGAGCTCTTCATCACCATGCCCATGTGCTCCACCCCCAGTTGTCAGACATGCATGCCTTCAGTGAGCACTGGAGTACAACCACACACAATTTCTCACGGACACGTACTCTCGTTTCTCCTCTATCGCTGTTTGACATATCACGTCTGGGAGATGTATTGCTGTACCCAGTAGAGATGGTTGGGCCCCGAAAAAAGAAAAGAAAGAAGTCACAGAGGACAGCCAATCACTTAATGAGTTCAGCCTCGGCACTGACAATAGGTCACCTCCATGGAGCTCATAAGAATTGGGCAGAAGATTTTAAAGATGCGCTTGGACCACTCTAATGTGGGCCACTACTCAAATCCACCCACACCCCACAGAAAAAAAAAAAGAAAACCAGGCTGGACTGAAAAGTCCTTCAGAGTCTCCGGCATACAAACCAGCCACCGTCCATTAATAGCATTGAGGTAAATGCGCTTAAGGCCGGACGGGAAAGGACATCTGAAAGGATTCCAGAGATGCACAAGGACAGTCTAACAGTCATATAAAAATTATCTCGAGTGCTTCGGTTTGGCTGAAGAGATCTGGCTCTGCATGTTAATGCTTCGCTTCCTTCACTCTGGTTTATCGAGACCTGAGAAGTTTGTTGTGTCCCAGGCAAAAAGTGGCTAAGAGCGTCTCAAAGCAGGATCTCCTAACTTTAGTCGTAGCTCAATCCAAACCTATGTATCACTTGGTTATCACCATGGCAACTATGGAACGTTTTGTACTCTTGTCCTCCTTGAGGACCATGTATGGAGTCACACCGCATGTTTTACACAGTATAAATGCGTCTACACTGAATATGGTATGGTTTCCTGAATTTTGGGTTTTTCTTTACTTTAAAAGTATTGACTGTAGCCAGAACACGGTACTGTTTACTCGTGAGATGGAAGACATCGAATTGTGAAAAACCCTAAAATTGTTATGTGGTAAATATGTTCCCAAAACACTTTTATTTAATATTAAACTCAGCTTAATACATTACGCTAAATGTAAACTTGCCTAAAGGCGGTGATCAGTATCCTGGTGGTGCTGAATGCTGAGTGGTTGGAACTCCTTTATCTAGGCTCCTTGTATCTTAAGGCACTTTGCAGCCTGTCACAGTAAAACATTTGTTCTGATTTCTTTCATTTAATCTACTTAGTATGACAAAGATTAAATAGTTTGACAAGTCAAAAGTAGTACATCTGCACCAACAAGGTAATTCAAAGCAAAATATAAACAAATTAGGGGCTCACGACTTTTGCCCAGTACTGTACATTCATTTACTTTCGATATGCATATCAGGAAGGAAGCTGGAAGTTTACATCACCAAACAGTCAAGAAACAGGCTGTCCAGTTATTTTAAATGGAAAAGAATAGAATCAATCAAAACCAGCTTCTATTGCTCAATCTAATGCTCAAACTAAGAAGACATCTTAAAAATCACAGCAGAAATAAACTGTGCTCTGAGTATTAAAGGTCTTAAATCTACACAGTAAGGGATCATGGACTGGGAGGACAACCAGCAAGAAACACTGGCTGGACTAAGCCCTTTATATTGGGCCTATTCAATACATGAATGATCAAACTGGGCTGACACCAAAGCCTCCGTCAATGTTTTCAACTATAGAGACCAATCTAAACTCTCCCCGCGAGGAAGGGTTCAGGTTCAGTTCCTCTATCTGACACCTCTTTATCTGCTACCCGGACGAGTCGGAGTGAAGTACTGTACCTAACTTGAGGGAGCATCAGATAGTGGATGCTGTCGGCTTCCTTCTCCTCCACCGAGGCAGGATCGATCAGGTGACGCAGGTTCTGGTACATCATCTCCGTAATGAAGGGAGTGAAGGGAGCCTGTGGAGACCAGAAATGCTCAGATTCTAATGGAAGCAGCATCTAAAGTCTGGTGAGAAATCAAATGTACACAATTCACCCCCACAATTTTTTTTTTTTCAAAGTGCAGTCACATCATTTCTGATTTTTGACGATCATACGGATGAAGTTCCTCCAGAATAACCCGCCTTCAGGCTCCTTAATGACTCCGTTCATCGTGTTCCTGGCTATCTTTCACTTTCACCCTCAACTGCATTTTTTTCCCCTATAAATTTGCTTATTCTCATATGGTTGCTAGGTTACGGGGATGCTGGGCGAGACGGACGCCGCTCCGTCTGGCATGTTTTTATTTTTTTTACAATTATTATTTAATGTAAATATTAATCCGATCAATGCATTGGTTAGACTATATCATTTTCACAATTTTTTTTTGAGGCTACCATGGCAAGAACAAAGCAGACCTCCCGCAAATCCACTGCCTGCAAATCCACCATTGGTAAGGCTCCCAGGAAGCCGCTGGCCACGAAGGCAGTTCGCAGTAGCACACCGCCAACCAGTGGCGTGAAGAAACCTCACCGTTATGGGCCCGGCACCGTGGTCAGGACCGACCTCCGCTTCCAGAGCTCCACCATCATGGTCAGATTACTTGGTGGATCTGTTAGAGGACGCAGGCCTCTGCACCATCCACACCGGGAGAGTCAACACCAGGCCTGGAGATGCTCAGCTGGCCCGCTGTATCCTTGGAGAGCGGCTTGAACTAACGGAGCTTGTGGTCCCCAATACTTCGGCTGTCGTGCACGGGGTTCTTGCCATGGACATCCTGTTTTTTTGTTATTTTTTTTATCTGTATGCACTTTGAGATTTTTGTGTAAAACAAAGTACTATATAAATAAAACGTATCTTTAATTTATTATTAGCCAAGAGTTTCAGCACAGTTATTTGAGATTTAAATGAGAGGCGAGGCTCGATTTGGTCTTTGTGTCGCCACACCCACCCTCTCACACACACCCCCACCCTCACACACACACACCCACCCTCACCCACACACCCACCC
>JBBJLR010000139.1:8242411-8252428 GCA_037577145.1 Brachypetersius gabonensis | reverse complement strand
TACACTACTGCGTTACAGCAAAAAGTAATAAGTTACTGTAATACATTACTTTTGTAACGCATTACTCCCAACACTGTGTACCACCGAGGGCATCGGGAATTTGCCAGCTCTTACCAAGCCATTTATGGACACGGCTGAACACTTAGCATCATTCATGAGCTGGTTACAGGGGGTCCTCGGGCTATGACACAGATCCATTGACAAATTTTGGTGTAAGTGGAAACACTAACCTCAGTCACTTACTGATCCTAACACAGCTGTAAAATCATAATCTAGAACAGAAAATCACAACTAAGCCACAACAAAAGGACATAAATATACTGTACTTGTACACTGTACTGTACTGTACGCCCACGCAGTTCGTAAATATTAGGCTAACAGCAGAAAATGAAACTCTCACCTCTAAATTATTTAACATTTTAATGGGAGTGAGCTTCGTAAAGTTCAAATATCGTATGTCGACTGTTGTACTCCAAAGACCCCCTGTACTTTTAATTAAACTTCAAGCAGTGACACACGTCTTTTTAGAACTTACCTGAGCTTTAGTGTCAGGTTTTGCTACAAGTTTTTTCTCCACGTATTTTCTCTATGTCTGTGTTTTGTCCCTGTGAGTGGAAATAAAAGAATAACAGAATCACACATCATCATAAACGTGAGAACAATAGTTACAAGATATTCCCTGAGCTGTACCTCCAATTTAAGAACCATTCAAAAACTAAAATAAGAAATGTGGGTAAAACCTGACAGAGGACAGGTATGTTCATACATACCACAGTCCATTGTTGGTCGTCCAAAGGCCAAGTTTGTTTCCCCACAAGTCAGTTACAGCCCATTCCTTTGCACAGCAAGTTGTTTTGTTTTTTTTAAAGGGAGGAAGAAAAAAAAAGATCAGAGACTCTTTAGTGAGAGTACAAAAAACAACATAAAAAGCAGAGAAAGAATGAAACTCCCCCTGGACCTCTCAGGGTTCTCTCCTCTTTTTCTTCATCCAACAATGAATGCGGAGTACAAGCTGACAGGATTTGACCTCAGTGGCCTCTTGGTTTGTTTCCCCCACCGGAGAGCCGCGCTAAACTCCCGCTCGCGTCCAGCTGCTTTGCCACAAGACGAGATCAGTGCTTTATGGAGAACAATGAAACGTGAAGACACTGGATTTAAAATCTCTCGAGAATTACTAGGTACGCCCGGGGGTCAAGGTTAGGACAAAAAAAGGAAGTCAAAGGTCAAGTATAGCCTGTAGAATGTCAGCTTTTTTTTTTTTCTTCAAATGCTGACAACCGCTCACGACTCACTGAGAGCCTGAAAGGACTCAATACATTTTAATTAGCAGTTACATCACTAACAGGAGATTCTCACGTCAAGTGAACCCCTTGAACCTGAGACCCATTTTTCGGTTACTGATCTTACAGTTTTCAGAATGTTTTCAGGCCATTTTTGGACAAACTTGGTTTAGTTTGTCAACGAAACACTTTAGTGAAAAGCAAAAATTTTCCACTTCGTCACAAATGTTTCTTCTATGGTTTAGAATGACAGCTGTGAGGCTAACGCTGCTTAACCTTTAGAACCTGAGCAGAATTACACTGAAACAGTTCCTTAAATGAAAGTTCCCCCAGTGTGTTGGTGCTCGAGGTGTCAGTCATCATCCTGAGCTTTGTTTGGTGTTCCTGTGTCACTTAGAACCAAAGTTATTATAATTTAAAAATATTATAATAAACACTACAGGGGTTTTAAAACACAATGTGTCAAACACAAATGAACATAAAGAAAACTTTTTTTTAAATTTTAGGTTTGAGTAATAAACTGAAAAAATTCACAAGATCTCTGAACCCGGGAGAACTTTCAAGACAGTCTCCGCCCACAAGTGGGTGGGGAAAGCCCGCAGAGAGAGGGGCTTCAGAGAGCGGCAGAGCGGTGGCGGGCCGAGAAAGAGAGGAGCAAGCGGCGAGATTGTAGGAGAACAAACACCTGTTTTACACCGTTTTTTGTGGGGCAGCTGGTGGCCGTGGGGAAGCTGGTGGCCGTGGGGAAGCTGGTGGCCTAGTGGTTAAGGCATTCGCCCTGTGATCAGAAAGTCCAGGTTCGAATCCCAGGACCGCTAGCACCTCTGAGGTACCCTGAGCAAGGTACCGTCCCCACACGCTGCTCCCCGGGCGCCGTGTTCATGGCTGCCCCCTGCTTCACTTGGTGAATGGGTTAAATGCAGAGGAAGAATTTTGTGCTGTTCACACTGTGTGCTGTGGTGTGTTCACGTATGACCGAATGATCACTTTCACTTTCAGTAAATATAACCGGTGTTTACCCTCAGAACTCGTGTAAAACAGTCTAGAACGGGAAGTTCTCCCTGGTTCAAAGATCTTGTGGTTTTGTTTCTAAGACCTAAATAAATGAAAGTTGTTCATTTTTGTTCTTTATGTTCATTCGCATTTTTTAAAACCCCAATAGTGATTTTTATGATTATTGCATGTTTCTAAATTACAATAACTTTGGTTCTATGTGACACTAATCAAAACTCAGAATGACATCTGACACCTGCAGCACCAACACACACTGGGGAAACTTCCGTACAACAAGCTGTTTTTGCCATATGATGACTTCCAGCACGGATCTGTACGGCTCACGTTTTGAGGTTTAAAGGGTTATAGTTGTGCAATCAAGGCTTCATCTCACTGTTTCACCCCTCCATCTCTCTCCCTCACCCCCCTGATCTCCAGCAGCCGTTCCTGGAGGTGAAAGTTCTGGAGACCACCAAGCGCTCGCGACGGAACCTGGGCCTGGACTGCGATGAGCACTCCACCGAGTCCCGCTGCTGCCGCTACCCGCTCACCGTGGACTTCGAGGCCTTCGGCTGGGACTGGATCATCGCGCCCAAGCGCTACAAGGCCAACTACTGCTCGGGCCAGTGTGAGTACATGTTCATGCAGAAGTACCCGCACACCCACCTGGTCCAGCACGCGAACCCCCGGGGCTCAGCGGGCCCGTGCTGCACCCCCACCAAGATGTCACCCATAAACATGCTCTACTTCAACGACAAGCAGCAGATCATCCACGGCAAGATTCCCGGCATGGTGGTAGATCGCTGCGGCTGCTCTTAGACAAAATGCACAAGTTGTTCAGGAGCATCCCGCATCCTCCTGTTCTCCTCTTCTCCTTCGCCCGTGCGTCCTGGAAGAGCTACACAAAACACAGAGGTGGCCTGTTCTTTCGTTTCTCACTGTAGTTCAACAGATATCAGAAAACTTCATTGTAAAACAGTATAAACTGAGGCGGAAGATTCCTTACGAAATACTTTCAAAGGGTGAGTGTCTGACGACCAGACGGTGAGAGAAGAGCGAGACAAACAGAAAAGAGACAAAGCGTATATCTTCCTATGTTTTAGAGGGTTTTTTGTTTTGTTTTTTTTAGTTATAAGATAGATTCGAAGCCACTTTTTAAGCCTTACAGTCTTTCATGCCGCTCTCTGTGGAAAGGTGAATGTTTTTATAGGATCTCGGCCCCTCTGTAAATACTGAGATGGTCAAAATGTCTCTCTCTGGCTAAAATCACAGCTCTGTGCTCAGTAGATTGCGTGCGAAAGCATCTGACCCATCACACTAAAGGAAGTGTGCCCCAGAAAAAAGGACATTCCAAAATGCTAAAACACCGTAAAAGAGAATAAAAGGTGTCTTTCAGTTCTATTTTCCATCCAAAGACCTCAGGGGGAGAAAATGTACTGTCCCAGGACTTATTGTGAACAACATTCGGTTTCCAAACTGTTCCCACTTTCCAAACAGAATCGAAGCTGCACTCATTCAAAGTGTAATACACTGGAGAAACAACCACAAACAAAAAACAAAAATGCCAAAAGAGATACAGTGATGAAAATTCTAGGGAAAACAGAAACCCCCAATTCTCGTCCCCCCCACATCCCCTCCCCTTCCGCGAATGCAGCTAGCACCCCAGTGCGAGATTCCCGAGAGTCCAGGCACCCTTTCATGACCACTTTGATCTTCTTTTTACTCGTGATCTTGTAAAAGACTAAAAGAAAAAGAAGAGGACGGAAAAGAAAAGGCTTTTTTCAGAACTTTTACATGAGAACAGGAAAAGGGGTTTGTCCCGGCAATCCAGTTACGACGGTTCATGTGACCACTGCACTGACTCACCTTTATTCCAAGCGTCGTTCCTGGCCTGTCGCTGAACCTCTAGATGCGAGAAATGAACGTCAGGTCTGGACTTAAAGTGTATTTTATGCTTCTACGTTCCATCAATGCTTTAATGAAATACTGGATTTCTGGATTCTGTTCGTTCCCTGCCATGGGTGTCAGCGCCTCGTTGGGACTCCAACTTTAGCAGAATCGCACGAGTTCATGTGATTTGACGTCTCACTAAATACGCTGAAATGCCTCAATACAGCAAATTTCACTGTTAAAGAACTGAAACCATCCAAAATATCCAAATACCAGGTAGACATGTGACGTAAAGAGTTTTTTTTAACTACCCTCTACTGCACTCACTACAAAACCAACCGCCGGAAGTTTACCCCTTTAAATTTCCTTCATTTTGGTCTTAATTTTTCATACAGAAAATTAAGGAGAAAAGTTCAGTGATCTTTAAAAGTGCACACATTTTTTAAGATAATCTGATTAAAAACTCCCCTTAAACAATAAAACAAATTCCCCTTAAACAATAGAATCTCCTGAAGTAACACCTTAAATTTAAGATTCATTCCTCAAATCTAATTAATTCCTTAAATATAATTTTAAAGTAAAAGAGGTCACAATTGAATAGCCACTTAATTCAAATGAAGGGGTTTGTTGTATTTTCAGGGGTATATTAAGGTAGAGTTAAGCACATTTTACATACATTGTGTTTCATAGTGACGTATATTGTTAACTGTACATAGTTAACATTTAAAAAATTACTATAAAATTACATACATAATAAAATTACATTGACTTACTGTAAAGAAAATGAGTAGTTTCACAATTTACAGTCGCTGTAAAAGTACGAGAGGCCTAGCAAAAAAATGATGCGTCAGTAAACAACTTTAATCACAAATTGCAAATAGTGGTACACAAGCAAATAGTAGAAACTGTACATTAGGGGTAAAAACTATATACTATATAAGAGATGTGTATTTGTGTCCAGAGGACTAAATAAGTGAGTAATGGGCTAATAGGTTTCGATGGAGGGTGGCAGTTAAATTCATTCATAATTTATTAATTAATGAATAAGGGAGCAGGGCCAGTGGCCGAGTTGAGGCTGTTTTAATGGATAATAGGAGTCCGTTCGTTTGCTGTTTCATGTAGTTCTAGATTGATAGTTCTGTGAGGTAAATGTTGAGGTCCCAGTGAAACCTTAAAAAGGATCAATAATTTCTTTTTAGAGCACAAATTCAGTTTTATTTCTACGCAACACTAAATTTTAACATAACATAAAAAATCTGGGACACATTTTAAGTACATTTCAAGCAAAATGTAAATTTGTTCCCAAACAGACGTTTAATATAGTTTAATATATATCGATGCATCTATCAATCAGTTTCTACACACATATACAGCTCTGGAAATAAACAAGGGAGCACTGCAAAAAAATTAAGTTTCTCAGGTTTTATAGGTGCAAGTATTGAACTGAACAGCTTTGCTGAGAATATTTCTCTTAATTTCCAAATAAAAATATTGTTCTTTAAAGCATATTTTTAAAGGAAATGACAAAACATCAAAATAGAGAGAAATGCAGCGTTTACAGAAAAGAAATCTCATTCACTCAAATAGAATAATTACTTTTGATGAACTTCTGGTAGTGTTTCGCCATCCAACTGGTCTCAGTGTGAGAGGAGAGAGTCGATTACAGCAGTGTTTTATACTTTTCCTCATTAAATAAGATGTGATTCAGCTGATCACTAATCAGTACCTTATAAAGCAGAAGGAGGTGTTTATGTAGGAATTTAAAAGATACTGGACTGGAACGGTTTTCACACCATTTAAAAAATAATTTTTAAATGGTGATGATTTAAAAAAAATTTGCAGTGTCTCTTATTTTTTCCAGAGCCATCTGCATATATACAGATATATACATGCATAAAGAGGTTTACTGTTTCTATGTACTATTTTAAACACAAATGTACTCATATATTCTGTAGTTCATAAAGACCATGTTGTGTCTCTACTGGTCTTAATTCCTGTCGTCATGGTTTTACATATCACCCCTCGTTTAAAGGCTCAGGCATTTCTGCGTAATTTAGTCCAGACTGTTAGCGTTCCATTTCTCAAAATAACATCCTGCAACTTTCCTTCGACCTCTCGGCCGTCAGGAGCGCGCGGCTGTGAGAGAGACGCTGAACCCCAGTTCCTCACACCCACAAGCGGCGTGTCAAGCTCGAGTAAAGTTCAATCTGTAACAGAGACTATACTGTTGGTTTTTTTTTTTTTTTTTTTTTTTTGAGAAATCTGATTTATCTCGCTTTATCTTTTTCTTTTTTTTCACAAAAAAAATGCCACTCCTACCCCTGACCGAGCCTTTTATCACGGTGCGGTGAAACTTTGGAAGTGCTTAAAATAGAGAGAGAAAATTAAAATAAATAAATAACTAAATAAAAAGATAGATTAGGAACCTAAAAGTTTGTCTCATCCTCACCAGATGTCTAAGCAAAGAAAAATATCCCTTTGTTGGAAACGAAAGCACTATGCTGTTGGATAAAGGAGGAGCCTTCTGACATTATATATAAATAATATATGTATATAATTTAATAAAAAATAAAAAAAAAAAGGAAAAAAGGGGGTACAAAAGATCCTTTCAGGGCACTCTACCTTACCAACAATAAATTTTGCACTATGGGAACGGCAAGAGGAGTCATATGTTATTGTCTGTATTTGTATTTTACCTTTACGAGCACAACGAGCTTGTTCATGGATTGTAACAAACGAGAGAAAAAACAAAAAAGGGGGAATCTTGGAGTTTATGGAGACGAACAGCGGCTGTTTGTCCAGCCCATCACAGTTTTTTTCCTTTACTGTAATGCTTCCTTGATGTTCCTTTCTTATCTTCTGAAGTGGAGGCCTGTTGTCATTCCCTTCCCCTAAAAGTGACCTTCCTCTGTGACTGGAAAGACTTTAGATCCGGACCACCAACCCGAGGAACCGTGTTTGAGTATATGGTGGTTTCGTAGTTCAGAGGTGGCGCCCTTGTCCTCCAGCCTTCTTGAAACGAAAAGCTGAGCCCGTTGGACAGAAGCCGCCAAGCTTCGAATGGGAAGGAAATGCACAAAGTGTCACGTACACCACCCTGGCTGTCGCCGCCTGACCCTCCCGGCTCACACACGAGAGACAACGTCCGAGTAAAGTCTACCTCTGAACCTGCCGAGAAAGTAACGATTAGCAAGATACACGCTAGATTTTGGCCTCGGATCGTCGTTTTTAAGCACTCCCTCCACCTCTCAACCCGGAAACCTGGCCGTCAATCTTTACAAACCATGGAGCCGAGCCATTGTGGCCCAATCAAAAGTCAACAATCCCCCAAACAGGTGATGCTCTAAATGTAATTTACAGAAAATTTACATTTTTAAAAGAAAGCTACCACTAAATGGCATGCAGTTTGGTGGGTGGCAGCAGATGACAGCACACACACATGGACGCCAAAAATAACAGAACTTTTTGAAGACTTGCACCCTCGTTTCAAGACCCTGAGTGAGAATTTAGGGCCCAATAGCAGCGAACCTTAACAGACAGTGGGAACCCCAGCAAGGGTTAAACGGCTCACAGCGGTGGAACGAGTCTTCGGAAGCGAGAGAGTCTGAGTATCTCCACTGTGGCTCTGGTTTATGGGGCCATAACCAGGTCCCATTAGGTTCCCCAAATCTATGGCCAAAAATGTGTTTAAAATGTTTTCTCTTTGTTCCTCCACTCTTTTAGGAAATGAAGAGCATTAGTAAAATATGTGGATCCCAATAAGTCTAATTACAGTACGGCAGTTGGGTTGATGCTGAGCCTTCTCAGTGTGTCATTCGGTGATGGGTACGACATTTAATGCTCACACAGGTTCAGATGTTTATTAAATGTGTGAAGACGTGTGCAAACACCCACATGAGGCATCTGCAACTCGACCATGGTATTAAACTCCATTCTGAAGAGAACAAAGAATATTTCACGTCGTCACTTGTCCAGATTGGCCATAAGAATCGACTGCAATGTCATGTGGTAGCAACCGGTGTCAGGTGGCGTATGGGTACTTTCTGTGGTGTGTGCAGCCAGTTTTGCCTGGGAGAGCAACCTACTACTGAGGGGGGGGGATGGGGAGGGGGAGGGCAAAACAGAAATCTTTATGTTTTTGACAGAATATTGTTATAGTTCTATCAGAGAGGGTGTTTTCCTCTGTGTAAATAAACCTCCAGATATTCAGCCCTCTTGTCTGTGGACAGGTTCTCCACTTCAAAGAATTACCTGCTGTTTTTTTTTTTCTTGCTGTTTCATCCACTTTATGTTGTGTAGATTAATTATAAATTTGTAGTTTGGATTTTGTGTAAATGAATACTTGGTCATCTTTTTTTGGGTCATATTTGTTTGTTTGGTCTCTTTTTCTACAATAAATCATTTATTTAGCCTACACAATGCATTTCGACTTTTACTGACCAGGACCGGTGGACTTTCGTCCTGCTGGATGAGGAAATGCAAAGGAACCAAAACAAACATTTCTGAGTAGCAATGTAAAAATATAGCAGTTGTTCAGGACAAGACAACAATATGTCGAAGCAATGTTAGCAATCATAGCACATTTATCTCATAGCTCATTTGGAGCCAGTATTGAGGAACTGAGCCAGTATCGCGGGTGAAGTTGAAGGTAAGGATGAGGGAGGCCTACTGGGTAGGATACTTGCCTCTGGACCAAGAGGTCATGTGTTCGACTCTTACCTTCATCAAACCACCACTGGGTTCCTGAGCAAGACCCTTAACCTTAAGAAGCTCCAGGGAGACTCCCCTTTAGTTAGCGAATGGATAAAAGCATCTCCTAAATGCTATAAATATAAATAAAACCATGTTGTATGTAAATGTATGTAAACACTCAATTATGCATCCTTTAGTGCGAGTTCTGTGGTACTAAGATTGGATTGAGTCTGCCAGTGTCCAGAAAACGTATATTTAAAAAAATATATCTTTGTTTTTAAAAAAAACAAAAAAAACCCAAAAAACCCCATGACTGCACATTTTTCTAAAACATGCATTTGCTATATACAGTCTATGAAAAAGGTAAAAAAATGAGTTGAACAGAGAAAAATAACCCCTCACACGTTCAGGTCTTCACTGGCGCTCTATCTCTACACGTAGAACCGAATTATTGACGAAGGTGCAGAAGTTGTCCACCATGAAAAGATCCAACATCTTGTAGGAAGCCAGGAACCTCCGAAGCTTTTTGTTTCAGGTGCTGAACCAACTCAGTTCTGGTTGAAGGGATTTAGTCCAAGGGGTAAGAGAGCCTCCAGCGCAGCAGGAGGTTTGCGATACTTGACAGTGATGTCACGAACAGATCAATTGTATAATTGATTATGCTTTGATATTTTTAAGCTCCGAGGACCAACAGAGAACTTGGTTACTTCTTTTGAGGGAGACAGTTCAGAGCAAGGAGAATCACTGAGTGGCCATAATGGTGTTTGTTACTGGAGAAGCCGAACCTGATCCCACCTGAACTTGAGTTTGGACATCACTGTGGGAGGCTTAACAACAAACCCAACAGTAACAGTAAAGAAACAAACTCCAAAACAACAAGGCATACACGTGACAAACACGTGTCGTTCCTATTCTACTTCCCGAAACCCAAATGTAAACATGATTTCCCACTTGTTTACTGTCTCAGTGTGTTCTGTTTCAGTTTGGAACCATTAGGACATTTCAGACAGAAACCACACAAGCCACTCCAAATTTATGCTCTCTAAACTTGCCGAAGGCAACGACGTACAGCAACGTCAAGAAAGGCCACCCCCCCCCACCCCCCCTACCCCCACCCCCACCCCCACCCATTCCCTTCTTTTCCTCCCCCACCCCCCCTCCC
>JBBJLR010000139.1:8226999-8242311 GCA_037577145.1 Brachypetersius gabonensis | reverse complement strand
CACCCCCACCCATTCCATTATTTTCAGATAACAAAACAAATGACACCATATCTTCAGTAACAATCAACTTCTGGGACAACTACCATAGGAAACTCGTTAATTCTCCAGGCTAATTGGGGAAAGTGAAAGGCAGGGGCCCACCAACAGAATCCAGTGTTGGATAGCTTTTGTTTGAATCACGTATGGAGTGCAGCATGACCCAATTAGTGTCACATGATAGGAGGGCCTCTCATCAACGTAATTTAGTGAATCTGAAGGACAAATGAGTCTGGAGCGCTTTACTAATGCAAATTAACACAGGCCACCCACCTCTGGCCTGCAAACACTGACGTAAGGTTTGCAATCACTGCCAATAGGTGGGCATTAACTTGCCTGGGGAAGCACGGCCGGGTGGGAGTGGGCCGCACTTCGCTTCACATTTTACAAGGCAACACTGACCAAAAAAACCCCCAAAAAAACCTAACAGCAATAAATGTCTGTGTGCCATTTCGCCCAAAGAAAACAACAATGGCCCATTCTTACTTTATTAATATTTATATTTAGACCTGGACCTGTGTGACCAATGTGGATGTTGCGAACAAAAGAAATTAGATATAGTTAAGTAGCTCATTTTTACAACACAGCACAAAGTCATGGAAGTGGGTGGAAAATGTGTTTAACTGACCTGCAACTGCTATTATAATTGTATTATTCAATGATTAAATGTAACATGTAAGTTTCTCATTTACAATAAAAAATCCATTCATTTAGGTAACAAGTCTTCTGATCAAGGTCATAATAGCTTATAGTTCCCAAAACTCCTGAAGAACAAATTTTTCAATTACAATTTTAAAGTGCCTTCTAAACTGCCTCAAGTAAGTTTGGACCCTTAATAAAACTTTCAGTGTAATATGGAAGCACATCTGCTTTCAAGCCAAAATACAAGGGTGACTAATTAGCTGTGGATTTCAGCCAACCCGAGTGGCTCATTGCCAGAAATTCAGCTTACAACCTCTCATCCACCTCAGTGCTACCTTTACAACAAAACCCAGCTGCATTTTTATAGACCTTCTCAAACATGAAGCAACGACTTGCACATCTGGGGATATTTCTAGCCTTTTGACTAAATGATTGAATTGTTAAAAAAAAAAATCCCAAAAAAAAAAATCACATACCTGATTAATAACCTCAGTTTATTGGCTAATTACCACAGCATGGAAAGAGGCTTGACTGACTGTTTGGGCCGTAGACAAATTTCAGTGGGAGTTTTCTTTGACAATTTTATCTTCAACACTGAGAAACATGAAAGTGATCCAGGACATCACAAGAAGTTCTCTGGGTTCGGTTTACATCACACGGATAAAGAATGCAGAGAAAAAATTGCACTCAGACAAGTCCCTTCATATAAAGCAGAAAGTCAAAGACCAAAGAATGGGGGAAACTTTAATTGCCCTTTAAAGACTGAAGCAAGAAGTTCCACCACAACAATACTGGTGGCCACTTCACAGTCCCTTACTTTATAAGGTCCCTCTTAATGTACATAGATCTGCCTTTACCTTTAAAACCACTTGTTTTAATGTTGTGTAGACGATCCTCTTGCCACCAAAACCGATCTGACCCGTCAAGGGATGGGCTCCTCAAGACCTCTGGAGGTGCTCAATGGATTGGAACAGTTTGTCCAGCACATCCCACAAATGCTGGAGGCCAAGTCAACACCTTGAACACCTTCAACAGCATCGCTATAAAGGGGTGTACTTGGTCTGTAGTGAGGTTTAAGACCTAAGGTTTCCCAGCAGATCACTGGGGAACCTGCAGGCGGACCCTAAAGCCCCCACACGAGCCATACACTAGACCATGGTCTCCCAGGCGGTCAGTATTTTGGAGCCAAACATGGTCCTTCGTGCACATTCTCCCCCAGACAGCAGGAATCACACCAAGCCATGAGCAGCGTGTTCGCTACTCAACCAACTCCGCTCAAACCACTGCCACCTGCTGAACCACTTCAAGAACCGCATTGACCCAAAGACAGTGGACAAACGCCCCTAGTGTGACGCCTCGCCTCACGATACCAGTCACCTCTTCTCTTGCCAGATGTATCACACCCTCCTCACTCCACGTGACTTATGAGATCATCCGGAGATCAACTTCATCAAAGAAGCCCTACACAGTGCACCTTCTGAAGAACGATGCAGCGAACAACAGCGCTGCCTCCAACGCCTCGCCTTCTTCCCAGAGTCTTGATTATATCTCTTTCTCTTCCTTTTCTGTAAGAACCTGCAAGAACTTTTTTCTACAGCATCTCTTCTGTGGGATCAGACCTGATGGACTGGTCTTCACTCCCCAAATCCATTAATGAGCTTGGGTGGCCATGACGATCACTGCTTCTTCAGTTGCCCTTCTTAGGTGTACTTTTAGTGGGTACTGACCACGGCACCAGGCACCTCTCTCAAGTTCTGCTGTTCTGGGGATGTTCCTTCTGTGAGGGCCTAAAGTGTTGTACATGACTGAGATGAATTATTCACACTCATTTCTGCTTTTCTCAAAATGTGGAAGATGAAGGCACTATATAAAACATCAAGAAGTAAAGGTTTTAAGTTACGTTTACAACATTTAGTAGATTAATGTACATCAGTGCTTGAGTAGTCTATGTCGGTTCTTCATACCTGTAAAGTCTAAAATCAACACCAGCTTTGTGCCTAGAACTTCAAACAGAAACAAAGTGAAATTTGGGAGACGTTTATTGCAAACAACTTGAAGTGAACCAAATATCTGAATTACAAGTCACAATGAGTGAAAGACTAAAAAAAATACAAAAAGGTAATTAAAAAAAAAGTTCTTGAGCTTCATACGTTTCCAAACCGCTCGGCTCGTTTTCTCTTCTTTGCCTGAAAAGAATAAAAGAGAAGGAATACAAATCTGAATATAAATATATAACGATCACTTTTTTTTAATTCCACACCAGGGTTAAGCTCCCGCACTCCAAGCGCGATTTCTCCGCAGTGCAAGCACTCAGACACTTCAAACTCCACAGTTCGCTTCCAACGAACCCCCATTTGTATTTCTTGCCCAAGTAGATCAGGGGTTATTCCCCGAAAACCGTTCACCTCGCCTCGGTGTCCCAATACATTTGTCTCACAACCTTCCGAGTTGCATATCTCGGCAAATACGGGTTTACTTTTACATTTTCTTTAAGATTAATGCATTAGACTGACATTAAAGTGTCTTGAGAGCATATTTGGCAGCATATTTAGGGTTTACACTATAAAAACAGCAATTTTTAGACTCACGACGCAAAACACGATGCATGTTTTCACTATACGTAGGTGCTCTTGGAAAGTAACCCCCGTGAAAAGCGAGGGATTACTGTATACTAAAGAAGTGACATTGCTGAAACCAAGCTGTGCATAAAGTTGAAGTGATTTGGCCACCAAGTACCTGAGTGATGATTGCATCTGCGCCAACATACACTGGGCTATCAGACAATTATGACTTAATATTTTCTCCAAGCTAATAAATGGCAAGAATATAATGGGGGAAAAAATAGGGAACACACTGCAGTTTCTTTTAAAATCTGCAAGAGTACGACAACCATTCCGTGCCAGTGTCTGTAGATTACAGCAGTGTTTTTGTACTTTTCCTCATTAAATCACTAATCGGTCCCTCATGAAGCAGAATGAGGTGTTTGTGTAGGAATTTAACACTCTTCTCTCACAATGAGACCAGCTGGATGGTAAAACACTACTAAAAGTTTGTCAAAGGTAATTATTGCCATTTAGTTTAAGAGTAAACAAGAGATTTGTGTTCTTCGAATCATTTCAGTTCTGTAAACGCTGCATTATTTCTCTTATTTTGATGTGTCATAATTTAAAGTGATGCTTTAACGAATAATATTTTTATTTGGAAATTATTTTTTACCCAGAGTTGTACATAATTTTAAAGGTTTGAAAAACAGACTGGAATAGAAAAGCTACAGCAAAACAGAGGACAGAAACCAGGACTTGATCTGATACACAGATACCAGGGAACACCTGTTTTGCCGTACCATTAAAACTATGTCTAATATTGTTTGTTCCTTTTATGCCACAAAACAACTCTGACTAATACGTTACAGCAGATCCTATAAACTGTGAGGTGGGGCATCAATGGATCGGATTTGTTAATGGAATTTGAAGGCTGGGTCTATACCTTGAACTCTGCTTCTACATGAAGGTCTGAACTTGGTCTGCAGTGTTTGGGTCCTCCATTCATGAGGGCGTTTCTTTGACACCTAAAGTTCTCCAGAAGAATATCACCCAGAGCATCTACCATCTTTTCCCCAGGTAAGCAATCCATTGTAGGATCTTTTGGTGGTGGACAGGGGTCAGCATGGGCACTCTGACAGGTCTGCAGCTACGCAGCCCCATATGCAGCAGGGGGCGTTCTGACCCTTTCTATTAGAGCAGCAGTTTGTTCTATGGCAGATCTTGTGTGGGACCAGACCAGATGGGCTGGCCTTCACTCCCCAAGCATATTAATGAGTCTTGGGTATCCAGGACCCTGTTGCTGGTTCAACAATTGTCTTTCCTTAGAGCACTGTTTGGATACCAGCAACCTTTCACCCATTTTTCATCAACTTCAAGAACTGACTGTTCACTTTCTGCCTAAAACATCCACCCTTGGACAAGAACCACTCTAATCAAATCATTAATGTTCACTTGATTTGTCAGTGTTTTCAAAGCTATTTCTGATTGGTTAAGAATTCAGTTGAGCACAACCTCTGTGTATTCTTTTATTCCAACTATGCTGTGTAACAGTGAGGCAAAGTAATTTTATTACTTGCGATAACATGCTTATACTTGCATATATAATATTACTTTTTCATTTCTACATTACTATTACTAATTTTCTAATAAGTGCCATACCTTACTCCAAATTGCCTTTTGTGTCAGTTGTTTTCCACTCAGCTGTGTTAATTACATACAGTACTTTTACCAAGCATTTCTGTATGTAGCATAGGGCCACAGACCGGTATCGGTCCGTGAGTCTTTGGTATTATCAGAGTCTGAAAGATCTTTTATTTTGAAAATACGCTCATCTCGGTTATGCGATACAGTACATCACAAAATTAGCCCACAAGCTAGAAAACCTGAGTAAAAAACAAACGTACTTTGTTTTGTAATTGTATCTGTCCCGGTCCATTATTGTTTTACATGAAACTGGTCCGTGGCGCAAAAAAGGTTGAGGCCCGCTGGTAAAGGGTATTGAATTTTTTTTTTTTCTTTTCTACAGATCTTTTTATTTAGTTTTATTATTTAGATTTAATACTATATTCGTTTCTGTGTCTCTTTGCAATTTAATGACTAACATTGTTTAACATAAAGCATAGTTGCACTGGGTGTCAAGTTAGACAGAATAAATTAAACCCTTTTGTTTTTCAATCAATAAAAGGATAAAAAAAATAAGCCTCACACCTCTGCATCTTCAGCTCCAGCTGAGGCTGCGCTCGTTACAATCCCAAATCTCTCCTTCCTCTTCTTGAGCTTTTCATCATCTTCCACCTGTCAAAAAAATCAAAAACACTCAATGATTACAATCAACCAATCGAAACTATCTTCAGACAACCATTCCATGATTAATAAAGGACCAGAACTGATTCAGCAAAGTTCACTGTGTTTGTTAATAATGTAACCTCACTTCTGATCCAATTAGATTTTATTTGTATTGTTTCAACTGTTTATATAAGCGTTTGGCTTGATCATATGCATGAAGTGAACAGGCAGAGGCGTGGCCTAGCGTGGGATTTAACTCAGAGGGGGTGGGTAGAGGGGGGGTGGACGAACAGACAGCTGCTCCTTGGTCCCTCATTCGATTCCCAGCAGTTGTTTGGAGATCATTGAAGCATATTTCTGTTCAGAGAGTAAGATCTGCAATAGGCTAGAGAGAAAGGAGAGAGGGGGCCTGTGTACTGCAATTAACATTACAAAGCATTAGATTGTGCATAATTTCAATCAACGTCACTAATTGTTGCAGCCCAATACTTGGCTGATATATTTTGGGATATTTTATTGTAAGTTTTTCCATGCATATCACCAGGAAAGGGGAGGGCGTGTCAGGAGCTACAAGCAAAAACAAATGTATACAAAATCTGAAAACTGGTAGAACGCTAGTCACATGAACACTGCAATTCAGATTGGTGCTACTGTACTGTATGCACGCACAAATATTAGTCTTATTAACGTTTTAGTCTAATGGACAGTGTTTTTAGACATGATCCAAGTGTCATTTCTGAAAATGAGAATCCAATCATTATGTTGAAACCAGAAATTTCTCTTTGTACTGACAGGGGAAAGCAGCTAGTCAAGAATTTAGTGATTAAACATTGTTTAACTATACACACAATGCACCTTTTGGGATATTTTATGGTAAGCTTCTCAGGTAAATCAACAGGAATGCTTTATAAGAACATCCCTGCAGGGAAGGGGGAGGTGTCTACAAGCAAAAGACTTGAGGATAACTTCTGCTGAAGCTGCAGGCGCGATAATTAGCATATCTTCTCGGATTGAAAGGGGAAACCAGGCATTTTATAGCATGACTTGTAAAATAGGCCCGCATTTTTAAGCCGGGAGCTTGGCTGAAAAGCTCTGTGGGTCTCCACAGTTCACACAGCCAATGTTCAGAGCCCGGCAGGGGGTCATCTCCCACAGTGCACTGCTCTGTGCTGGCGACAGTGTTGATACAGTGCAGGCCAATCTCATTTCGATCTCCAGAGATCATCAGGTTCATTTCTCTGGCTCCAGTGTTGCCCTCCCCCTCCCCACCCTCTTCCCCCACCCCTCATCATGTTTTCTTTTTGCCTCCTCAAACAATATTGGGCCAAATACAGGGCCTCCGCTCCCTATTCACGAAGCCACCGGAGGACAGCGTGAATCACTGACAGTTATTATTCAAACTAATGAGTAAAACCCCCACCGGCTCACAGTGACGTTTTCCTGCAGTTGCAGAAATATTCAATTCAAATGTGACAAAAGTGGGTCCTGCGTCAGCGCGATCGGACAACTTCGGTACGGTGGACAGTCTGGGATTTATTTTTTGTATGAACCATGCAAAAATAAAAATAAAAAAAACCCTAAAAAATTGTTGGGTTTTTTTGCTCCCCGTTTAAACAAATGTTGCTAAACAAAACATTCAAGTGGCCTTGGTCATTTTACCCCCCTCCTTTTAATTGGCTGGGCTTGTAATGATGTGACATCATGAGACTTGCATTGTGCAAAAAAAAAAAAAAAAGAAGAAAAAAAAAAAAGAGGGCATATGGCCTCCTCCACCTCTTTGAGAGGTTGCATGTGGGAAAGTGTGTGTGCACATGCATAATCACGGGAGGCTGGAGGCTATTTTCTCTCGCACTGGTTACAAACGGGGAAAACAAGAAACAAAACAAAAAAGTGACCATTTGCATGGAGTTACATACAAACCATGACATTTTATAAAGAGCAAACGTACCAACTAAGTCCCTTTAAATCTGCATATAATGTTCATTCTGATGTCAGATATTTATTTAAAAAGAAACGAATACTACCCACATTGTAGGGATGTGCACATATAACTGTATACACTATTGAGGTACAAGCCTAAGTGACATAGATGAGATAAAAATCTAATTGACCAAACTGATTAGAATCAGGAAACGTTACTGAACCCAGAAGAAATTGCTTCTATTGTGATTGCAGTTTGAGTTTATATTTTATATTCTTTTCTCTGAGTCTCTGAGTGCACACACGAAGCACTGTGGTCAGCGAACGACGTGGCTATAAACATTACCGACCCCCACTGTTGATACCCAAGAACCTCACAGTGACGGCACAAATAAACAAAAACAAATTACTCCCCACTGCCCTCTAAAGGTGTCAGCAATCAGAATAAAGAGATTTTTGTTGTTTTCGTAAAGATAGACATAAATGTTTTCTCTACTGCCTTTAATGTAACTGAGCAATGCATTTTTACACAACTGTGAAAATGAAGGACTGTGGAATATAACTTCAATACGCAACATTACCTGCAGTTGCGCAATTGTGTAAGAACTGTGACAGAACTACTTTCCAGGTTCCAGGTTCCAAATACTGAAATAACCATTTGGGTTTTTGTTATGTTTCTAGTGGTTAGCCAAATTAGCTCATTATCCCTAAATGAATGCACACTTTGGCACCCTAAAAGATGCTGAAGTGTGTATTCAAGATATAGGCATAGAATAATGCATCATCATTTCAGAGGAAAGGTACAAATCACCTGTTTAAACCCACAACCATCATTACTATTGTGTATTTCGACTGTGGTAACTACAGTAGATGTGATTGACCATAGCACTTAAGTAAAATAATAAAAAAAAGTTTGGTTGGAACTATCTAACCAAATCACATGATAATACATCTCAAATGTACCAGTTAAAGTTAAAATATACCTGAAATGAACATGTTCGAAAGGAGTTAAACGTGTAGGTTGAAATAAGGTGTGTTTACTGCAGATATCAGGGCTTAATATGCATCTTGCTCGTTTAACTTTTGCTAAACATCTCAAAAATACCTAAACTATCACTGAAATGTTTGTTAATTCTCATATTAACCTTTTGACTTCCATGAATGCATTTTGAATTCGTTTTTGTAACCTTTAGCCTCAGGCCCATAACTCACGAAAGGAGTAGCGCACAAGCATCATACACATCACTGAAACCCTATACGATCGTCTAAGTCTCATATTTGTGCAATAAATTATTCCAGAGTAACTGTGTGTGCAAAAGAGAGTAACTTTAAAGGGGTTTCCCACAAAAAACGCTGCTGAAACTCCATAGAACACCATATTATTTACTCAGTTCCGCAATGATCCACTAACTTGTCGATGGATTCAGTGTAACAAATTTGTCATAACATCATAATTTCTCTCATTGTCTTTCTATATATTTATTTTCATTCTGTTGCTATATTATTTTTTATATGGTGCCATATGTTTGTAACTGTTGAGAAAAAGTGTGAGTGCATTCTAGAGGCCTTCTAATCAACTTCTATGGTATCAATAACTAGCCCTGGGTCTTCGGAAAAGAAAAAAAGACATAAGGAATGAATGGCTAGCTTCTGGAATTAAAATGTTATAGAGCAATAAATAAAGGGGGACGCAAAAACACTCATAAGTGCCCCAGAGTTAAAAAGGTTAAACCATCAACCAACATCAATAATCATACAGGCAAGCTTCGTGGCTGTGTGGCTCACCATTTGTCATCCTCTAAAATAACTTATAGGGATAGGTTAGAGTTCTTCCCTGTAAGATTTTATGAGCTCTAACCAGTTTTAACAGTCATTCGTGACGATTAATTTCAGCAGACAACCAACAGGAGGAAACACCTGCCAGAATTCTCTCCATCTCTCAACGTGGGTCAAGAAAACGAGAAAATAGACCTTTTAGTTCCACAAGTGGGAAATTTGCATTGTAACAACAGAAAGCTGACAGAACAAAGATAAGAGCATCAGAACAATACATTAAAAACTATACCGACATTACAGTATAAAAACTACACATACAATCGAATATAACAAATATAAATATGGACGAATGCACTGAAAAATATATTTGCATATGTAAACCTATATAAGTATATGTACAGTACTGTGCAAGTCTTGGTCACTTATGCAAATTGTTGACATTTTTTCAGTGTGTGATACTTCCAACAGCAGCTCTTGATTTAATTTACTGAGGAATTGACCAAATTAAACCAGTTTCTGATGAAAGCTACAAGTAATACTAGCCAAAGAACACACTGGTATATTGTACAACCACTATTTACTGTGTAATGTTAGTTATTTATTCTATTTCGGTTTAGTTTGTATATTTAGTAATATTCATGAGAAAAAAGGTCACACAGTGATCATGTGAACAGTTTTTAAATATTGATTTTGTATCTGTTTGTATACATTGAGTATATGCATGAATATGTAGAGAGTTGCTGCTGTGTTGCTGCACTACTTTGTCTTTTATGTCATGTCTTTATGTTTTGTCTGTAAAGAGGGTATTCAAGTAAGCATTTAATTGTGCTCTGTACATTGTACGTACCTCAACGTGTGTGTACGCACGCACGCACGCACACCAGTTTTTAGGCAGGATTTTTCTGAGAACCCAACTGTATAACCGCAACCAGTCCAGCGATGGCGGTAATACACTGAAAGGTGGTCAACCGCCATAAAAAAAAAAGCAGCTGCCGACATGTAGCATGACCCCCAATTTTCAACTGTTATGTCAGTTTTAGTATTAGTTTTTTTAAATTACAGAAAAGCTTTCAGCCCTTTATTATCACAAAGCAACATGTGGCTGTAAAATCGCAATACTGATATTTTGTCCACACTGTGCAGCTCTACTGAAGATTAAACAAAGCCATGTGAAAAAGGGCGCTATGAAGCAAGATGAAGAAGAGGTTTAAATAGTTCAATGACCACAACTAGAGAACTGCAGTTACTGTGGTGATATTGCAACACAAAATGACAACATACTGCAGGGGGTTCTCAGGTTACGACAGTCTCCACGAACTAGTTTGGTTGTGTGCGGAGGAAGAATACCGTAACGCTGCGTTGAGTGAGAGAGTTGGCGCCCCTGCTATGGCTGTCAAAACAGAAAACGATTCTCGGATACTATTCGATATTAAAAGGTAGTATCAAGTTTGATATCAATTAGCACCGGTTTTGATACTTAAATGCCAGTTTTGCATCTGCCGGCTCACAGAAATCGGCGGCAGACAACAATTTTCAACAGGCATTGCAGCGGGCAGCCCCTCCCCTGGCTACCTGGAGGACCCAGTGTTTACATGACATCTCCATAACTACGCCAGGGACCAACCTAGCGCCACAAAATTTTAAACAAACCCTCAGCTAGTGTTGCTTTCTCAAAGAAAATTATGACTAAATATCGTCGTCAACGAACATTTATCACATGCCTATATTGACTGTATTCTCTTTTTTTAGTAATGCAGTTCTATATTACAATCATTCACTAAAACAGTAATGGATAACTGACTAAAATGCCAGACTTTTAGTTGACTGAAATCTCACTAGACTAATACATTTAATTTATAAAGAGCTTTTCAAAATACCCAAAAGACGCTGTACAATTTTGAGTAGACAGAGAAAACTGAGAATTTTGTCCACTCACACTAATTTTTTTTATTTAAAAAGTTCCTGTTTGTTTTTTCTTGCCCAGTAGTATCGAAGATAGTATCGGTATCAAGTTTGAAATATCAGTATCGTGACAAGCCTAACATGTACGGTATATTCATGTCCTTCTCCTGAGGTTTACTCGCGTTTTTATGTTCTAGATTATGATTTTACAGCTGTGTTAGGATCAGTAGTGTGTGTTTAAACAGCAAAATACGGATTTCGTCACTGTCATATGAACGGAACTGTGCAGTGCTGTAATCTGAGCACTCACTGTAAAGCAACACTGATCCGACGTCCCAGTGATAAGGCCTCAGTAAGTACAGAGTTTGATCATTTGGACTTGATTGCCTTTATGGACAAAAGACTTGAATTTGACATCGTTTTGCACATTTTTTTAAGAACCTAAAGATTTAAAGATGGCTTTGCTTAAGTTATTGCTTAAAAAAAAAAGAAGGTAGCACCGACTTAAAGGAATAGTGGTGAATATGCCTATAAATCTTAAAGCATATTGGCCTAACTTTGAGGTTTATATAAAACAAAGGACATCTTAAAGCAAAATCTGTGTTTTTGCTGGACCTTCCATCAGAGAAAAACATTAAACAAGTCGAACAGTAAGCAGTGTTTTTTTGCAATAAGAGAGAAGTCAGTCACATTTATGAAATTCCTGATGACGATTAACTGCCAAATAAGGCGCCACAAATAACTACTTAGGGCTTTTTTTGGTCGCTGTATGCCACTGTGAAACTGTCCGACCTGCTTTCTGGCTTTTTAGCTGCTGCGTTTCTGCCTCACCTGGAAACACAACTGCAGATTGTCAAAGCCTATCTTGACATTACAGACCTCGGAGGTCAGAGGTGAAAGGTCACGGATATTCGGACACTTAAAAAAAATATATATTGAGAAATGGGGAAGACGGGTTTAAAAATAAACAAAAAATAAAAGACTACTAAACACATTCATCTGTCTTCTCGCACGGCTCGGAATCAAGCGTCACATCTCGGCGCGGTCAGAATGGTCTTAGAGAGACGCTTCAGAGAGAAATATAAATAAAAGGCGGTCCGCGGCCGTGGGGGGTGAGGGTGGGGGGGTGAGGGTGGGGGGTGGGGGGTGGGGGGTAGGGAGTAGGGAACGATTTGCAAGCTGTCGAATGATTGCCTTGCCAGTGAAGAGTAGTGGGCCCCCTTCTCTTGTCCACCGGCCCGCTTGTCCATCCCCCTTTTAGCCCCCTGGGAGGAGGTCTGTTGCGTTGTGGCCTCACTAAATCAACATTGTTATAATGATGTGTCACACTTGACCCCCTGCAGCTCTGGCCGCTCACATGGGTGTCAAGACCCACAATGGGCGGCCCTCCATCTCGTATGGACTCGTGACAGATTTTGATTCATGGGCTATCCCAGGCTCTGTCACAAGAAAATTACCCCTATCAAAATGCCAGCATTTTCACATTCATCAACTCGTTCGCTCTCAAACCCCGGCCCGTATCTCTCCCACCATCTCGAAAAACAAACGGACACTCTAATGAGGCCACATGCTTAACATTTTTTAGTATGTATTCACAGAACACCAAAAAACCCTGGTTGACATTGTCTAGTAGAGGCCATTTCAATTAAGGACGGTGGTATCTGACGACTTTATCAACCACAGCAACACTGTTTTGGCATTGAGGCACAAACCAAAAGAACTGACTACTGCCAAACACACCATAGTAAGACGTCAAATATTTGGACGTCCAGTTCGATAGTCACGCCACAGTGGGACCCGATCCCAACATTTTTCCTGCTTTCATTTTTAAAAATGCAGGGGTGCACGGTGTATATGCATCTGGTGGCATGCAAATCACAGTGAGGGGCAAAAAAAGGATAGGATAAATAACTCCAACTGTACATGACTGGTGTGGGGTAGAATCAACAGCTAACAACCAAGGTTACCACTTCCAAAAGGGGTTCGGAACAAGGAGATGTCCATGACCCAGTAGTTTCAGAACTGGCAACGAGCACCAAGTAAAAACTTGTTTGTGAAATAAGGAAAGAACAGTCTATTAAATGTCACTGCGTCAAAACAACAAATCATTATTTAAAAGATGCCAAATTAGGCCCATCTCATGTATGCAGGCAGACAAAAATAATAAAAATATTTTTGCACCAACAAGGTGATGGGCTAATATGGAACGAAAATTACAGGCCAGATATAAAAAGTGAGAAATAATTACCCCTGTAAAAACAAATCTGTCCTGTTAGCTGTGTATTTATTACTGTGGGGTAGAAACATGGGTCTACTTTTTTGAAGAGCTTCAAATAGAAACAACTTTGAATATTTTGTAGATCAGCCTGTTAATAAAATACATTAAGAAATGCTCAACCCCATCCTCACACCTCACCCACAGCCAGTCTATTTCCATTCCCACATCTTCATCCTGCTTTGGTTGAATCTCTGTGAAAGAGCTCTGCTATGCCCTCGCACCCCCCTGTTCTGAGGACACCTCATGATCCTTCCCTTCTTCCTTTCCCTCTTGCCACCAGCTGCCAGAACAGCTCTGCCTGATGCTGCATTCTTAATGAGTAATTTGAACAATCACGTCAGTCTGCGCTAGACTCCCCTGACGCCAGGCAGGTCACTGTGCCCAATTCCCTGCACCCATTGCCGGGGCCCCCTCATTAGGCAAGCTGCTCTGACACCACTGCCCCCCAACCACAATGAAACTCAGAAGGAAATGAGACTGCAGATCAGGTGGGGGTACTGCAGTGCGACCAGTTGCAAATCCTCCCCATCTCATCCCACTTAACTGCATACTTCAGCGACTTGGCTTCATCACACACAAATTACATAACTAGCTTGGGGTGGGGGGGGTGGTTCATTAAGTCTCAGGGGTAATTTGCAAAAATCTAAGTACAGTACTGTGCAAGTCTACCCAAATTTCACTAAAAAGCTGTTAACTACTGAGCAGTAGTGTTAAGATAGTGTTAAATCATTATCATAATAAAGACTAATAACTCAAACAGCAAATATGGGATTTTATGCATAGCAAAATGTTCTCTTAACCATTGCCAGACCTCCTTCCTCACGGAAGCCCAGGATTACTCGTAGCTCCATCAAATTCCTGATCTGGCTCTTTTTACTGCATTAGATTAAACAAGGTGTTAATTAACCATGTTAGGTCTTAACATTAAGCCCAAGTACAGCACCTGAGAAAACCATTGGGCAGTAGTGTTAAAACATCATTATAATAAATACTAAACAATAAAACAGTAAATATGAATTTTTAACCATTTCCACATCACCTTCTTCATGGAAGCCCAGGATTACTTGTAGCTCCTTCAGATAACTGGTTTGCCTCTTGTTACTTCATTAGATTAAATAAGGTGTGTTACTTATGGCATCTTATGAATCTACACAACAGCTGGAGGCAGTGAGCAGAAACCGAGAACCAAACCTGCATTCTTCTAACAAGATCACAAAACATCTACTACTACTACTTTAAACAACTTCTTTTTATAAAAAGAAATCCTTACAGTGTTCTTGTTTGCCTTTTAAACTATACTGTACATTTGCATTTATTATATTATACTGTGGTCATTGAACGCCACTTTCGGCATTTTCTTCATACACATGACCTGAAATAGTAGAACACAGAGCTGAGGTCAGAGAGACAATTGGAGCTGTGCCATGTTTCTAAGCTGCTGAGCTCGTCCTGTCAGAGGATAAATAATCCTCATAACTGTAGTAGCTATCGCTGGAGGACAGCTGTCCGCTCTACGCCATCCATACTTGTCAAGACGCTGAAGCTATAATTCATGACCGCTTTGTCAGCTGGAAGGAATTTCTGAGAAGCGGCAGTGACCGATGTTGCTTTAGATCAACAGCAACTGAGACAAGGCCAACTAATGCTGAAGGAGTTTCACACAAAAAATAAAATACAAAATAAAACTCATTCACAGTACTTAGGTTTAGGGCCCACAATTTTTTCTTAATCTGCTTCCAGAGGTCCAGACTTTCCTGTATGTTTAATGTGGTCTTGAGGAACAGTTCTCCAGGCTTCCTGAAGGACTTTCAGAGCCTCTCATTTCCAGTCCCTGAATCTGACCAGTTTCAGAGGAATGTTACTGTTGGTTAAGACACACAGTGACCTACGTATGAATCATTCAAGCAGAACAAAGAGCATCTAACTGAA
>JBBJLR010000139.1:8205536-8216917 GCA_037577145.1 Brachypetersius gabonensis | reverse complement strand
CCCTGTAGTTAGAGAATGGAAGTCGCTTTGGATAAAAGCGTCTGATAAATGCCATAAATGTAAATGTAAATGAAAGAGTGTGTAGGAGAACAAACACCGGTTCTAGACTGTTTTACAGCATTTATATTTACTGAAATCAGAGTTTACTGATACACTCTGAGTTCTGAGGATAGATACCAGGTCTAGACTATTTTATACCATTAGTAAACATATTTATTCAGTAAACATATTTAGTATAATTAGAGTTTACTGAGATCTGAGGGTTGAGCCATTCAGACTGTACCTTAGAAAGTCGACAGAAGAGGTACAGGCACTGGTGGTTTTTACAATCCATTTGAATTCCCATTGCCTAGCTAATAATAATGTCGTTACTTGGTGGACTGCTCTTCCATTGTGTTATCTGTGAGACATGTCCTAGAGCAGATCAGATCGAGGAATAGAGGAAACCAGGTGGAGCACTGACCAGTCCAAGTGGCATCACGTTGTACTCCTAGTGGTGGAAAAGGCAGCTGATTCATTGCTGCTGCTGTCCACCAATGTTTCCCTTAAGCTAGACTAGGTGTCTGTCCTAGTCCTTAGTTTCCATGGAGGGGTTTGAGGGTGGTGGTATATCACATGACCATGTAGGGCATCACAGTTTGAGCTGTTGTGGTCAGAATTTGATTTTTGCTGCTTTATCATGTTCCAGCCCACAAGTGCTAAAGAATTTTATGAACAATACTTTATTCCCTGTAGGTGGTGGGTTCCTCAATGCAGCTGATTGGAGAGCACCAGGCAGAAGACCGGCAGCTTATAGCTGAGGTAGTCCTGGCCAAGATGAACCAAGGTGCAGCTCGCACACCCACTCGCACTCCACAGAGACCCCCAACTACTGCCCAGCAACCACAGGTAACGTTTAGATGCTGTTACCAGATACCAGTTTACCCTCAAGATGACAGTTCTTCAATCTTCACAATCGTCTCATATTATCTTGAAATCAATTTTTAATATTGTGTAGTAATTGTTTGTCTCAGTTTAGCATAATGAAGCCACAAGAAGGCGATTTGCATCCTGTGTATCTGCATCCAGAAGCACTTAAGCGCATTAATGGATCGCCTTGGGTGTTTTCAAGGAATATTCAGTGTTCTGTGCACAAGGCGCCACCTGGTGTAGTCACAATGAAACTGCTACATAAAATTATAAATTATCCTTGATATGCTGTGTGATACCAAACAGATAAACATACAGTTCAGTGCAAAATCCACAGCTCATTTCTTTATATTCTGTTTCATATATTTAAAATGCTACTTTGAAAGTCTTTCAAGAAGCTTGGAGAACTGTTCTCCATGACTACTTCAACCAGTTAGCAATTAAAATGGGAAGGAATGAGAGGTAGCTGAAAGCTTTTACATATATATATACATATGTGTGTGTGTCTGTGTGTGTGTGTGTGTAATGATATATTTTTTACAACCAATCCACTTATTTCTGCCACAATTTTAGCCAAAAGAGGTCTGAGGGTCTACTGTAGAATAAAATTTTATGCCTCCCAACAGAAAGAAATTTTTTCTGATGCATATATGTATTTTTCATATGTATTTTCTAACTGATTAAATGTATCAAATGTGTGCATCGGAAGAACTAGTACGTATGTATTTTAAGATTTTAGGAAGGTTTGAACTGCTTTGATCTGTACATCTTTGCTTCAGACAGCCTAAAACAAATCCCCCTGTACTTTAGGTACTTTAGTCTGGTGTATTCTCAATGTCAAGTGGTTCTGGGCTTCAAAGGGCACCAGCAGTCTGTAAAACTGATGTCACACTTTACAGATGCTTTGAAGGTGACAAAAATCGTAACTGCTCAAATGTGTCACAGCTGGGGGCCTAATTGTTAGTTTGAATCCCAAGACTGCTAGTGGCACCATGGAGGTACACTTGAGCAAGATAATGTCCCCACTGTGGTTTTCACGTATGAGAGAATGGTCACTTTACACTTTATTTGTCTCTCATATGGTGAGGTTCCCTGTCTTACTCCAAAAAGGTCGGTGGTTGTTTGAGACCCACAGGTGGAGTCATGTGAGCTTCTGCTCTGTTTAAACCCTGCAGCCACACCAGCCTTTAGTGGATGAGACTAGTGACGCCTGACATACAGGCTTCCAAACATTTACTTTCACGGCTTTTATCCAAAAGCGACTTCCATCCCCTAACTACAGGGGGCAGTCTCCCTGGGGCAACTTGGGGTTAGGGGTCTTGCTGAAGGACGGATTCAAACCCATGTCCTCTTGGTCCAGAGGCAAGTATCCGACCCACTAGGCCACCACCCCAAACCTCTGGTGCCCCCTGCATTCTGAATAGCAACAGAATTGCAACAGAATCAGAAAACGTTATTGATCCTTTTAAGAAACCTCCAAATTCAGACAATATAAAGTCTAAAACAGAATGCAAGAAAACCCAATATTAAATGCATTATGCTTTAGAATAAATACTATGGGTAAATAATATGGTTTAGTAATTTCCTAGTAACACTAATAGTGGTTAGGAGTTGTTCTCCAATACTGTATGTTATAGAGATCAGTAGTATACCAGAAATATTGATCTAGGTAGTGAAATTTCATATAGTAAGACTCGTAATAAGATGAAATTGAACAAAATTTAATCACTTGATTAAGAAATTATATTGCAAATATAACATTTTCATTGTGTATTCTGTGTGTGTGTGTGTGTGTGTGTGTGTGTGTGTGTGCGCAGAGCTCCGCCCTAAAGGAAGGCCTGCCTGACCCCAACAAGGCCCCGTCCCAGCGAGCCCCTCCTCAAGGTTGTTTGCAGTACATTCTTGACTGTAATGGAGTTGCTGTAGGAGCAAAACAAGTCCAGGCAAAGTGATTTCGTCCTCCAGGCCAGGCAGACGTTTCAGCTGCAGTGAGAAATGAATATTAGTCGTTGGATGACGTTAAAGGTTCTCCTCAGTAGACCTCGTCCCTATGCAGCGTTCAAATATAATATCCATACAGCTCCAGAAATAAATAAGAGACCACTGCAATTTATTTTTAAATCAGCTTCTCTATGAGTGAGAAACTATTCCAGTCCAGTGTCTGTTAAATTCCTACACAAAGACCTCATTCTGCTTTATGAGGTACTGATTACTGATCAGCTGAATCACATCTTATTTAATGAGGAAAAGTATAAAAACGCCGCTGTAATCGACTCTCTCCTCTCACACTGAGACCAGCTGGATGGTAAAACACTACTAGAAGGTAATTACAGTGCTGCCATTTTGTTTAAGAGATTTGTTTTCTTTAAATGATTCAAGTTCTGTAAACACTGCATCATTTCTTTTGTCTTGATGTTTTGCCATTTCCTTTAAAATGATGTTTTAAACTATATTTTTATTTGGAAATAGTTGTCAGAAGTCCTTAAAAACTAAGGCAAAGCTGTTCAGTTCAACCTATAAAAGATAAAACCTAAGAAACGGAATATGTTTGCAGTGGGCTCTTATTTTTTCCAGAGCTTTATATTTGTTGTTGTTTGCTTATGAAGACTTCCTTGGTTTTCTTGCATTGCTGAGGCCACTCTTGAAGGTTTCCATGCAAACTGTGGCAAAGACCTGTGCTGCTCTGTCCCCTCTGGTCACATGTGCAGTACTGTGCGAGTCTTAGGCACCGATGCAAAGACATTTTTCTCAGCATTAAATGTCTTTCTGCCTGCAAAGTGGGCATTAAAATAAATACAAACAAACAGTACAATAAAGCAGTAAAAGTATCAGGATTTGTTCTGTTTGTAAAATGTAGTTGATATTGGACTCTGTAACGCTGCTTCGTGACAACTTTAGTTGTAAAAAGTGCTATATAAATAAAACAGAACTGAAATGAATTGAGCTGGTGAGGAGAACACAGATTCCTCCTCGGTTCCTCCAGCCTTTGTTTGGATTTGGGAAACTCCCTCAGCAGCTCCTGAAACCAGGTTTCTGTTGGACACTACAGTAATACTGGACTTCCAGAAGAAACACACTGATATACTGAACATAAAATCATTATTTACTGTAGAATGCTATCAGTATTTCTTCATTTTAGTTATATATTCATATTCATATTAATGTGAATAAAGACACTGCATATTTGAACAGTTTTAAATATTAGGGGTTTAAGACTTTTGCACAGTACTGTATCTTCAGAGTTGTGTTTCTCTCTTGGTACTCTTTTATCTGTTGTGATTTTTTGGCAAGTTCCTCATTGATTTAGTGGCTTCGGCAGATTTCAGTAGTTTGTGTTGCTTCTGCATGTGTGATAATGGGAAACTGTATTTAACGCACATGAGTGTCACGTTTTAAAGTGCAGTCTGTACTTCTGCTGTCTAGATATTTTACAAGAACACGGTTTTCTGGGGGTTTGAACTGGAAGGAGGGATTCGGTCATCAGAGGTGGTTTCAGAATCTCAATGTTGAGATTAGCTCTTGTTTTTGAGGTTGTTTGGTCTTGGTTTGAAGGATTTTGGGCCTTTTGTTTGTTTTTGCGAAAGGCAGTAAAGAACATCTGGTCTTCAGGTTCTGAGCGAAGCATTATAAAGTGGATGGTTATTACATTCCAGACAAATAGTTGGATTTTATATCTAAACTGTTTGTGTAGTTCTTTGTGAATCTTATATTGGCATTTTGAAGCAATATGAATCTTTTTTGGTGAATATTTTCAATACAAAGCTCAAGGGGAGGGGACTTTCAGCAATTACTGTTAATGACGGTCAGTAGTGACTGTCGAACGCCTACAAATATGCTGCTGTGATTCACTCTCATGCAGCCGATACTGCTTTTTTGTAAAAAACCTTTTAGATGGATCTGGTGGCAATAAATTGGCCTTGAAAAAATAATAAACACATGCAGGAAAAGCCCACAACAAAGAGAAGCTTCTGTGGTGATCATTCTGTATTTCAAATTTTTCATTTTGGTGAATCTTTAATGCTTTAAAAATCTAGAAACTACAATGTAAACGTGTGTTATTAAAAATTTGCAGGAGAATAAATGTGCCTCTCCAGCATCGGAGAGTTTGTGTTGCATGTTTAGAGATGAATATTACTCTTGAGGATGGTTTGCATGAGGTTTTTAACCAAAGAATGGTGCGAGAAGGAACATTTCGTGAAAATTTACATTAAATGTTTGTGAATTTGCTTTTTGGGGGCTCTGAAAAGACTGTCTATCTCTTTCCCATTCCAAAATGTTTGTGGAACAATGGAATAATCACTGTTTACATTTTAACATGGTGTTTATGATGCTGTTTCTTTAAATCCAGTACTTGGATTGGAGGTTTGGCTCTCTATAGTCCTTCCCCATCATGGTCCAAAGTAATAAAGCTCCCCTTTACAAGACCTACATGTTCTGTGTTCCTGTATCGTATTTTGTTTCCATCATTTCAAGTTCTTCCTCTTAAGCAGACATGCATCATGTCTGGGTGTGATGAATTTCTTACACAAAACATGAGACCAACTTAGGGCTGGGCGATATGGTCTATAAATAACATTGTGATATCAGGAGGCTGTAGTTATACACAATGTACATCATGATATTTCACTGCATGTTGTTCTATGTATGATTGTGTATAATTTGATTTTTAAAGCTCTTCACGAATGCAAATTTTAACGCAGTCTCACCAATATGTTGGCTCTAGTAGTCCCAGCAACAAAATCACACCTGCCAACAACAGTAGTCTGGATGGGAAAGGTGAGTGTGTGTGTATATAGATGATTGACATCTTATATAGAACAAGCTGCGACACAGAGAGCATATTTGATACATATCGGCCAGCCCTAAAAAGAAATGTATTGATTAACAAAGGTTTTATAGATACTACTCTATAAAACATGCCCAACTTAGTGTCATGCTGTTCAATACAAATATGCAGTACTGTGCAAAAGTCATAGGTACATGCAAAAATCCTATTTTAAAGGATTTTTAAATCTCAGTAGGTTGTGATGTTATGTTCAGTATATCAGTGTGTTCTTGTGGAAGTTCAGAATCACCGTAGTTTCCATCAGAAAGCTGGTTTGATTCAATCTGTCTTTCACTGAATTAAATGATGGAGTTTTACAAATCCAAAAAAACGCCTGTAGGAACCAAGGAGAAATCTGGAACCAAACCTGTTCTCTACCTTTACAAACAGAACAGATCTTGATACTTTCTTGTTTGTTTGTTTGGTGCCTAAGACTGTAGCACAGTACTGTACATGTGGCAAATATGTTAATAAAATACATTTAAATTCGTCTGTCAAATTTGTTAGATTTGTGCATGTGTCCCTATCCTCATTAAACCACACCTGGAACATTGCACTACTGGTATATCACAACACATTGTTTTTCTTGAGAGGGTTGAGAACCTTTCAAAGACCCTCTTATTTACTTTATTCCACATTTTAAGAAGTAGCATGTCTTTCCTTTGACTATGAGTTCACGCATGATCTCAACGAACCTGCCTTCACTTCTGATTTCATTTTGTCTTCTTAGTGGAATAATATTTCATGATTGTGAGAGTGTACCACTTGTACCTATACTTTGGCCAGATCTGGGGGTGCCTTGATTGATTAGAATGTAAAAGAAACTGGTGCTGGATTTAAAATGTTCTTCTTGGCATTTAATCACAATCAGTGTTGTAATGTGATTAGTCTCTTTTGTACTAAACCTAGGGGCCTCAGCGAAACCCCAAGAGTCACAGCCTAAGAGACAGGAACCTCCATCCGAGCCAGTCCCTGCCCCGGAACCTGTGCCAAAGGCAGCTCCCACCCCAACTCCTCCACCCACAACACAGCAGCCTAAGCCCCAGGGTCAGGCAACGCCTGCACCAGCTCCTGGGAAGCCGACGGAACTGCCCCCAAAACCCCAGCCTCCAAAGCCCCCAAAGCCTGTGCCTCCAGTGCGACGAAACTCCAAGCCTCAGATCCAACCAAAGCCCCAGACCCCACCACTGGCCAAGGCCCATCCTAAGGCCCAGTCTGAGGGCTCAGATCAGAGTCCTTCCCAGGGTCAAGCCCAATCAGTTCCAGCCCCCACACAGGTACAGTCCCCAGCCAAAGCCCCTGCTAAGCCCCAGTCTCCTACCAAGGGCCAGTCCCCAGCTAAACCCCAACTGCAGCCCAAGCCTGTGCCTAAAGAGCAATCCCAGGCTGAGGCTGCGGCTCAGAGAATGGCTCCGGTTGAAGCAGCGCCCTCGGCTCCTGCTCCATCTGCCGGGCCTGGACCAGCCTCGGCTCCCGACCAGGCTCCAGTAGAGGAACAGCCGGCGCCTCAACAGAAGTCGTCACATCCTTTCTTAAAGTAAGGGTTCCTTCCTTAATCTTACGCAGTACATGTTAACCATTAGAATGCAATTTGTGCCATCATGATTTAGGTCTCCGAAACAAACGAAAAATCTTTGAACTTAGGAGAACTTTCAAGGTAGGGGGTCCAGAGAGCAGCCAAGCTGTGGTGGCCCAAGAGAAAGAGTAGCAAACCGCGAGCATGTAGCAGAACAAAGACCAGTTTTAGACTGTTTTACACCATTTTTATTTGTTGTAATTAGATTTTGCTTGAGTTTTAGAGGTTAAGGCAATGCAAGTGGTTTATTTCAAACTTTTGGATAACCTTATCTTTCTCATCTCTTTCCTAGCAAATCCCAGTCCCTGACCAATGCCTTCAATGCCTTCGGTGAGACCTTCCGCTCCAGCAACGAGGACGAAGCCAAGGCAGAGACCATTCGAAACTTGCGGAAGTCTTTCGCCAGCCTGTTCTCTGACTAGTGACCGACCTGGGGCTCCGAGGTTGGCCACGGACTTGATTTGGCGAAAGCGTGTCCTGGTTTGAGGTTAACCCTATGTAGCTGTATACATTGTACCCTCCTCCCGACTCTGCTGTAAATGTCTGAATGTCAATAAGCAAGTGGAGAGTGACGTACAGTGATCGTTCCTGGCAAGGTGTGTGTGATCTGCACTGGTCTGAAACAATGCCATCTGTAAGAGGAGGAGGTCGTTCGCATTCAGATGTATGGTTCAGAAGAAACCTAAAGGCAATCGAGAGGTCGTCCATTATCCCCTTGATGTTGTAGCCTTATCGTGGAAGTGTGTTTAAGTTACCCAAAGACAAATACGTGTGAGTAGTTGCCCTCGTCTCTCCAGCTCAGTGTGTATGTATGTGTGTGTGTGCGTGTATCTAGTTAACATGTTGTAATTATTAGCCAACGAGACATTAGGTCCACATTACCTCGAGGAGAACTTTATACAAGCACTTTCCTACCCGAGATTCCTACAGTATGCAGTGCTTGGACTGGTCAGTTTCAATGCAGTAGTGGCGTTTCAGTGGAATGCCTGGTGTTCTGTGGTGTGGCTTGAGTCCGACACATATCGACATGTCCAGTTCTCCATCGGTGCCATGTAGTATCTTTACGTATTGTATCGTAGCGTACTGTACGTTTTTCATCTCAGGAGTTTAAGTTGTAACTCATTTATTTCTGGCGTCACATTGTTCACGTTGTGTTCTCTTTGCTCACAGTAGTACTGCTTTGCATGACCCGGTGACAGTTGTTTTTTCTGTACAGGTGTCAATAAATATGTGGCACTTCATTCCACTGATTTACTGGTGACCTTTATGTGGTTGTTGCTTATTGTATGTCCATTATTTGTTCATTTATCAGGTACATTTGCCAACAGCGACATGTGTGGTGCTGTGAAAAAGCCTTAGTCCTAGAAGGTTATACTGAAGCCGTTGTGTGGGGCAGCAGGTGGCCTAGTGGTTAGGAACTTCGTCCTGAAATCAGAAGGTTATGGGTTTGAATCCCTGGACTTCTAGTGTCACCACTGAGGTTCTCTTGAGCAAGGTACCGTTCCCCACACACTGCTCCCTGGGCAACCCTCATTGGTGGCAGCCCCCTGCTTCACTTGGTGAATGGATTAAATACAGATATAGAATTTCACAGTGCTGTGGTGTGTTCATGCCGGACTATAAGCGGCCCCTTTATTTTATTTATCTGGTATTTACAGTTGACATCCATTGACATGGACATGCCATTGTCTTGATTTCAGCATTGTTCAGCTCTTTTAGCTCTACCAATTAATTGTTTTTTTAATATTTCAAAATTAATACAAGAAAACTGGCATGTAACTTTTTAGGAAGGTGTTAAGCCAGTATCAGGGTTGAGTGAATTAGCAAATACACAAAAAACATCCCGGCAAATAGCATGATAATAAAAAACGAGAAACACATTTGAACTGTCAAATAGACCCCAACAGCCAATATCACAGTAACTCTGAAACAGAGACAAACAAAAGAAAGAGCTTAATTTTCTTCTTTCTGTGATTTTAAAAGTAATTGGACAATGGGAATTCCAATCATTAATTTATGTCAGGTGCAACTAATTTAGTTCTTGTAAATTAATTTTTATTACCTACAGATGACCAACTTCACTGTATTACATGTGTGTTGGTCTCAAACTCTGTATCAGTATCAGTCTGGAACGGGCCAAAATAACTGGACTGGACATTGGAAAGAACCTGAACGATCCTATAAATGCTGAAAAAACTGAGGAACATCCTCAAGAAGTGGAGAACATGAAGAACTCACCAGTATGAACATGAAGCACCAGCAGGTGGCAGTGGGTGATTTTCAGTTTCCAAAAAATGTACTTTGATCACTAAGAATGAAAGTAGATTCAAGATTTTCTTTATATCTTCATATTTATGGTCAAATTTAATAGAGACTAAGAGTCTCTATTAGTGTTTACACAATGATTACATCTAAATATTGCAATAAATTCAAACACTGGAAATGTCTGATATGATGAACAACAGGTGTATGTTTTGGTTTTTTTTTACTAAAAAAACATTTTCTGTGGGAATTAAATGTTCAAAATCATAATAAAGCTCTATCTACTCGGTCAGGCCCATGTGTTTTGGCAAACAAGCCATTAAAGCAAGTTGCTGCAAAGAAAAGAGACTGAAAAAAGCGACAGAGTCGGACGATGCGTCCGCTTTTAAGTGTGAGAAAAGTCATTTAAATGTGTTCTTGCTATAGTTTTTTTCCTCCTTTGAGCTCGTCTTTGCATCAAAGACACCACAAAGTGGCATGTATGGACTTCTCAGAAGCTAAAAGTCTCTTATGCTTAAGAGGGGAAAATAAGATCAGAAACACAAGCTGTACAAGATGCAGTCTGTAGCTGTAATGTAGTTCCAAATGTGATGTATATGTGTTGTATATGCATTAGATTATACATTTCCCCCTTTTTAACCAACATACCTCATTTTGTTGATGTTAACAAAACGGAACAACAGTAAAAGAACAGGCAGGGAAAAACTTGCACACTGAAACATTAGGGTGTTTTATACTGTACCACTTTATAAACTGTAATGCAATCAGGCATTATTTACAGGGGAATTCCTCCACTTTCTCTGCATAGCTGATTTAAATGTAAAAAAAATTATATAGTCATCCAGACTGTATTTGGCATGAAATGGTTCACTGTAGAGACTCTCATTTCTTTCCAGTGGAGGTGAATGGAACCAGGCGTCTCCAAAACAAACCAGCCGTTTTATTCCCCACCCCCCCAGGGAAGCTCCATGAGTGTTTATGTGGAAGTTAATGATAAAATAGTGAATCTGAACTAAATCACTTTTCTTTGGGGACTATTTTTCATCATAACACCCTACATGTATCCCTCCACCATGAATGGGTTTAGTTTTAGGACCAAAATCTTATCAGAAATCTTATCTTGGTAGAACAATGTCTCAGGTGCCGGAACCATTTGATGGAAAGACTTTCTGTGGGGGAGTTTATAGAGAACCAGACGTCTGGTTGAGTTCACCTTCACTGTGAACAGTTCTGAGTTTCTGCAGAGTCTAACTGGTCTGTAGAGTGCAAGTCGCTGTACGTGTCTTTCATGATTTGAAAAATATGTTGTAATTTGTCAGGGTGAGGCTTTTTAGTTGCTTTATAAATAATGACGATAGAGAGTATTACATGTGTGGGCACTGTGCCGCCCGGCTGCTTACTCAGAGTCATACCAGGTAGGCTTGTGGCTGAGGGCTGAGCGCCTGCACAGACAAAACACAAAAAACGTGTTTAATTGGTTTGCTGAGCTTAAAAGGTGTAGTTTCTACATTACTAAACCCCTGTGATATGATCACGTGCATTGCATCATATGCATTGGCCTTGTATGTACATTTACAACTGCTGTGTTTTAAATGTGCTTATTTTAGTTTTGCAAGATATGAGGCGAACAGCAGCTCTGTGGTGAGGAGCAGTTTGTGGTCAATCATGCAAAAGACCTACAGAGATGTATATTTCACAGATACAGAATGTATAGCCTATATAGTCACATATAATATGGGTAAACACATGCACAAATATATCTATAGATGAAAAAGACATATATATATATATATGTGCGTGTGTATATAT
>JBBJLR010000139.1:8194029-8204737 GCA_037577145.1 Brachypetersius gabonensis | reverse complement strand
TGATGAGTGTAGAGGAGAGTCCAGTGATGAGTGTAGAGGAGAGTGCAGTGCAGTGATGAGTGTAGAGGAGAGAGCAGTGATGAGTGTAGAGGAGAGTGCAGTGATGAGTGTAGTGGAGCAGGAGGGCCTCTCTGTTCTCCTGATGGGAGGGGAAAGTGCTGAGGGCAGGAGCATCAGTGAGAGTGAGAGTGAGAGTGGTAGTGGCGTCACTCTGAGCTGCACGGCGCGCAGGAGAGCAGGTCCACGGTCACGGGTGAGAACAGACGAGTTTATTCCACTCTGCTCCAGACTGATCGGCTGTGGGCGGTTCTGTCAGCACGGACACGCAGGACCTGTGCCGCGAGGCTAACACGGCAGTATCGCGCGCGCCAGACACGCGGGAAAGCCCAGGTAAGAGGGGCTTTTCAGTAAAAACTCTTTTAGCAAAGACGGGAGTTTCTGTTATAAAAAAAGAGATATTTATTACACTCAAACACACTCCTGCTCCACACCGAACCGAAAATACACCAGCCGTTAATAAACCGAGTGATTATTTTTACTCTAAATCTGCCGCCTCCAGACCGGTTTTCCATGTTTACGGTGTTTACTGTGTTTACTTGCGACTTTAAGAAGTTCCAGAAAAGTTCACCAAACGTATTTAAGTCCTGAAGCCTTCTAATGCTGCAGCAACCCAAACAAACATGTCCTGTCATACAAATCATCTGTTTTTTCTTCATGACTCTTTCTTATGAAGACAGTTTAACAACAGTACAAATAAATAAATAAAGTCATCTCTGAACTATCAGACCAACAGTGGAAAGTGTGTAAAACCCACAATTGATGAGGCTGAGAGCTTTCTGACTGGACAGGTGCTTTGTTTCTGCAGTGGAGAACCTCAGAAATGGCTTATTAATTTTTTATTTGCATCGTGGGACAACTAAGGATGACATTCAGAATTATAAATGTGAGAATTTGCACAGTAGCTGAAATAAAATCTCCAAACTGGTATTATGGGAACGAGTTTGTGTCGTGTAGTTGATTAGACTAATATGTTAAGTGTAATTAAAACACCTAATACATTTCTACTAAACCACCTTCTTGTAACTACTAAAACTACAGACTAATATCTACTTAAACACCTTCGAATAACTACTAAAACTACAGACTAATATCTACTTAAACACCTTCGAATAACAACTAAAACTACAGACTAATATCTGTTAAACTGTTATATCTGTTAATTTCTTCTAAAATACAGATGATTATCTACTAAAAACACTGCCTGATATCTGCTAAAATGCCTTCTAATAACAACTAAAACACTTTGTAATAACTGCTAAAAATACAGACTAATATCTACTAAAACATTTTCCAATAACTACTAAACATATCTACTGTTTACTAAATATGCCCACCAATGTCCATTAAAAATATCTAATGTTATCTACTGAAAACATATATCTATTAAGACCCCTCATATCTGCTAAACCCCCTCTTGAAACATCTGTAAAAGTCATTTTCCATTTACCCAAAGAAGCGAACTGAATTTGAAAAAGTACGAAAGTAGTACTGAGTAACTTCCAGCGGTACTTTTTAGTAAGTCCACTTTTGATCGCGGTACTTCTTGGTCCCTAAAATACTTAAGCAACACCCCTGACAACAAAACATGTTAATGACTAAAATGTGACGAATTGAAACTTATTTACTCACCCGTACATGTGAGTAAAAGTAAAAGTGTGGTGTTAACGAACCCATCGTGATTTTACCTCAGTAAGTACTTTCCTCCTGCCTGTGCGAGCAGGAAGAGCTGCTTCAGAACAGAAAAGTCTTAATTACAGCGGTAAAGCAGTTCGTGGCTTGTTGTGAAGGTAAACTATTTTGTTATAGAATAACTTTAACCACAGAGCTACTCACTTTAATGGTGTTTTTTCTCTGTATAACGTGTATAACGACTTCTTCACTGGGGATAATGGTAACAGCAACACTGGCCAGAGGTGTGCATTGTTTAAAACTGGTAGCTGGTCCTGTTTGTGTTTGAACATAAAAAAAGCTGCTTTAATTGAACTTAATAAATGTGTAAAACAGATTTTGGTGATGCTGATTTACTATTAAAAGCTCGGTTACCCAAAAATATTAAGGAAGGCTTGGAAATAACATAGGTTTTTTTTTTTTATTGGGCCATTAAAACATTGGTATTTTGTGATTATTTGTTAGTAAATAGGCATGTGACAATCACATGCACCCGTGAAGAGACGTGTTGCTTTTGCATATTGAAGTGCGCGAACAGCAGGCCGACCAACTGACTGGCTCGGGCGAATTTCCGGTAAAAGCCACAGTGCGCCAGGCGGGCAGAGGAAGAGGATTCTTTCGAATAGCTCAGATGATCTCGACACCTACGTTTTTTTAGGGAACTGATCCTAAGGCCTGTTCAAAGGTCACCGTCCATGACCCTACTTTGGCTAAAGGACGCTGGGGTCATCTTTTTTACCAGGCGCGTGTTTATGATCTTAAATTCTGGTCTCTTACCAGAAGACTAGCGTTGCAGTGACTCAAGTCAATACTAAAACTGGATTGTGTAGGAACGTGAGATGTGTGTGTGGGAGCCCTGCCATCAACAAAGCCCCTAAAGCTCATTAGCTGAACACCATACCTCCACACAATTCCTGCTATCAATTTTTGCGATAATAAAGTGATACGGTATTGATACGATTGTGCCGCCCCCCCCTGTGTAAAGGGCAGAGCTTTTCATCCAAGGACAAGGAGTCACCGCCTTGTGCGTGGCTTTCGCTATTTAAGGTAAATTACTAAATATCCTCTGACTGAATTGGGAAGTCAAGGGTTCAGAACACTCTACGCCAGATTCGGTTGAATGAATCAGGGGTCAGGGGTCTTTCATTCATCGAAACACTCTTTCTTTCTCAATCAGTTCCTCTTGATTAGATGCTAAATTAACTTTGTGCTCTTTCCCAGGTATTCATTCAATTATAGATTGTATTGTAGAACTAGAACTGTAAGAACTGCAGAACCAAAGTATGTAATCATTAGCTTGAAGTTGTGTGTGTGTGTGTGTGTGTGTGTGTGTGTGTGTGTGTGTGTGTGTGTGTGTGTGTGTGTGTGTCTGTGTGTGTGTGTGTGCAGTGGTCCAGGCTGAGACTGTTTGGAGCTGTTATATAATTGACATACTATGTGATGGACTTTGTTCTGTTGTCATAAATGTAAGGTGCAGTGATACGAGCGCGGCCCTGTTTACATTGCTCTCGTCTGGCCAGAGAGTTTTTTCATATTCTACTACAAAGGCGGCTCGTAAAAAGGAAAACTTTTTACCCTCTGCTGCATCAAAACCCACACGTCAGCCCAAAGCAGCAGCGCCTGACATTTTCCTTTGAATCTTCAATTTAGCCTGTTGTGTTCCTCAAAGGTTTCTTGGTGGTCTGGATGCGCAAAATCACAATTCTAGACATTTTCACAATATATACATCTCAGTCTAGAGCTGTGACGTCTACCCAGTCATCGATAACAACCATGAAACTGATTCGTGGAATATTACTTTTTAGACATGGAATACGCAAATAAGAAATTCTGCCCAACACTTCTGGGATTTTTACTCAATGTTTCTGATTGTTTCTTTGAAGGACCATTTTTGGAAACGAATGGGATGCTTGAAGAACCGTAGCGTCATTTAAAGGTTCTTTACAAAGAAACAGATCACGATACTTCAAAACTTTTTTACGATACACGAGATGCAGCTCGATTTACATCTGGGACCACCCACCGAATCATCAGGAACAACTAGAAAACTGATATGCAGAACATTAACTATTAGTCATGAAAAAAGGTATAATTGCTACTACAGATCAGGAGTCTTCCACCGTGTTTCTTTGAAGAGCCGTTTTTGTAAATAAATGGGAAGTTTAAACGGTGTACACACTGTGTTCAGATTTTCCCAAAACCATACGTCTAAGACAAAAAAACACTTAGGAATCACTCGTTTTGAGAGTTTTGGGTTCTTTGAAGACTTGCGATACTGTGACTCTGGCTGTATTAATGGTATGCTGGGTTGGTGCATTTTCTGACAGATGCACCGATGTGTTGTTAATAAAAGGTTTTTTTCAGACAGTACAGAAATTATTCAAACAGTACAGATAGTCATTTCCAGCCCACGTTTCTATGGTAGAAATAAAAAATACACTCGGGTCACTGCACTGTACTGGGGGACGCCAACTTCCTCACTCTTCCGCCATGCACAACCAACTAATTCACCCATGTAGTCTGTAAGTACGACGCTAACAGCATAAACCAAAACACGTCTCAATTTTTTACGTTTTTATAGCGGTGAGCGCCGTATGTTGATACTGTCCGAACCTGGGGAACCCCTGTAAGAGTTAATAGGATAAAATGCCCTTTCAAGCATTTTCTTTAATGTTTATGCTCTACAGTTCATTCTCTCTTCTGTCTTATGAAACTATATGGAGGGTGAACATCACACAAGTGGCTCCAGGGAGACTGTCCCCTGTATATAGGAAATGGAAGTTGCTTTGGGTAAAAGCATCTGCTAAAAGCCTTAAGTGATCCTCCACTGTGTCTCAGTCCGGTAACAGAGTTTCTTACTCAAATCTCTCCACACAGTTTATGGCCGGTCGTCCCAAAATCGCGTTCATGGAGTCGAACCAGCGGAAAGTGTGTCTGTCAGAGCTGGCTCAGGTTCTGGTCACGTTATTTGTAATGGCAAAACATTGTCAGTGGAAAAGCTTGATTAGTCTGTAACTGGGTCATAGATCATGACCTTTAAGAAGACCTCTGGAAGTACTTCCTTAAAAATCTTCATGATCTTGACATCATCCGAACCGTATCTTCCTGCTGCTCCCACCATGTGGTTTTGACCCTGGCAGGAAATTCGACCTTCTATAAAGTTGAACTGGTGTGTTTTCAATGGATCACCTTCAACACAACAGCGGGAATAAATTCTGAAGCTGCTCCTGAGAGGACATGAATTCGCTCATTTTTGCTTAAAGGTCTTCAGTGGTGAGTGTCAGCCTGAGTTTGTGAATATAAATTATATTTTCAGTTTTACTATGGAAGGAGGTCTATGAAAATTCATTCCTTTACTATTTAAAACCTCAATTATTAACAATGCATCGGTGCATCTGTCAGAAAATGTGCTGATCCAGCAACAATTTAGTCCATTGCAATAATGTCCAAAATAAAATTCTCAGGCTATTTATGTATAAATAGATATCTAAAATAATTATAAGTATAATACGTAAATCTATATTACACTGCAGTGTAAACAGATCCATGTTTTCAGTATATCTTTAAGTAATTTAACTGTTTACACTGCAGTGTAATATAGATTTAGCCAAATGCCCCCTTTAACTGTGGATTTAACTGTGAATAAGGTATGGCAAAGAAAATTAGACTGAACAGCGGTTCATTACACCATTTCTCAAATAAGTGTCACTGAATCAGATAATTGAGAGGTCTGTGGTTTTCTCCCTTATAGACCAACTTCATAAATTCATCAATTTAATTACTTTGGGACATATTTAATTACTTTGGGACATATTTAATTACTTTGGGACATATAGGCCTCATCCACAATTTCAGTCTGAAACAGGTCCAATGCAGTTAAAGGGCCCATATCCTAAAAAACACATCCTTATTTGTTTTGTAGTAGAAGATTTTTATGTAGTTTGTAAACACTTAAAAAGTATTTAGAAAGTCCCATTGAAAGTCATAAATGGTATATTTTAAATATATTTAGCCCATTTTAAATTCACTGTTTTGTGATGTCACAAAGTCCATTGCTATGATATTTATCAGCCAGTGTGAGTTTAGCCCCGCCTATTTATTCAATCAGAACACAGACTATTTCCATACAGTAATCTTAAAGCTACAGTAACAACCTGTTTAATTCTAATTGGTAAGAGAAGCTGGAAGATTACAAACACACACAAAAAAGTAATAATGCATTTCATTTATAGGCACCTTTCTTGCACACAAGGACACCGTACAATAAACCAAAAGTGCAAACAAAAATAAAAACCCAGATTAAGAAATAATAATAAATTAAGAAAACCTTTTAACAGTGCAAATGAATCACAGCAAGAAAACAAGCTTCAGAAAGGGGTTTTGATTTAAAGAGTGAAAGTGAATTGATATTTCTGAGCTCGGGTGGTAAAGAGTTCCTAAACTTTCTCTCTCATAGTGGCAACATAAAGATGGTCAGATGGGTCCTACTAAGGTGGGAGATTGGAAGTGGGTTTACTGGGAAGGTAGAACTGGGTGTCATCCGTGTAACAGTGGAAACTGATATTAAATTTATGTAAAATATTGCCAAGGGGACGAAGATAAATGATTAAGAGGAGAGTCCCCAGGACTTTATTATGTACTTTAAACAGCACATATATAATAATAATGCAGGTGACAGATGTAACCCAAAGACATTCTTTAGTCACGCAAATTCTTTTTGAAAAAATGAGGAAAAATAGGGACGCTGGACAGCTGTGATGAGGGACGGTTTTCAGTAGTTCTGCTGGATTAGCGCCCCAGCTTGCAGATAAAACAGCCCTTTGGATTAGCAGGTGTTTGGTTACCAGTGTGTGAACTACTGTAGGCCAGGTTTGGAAGGTTTGCAGTTTGATGTAAAGTTGAAACCATGCAAAAATAACAGTTCACAATTAACAACCATTTACTTACAGTGCGTGTGCTGGTACTTGAGAAGGACTGTGTGTGGGTGGGTGCGTGTGTGTCCTTGTGTGTGTATGTGTGTTGAAATACGCTGTCGTAAAGCCAGTTGAGTCTGAGATTTATAAAGAATGATTAACTGTAGGTTCAGTCACACGAGACATCAGTGTAATTGCAGAGTGGACTGGCCAAAACACTGTTCATAGTCTTAAACACTTTAACAGTTAAAGGAATAATTTGACAAAAAATGACAAAATTACACACACTTACTCCAGATGTGGTCAATCAGTCAATGCAAATTTAGCTTATTTGGTTTAGAACAGAAGCTACGAGGCTAATGTTCGTAACAAACACCAGACACCAGTTGTCACCCATTTTTTCTGTAAATACATTCCCAAAACTCAACCAACTGTTCATTAAGGTGGATCAGACATGTGGATGTGGTTTAGGACACAATATGACTTACTGTGAGCTGTAAAAATGAGCTGAACCTTTTGATTTAGGTGGCTGAGACTTTTGGACATGGTTTAGCACACCGAATGAGTGTGAGCTGTAAAAATAAAACAAGACTTCAATTCTACAGGCAACTGTTTCAGACGACACAAAGACTAGAGAGGACTGACCTTGGATCAGATTCCTCTGTATTTATGACAGCCATTGCAACAATTGCTGAATCTGCATCAGTATACCTGCTTCTTAATTCGTGAAAACAGACCCTGTTGTGTAAACAGGTGCCTGTAGTGTCGCAGTGTCCTAAGCCACGTACATAAGTCTGATCCACCTCACTGAAGTTTGTAATTGCTGAAACAGAGATCAGTAGTAGATCAGATATACTGATATAAGTAGTTACATTTCACATGGTAAGACTATTACACATAATAATAATAAGATATTGCTCATAATGATAATGTTTTAGTACCCGATAAGAAAATTGCATGATATTGCAAATGGTAAGACTATTGCAGATGGTAATAAGATTATAATGCACATAATGATAAGGATTCAAACCCAATAATAAATTGCTCAACGAAGTAGCAGCAGGTTATTGCACAGATTATTGTGTGGGTGTGTGACAGGGAGGAGAACGTCCTGCAAATATACCCCTTATCCTAAGGGACAGCTTATCATAAGGAGACCACTGGGGTTCCTAAAACGGATGACATCCATGACCGTTCATAAGATCAGAGTTTCACTTCTGTACCGAATTATCAGAAGTGATAGTAAACAGTCATGGAGCCTAGGGAACGTCATGGAGATTATTCAGGAGGCTGAACGTTCTCAAAGAATCTGGACAGGCCACATGGTTATGGTCCTAATGTGAAATCCCCCTCCCACTCGCCCCCACGCCCTCCATAGCGTCCACTGACACCCTCCTATTTCCTGTCCACCTCGAGGAACAGGGAAGACCCCTCCTCAGTGGGTATGAGGCCTGAATGGCGGAGGCCTTGACAGCGCACAAGCCCCTTCCTCATCCGCTGAGGAAGCGCGGCAAAGCCTCAAGAGAGTCATCAAACATTAACTCATACCTATTAAAAGAAATTGGAGGAAAGTTCATGTCCTCATATATTGTGCAAGACCAAATTCCCAAGGAGCTACACAATAAATATCCTGGCATTCGAGAGTTTGGCCAGAAATGTTATTTGTTGCGGATATCGTCGGTCATTAGAGTCCCCCCAAAGCATGTTACGGTAAGCGTTTTGGATGTTTTCCTCACATCCCCCCCATAGTTAGGAACTCTTCAGTGTTTTCTCCAGAGCTTTGAAACCATGAGATCACGATTAGTCACGTAACGAAAGTACGAAGCAATAGAGCTGATGCACTTGAAAGCGTGTGTGTGTGTTTGTGTGTTGTTTATGTGTGATGATGCTGAAGACTTCTTTTTTGACATTCTTTATTAATTCTGGCCTGAAGCAGAAGCTTTGTAGCCGTTTCAGGACTTTACGATCTATGCTTACGCTTACAGTATGCTAACTTGCGCTAATTTTCCATTTTAATTGCTAAATACTGTCACAGCTCTAAATGTCCAAAATTAGACATTGGCTTTAGAAAGAATGTGTGTGTGTGTGTGTGGTTTAGGTGTGAAGATGTTAAAGGCTCTTTAAGAAATGAGTGTGTGTATTTCAGTTCACACCTGAAGCAGAAACTGTGCATCAGCTAGAAAACAGCAGATTATACGAACTCCTAAGAAAAATGTAACTACTGAATGCTGTCACAGCTATAACAGTTACAGATTAAATTGAACTCTAACTCTAGAAAGTTAACATAACTTGCTAATTAGCACCATGCTATTTTCTCGCATAAAATGTGATATTTAATAATCTTTTTTGGTACATTTTTTTCAAACAGTGAGCCTGTATTAATGTAAGAAAACAATGTAAGGCTGCAGTATTTTTATGGTGTTTATTTTGTGAATCTCTCTAAAGGGTTTTCAGAGTACAGCCTGGATGAAGAGTCTCTATTGAACAGCACTGGGCCACAGATACAAGAACAAAAAAAGTGAAAGTGAATGATACCATTTACGTCCATTTAAGTTCAGTTACTCTTCAGTTCAACATAAGTCCAGGCGTTGTGTTTGAAATTCCCTGAACTCAGCAGTCGTCACTTCTGCCTATATTATATCTTTACTATATAAAATAATGCAGAGGAAGCAGCACTCATACCAGTTTTCTTTCTCTAAAGAGAAGTGGAACCAGAAAGGCTCTCAGTTTGAGTGAAGCAACAGGAAGTCATCTGGCTAGCCTAACACCTCACAGCAGGACCACATGATGGTTAGCTGTCTGCACTTTTGCTGAGACCATAAAGTGTGAATATTGGAAACAAACAAAAAAAAAAAGAACAGAAATTCCAGTTCCTGTTCAATTTGGTACAACCGCAGAAATAGCCACCAGCCTGACCATTTTCCAGAGTCAAAAGTTCAGAGAGTGCGTCCAGAGCGCAGACGACACACTCAAGTCAAGCAGCTTTGATCTGGAGTGGAAGGCTGGGGGTGTTTGGGGTGAGTGATTGTTTTAGCCCTTTGTCATTGGTTTATCTCGGTTTGGGTTTGTAGCATTTTTGACACTCGCTGTGGTCTTTATATTGAAAGCGGTTTTACACCACGCCATCTGAGCTGAAGAGTAATATTTATACTCTGCTAGGGTGTTTTTTATCAGAACTGAGTCAAGTACTAGTGGTTTCTGAATAAAGAAACCTGCAGCTCTCTATCCCTGTGTGTGTGTGTGTGTGTATGTGTGTGTGTATTATATAGTTATTGATATATGTATAGATATACTATAAATATATGTATATAGTATATATATATATACATATATCTATATCCATATAGTATATCTATACATATACTATGTATATGTATAAATATATTTATTTGTGTGTGTGTGTGTGTGTGTGTGTGTGTACTTTTATATGTTTTTTTATGTATTATAGGTTTTATATGTATTATATATGATGTATTTTTTATATATCCTTATTGAACTGAGTACAAAAACACAAGTGGGGCTTTTTTGGAGACCAGTAATATCCAGGTGTTTTGTTTTGCTCAGACAATCACAGAGGACAAAGTAGACTCATATTTCAGCTCTTAGCGTGGTAATAAATGACCTGCTGCCATAAAGAGGAGCCCCTGTTCACCAATTAATCACTTAATCACAGAGGGCTGCTAACACGGATGAGTAACCTCCAAGAATGCTGATTTTCTCTTTGCGAAAGCACGAACTCACATTGTTCAGCTGATAAACTTTTACAGCTCGCCATAATTAGCAGGATAGCTAGCCGGCTAATAAGAAAGCAGAGTTTAACTAAACTTGGCCAGACCTGCCGGAGCAGAGGAGACACCTCTCACCTCTTCTTGGCTTTTTAGTCAGTAATCCTTGAGCTCCGAGCAACAAATGCACTTTAATTTTAAAAAATCGTTCCGGTCTTTATTTAAGAAAAACTGTGGTCTGTAAAAGTTCCTGGAACATTCCAGGTTAAGTTATGTTTGTGAATATAAAAAAAACTAAGTACATAAAAAGCAAAAATGATGGTGTAGGTTTATAAGCATATA
>JBBJLR010000139.1:8173184-8193182 GCA_037577145.1 Brachypetersius gabonensis | reverse complement strand
TAACTAATGACTGTAAGACTGTCCCTGTAACTAATGACTGTAAGACTGTCTCTGTAACTAATGAGTGTAAGACTGTCTCTGTAACTACTGACTGTAAGACTGTCTCTGTAACTAATGAGTGTAAGACTGTCTCTGTAACTACTGACTGTAAGACTGTGTCTGTAACTAATGACTGTATGGCTGTCTGTGTAACTAATGACTGTTATTACCACACACAGTATGGGTATTTATGCACTTAGGCTTTTTGCGTTAGGGAATAGAATCAGATGTTTTATGTCCATGTGTTCTTTTCAAAACTGACACATGTACTTAAACACACAGCATATGGACGCGAGCTTGGTGAAATAGTGGGCGGAGATCTGACACGTGAGGCTGATTACATATTCCGCTTCATTTACAGAAGCAGATTTTGTGTCGATTCTCCTGCACTTTTTAAAACAAGGAGGGTCTGTAAAGACGCGGCATAGGAAATTATGACTAGACATCTAGTGACACTACTGAGGTACCCTTGAGTAAGGAACCGTCCCCACACACTGCTCCCCGGGCGCTGTGTTCCTGGCTGGGGAATGGGTTAAAAGGGTGAAATGTGTTAAATGCAGAGAATTTTGTGCCATGGTGTCTTCACATATGACAAATTCACTTCATTGACTTATTTGGTTAGATGAGCATGTTAGAAGATGCAACACCGCTCTTCATCACTGAACTTTCTTTTTCTGTGCCTCATGAGGGATCGGCTAGTGGGCGGGGCTATACGCAGTTTGGGTGCCAAACTGCCATCCTAGTAAATCAAGCATTGAAATCAAACGCATATTGTAGTCGCATTTAGGCATGTTTTACATTGCGCTCATAGTTCTTCCTGTCCCTGAGTGTCTTAAAGTAAACAAAGTCTTCTTGTGTTTTCATTTAACAATGGGGTGCAGCTGTACTGCGAAAAGTGAAAATAAAAAACAATACAATAAAATCTATATAAACAATACAGTATAAGATTACACTATACAGTTTAGAAATATAAAAGTGGACATGTGATACAATGTAGAAAGATAAATGTAAATATGGATATGTGATAGAAATACAAATATGAATGTGTGAATTACAGTAATGTAAGGGCTTGTAATGAAGCAGTTTAACATGCTTCAGCTCTTGAAATCATGTTACAGGTACTGACTTGTGTTACTTATATGTCAGCATTTTCACACGCAATGCCTTTCACACATCTGTAGATTATCTGTGCATGTCCTTTCACGCTAATTTGTGTGAACGTGAACTTCCCGCTGTTGTAAAAGTCCACAGATCGGTGGTCGCAGCATTCAGTCCAGCTACAGAGAAAATGAACCAGTCCCACCTAAACAGGCCCAACTGGAATTCCATTCAGAAACGGCTCTGTGAGCTTTACGTTTACAAACGTCTGGGCCTGAGTGCCTTCAAATAAACAATGGGCCCGAGGGCATCTTGTGTTTACAATGGCATGCCACTGCACTGAGTAAAGTGAATATGGAATGCACTTTTTGCCACATTATCTCTTCAAAATCCCACAAGGAAAGAGAAGTCGCCTCTCTGTGGGCTTATCAGTCTGCGACGATGCCGTTGAATGTGGTCTGGCTGGTTCTTCAGGCAGGTTCTTCTCTCCTGATCATCGCCCCTTTCCTGGAGACTCTAGAAAGGGAGCGAATGTGTCAGCCTGCCGGATCTGTGCTTTCACAGCCTCAGAATTATGCGTCAGTGACAGGCTGGTAAGTAAACTTTCTGGGTGCCCTTTTTTATTGCTGTGTTCTCGATTTATCCGTCTGTTTGTGGACATCTAGCTTTTCAACATGAAAATATACACTTTCACTTTGTTGGTTTGCAATACATGACCATATTTAAGACTTGCAGTTTTATTTTATGCAATGCAAAATATTCATATACATTATTCTTGGTGGTGCTGTGTTGGGAATGGAGGGTACTTTATTCCGTTGTTGTGATTTCACCACTCAGACTTTTCTGCCAAAAAAGCTCATACCTGTTGAGGCATGGACTCCACAAGAACCTCTGAAGGTGTGCTGAGATATCTGGCAACAAGATGCTAGCAGCAGATCCTTTAAGTCCTGTAAGTGTGAGGTGGGGCCTCCATGGATCGGACTACTTTGTTCAGCAGATCACACAGATCCTTGAATTAATTGAAACCTGTGTGATTCGGAGGTCAAGTCAACTCTTTGGGTTCTTTGTCATGTTCCGCTAACAGTTCCTGTGCAGGGTTTGCAGTGTGGGGTGGGGGGGTCATCCTGCTGAAAGAGGAGCTGCCTTTAGAAACAGTTCCCATGAAGGGTGAACTTGGTCTGCAGTGTTTAGATGTCAAAGTAATATCCACATGAATGCAGGACCCAAGGTTCTCCAGCAGAACATCACCCAGAGCGTCACACTGCCTCTTCCGCCTCACCTTCTCATAATGCAGCCTAGTCCATCTTGTCGACACGAAATCAATGTATGAGCATCCGGTCGTCCACATGATGTAGAAGAAAACATGATCCATAATTTCTGACATTCACACACTCTCTGCAGGTGCTTTCAGTGGTGGACTGTGGTCAGTGTGCGCACTCTGACTGGTCTGTGGCTACAGAGCCCGAATTCAGCAAGCTGTGTATGACCATGCGTATCCTTTACATCATTTCTGTACATGTGTGCTACCTGCGATGAATTGTCCAGTTTTACTGCTGGATACAGATCCATGAGCTTACTTCACCCAAGCAGGCCGCACGGGAAATCCTTACATTTTATTACATTTTATTTATTACGACGTTATTTTGAGGCTGTTGGACTTTTTCTGTTAAGTGGTTTCCGGGTTTATGGATTTCATCAGTCCTTCAACGTTTTAATCAGCATAACGTCTCAGCTTCACCATCTCAGTCAGTTTGTCTGGTTCAGAGTAAAGGCAGGGAAACTGAAATGTCTTTTAAATGATCTTTACAGAAACTGGCTGTTTCTTTCTAAATGAAGTACTGCAGGGTTTTTCCTTTACAGACATGTGTTGCTGTAGGGAATGAGGTTACAGTTTGGTGGAAGTCGTAAGTAAATGATATTGGATTCTGTTTTTTTGAGTAAATACCTGAACACATTATCATACAGCAGCTTGATTTAACTTTTCACAAGAAAGCTAAACTTGACAGCCCGGTATGATTTCAGTGCTTGATCTTTTCAGTGTAAAATCCCAGACTCGTGTGAAGAAACTTCAAATATACGTGAAAGCATTGTTTCCACCACTTCGGCCTTGGCTTGACCACTGTGGCTCTTAGGAAATATCAATGGAAAACATTATGTTCTTGTTGCAATACCGTCCCTGTGGAAAGGATTTCACATTGCTCTCTGCAAGAAACTCTTTCCCTTCACTTTCTCACATGAACAGAATTAGAGCTCCTCACAAAATAGTAGAACAGAAATGTCCACGTAGCTCCTCGCAGCTGTTTGAAACATGGCTCGCCATAAAATGCAGTTTAAGGAGACAAGAGTGAGCCTGAGAGAACTGATGGCCTACCAGAACCACATTAGGTTCATCCAGATATAAGCAGGTTTATAAGCAGGCTATAATAGAGACACAAACCTCCGTAAAGGGACAAAAAGCGCCCGTGACGGGGCACAAAGCCGGGTCCACCTGTGCTTCTGTGTACACTGCAAGATCAGACTTGACAGGGACAGTCACTGAACGCACATTAAGGGTTGGTCTTCATGGCATCTGTTGTCTTTGTTCATGCACGCTGCATTAACTTTGATCATTTATCATGTTTTGTTGGCTTCTTACGTCAGATTAGCGCAAACAGTCTGCGAGAGAACAGGAGAACGTGCATCACGTGAAACCCTCGGCATCATCGCAAAACAATGAGGAAAGGAGTAGTGCAGCGTTGAAAAGTTAAATAATCCATATTTTTTATTTACTTTTTCCCTGAGACACACGTTCATGTGGTTTCAGAAACATTTATAATGAGTGTTATGTGTTAAAAGTAGCCAATTCATTATAATCTAATTAATTAGATTAATTAGTCTAAATTAAATAAATTTATCACACGCATGTTTATTTACAGCAAAACATTTTTAAACTTCATGTGCAGTAATGACACAAACAAAAATTGCTGAGGGAAAAAAATAAAACAATTCTTCAGCAATAGCAGAACTAAGTCAATCTAAAAGGTGCAGTTTAAGGCCTCGTTCACACGGACGTCTGAACCAGGCGTTTTTCTGGTGTTCGTGACGCCAGGTGAGCGTCCACGCGGGCGTGTCCACGCGGGCGTTCAGCCCCGGCGTTCGGCCGGCCGCTACATGCAACGTTTTCTTGGCGTCTAAATAATACACAAATGTACTGATTGCGTGCCAGGCTGGCGTTAAACGGCATCAGACGCCAATCAAACGCCTTGCTGACGTCGATCAAGCGTTGCTACTAACCTATGGCGTTCAGAGCGCGTTCATTTCGAACGTCCGTCTGGACGTCTAAGAGTGTACAGACAAGCACGGGCATCAGAGGCATTTTAATCTGGGGATCTGGATCGGGGTGCGGGGTGTGAGGTAGCGTAGTGTTTTCATGGGGTCGGGGGGCACGTATTGCACACGGCATCTCACCTGTTTCACTCACACAAATCGCTGGGCAGGGGACGAAACTGCTGATTTTTAAAAGTAGCCCCTAATATAATGGTTCCGGTGCCCACGTATACAAGGCATCTCAAGCCTGGGATCAGGGGCTGTTCTGGCTCGGATCCCTGCTTTCGCTACTAAATGCCTTGCGTTGAGGTGATATTTTACACGTGATGTTCGCCGATGATACAAAAATTCCTTATTGCATGAATTGCAGAGCACGATGTTCCTATCAGCCGTTTCATCTTTCAATTTTTAAACGTAGTCTTTCCAGTCACTGGGCCGAGCAGCACTTCATCATCTTCATTTTACAGAGCACCTGTGGTCAGAAAGGGGTGGGTCCTCAAAGTCACATTGTGCAATTAATCAGGATTATTTTTTTTCAATGCGTTATTGTTTCTTTAATTAATTGATTGAAATAACACATTAATTCGACGCCCCTAAAAACTGAAGAGTGAATTGAATGTTTTGAAACTTCCATGTTGTATTTTAAAACCTTAAGAACAAATCAGGTTTCTGTGATATGGGCCTTTTGAGACGTATTCACTGTATAGTTTTTACTATGTTGCAATTTATAACATTTATAATTTGTATTGGCTCACTATAAAATATAACAGTACATCATCATTACTGTGATAAAGTACTGTATAAGTTGTCGAATGTCACGCCAGAATGTGCACCTTCATTTTTAGATGGAAGGAAGAAAGACTATTATTGTTTAATATGATTCAGTACAGTTTACATTCAGGGTTGGAAATTGTTTGAATCATTGTACAGGCCTCTTTTGTAGAAACCACTGTCCATGATTGACAGTAGGCATTGCCAGTCAGAGTCAGGAGGGGGCGGGGCTTATGCTCTGTACTCAAATGACTGGATATTTTTCTGAAGTGGCTTATAAACTATACGGACTGTGATTTAGGGGTTCATTTTGTTAGAGTGTTAGGGACCAAATCAGGTTCCATTGGACACTTTATGTATCAGAGACAAACCGATCTGTGTGGAGTAGAATCTGTAGAATTAAGAATCAGAAACGTTTTCTGATTCTGGAGGAAATTGTTTATATTGTGACTAAACAAAGACACAGAGACAAGAACAATATAAAATGTAAAGTCTAAATAAATCAAATAAAAACTCTGCAGAAATACTCTACATGTAATGTGCTATACAGCTCCAGAAAAAAGTCAGAGAGCGCTGCAAGTTTGATCTTTTATAGGTGAAAGTATTGAACGGAACAGCTTTGCTTTAGTTTTTATGAACTGCTGACAATATTTCTACTAATTTCCAAATAAAGAAATTGTCCTTTAAAGTATAATTTTACAGGAAATGACAAAACATCAAAATAAGAGAATTGTGAGAGGAGAGTGTTGATTACAGCAGTGTTTTTATACTTTTCCTCATTAAACAAAATGTGATTCAGGTGATCAGTAATCAGTCCCTCATAAAGCAGAATGGGGTGTTTGTGTAGGAATTTAAGAGACACTGGCATGGAATTGTTCTCATACTCATAGAGAAGCTGATTTAAAAACTTATACGGAGTTGTATATGCAAATACTGTAGATAAATAACTTACTGTGAACTACTATTTACTTACTGTGAACTACTAGTAACACAACAGCGTCAAACCTGTAAACAGTGAATTATTACATACTCTCAGTTTGAATTCATTAAGATTAGATTGTACTTATCACACAACTGGCAAAAATGTGATGATGTTAGACGTCAAGCAAACAGAACACAGAGGAGCGACGGGAGCCCATGTCTCACCAAACCCAAAACTCCTAACTCTTAAAACCTTCCTCCTCTTTCCAAGTGGAACAAAAGTGCACTCACAAGCAACATGTTTACCACACTGCAGTGTGGACAGAAAGTCGTGGCTTTTCTAAGAATAGAAAACCCTTCGCTCTCCACTGCTTCCAGAGAAAGTCCGAAAAAACGGGCCTCTCCTCCCGACTCGCTTCCGAACAATTGGTAGTTGCAGGTAATTTTGAGGAGATTCCATTCATTCATTCACATTCCATTCAGGTAAGAAGGGAAAAAATAAGTCATTGACTTGAGGATGTTTGCAGCCTATGGGTATTTTTGGTAAGTCACTGGGAACCATTTCAACTATTCAGCTATTTTTAGAAGTAATAGTGGGCACGCTTTGGGCCCAATTTGACACCTGTATTTATTCTCATCAGCCCTTACACACACGCACACTCACTCGTATACACCCCCTTATTGGACTCACAATGTGCTCCAAAACAATTTCCCATGAAGGTAAAATTAAATGCAGGAGGAAGTTTTGAGAAAGTCTTTGCAAATCCCTGGTGGAAAAAAAAAAAAAAGATTTCCAGCGTCCTGATTATAAAAGCAGTCTTTACACAACCGGTGGCCTTGATTATGTAAAGCCTTGCCGCCCATCTGCTGGCTGATATGGAAAGAGATGGGGCAATAAACTGATCGCGAGTTCATTGATTCGCTCACCAAGTTAAGCTTTAGTTTATCATAAACCCACAAACTCCTTACTGACAACACACTCAGCCACCGCTTGTAGAATATTGTGTTGAAATAGATAGAAATCATGTAATGAGAACATATAAAGATAGGAGTCTTTGCAATGTAAATACCATTGATAACCATTACTCAAACTAACCCTCATTTCTTTATATTTTGCTTCCAGTGATCAAGACTTTCTTATATTGTTAATGTGGTCTTGAGGAACAGTTCTCCAGGCTTCCTGAAGGACTTTCAAAGACTCTCATTTCCAGTCCAGTTCCTGAACCGGTCCAGTTTCAGAGGAATGTTGTTTTATTAATTAAGACACACAGTGACCTACGTACGAATCGTTCAAGCAGAACAAAGAGCATCTAACTGAAGTCCTGAACCAGTGAGGAAACAGGAGCAGATGATTCCAGATGATCAGGCGGTGATCAGTGTACTGGTGGTGCTGAATGCTGAGTGGTTGGAACTCCTTTATCTAGACTCCTTATATCTTAAGACACTTTACAGCCTGTCTGTAAAACATTTGTTCTCGTTTATTTCATTTAATCTACTCAGTATGACAAAGATCTGACAGTCTGACAGGAAATAGAATTTTTTCACCAACAAGAAGATTCAAAGCAAACAGTAAAGACATGAGGGGCTCAGGACTTTTTCACAGTGCTGTATATGGTGATGTGATTTTCCCTCCCCTGTAACTGTACATACAGTAGATGTGTTGATGAAATGGAGAACTATCACTTCGGCGTTCTATAAATAAAGTTGTTAGTTTTAAAAGTCCTTTGAATTGAAAGTGGTTTTTCACACTCTGAGGCCAGTTCTGCTTCTTCGCGACTTTTGATTTTCACGCCATTATTCAAATGATGTTTCAGTCTTGCACCTTTCTTCAGGCATTATTTTTTCATTCTGAAAAATTCAAACACTAACACACACACACAGAGCACTTGGGCCTGCTGTGTTTGTGGCCCACGAGCCCACCCCTGTGAAAGGATGTTTCTCTGGGCCGCGTTTGTTTGTGAAACAGATGCTTAGTTCTGAGTTGTTGTTTTTTTTGTTTTTTTTGATGTATCGCAAAACGTAGCCCTGAAAGAATTCATTTGGTTTGTTGTTTCTTATCTCTTGGCTTGAAACGGTGGCTTTGTTAGAACATTCTAGCCTCAGTTTGATGTTGCTCATTCAGCAGCACCACTGACAGCCCTTGAAGAAACAAAGGATGACTAAGACCCACAATAACTAGGCACAGCCAGTCTGATCCCACCGGGCTTGATTGCAACATAAAACTGCCTTTTGCCTGGTTTTAAAGATGTCTCTCTCTCTCTCTCTCTCTCTCTCTCTGTCTGTCTCTCTCTCTCTCTCTCTCTATCTCTTTCTCTCTCTCTCTCTCTCTGTTTCTCTCACTGGCAGCTATGGTGGACACACAGACCTTTTCGTGGCCCATGGGATTTGGCCTGAGCACTTTGGACCTGGAGGAACTCGACGACAGCTCACACTCTCTAGACATGAAGCCTTTCTCCACGCTGGACTACGCAACCCTCTCTGGCATTGAGTACGAGACCAGCCCGCCCCCGAGCGAAGTGACACACATGATGGACCTGACACACATGTACAGCTATCGAGCCCAAGACTCCATCTACAGAGCCCAAGAAAACAATTACAGAGCTCATGAGCTCAGCTATAGGACCCCGGAGAACAACTATAGAAGCCCAGAGAACAACTATAGGACCCTGGAGAACAACTATAGAGCCCAGGAGAACAACTTTAGAGCACAAGAGCACAACTACAGACCTCAGGAGAGCAACTACAAAATGCAAGAAAGCCAAAGTATGCACAATGATTTTCCTGAACATGACTAAACCTAAAATCGAAACTGTTTTTTAAACCCTTGTAAGTTTATATTAAAACCACAGTCTACCACATCAAGCCTTTGTAAGACTGACATTCTGCCTCTAAAATGTCTTTTGGTTTTATATTAGATCCTCAGGCTCTAAGAGGCCGAGAAAAATCATTTTAGTCAACGAAAAAACCTATAAATGAAGACAAAATGATTGAATGAATGCCTTTATTTAATACATTTAAAGCTATTTTACCATTGCATCCGTTACATCTACAGTTTGAATTTGCTTCACAAGAGGCTTTAAGCCCTTTTATATATCACGACCTCTTTACTTCTCACGGTTTTTATTTGACTCTTTTTGATGCTCAGAGTTTTGAGACGAAGCAGAACCTCGAACTCCATCGCAGCTTCTGCTTTGTAGAGTTTAAGTCTGTGATGCGGTGATGAGCGTTTTTAGCTGAATGGGCTCGTCTGCGGCTTTAAGTCAAACAAAGTAAAAGTTTCGGTGCGTTTAAAAAGAACGTGTGAAAATACCTTTTGACGACTTACTGTTAAACTGAACTGAGGACTTAAAAATACTGACGGTGTTCCATCTGTGCAGCAGTTCACTGTAGTTCCTCACAACTCAGTGTTGTGTGTCTTAAACGTGTATTTTCACCATCATGTCCAAAGCTTGTTGCACCTTTTGGACATTACACCCTCTGCACGTTTCCTAGTGAAATAATTCCATAAGAATTATTTGCAATGAAACAATGACTGAACAATAAGATAAGATAAGATAAACCTTCTTTAGTCCCACAAGTGGGAATTTTTTGTTATGGCAGAAAGTGGAAAGAAAGACAAAACAAAACAATAGATTAAAAGCTATACAACAACACAAGATAAAAACGAAAAGCACGCCTAATACAAAAAATAATAACATAGACTTTTGTATGTGTATGCAAGTATATGTGTGTATATATAACCTGTATATGTATGTGTATATGCACATAGTGGAAATATATATATACATGTGTAAGAACACTGAATATTTACAGGCACAGGCTGGAGTGTCCTCAGCAGGCATTGGCAAAACAGTAATAATATAACGAGACAAATTGCACATGGCGATATTTAGCATTCCTTTGATCATTTTTGCCCACCTCCATAAGAAAACTGGAACTTTGAACTTTGATAAGAATGCTGTTCTTACCAATACATCATAACGAATAACAAAAATTTGCTGATAACAAAAATACATCATAATGAATTTACACATATATCATTAAAACAGGCAACATTACAGTGTAGAGATGTTTTAGAATTTGTTTTGTTGAAAGAAAAATACATTCATTTCTTGCAACAAAAAGAAAAATGCTGAATGTAAACTGAAAGTGAATGTATTTTACTGCAAAAATTACTATGTCATTTGAATACACTCTAAAAAACAGTAACTTTTAAAGTACAAACACTATCAGTGGGGTGGTAGCCTACGAAAATGCACAAACACTCCATGGGACAGGATTGTACCTTTAAACTTAACAGTAATTAGACCTTCAAAATGTTGTTTTACAGATGCTGAGGGTACATTTACATTGTTTGTACATTGTTGGACCATTTTTATTGCAGAAAACCCAAAGTAATAACGCTCAACCTGAAGTAACTAATGTCTAAGAAACGTTTTAGCAAGTTTTGGACCACTTGTGGCGAAAGTCAAGCGCTGACTCTTAAAGCCGTGTTGTCCTCATCCCATTCAGGTTCAATTAAACTGGAGCCCGAATCTCCTCCACAGTATGTGGAGAACTGTGTGCCGTTTTCCAAGCTGCACGAAGACCCCGCCGCCTCCGTTCTCAACATCGAGTGCCGCGTGTGCGGGGACAAGGCCTCCGGCTTCCACTACGGCGTCCATGCCTGCGAGGGCTGCAAGGTACAGTTACCATTTCCTGAAATCAGGTTCCAATTTAGAACCAATAATATAGTACTTAGTACTGGGTACACAGTTTTCTTCAAATGTGTATTTTGCTTATTGTTACCTAAACACTACAAACCTTAGAAGAACACATCATCATGCATCAACATATTATTAATCATTGAATGTTTTAGTTGCCATTTTATTCCTTTAAGTCACACAGACCACAATTTTCAGTGCATTTAAAAAGAAAGTTGAAAACACCTTTTGATGACTAACTCAACTGAGAACTAAAAAATCCTGATTCTGCAGGATTTCTGCCTGTGTAGCAGCTCACAGTATTATTGAATGTTCGTTTCAATAATTGTTCGTTTTATTGAATGAGCAATCAATATGGTGATATTTGTCTTTGAAGTATCTCTTCATGCTCTTGGAGGCAAGTAACAAACAGCTTCTGTTTCTACACCACCTGACAAAGGCTTGGGGACATCCAGTTTTGCAGGATTTTAATATAAATGAGAAAATGAGCCTCATTTCTTTTTTGCAGCTGCCTGTCCAATAGAAAGCTGTTGCTCTTTTTTATTGCGAAGACTGTAAAACAGAAGGAATCTCTGGTAAACGTCCTTCACTGGGAATAAAGCCAGATCCCACATATTTTATCCCTTTGTTGTGACGTCAACACCAGGGCTGGGTGTCATTGAAACATTTCTGAGTGGCGCAACTGTTGAAGCCTAGGCTTAAGTTTGATCCCCCGCAAATCTGCAGTCTTCCGTGGCCGAGAGTCCAAGTGAGAGTTAATTTGATACTCATACCAATATTTTGCCACAGATCACGTCAAGTCAAGTCTAGTAAGTTTTTTATTATTTCAACCACACATCCAGTACACACTGAAACCAACCGAAAAACAAAACAACAAAAACAGACACGCAACAAAAAACAGACACACAAAAAAAAACAGACACACAAAAGACAAAAACAGAACCACAAGCAACAAAAACAGACACACAAACAACAAAAAAGACCCACAAAGAATAAAAACAGAAACATCACTAGACTGCGTAAGTGCAGACAGGACAAAACAGAGAGCAAAGAATGAGAGCCAGAAAAACAGAAGAGCAACAAAACAACTGGACAAGACAACATATAGTGCTGTTGACATTTGAATGAATAGAGTATAATAAAGGGTTCTAGCCGTGGAGTTGGTAGGTGTGTAAAAATGCAGAATATAGGTTTTCTAATTGATTCTGGCTTTAATTTCTCCCCCATTTCAGTTCCATAAAGATAGACAAACGTTTTGATAACTATAATAAAAAAATATATCTATTGGGAACATTTAGATTATCCCAGCAGTAATTTGACTAAATGCCAGCTAAAAGGTTGTTCCAGCAGTAAACAAGAGTGAAATGAATGATTATTAATTTAAAACAGGTCTTGGTGGATCACCACACGTGTCCTTGCAGATCTGTAGTGTTGAGGAACGGATGAGTAGAATCTAAATTCAGAAAAATTGGGTACCTGGTATTTTCTTTTTTTTTTTTTATATTTGGTCTATCAGAACCTAGTTTCAGTTCCCTACTTTAATCAGCCATCTAGTTTTGAAACGTTCATGCATATTGTCTTCCTGATGCCAACAGGATACTTAGGCACTGAAATATAAACATGTTATATTTTGGGGGTTTTTATGATTAGTTTCCGGTGCGCTGGAATGCAAAAACAGCTGATTGTGCCAGATGTTTGAATATCAAGCTAATTCGAATGAGACACATCTTTCTGAATAAGAATGAAAGCGCACAGGAGCCCTGAATGCCCGAACACACACACACTAACTCCTTCCCGTCATTCAGATAAACCCAAGTTTCAATTCGCACCCAGACATGTAGATGAGGTCAAAAGGTGTCTGGCTATCTTTCCTCTGTCTGTCACATGAACCACAAAACCCCATACGAGTTTCCACACAGAGAAATATGTACGGGCAGAGAAGTGCATCTGAATAAGAATAATCTCGCGAGTGGGCGACCCAGACTTGTATTTCCATCCCCCGCACTCTAGACACGGTGCTTCTCGAAGCAAGTGGGTGAGTGGGTGGGTGGGTGGTTTTTTCACAATATACCTTAAAGGAATAGTTCAATGAAAAGAAATCATATTGACAGCATATTTTTTCCCCGACCTGAAAGTCGGCCAAGTTTGGCACCTGAAGTTTGCTGCTGTAGTAACGATGCTACCGTATAGTAGAATCGTATGGCCTTCTAATTAACATTAAATATAGGTCTGTAGGTCTAGATCACATGCTCTCCTCAACCGCAATGTACTTTTTATTCATTTCTGCCGGATCTACAGTAATGTGCAAAAGTCTTGGTCAAATGATGGAACACACACTCGTTCACTTTTTAACACATTCAACATACTAGGAAACATACAAAATATAAAACACAGCCTGTGTAAAAGCCTGTTTTTCCAATATGTTAAATGAACTGTATGTAGACTGTATGTAAATGAATGAATTGTAGATAAATTATTGAAATATTCCTCTACGTTAGTATGTGAACGTATCCAACATTGAACCATTATTAAAGGAAAATGTCTTTAGGAGATGGGTCTTCTTGTAAAATCTTGTAAAAATGCCAAACAAACACCCCTTCCCTGCCGGAAGTGTCAGAATGGAGTCAAAATGAATGGAATGTTTCTATTGATACTACGCCGCATCCAAATCCGAGGCGCCCGGCTCCTTTCTGTCACATAAAATAACAATGCCTGAAGTTAAGTTCAGCCAAGCAGGTTAATACATGAATTGTTCTAAAATACAAAAGCTATTTTTGAGGGTGGAGTGTTCGCGTTATCCCCCAGCATCCTATTTCTATTTATGGGCCAAAATGCAACTAAAATTAACCATAAAGTGAATAAGGGGGTACAGAAAGTACATGAAAAACATCCTCTCATCATCCTCGCCTCAGCACTGGCAGCGTTTCTTCCGTGCGTGTGTCAGTACTGCAAGTTGGCCAGAATTCACACCTAAAAATAACAGGGCCACTAAGGGTTCTTTGCTTGATGCCATAGAATGACAGGTATAAAATAATATTTTTAAAGAAACGACTTTAGCACAGTACTGTATTGAAACACCTGTATTGAACAGCTTCAGTATGAATGTTCAGTTGCACTGTTTGGCAGCTAATAGTCCTGTAAATTCTTAAGAATTGCTATTCTCAAGAAGAGTCTATTACTGTTTATTTTTTGGGCTTTTGCTGGTGTGTATCCTGAATATCTAGGCTATGTGTTTAAATGGCAAGATGATGAAAAGAAATGAAAATCTACTAAGATCAGCCTTCTGGCCAAAGTCCAATCTGTTCAGGCCTAATGGTGTATTATATAGATAAGCCATGCCTATCGTGTGGCCGTGGGTTATCTTTGGGTGAATAATGACTTGACTTAAGTGTTGTAACAAAACGTGTACCCAGTGCTAAGCTCAGCTTGTGGGTTATTTTTGTCAAGAAGGAATGACTCCATTCTGATAGAAATCTTGGTTCTCGATAACAGATATGTTTTAGGAGCTGTACATGTAGTGTACAGATATAATTTAACCAAAACGCACTCATTTAAAAACTTGATTTTCACCATTACTCGATTTTGATAAAGATAACCATTTACAGTCTACGATCTAGATAAATCAGTTTACAGCGTATTTTCAGTTCTGCTACTTACAGCGACTGAGTCTGGTGGACATTTTCATTTACATCAATTTTAAACACATACTTTTCCTTCTGGTATTCTTTTGTTGGTTTTGGTGGCAGAATAGTTTTATTAATATATGTACCATATTTTAAATTGAGGCTGAACTAAGAGGTCTTAAAAACTTTTTTACATATTATGGCAAAATTTCATAATGAAAAGTTTCCTAATCTTTGGAAAGATCCAAAAAAGTCCCTTTTTACTGTTTGACATATAAAAAAAAAAACCCTCACAATGTGATTAACGGTCTAAATACCCAGGCTGATAGATGAATCTGGTGTAGCATCTCGGTTGTGTAAAGCGAGCGTCTTTGCGGAAGCACTGTTGTACTTTTCCTTTACTGTACTGTATAAGAATTGGGATTTTTTTCTTAAATTGAAGGAAACACACTGGCTCTGGTAAAACCTAGTGATTAGTGTTCTCCTCCAAATGTGTTCAGATGCTCTTCGTATAGTTTTTGTGTTTGTGTGTTTCTTATTGCTCTGTTGGACATCAACGCTGTTGTGGAAATAAAGAGAAACGAAAAACAAAAAAAATACTTTACAGAATACTAACATTTTCTACATACAAATATACACAAACATATTTTATGTATACAAGACTAAAAAAGCTCTGAAACAGAATAAGAAACCAATTTGCTCTAGGCAGAAGTAATATTTTCAATGCTCATGAACCGTGTTAGAACAAAAGTAAACAGCCTCATAAGCTTCAAAATATTAATGCGTATTTAACTGCTTCATCACGGAGGCTGTATGTAGCCTTGAATAACACTGTTAGTGCCGGAAATTTTTTTTGTGTTGAAAAGGACGCACACACACACACACAACTCCTTATCAACACATATTACTGTTTGTGAATCAATCAATTTCTCCCAAACATAGCGATTAAACACCCCATAATAATTTAACAAAGGTTGTTAGGATCAGCTGCAAATACAAGACCACAAAGAAAATACAATAAGTAAACACAACAGACTCACAGATGTAAAGAATGGTCTAACTCAACATGCATTTTAACTACGTTTTACTAGGAATGAAGAATGAAATTGAAAATGCAGTCACTGTTACTGAAATGAGCCGTTAATAATAATCAAATGTGGTCAAGACGTTCCTTCCTAACAGCACTTTCCTTTTCTCTTGGTTATCAGGGGTTCTTTCGCAGAACGATCCGCCTAAAGCTAGTCTACGACCACTGCGACCTGCACTGCCGCATCCACAAGAAGAGCCGCAACAAGTGCCAGTACTGCCGCTTCCAGAAGTGCCTGATGGTGGGCATGTCGCACAACGGTGAGGACACAAATCTACACAGCAGTCTTAAAGAATCAGACTTAGAAAACATTTTTTTTATCCCGGAGGAAATTGTTTATGTTACAACTGACCAGACACACAGAGACAAGAACAATATAAAATATAAGACAATAAAAATTCAATATGAAATATGTAATACAGTACACTATATACACAAATAAATACTATAAATAAACAACTTCCAGCTCAGTGAATTACTAGTAACATTAAGAGTGGTTATGAGTCTGTTATTGCTGTCATCTAGAGCAATAGTACATCAGTAATATTGATATATGTTGTGATAATACACATGGTAAAACTATTACCCGAAATAAGATATTGCACATAATAAAATGATTTAAACCCAATAAGAAAATGTACAGTCTGATGGGTGGGTGATGGGGAGGAGTCATGGATTCATGGGTGATGTGGGAGGAGTTATAGAGTCTTATGGGTGGGTGTGTGACACAGGGAGGAGTTATAGTCTGATGGGTGGGTGACAGGGGGAGGAGTTATCGAGTGATGGGGAGGAGTCATAGAGTGATGGGTGGCAGGGGAGGAGTTACAGACTCTGATGGGAAGGAAGGATTTTCTGTGGTGTTCAGTGCAGCACTTTATGCTGGTGAGTCTGTGGCTAAAAGTCCCTCTCAGTTCAGCCACAACACCATGGAGTGGGTGATCAGAATTATTCATGATGGACAGAAATCAATGACAAAGCCACTGAGATCATCCTTTAGCTAAAAATGCTAAATCTACCTATCCACTGACTTCCATGTGGTGCCACTTTCCATTTAGTGTTTGAGACATTAACTTTTTTTTTAACTTTTTTTTCACCCATCCCTTGAAAGTGGAGCCTGGGAAAGGCCCTGCTGTTTCAGAGAAGACAGTTTCGGGTTGAGTTGCTGAAGGCAGATACCCTTCAAATGGCTCTGCCACTAAGACAGCAGCATCTCGGCCTGCTTGCTTTTGTTGTTTCCTCTTTGTGGTCTCCACCTGCACCGTATGTGGCCTTGCTGTCAGCTTGTGCAGAGCACTGAACCGTGCACTGCCACATGACAACTTCCCTTGAGAAGTAACACCCGCATTTGCACCCCCTGCAACCTCAAAATGAAGCTCGTCTCAGCGCTATCACAGCTTCATTAATTGTTCCAACAAGAACCACTATCAGCCAATCAAAAACGAGTACAGTTTAAAGGCAGAGGGGTGTGAGATCCAGCTCGGGGGCCCTTTATGGTCGAGCACTCATGAAGTCATGTGAATGCAGTCGTATGCAAACGTTTGGACCCTGTTTCATTGGTTTTCTTAGTCTAAATAAGGACTGAGAACACACTTTGGGTTTGAATTTGAATGTGTGGCCCCTTTTTATATTTGATGACTATTTTGTTCTCATATGTTCAACAAATAGAAAGAAATTGTGCAGAAAAATGTCCGATTGTATTTATTTGCTTTAATTTAGTAAAATTTAAAATAAAATATGTATTTTACACAAGGCATTCTGTTTTGTTGCAGTTGGTTAAATTGAGCATTAAGACGTGCAGAAGTGTGAGGATATGCTCTTATTTTTAATCAGAAAATGTAAAAAACATGTAATCAGGCCTGGGCTGTTTGAGCTTCTGTGTAAAAAGCTTTGTTATTTTCTGAAGGGTCTCTTTAAGTCCACTGAGGTGCCTAAAGAAGCCCTGATTGCGTGACTATGTAAGGAATCATGGACGCTTTGGTATAGCATTTCTGGAAATCTTCCAGAACATTCAAACGTGGTTACGGCACTTTTACACTGTTAAAGCTGTCATTACCTTCATGAATGAGGAACTAAAATCGTAATTGTTTTAGATAGCTTTAATGTACTCTTTTGGATCCTTTCTTTTTCATTTTGCTGTCTCGCTTTCCCTCAGTTGAATGAAAATCAAAGGGACTGAGAGTTAGAAAACATAATTCAAAAAATAATGAGATTTATTTCATTTTCCCAAACCTGAAAAGTTGTTCATCAGTAAAAATGACTGCAGCTGCAATGCTAATGCAGCCAATGAGTATTGGAAGCTTAAACCTTGCTCCCAAACCGAATGTCTAAATTAAGTTCAAAAGTATACCCTTCTTTTACTTTTGCTGAATTCAGTTACTTTTGCTGAATATCCATAAAACAATGAAAAGGTACCATAAATCTCAAGCTCCGCACAGTCTTCCTAAACGTTAAATCTTTTACTACCAACTAGCAAATGTGTGCTGTTAAAAAGTAAGGTGCTAAAACAGAGCAGTAGCAGCCTGAATGTAGAAGCCGAGATTTTTTTTTTCTGACAAAGTATGGCTAACTGTTGCAAAAATACAGCTGCACGTTTTACACAACAGGGTCTGTTTTCACAAAGTGCTGAATCTAGAATCAGTTTTTACGACAATGACTGTGGAATCCAAGGTCAGTACTCTTCAGCCCTGGTGTTTTCACTACCTACAGACGTCTAGTTCATTTTTACAGCTCACAGTAAGTCATACTGTGTCCTAAACCACGTCTTTAAGTCTGATCCCCCTTAATGAAGAAGTCTAGTTCAATTTTACAGCTCACAGTAAGTCATACTTTATCTTAAACCACGTCCACAAGTCTGATTCATCTTAATGAAGAGCTGGTTTAAGTGGGTTGAGAGACGCTTTAAGGTTGTGTTTGGGTGACTATTGCCTTCTAGTGAAGCAAAATTTGGAGTCCAGGTATGTCTAGACATCAAAATGACTCACTCACACACAGATTCTTTGCATTAAACTGAGTTTAAAATGACATTAAAGTGTTCTGGGAGCATATTTGAGGGCTTTTTTTTTTTTTACCAAAACACAACACGATTTTTCACTATATGAGGGTGCTCTTGGAACGTAACCCGTGCAAAAAATAAATGTACTGAAAATGTCGAGATTTCCTAATTACTATTAGCTCAGTAATCCCATTTTCACATACGAGATGATAAGAATGAATGAATGGATCGAACGAGCCGTTGTAAAACTAAAGAAGACCACAAACATGTTATTGCCCTCTTTTGAAGGTGGAAAATTGGGTCACTCCTCATATTTGTTCTGTTCCGGTAAACAAGCGGTTCAGTACATCATAGTAAATGTGCAACTCATCCTAGTTGTGTGTTTTTGTGGGGTTGTTTTTGCAGAGGGAATGCGATATGAGCCACTTTGAGCTCGTACACTTCTTTAGACCTTCTGGCAGAACCGGACTTCTCTGCAGGCATCTTGAATTACGCCATTCTAGAGCTGTTGGATCAGTAAAGAGTTTGTCTTTATCACCCCTGCCAGCTCCTGATTGGCCGCCTTTGTTTTCCCTCTTCTCTCGCACCGCCGCTCTCCCACCCCCTCGTGCTCTCTCACGCAGGCCCGCGCTGGTTGGGCGAAATCTCATCAGGCTTAAGCCGGCTTTCTTTTTTATCAATGATTCATGAAGGCGTAGAGCCGGCCGCCGCAAATGCGCCATGTCACTGTTCCTGGCCCGGCGCCAAGGTGTACAGTAGGAGCGAGGCGGGGAGGCGTGCGCAGGGTTTACAAAAGGTGTGATGGATATGACGGCTCGTTATTAATCAAAGCGGTTTTGCAACAAGTCAAGGCACATGTGAGAAAAACTACGTTCCCTTCCTTAAGAAGGTGGGAGAGAGAGAGAGAGAGAGAAAGAGGGAGAGAGAGGGAGAGAAAAAAAGCGAGATAAGTTTCGATGCCGTGTTTGGCTGAAAGGCACAGTGGGCTCGACGCGTCGCACGTCATCTTTTCAAACGTTTTCTGCCCCCTAGTCAAATAACCCAGGATCAGGTGTGGGAGAGGACCCAAATTACAGGCTTCAGCGTTTGCATGTTCCAACCGTGTTAATGACCTTTTAAAAATGTGCAGAGACAAAGAAGTGTTTGAAAGGAACATGTTATTTTTCTTCACCTTATATCAGAGAAAGCTACACACACAGCAGGCATAATGATGATAATTACTATATATATATATATATATATATATTAGGGCTGGGAAAGTTAATGCATTATTATCGCGTTAACGCATTATTTACTTAACGCCGACAATTATTTTATCGCGCGTTAATGCAGGTTTTTAAAATCCTTTTATTTTGAAAGTCAGTGCTTTCACCGAAGTAATGCGAGCAGCGCGGACTGGGACTTTCTTTACCAGGTTGGGTTTTCGCATCTCGGCCGCATCTTGGGCCTTTTTGCTGA
>JBBJLR010000139.1:8160653-8173053 GCA_037577145.1 Brachypetersius gabonensis | reverse complement strand
TTAATGAGGAAAAGTATAAAAACACTGCTGTAATCGACACTCTCCTCTCACACTGAGACCAGTTGGATGGTAAAACAGTAATAGAGGTTTGGCAAAGGTAATTACTGCCATTTTGTTTAAGAGTGAACAAGAGATTTGTTTTCTTTCAATTATTCAAGTTCTGTAAACACTGGATCATTTCTCTCATTTTGATGTTTTGTCATTTCATTTAAAAACTACACTTTAAAGAACAATATTTTTATTTGAAAATGAGGAAAAAAATTGTCAGCAGTTCTTAAAAACTAAGGCAACGCTGTTCAATTCGATACTTGCACCTATAAAATATTTTTTTTCCAGAGCTGTATACCTTATAAGGCCTAAATCGGCATGCGAGTTTCAGTACCACGAGATGATAAAGCAGAGATTAGTGAGGGATTGCGTCATCACATTTGTTCAAACAGAGGCTGTATAAACTTGGTTTACCTGATAGTGAGTCAGAGGGTGGTCATATGATACGACATGTTCTCACCTTTAATGAAGTCTTCCTTCAATAATCCTTACACATATTTCATGACTGTGCAGTTCAGGCCACGAGGAAACTAAGACATGCGGAATTACATGGATGACTACACTCATCATATTTAACTCTTAGTGGTGGTTTCTGTGGAGGCCCTGGACCACAAAAGCATGCTGGGAGAAGTCCTGTAGGAGCTGGATCCGAGAAGCAGACCCAGGTCACAGCGACATCCACCAGAATACCCACGCAGAATAAAAAACAAACTCCCTGCTTCTTTTCACATCCCACCCACTTCTCCCCAGGGCGAACATGTTAGGAGTGACAGTGAGACGGATTTTGGGATTTTGTGGGGGGTTTTCTAAATGTTTCTTGGCCTCTTCGCTTTTTTCCCAGCTATTCGCTTTGGCCGGATGCCCCAAGCGGAGAAGGAGAAGCTCTTGGCCGAGTTCTCCACTGATATGGACCACATTCACCCCGAGGCGGCCGACCTGAGGTCCCTTTCCAAGCATCTCTACGAGTCCTATCTCAAGAACTTCCCCCTGACGAAAGCCAAGGCCAGGGCCATCCTCTCAGGGAAGACCAGCGACAATGCAGTGAGTTGGGTTTTTTTTAATGCAGTCTGTATCCACACTACATTTTGTGGTGGAAAAAAACTATTTACGTCTGTAAACAAGTTACCCCTTAAATAAATGAGAAATGAGAAACAAGAAATCAGTCATAAAAGCTAATGTTGCTAAAATTTAAGAAACGCAAATGGCCATAAATTGGCATTATGCACGTGCCTTGGAGCTAATTGGTGGCTTTTTACATTAATTTGTTGTTAATAACAGTAGCTTTCTTTGACTGATTGAATGAATCAGTGAATAAATGAATGAATGAATGGAAGTAAGTAGCCAGCATTTAGCATTATGCAGATGTCCTGATGCTAACTGGTGGCATTTTGTTTTCATTCATTGTTAGTAACCATAGCTTTCTTTGACTGATTGAATGAATGAATGAAAGTGAAAGAAAGAAAGAGTGAAAGCGGATAGACATTGATTAGCATTATGCAGATGCCCTGATGCTAATTGGTGAGTTTTTGCTTTCTTTCATTGTTAATTACAGTAGCCAAGTCAAGATGGCTATGTTTGACTGATTAAATGAATGAATGAATGAATGAACAAAAGTGAATAGCCACCAATTAGAATTATGTCGTTGCCATGATGCTATTTGGTGGCTTGTTAGCGACATTAGCTTTCTTTGATTGACTGAATAAGTAATTAATTAATCAAAGCACATAAATGAATAAATGAGTGAATGAATGAATTCCTTGTATGTGATCATTCACATACTTGGTCAGTAAATGCGATTCTGATTCTGAATGAAAGCAAATAGCCACCAGTTAGCATTATGTAGCCTTTATGCTTATTGGTAGCTTCAGGCTTCAATTCATCGTTAGCCATCTTAGCATGATGACCTTTGCTTCAATACCTTAGGAGGCCCAACCTTTATATCTTCACTCATTCACATTCACTTCACAGTAGTTTCAGATGATTGGCCTAATAATGAGCCTGAGTTAGCCGGGCTGTAATATCTTGTGTGTTGAAGTCGGAGTAGCAGATATGGTTGCAGGTATGTTGCAGGTATGTCATGTGCGTTGGTTATCTGAACGTATGTGGAACCATCTGGAACTTTATGCTTCAGGCTGGCGAGAGGCAGAAATTCAGGTTCCCAGCTCATGCTGGTCTTATGACTGCCAAAACACTTGCTTGAACTCTTGAGCTATTTTGGTTCCAATAACAACCAAATGACCAGAATTTGGATGGTATGAAACCTTAGACCTACTTAGCGATTTCACCCCTGATGAGATGTGAGTTATTTCTGTTATTTTCCTTCAGTATCGAACTGTGATTGCACATAGGCATCATTAGTGTGTCACTGTGGGAACAAAATGGTAACTGTAATAGAATGGAATGTTCTTAAAAGTAAAAGCAATTTTTGGATCATTTCTATTGGTCACCATGACATTTCCACTTATATCAAAGAAAACTGATGTTTTAATGTTTACATAAAAAAAAAACATCTGACAGGGAATTTGTTCTCAGTTATTCAATCTGACAGATTTCACAGTATCTTCATTGTACTGTAGTGTAAGACAAGTAACTGAATAATAAGGTTATAGTAATTTTCAGTACACAGCTCCGGAAAAAAGAAAGCACTGCGATTTATTTTTCAACCGGCGTTTCTATGAGTGTGACAACCATTCCATGCCAGTGTCTGTCAAACTCCTACACAAGCACCTCATTCTGCTTTATGAGGTATTGATCACCTGAATCGAATCTGGTTTAATGAGGAAATGTATAAAAACACAGCTATTGGACGGCAAATCATTTTTGTTTTGTTGCTGTATTATCACAGAAATTGTATATTTAGTATTTTTTGCCCATTAGTATATCATGAAAGCTATGGATTCTTTCAATGCAGCCGTGCATTTGAACATACAGCAGGAATAGAGAATAAAAATATTGCTTCACGCCTCTCTTGGAAGAGATATTGCCAAGGCTGTTGGACTGTTTTGACTAGCACGGACTGAGATATGGACTGAATGATACCGAACATCTGGTTGCCCCGAGAATGCGGAAATATTTATGAAGGCAGCAGAACTGGGAGGAAAAATATATACAACTATTGCAACTATTGCAAGAACATGTTCTTGCCAATGTATTTCCAAACAGTAGGCTTGGCTGGGTCAAACTCGCCTTCCCCCCAAAAAAGCAGAGGCTTGTATTATAACTGGCTCAGACATAATTCCATTTATCTTCTCGGGACAGTTCCTAATTCAGATTTATTTGCTTTACATAAAGAAATGCAGACTCGTCCACTCCTGCAGGAGTTTAGAGGCACCCAGAGGGGGTCAGCTTCAGATTAAATATGTCACCGCAGGATTTTAGATCATTGGAACATGTTTTCTGTTTCAGTACAAGAGTGAACTCCCAGGGAAGATCCGCCTGGAATCCTGAGACATCATTATAACAGCCAGTCCACACTGAATGTGACGTTCTGTTTCACTTTCAGGTTCTAACCTTTTCGCAGTTTGGTAGGCGAGGAGGAGTTCAGCAGGAGTCAAAAAGCTCCTAACTTAATTTGTTAATGTTAATAGTTATCGTCTATTATTGAAGCATTTCTGTTGGTCTGTGCCAAAACCAATATTTTTCCTGAAGACTTCAATTTCTCTGCACCTTCCTCTGTGTTTATAAATAACAAAAGTGACAGCAGCAACAGAAGCAAATATATGAAATTAGTTACAGGGTTAATTATACTTTTTCTCCAAATTGTTATCTTTAGAATGGGTTTGGTGTAAAATGCTCCATTCTAAAGGAACAGAATTGTTCACAGTGGTGAATGGAACCAAACCTCTTGCTCCCTCACAGAAAGTTGGTTATGAGATTAAATGGTTTTGAGTCCACTGTCTGATGCCTTAGACATTGTTTTATGGTCGATTTGGGAAGGTTTTGGTCTAAAACAGAGTTACATGCAGGGCAACCTGCTTAGAAACCTGATCTAGTTCAGATTCACTATTTTACCATCACCGACACCCACAAAAACACCCACAGAGACACATGGAGTTTCACTGGGGGGCGATAGTAAATGAAATGGCTGGATTTGTGTTGCAGGTGTGTGATTCCATTCATATCCACTGGAAAGAGTTTGTCTAGGCTGAAGCATTTCACACATTTCACAATAAACTCACTCTGAATGACCTCGTTTACATCCTGAATTATGCAGAAATTTAGGACAATAGTAGGAATTCTCTTTTAAAATCTCCATGCAGTTGAAAGCAAGTTTGTGATGCAGTTTGCATGTTTATAAAGTTCTGCATTTGGGGAAAGAGAAGTAAGTAATTTGATTTTGATTACCCTCAGAACTCAGTCTGTATCAGTAAATTCTGATTTCAGTAAACATAAATCATAAATGGTGTAGAACTGGTGTTCACTCTCAGAACTCAGAGTGTATCAGTGGGGGGGGTATTTGCATGTGACACTGTTATTAAACCCCCAGTAGCGTTTTTTTAATTACAGTAACTTTGGTTCTATGCGACACAGGAACACCAAACAAATCTCAGCACCTCAAGCATCAACACAAACCGGGGAAGGTTCCATATAAGGAGCCGTTTTGCTGTATGACGACGATTTACCATTGGTTGTTCTAAGAGTTAAACAATTCCTAGTTATTTCACAAGTAACAGGTATAGGCTGCTTAAAACTCATTACACACCTAAAGTCACTGCTTTGTTTTGCCCCATAGCCCTTCGTGATCCATGACATGAAGTCCCTGGCGGAGGGGGAGCAGTTAATCAACTGCAGGCAGATGCCGCAGCATGGACTCAGCATGACCACGCTCCAGTCCGAGCTGAACTCCGAGGTGGAGCTGCGCTTCTTCCACAGCTGCCAGTCACGCTCGGCCGAGGCCATCAGCGAGGTCACCGAGTTCGCCAAGAACATCCCGGGCTTCGTGACCCTGGACCTGAATGACCAGGTGACGCTCCTCAAGTACGGAGTGATTGAGGTGCTCATCATCATGATGTCGCCGCTCATGAACAAAGATGGCACACTCATCTCATATGGCCAGATCTTCATGACCCGCGAGTTCCTCAAGAGCCTGCGCAAGCCCTTTGGCGAGATGATGGAGCCCAAGTTCGAGTTCTCCGTAAAGTTCAACATGCTGGAGCTGGACGACAGCGACATGGCGCTTTTCCTGGCCGTCATCATCCTCAGTGGAGGTGAGTGGTGGTGGGCAGGAACCAGATTTACTGTGTGGTTAACCAGCACTGTTGCACGACACAGAATACTGCGTCACTGCACCTTCTTTGCAGTATTTATTTATGGAACTTCTCAAATGAATTGGAGCAAATGAAATTAGATTCCATATTGAAGTGAGGTAGAAAGGCAAGTGAGAAAGATAGGCAGGTGAGGTACAGTGAGGTAGAGAGTCAAGTGAGGTACAGTGAGTTAGAGATGTGGGTGAGGTACAGTGAGGTAGAGAGGCGGGTGAGGTACAGTATGGAAGAGAGGCAGGTGAGGTACAGAGGCAGGTGAGGTAGAGAGGCAGATGAGGTACCGTGAGGTAGAGTCGGGTGAGATACAGTGAGGTAGAGAGGCAAGTGACATTAAAATGGGACATTCTCTGTAGAGGGTGGGCTCTTATTTAGATTTATTACATTGATTTACATTTGTCCAACTTTTAAACAGCATATACAGCTTATAACAATGCGACATTCTAATTTATGTTCTGGATTTTTGCCAACACCCAGTAAACATCTATGATTGGTCAAAACACATTTTAATGCATGATTACTGTTTATTTGCTGAGTGTGACATCTTTGAATAGATAGATATATATCCTATATATAATAAACAGTGCAGTATGCAAATAAACAGTAATTGTGCATTAAAATGTGCTATTTTATTTATGTTTAGAGAATCAACGAAACATCTCACTTGTCCAACTTTTCAGCAGTATATACAGCGTATTATAATGCGACATGGATAAAAACTGACCTGCCATATTTTGATTTGTGTTTGGAATCATGTGCCTAAATCAGTGCCCAATAAACATCTGTGATTGGTCAACACACAGGTGATTTGATGCCGGCCTCATTTGCATAGCGCTGGAGTATGTTCTGAAAGTCTTATGACAGTCTGAGTGGGGAAAATTCAGTGGTTAGGTCAAATGTGCTGTTTTGTTTTTTTGTTTTTTTTTTTCTTCTGCTGAGTGTCTTCTGGTCAGCCATGTGATCCGGATCAAGCCTGCTGTCACAAGTGAATGTTGTCAATGTGGTTCAGTGGCTCTTTAAAACACATTCAAATGAAGCCACATGCATATAATGAAGGCTGTCGCTCACTGAGGTTTATGCAAAGTTTCAGAACGTCTTCACAGAGGTGCTTTTAATGATTTTGTCAAAGTATGGCTGATAGCATCTACCTCAAACTGCTTTTCTCTGCAGCTCCACCACAAGCATGTGACTTTTACTCATTCACTCAGCTCTGATGCAATGAGCTCACACGGCACTGAACATACATCGATCGGCCATTATCATTATTGTTTATTGCTTCATCATTAACGAGTCTTCAAAACATCCACGTAGTTATCGCTTAGGTTTATTGGTCACCATTCAATGGCCATTTAAGTGCATCTTACCCTTGAACTTTGATTATTCCAATTGAGATAATGTCTTAGGCGCCTGTGCAAATTGTTTGAAGTCATTTATATCAGAGGTGGGTTTCTTGCTGCCAGCAAAAAAACAGCTGAATATTAGAATAAGTGCAAACAAACAAGAAAGAAGTAAAAAGTATCAAGATTTCTTTTTTCTAAAAAGTAGTCAGAAGAACACAGGTTTGGATCCAGGTTTCTGCTCAGAGCCTCTAGTCATTGGGTGAATTAATAAAATTCCATAATCAACACCTAATTTAATCTACTGCAGAAAAAAGAGCCAAAGCAGGGATTTGATGGCGCTGCAAGTAAAACTGGGCTTCCATGAGGAAAGAGGTCTGGAAATGGTTCAGCGAACACTTTCAGCCACACATAAAACCACCTTTTACTGTATTAACGTCGTTTGTATTTGTTGCACTATAAGTGTTTTAACATTAACGTAACACTTCTGCCCAGCAGTAAACAGCTTTTAAGCATAATTTTCTCAGGTGCCTAAGACTTTTGCACAGTACTGTATGTGAAAAATTAACCTTGAGGCAAACAAAGAACAAAGCAGGAAGGAGTATGAAATATGCTTATGAAAGTTCATTTTCAGTTCACATTCATTTTCTAAATGGGAAATTTTTCACTACTGGTACTTTCTTCCAGTACCTTTTTCCTGATACCTTCTTTTAAATTTCAAATCAACAGTGGGTGTGGCTTAAAGCAGAAATACGTGTAAGGTGCTGAAAGATTTAAAGATTTATAAAGATTTATAAAGATTTTTAAGTGAATCAGTTAAAAATTGTGTTCAATAGATTACACAGGTCAACATTTTTTTTCTAATCATCAGAAACTACAACACACTTTTCTAAACCAGTTTTTCATGCTGATTTCAGATCTGCTTTCAGTATTTTCAGTCACTTCAACAATTTGAATAATATTAGATCTGCCATAGACTTGCATGCAGTTTTTTATTAAACTACAGGCACCAATCAAGGTCCTGTTTTAATATTTTCAGTGTGAAGTCAGACAGGCCACACTGTGGCATAGATATAATGATCAATGTCAGTCAGCTACCACTGTTTCTTCAAAAACACTCAGCATAGGATTATAATGCTAATTATACCAGCTATCATGCAATATAGAACTAGCTTCACTACAAAACCCACAAAATCTCTGATGATTTTGACCTGTTGACCTGTTTTATATTAGTGAATACTTTAAATTTTAAATGTTAAATAAAGGTCATTAAAAAGTGGTGTTCTGCTGTCAGCTTATAAAATCACTTTTGTGTGGATCACTAAAAGAGAGGAAACCCACACCAGCAGGATGTAAAAATGAAATCTCGGATGTAAAATTAAATTTACTTTTGTAAACTGAGAATAGCATATTAATCAAACAGTTATCAAGATGAGGCTGGATTTTTGATGCAATTGATAGTGACAGCATTAAACAGCACGATTACATAAATTAGACAGCCTATAAGAAGCTAGGTTTAGAATCAGAAGGCTTATTGACCCAGCGTTGTTAAGACTGACCACTTGGGTACCGGAAGACATGACATTTTTTAATAAAGTAATTTGGATGTTACCACAAATGGATTGTTCTGAGTATTAGTGGAGCTTTTATTTCACAGCTTGATTTGGTACATGTTAGCTATAATAGCCTCATACAGAACTGTCCAAGTCTTTAGCTTAGCACTCACTATTGAGCACCACCAGTATACTGATCACTGCCTGATCATCTGGAATCATCTGCTCCTGGTTCTTCACTGGTTCAGGACTTCAGTTAGATGGTCTTTGTTCTGCTTGAATGATTCATACGTAGGTCACTGTGTGTCTTAACAAACAAAAACATTCCTCTGAAACTGGTCAGGTTCAGGGACTGGACTGGAAATGAGAGTCTTTGAAAGACCTTTAGGGAGCCTGGAGAGCTGTTCCTCAAGACCACATTAAAATACAAGAAAGCAAAGGAAATCTGAAGAAATGAAGGGTGGTTCAGGACTTGCAAGACTTATTTGTGAAACATCAAATGAATTTTTTTACAAGATATATTGTGTAGGTCCAACTAACTCCTTTGCTGTTGATTCTTGTAGATCGCCCAGGACTGCTGAATGTGAAGCCTATTGAGGAGCTGCAGGAGAACGTCCTCCACTCCATGGAGCTACACCTGAAAATGAACCACCCCGACTCCCACCATCTCTTTGCCAAAGTTCTGCAGAAGATGACGGACCTCCGGCAGCTGGTGGCCCACCACGTTCACTTGATGCAGCTGCTGAAAGAGACAGAGGTGGACATGTGTTTACATCCCCTGCTGCAGGAGATCATGAGGGACTTATATTAGGCCGCAGGCTGGGCCTCCTGAGCCAGAACAGCAGTGATTGTGTTTGGGTTTGAAGCTCTGTGGAGCTGAAGGTTCTCTGTGAAGGAACTGAGCCTCCGCTGACAGCGAGAGAACAATGCAGTGTCATCCGTTTGGCAGCAGGAACTTCATTGTTATTGAACCAGGCTCTCTGGAAGCGGAGGGGTTCTTCCGCAGCACAAATCAGCACAAGCCTATTATGTATTTACACCAAAAAAAAAAACAAAAACGCACATGTATCTGGAGGGAGGCGCCAGAAGACCTGGACCTGTGAAACGGATTTATTTTTTCCAAAGCAGTGCAGCTTAGTTCATATCATTGTTTGCAACTTGCAACCTTTTGAAAAACGTTAATAAAGAGATCATTAAGACTTATTTCCTAAAGCTATTTTTTAGAGGCCAAATAATCCGAAATCTGAATAGATCATCTTTTACTAAATAGATAAAAGAAGTGAGTGTTATCTGTGACAGTTGTGTACATAAGAGAATGTCTTTTCTTGCTTTTATTGTTTTTTTCTTTGTTTAAAAAAAAAAAAAAGGAATTATGTATTTTAATTTTTTGATTCTACAGCACCTCTTCAAAATGTATGTAAATATGACAGACAGATTTTAAATGCCGGCCCCTGAAGAGCAATGGGGTGTTCCCGTACTTGTTTTACATTGAATATGGTAAATAAATATTTTCAAGATACGCTGGTCTGGATTGACTCATTCCAAAAGAGGTTTGAATGAGACGTCACATGTCCACCTTCTCACTTTCCATGTTTCCTCTGTGGCTTGGTACATTTAGTCTTGTTGCACGCAAAGTCATTTCACAGGCATTACATCACTGCCTCGTTGCGTGTCTCCTGAAAACACACCCCGTTGGGATTGTGAAATCTGAACTCCACAGCTCCCTGCGGTTGATACAGATCTGCTGCTCTTAAGATATTAGTTCCAGCTGCAAGACGCACAGCGACGTTTTTGGCACCTGGTGGCGGCTTGTGAAAACTGTTTCATTGATTGCAATGCGGTGGCTGTGACATACAACGGGGCTTTTATTGTCTTCCAGTTAAAGTTGGAGGTCATTTACATAAAATTTTGTACACATTTTGCAGAGTTTCTTTGGAAAAAATTAAAGAGCAGTTCCTACAAACCTGTTTGACTCAGAAACCGAAAATCTCTCAGGGTTAAATAACTGAATGGTATCATCTTTAAAGGAATAGTTTAGGCAAAAATCAACTTCCGTTTATTCCAGATGTATTTGATCAGCTGAGACCTCCAAATTGTGCCTCTTCAGTAGCTTCAGAACTGGAGTTCTTCATTAAGGTGGAGCACACTACGCTAAAACATTTGTAATTCATTATTAATATCAGATACTATTTATTTAGTGTGCATGTGTGTAGTAGTGGTTTCTTAGTCGTGTAATCAAGCTAACACTGGCAAGTTTGTTGCAGGACTGTACTGGTTAGGTTTTTGAGGCAAGACACATATGCATAATCCCAGAAGTTGAACTAACACAAAACAAAACAGAAAAACGAACAAAGGGTAACAATACCTCTCCAGATGATTCAGAATGCAGCAGCACAGCTGGTCTTCAATACAGTAAAATTCTGACAAACCACTCCACTGGTGCAGACCTTCTCTGGGTTCCTGTGGTTCTCCATTAAAACCTGCTATAGAGTCAAAATTAGAGCATCAAACACAACCCAACTTCTTTTCAGAGGTCCAAGACCTGCATCGGCATCAAAGTGGTGAAACAAACTTCCTCACATCATCTTCATGTCATAACTTCATGTCATGAACTAGCTGAACTAACTTCATAAATACTTCAGAGGTTTAAATAACTTAAACCTCTTCTGTGTGTGTGATCTTAGAGGGTTGTGATGGACTAACTCAATCTCTGATAGAGTCATAGTCCACTAGCAGCTCTTTATTTTAAGCCTGGGTTTACTAGTGTGAGGGACATGTTTTTGGTGGACCACAAAGCACCCATGTATGTCACTCTGGACAAGAGCTTCTGCCATATACTCAAAATGTAAATGAAAATGTAAATGTAATGTGAAACACGAGACATTCCATTGTGTTGAAACAAAGACACAAGCAAGGCACAGTAACTAAGGATACGCACATTAACCCAGCAGTACACTGTAAATTTCACAGACAATCCACAAACACAGACTAAAACACAGGGGTTTATATACTAATCAGACAAAGGGAATACAAATATAGACAAAAAATAGGGACTTGGTAGGGGCCCATGTTACAAGGAACTGCCAAGTAAGACCGGTCGATGAATCATTTTTGTATTGAAATCGCAATTTTGAAAGAGCTGGAAATTCATTTACAGCACTATGAAAAGGCCTTAAGCTACCCCTCATTTTTTTCTGTTTTGCTTACAAAGATCCAGACTTTCATGTAGTTTTAATGTAGTCTTAAGAAACAGTTCTCCAGGCTTACTGAATAAAGAAACAGGAGCAGATGATTCCAGGCGATCAGGCGGTGATCAGTATACCAGAGGTGCTGAATGCTGAATGCTGAGTGGTTGCAGCTTGGCTCCTTGTATCTTTGTTCCCATTTCTTTCATTTAAGCAGGGCTCCAGTCAAAATAAAAAAACAAATTATTTTTTAGGAGGCAAAATGTGATATAAATAAATATATATTGTCACAGCACATTTCGTCTCCAGTCTTACCCCATGTAAAGAGCGTTAAAAAGAAACAAGAAATCAGACATAGACTAAATTGTTGCCGAAGTTAAAGACAGTAGTTAATGTTTATTCTTCCTATATTTTAGAATGCGCTCTGCAATAGCTTTGATGCTAAGCTATCAAAGCCAGGCCGTGCAAATCATTTCAAACAAAACTCTATGTCAACACTGCTCTCGATGTGTCGATGTGTCAGTGGTGAATGAGTTGGTTCTTTGACTTTATCTTTGTGGATAAAGATGCCTCACACACGTTCTGCTTGGGGACTGTACGCTCTAAACCAGACGCTGAGGGATTACATAGGTAAGGCTGAACAATTGCTTAGAATATATTTGGCCATTTTAAAATCCCGCTTTATAAACCTTAACCTTAAGCCATGCTAAGCTATCAAAACTATGCATTCCTATGTTCAAGTCAGCCCCCAAACAACATTTTGGCTAAACATATGCACTAACTATTAAGATTGCTGTTAGCTCTTTAGATGTGATGTGTGCTAGTTTGGTAACAGATGCTGAACCGGCATCATATGGTCAAAACTACCACTGTGAAGGTTTAATAATCCCTTCTGAGTGGACAGTCAAGGTGACAGTCAAGTAGCGGAGCGTGTTATCCGACCAGTGTTGGGCACGTACCTTTAAAAAAGTAATTAGTTATAGTTACTAGTTACTTCTCACAAAAAGTAACTGAGT
>JBBJLR010000139.1:8148778-8159501 GCA_037577145.1 Brachypetersius gabonensis | reverse complement strand
TGTAGGAGTTGAGAAACCCGTTCTCAAAGACTTACTTTTAGTCATTATTTGGGTAGCACACATATTCTGAATGCCGTCGCCAGAATTCAAATGAGCCATTTTAATCTAGATTAATTCCAAGATTACAGTGAGATTAATCTAGATGAAAAAAATTTATCTATGCCCACCACTAATATGTATCTATCTATCTATATATATATACTTGCAACTCATCATCAAAGTTGCAAGTATATATGCAAAGTTGCAAGAATATCATCAAAGAGTTTATTTAATTCAATTCAAAAAACAGAATATTTATATAGATTCATTACCTTGGACGTCATTGGGTCTATTTTGTAGGGGGGGCTGAAGCACTTCACAAATAGAAACAAGACTATGACTTGAAATGAAAAATAATAAGTCTAGCTATCATTATTGAATTAAAATGATGTAATGGCTGTTGAAGCTGCTGTAGGTAGCAGGCGGGCATTAGGACATTTCTCTTGTAGCAATGGTTGTACTCAGTTCAACAGAACAATACTATGAGTAAGTGTCAATGACTGTTCATTGCTTAACTTATGTTTCTTGTGAAAGGAAGTGAAAGGAAAAGTTTTAGCCCTCTATACACACTAATTCCTTCCTACAACTCTGGGGCCTAAGCTTTCTTCCAAACCTAGTGACGTCCCTGTTCATTACACAGTGATTTATTTTAAGTTTAGCTGATTATGGCCTACTACAGGTAATGAAAGATAGATCTAGTACAATGATGTTGTAATACAGTACTGTTATATTTTCTTTCAGCTTTACTAATGTGTTCAGCAATGACATCAATGCTAAATTAGTTCATCTAATACTGTGATGTATTTGATTTATCAAATATCTTGATAGTTATTTTTATTAGTCCAACACCTTGAATACTGGAACATACTGTATGAACAAAAGTACTGGGACGCCTTACCATTCCACCAGCAGGATGTTTCATGGAACTGCATTCAGACTTTAATATGGAGTTGACCCGACCACAGCCCACTTTGCAGCTATAACAGCTTTCACTCTCCTTGGAAGGCTTTTGGAGATTAAGTGGGAATTTGTGTCCGTTCATTCTGTAAAGAATTTATGAGGTCAGACACAGATGTTGGATGAGAAGTCGTGGCTCGCAGTCTCTGTTCCAGTTCATCCCAAAGGTGTTGGATGGGGTTGAGCTCGGGGTTGAGCTCAGGGCTCAGCGTGGCCGGTGGCGTTTCTCCACACCGAACTCATCCAGCCATGTTTTTATGGAGCTTGTTTTAGGTGCTGAGGCACAGTCATGCTGGAACAGAGAGGTTCTTCCCCAAACTGGGTCCACAAAGTTGGGAGCATGGCTTGGTCCAAAATGTCTTGGTCTGTTTAAGCATTAATATTGTCCTTTACTGGAAGTAAGGGGTCCAAACTGTGAAAAGGTGGTCTGTCCCAAGACTTTTGTCCACGTAAGTCGTAGGAACCAAACATGCAGCGGTGAAACGTGGCGGTCTGTTTTCGTGGTGACACCGATACTGCAGGTTAGTTTAGCATGTTCTGAAGTGCCCGATAGAGTGATGTGTGGATTTAAAATGTGAATTTGTGAGGGTTTATTAGAGAAACGTGTATGAATGATGTCCCTTAAATCCTCTGATGATCAGTTTGAATCCTTTTCCTGGCTGTTTTTTCTTGGCAGCTCCTCTGAGGAAAGTTTCCTCCAGCAAAACATCTCCTGATGGTTGAATCATTTCTGAATATTATATCTTTTTGTTTTCTGAGAGTTTTTTTATTCTGTCACCTGCTGCCGGACAGTAAGACCCTTTAAAATGTTTCCATTTCTGTTTTCGTTCTTCAGTAAAAAACTGGTGCATATTTCAAAATGGGTAAAATATCAGGCTGTTGTGATTTTGCTGCCACATATTGTGATTGTGATGCCTTTAAAGATAAGATGGAAAGTTAAGAGCCCATATAATCACTTTCCTGAAATTTAAAAAAAGTCTGGCAATATTGTTTCAAAAGATAAATTTACTCCCCATCCATACAGTCCGTATGTGGAAAATGAGATACAATAATTTTCAAATTAGTTTTTGTGATGTGACAAAACCAACATATTTAAATATCGTCCTATTCTGACAAAAGTAGTTTAGCTCTGCCCATTCATGCACAGATTCACCAACACCTTGAAACTAGACTTTTGTTGGATCACATGAAGACCTTGATTCATCAGATCACCCAGTAACTCGTTTGCATTTTGCGTATACTGTGATATCAGTATTGCTGATACCGATATAACAGTAACGATTAACAACATCTCAGGGAAGTGTGTGTAGAGGAGGAGAATTTTTTATTTTTCTTAGTTTTCTTTATTTTTGTTATTCTAATGTTGGAAATGAATTCTTCCATACCACCTGTGTTCATGTCCAAATGTTGTAGACACTTGTCAGTATAACATTTAGTCAGTTGTAATAGGGGACATTTGACTCCCCTTTGCTGCATAACAGTCCTCCTGGAAGGCTTTAGAGAATCACAGTGCTTTTCTATACACATGATATACCAAAGGGATCCAAAGGTCAGGTCCTGGAGGGTCAGTGTCCAGCACAGTTTAGTCATTTACTTCCTCAAACACATCTGGACCAACTCACCTGTGAAATGCTAGGAGTAGTGAGTGTGCTTGAGGACGAGATGCACCACACTGGATACCAGACCTCCAGGATTGGAGAAGATCTCTCGTATGACAATATGACTTTGTTCTCACAATCTAACACTTGTGTCACCCAATGGTTCACCCTAAAGTAGCTGTATTCATTAATTTATACATATTGTATGCTGAGGCTATAAATATTTGAGAATAAAGTGTTTGTCCTCTGGTTAAAAGAACCCAAGCAGCTCTTTTTGAAGGTTCTTTTGCTCTGAGGAAGGGGGTTCAGTATAGGAACTTCATTTTAGATGAAAAAAAGAACATTTATTTCATAAGTAAAAAAAGATTGGTTGACACTTTAACTCCGGTTGTTGGTTTGTCCATCATGTTTTTACATTTATTTTTAGGTACATAATTACATGAAAAGTTGAGTTTCCTAGTAGGTGCCAAGCTCTCAGCAGAACAGGAGGATGAGATTCAAATATGCTTCACCTTTAAATAATGTAACAGTTACTTTTTGTTCTCTGCAGAGATGGAGGCGGTGTTCCAGGCCCCAAAACGAAGGCCGAAGGTTTATGAATCGTTTGAGAGCCCGTTGCCTGTTCTGTTCACCAAAGAGGCTCCCCAGCCTCAGAAGAGCTTAATATATAAAGCTGAAATCATTAACCAGCATATTATAGTCAGACATCCTGACCATATCCAAGCTCTGTATGGACAGGTAAGGTTGTATTTTCTTTTTTCAGTAATTTAACCAGGCGAACAAGGTCTTGCTGACGTTTCTTGTTCAGGAAAAATGACTTGGAGTTATTTCATATTCTGTGTCTGTTAAATCCAATTCTGTGATTTAATACTGAGATTTGCTTTTGAGATTTTATACTTTTGTCTTTTTTAGGGTTATTTTGGGAAAGGAATTCTCTCAAGAAGCAGACCGGAGCACAGCATTTCGCAGCAATGGGAATGTGCGTATTTATTATAAATGTACAGCTGGAAAAAAAAGAGACTCCTGCAAAAATGTTCAGTTTCTCAGGTTTTATCTTTTATAGGTGCAAGTACTGAACTGAACAGCTTTGCCTTAGTTTTTAAGAACTGCTGACAATATTTCACCTAATTTCCAAATAAAAATATTCTTTAAAGCATACTTTTAAAATAAATGACAAAACATAAGAATAAAAGAAGTGATTCAGTGTTTAGAGAGCTTGAAAAATCAAAGGAAACAAATCTCTTGTTCGCTCAAAATGGCAGTAATTACCTTTGACAAACTTCTATTAATTTATTTTATTTTTCTTGTCTTTGTCTAGACGTAGGTGACAAATGTTTACCTGTTATCACCTTGTCAACGTAAGTAGTTTGTAGCTTTATAATTGACTATTTTGTATTGTACTGTTTATGCATTATTTCAGTTCTCATGAAGTGAAAGATGAATTCGTAAAACCTACTTAGAATGCATTTAGTATTGAAAAGAATCATTTACTGCAATTTAATCTAAAAATTGTATATACATTGCATTTTCTTTTGGTATAGGAAAATAAAAAGTGGTATTATGCCATCCCTGAATGTGATTGGCAAGAATAGGGCTGGATCTGAATCATCGTTTATGTAGTTTCACTGTGATTTAGTTCATCAGTAAATGACAAGTAGACCAATTCATGTTCTGTTTCTTGTGTACCAGATACGAAAAGCGTTTGAAATGGGCCCACGCTGCTCTCTTAGCTCAGGAATTAGATGAAGAGGTTGTCGGTCAGATACTGCAAAAGCTGACACATCCTGTTGAACTGAATCGGCGAGAAGAACATGACGGACGAGGTAACCATCAGGAAAGTCCAGAATTGGGAGTGACTCGGGTGCCATCTTCAGATCAAGACTGTGAGGATCAGCTGAAGGAGTCTGTGGTAGATGGTAAAGGCGGAGCTGATGATGGAAAGAACTTGGAAAACCATGAAGTAAAGAGACCTCGTAGACAAGGAGATCCTCTATATGACCCTTTATCTGAACTCTATCCTCACGAACCTGAACGAATTGATCCGAATGCACTTTCCAAGGTCAAGTGCGAAAGGCATGACGACTGGATCGTTCACTGTGGGTGCAAACTGGACGAGAGCCAAATGATGGGTGTTCTGTTCAAGCCTAGCACAGAAGACAGTGATCCTCCTTTGGATTATGGATATGTTCTGGTGGAGGAACCCTGTGAAGAAGACAATGGAGATCCTAATCAGGTTGACAAAATAAATACAAACATGATAATATAAGGTACCAGGATGCTGCCTCCAACTGCCAGGTTATTAAGTTGGCTCATCAAAGCCATTGCAGACACCTAGCAGCACATTAGCAACCACCTAGAAAAACACCTCAAACACAGTGAAGTACACCAGCTACCTCTGAAAAACCTGACTTACAGCCTTTGCATACCTGGAACCCCCCAGATGACACAGCAACCACCTAACAACACCCTAATAACCACCTCCAATTCTGTAGTAACCGAACAGTAGCGACACCGTAGCGAATGTACAAGATTAGCAACCACATGGAAAATCATAACCGTTGTTAAAACAACTTGAAAAGGGAAATGACTTCAAATAACTGCATAAACATCCAGATACCTTCAGCCTTTCAGTACTGAATAAACACAAGTAATTGTGACTGCTTTACATTTAAAACCTTCCCTTTCTTCTTGCTTTGGTAGACAGTTTCCATGCAATTACAGTATGTTTTGAGTCCCTTATTTCTTCATATTTTACTTGCAGAAATCCAGACTTTCTCGTATTTTTAATGTGGTCTTGAGGAATAGTTCTCCAGGCTTCCTGAAGGACTTTCAAAGACTCATTTCCGGTCCAGTCCAGACAGTCTGACAGACAGAAAATAGTGTTTTTGCACCAACAAAGTGATTCGAAGCAAAATGTAAAGAAATGAGGGGTGACTCAAGACTTGCACTGTACTGTGTATAATTAAATACTTGTAAGGGTTAAATAGAAAACTACTTGCAGTCAGTTATTAAGTTATGCAGAGGTTCTGATTAGTTAAAAAGTAATGCACAAGTGCTGCTTGGACACTGATAAGTAATTAGGTAAAGCATTGCAAAGCACTTTAAAGAACAAAGCAAACTTACTACTGTAGTAATTTTTAAAAGGCTGTAAAATGATAATCTATGGTGGATGAAAGTCTTTGTTTTACTCTTTTTTTATATGTTCAAGTCCAGGCCAGCCCAATTGGTTTGCAGAATCAACCCTTTTAACATGATGGAGCACCTACAGCTAAGTTATGAAGAGGTAACACTGTTCTTTAATATTCGCCGGTCACGTACAGCTGCATCTTGTAACAGGCCCCTGCTGCACTATGCCATTAGTGACCTGCTACTATTAGGTTGATTTATTTTCTTGTCAAGGTGCTGACATGATTAATACTTCACTTTAGCTGTATTGCCACAGCTGGATTTGATAGAAGGAATCTGACTCTTGGAGCCAGTAAAAACATTTGACGAAGCTGTGAAAATGTTCAGCTATGCCCCTTTTCCCCTCAAGCTAATATTAACACAAGCCTCCCTTAAGGAAGAACATGCTGGTTTTAATATCCCAGCTGATGAATTTGTATAAGCCCAATTAATTACAGACAGAATAGACCCAGGAGTGCAGCCGGAGGATCTCAAAAGACGGTTGAAATGAATGTGTGCAATTTTATGTCTGGTTATCTACCGTCCCTGCTGTAGCTTTCAGCTTCCTGTGAATTGCACTGCTGTTAATTGATCATGAATAGGCCCAGAAATAATCATCATATTGAACTTTGTGGAATTCTCAGAAATCCCAAAGTGAACCCTCTTTCACAAATATAAACCACCTGGGAAAGCAGAAAGTGGAGATTACGTACAATTTGTCAAGAAAACATTTTAACGCACTTAACTCACTCGTCTTTTGTTTTGCAGGCGTTCTTTCTGGTTTTTGCACTGGGGTGCCTGTCAGTTTACCATGAAGAGGTACCGTTCTCATACCATGTGAAGTATGGATAGTTTATGTCCACTGCTATTAAGAAATCTTTTTGTAATTGTAGAATTGCAAATGCTTTCTTTGTGTTCTTCAGGAACCCCTGTCAGTCCTTCAGCTCTGGCAGATGTTCTGTGCAATGCAGCCCAACTTTGAGGCCACCTATGCAGCTTACCACTATTTCCGCAGTAAAGGATGGGTACCGAAGCCTGGGATTAAATACGGAACGGATTTAAGTAAGAAGAGCTCAGCTGCATTTGAAGCACCGTCCACTATAGTTCAGTAATGTGCAAAAAGACAGTTTGTTCCCTCGCTTCTTTTACACATTTTCGTTTAAGCTACATTCTCATTCTGGGACTGAACTGGCACAGATTCAAACCGAATATAACACGGGTCAGATTTGTCAGGGAGGTGTGTTCATGCTGATGCCCTGTTATACCATGCCTTCAGTTCACACCATGATTATTAGAACACAATAGAGAAAAACACACCTGATAGTGATTCTGATAGCGTTCTTATTGAATTCCGCTAGCAGTACTGGACACCAAAACTTCTTACTAGCACTGAATTCTGTTGAATTCTGTCTTCTTTTTTTTTTTAGTTCCCAAAAATCATTAGGCTTCTTTATCAATTTTAAAGCACTTTCTCATCTTCCCAAAAGCCTTTAACTTACTACTTCAAGTAAAACGACTTCGGGTTCCTTGAAAGGCACTATATAAATCAAGGTACTATTGTTGTTGTTGTTGTTATTATTGTTATTATTACTCCCCACTGCTAATGACTGATAGGGGTCACTAACAAAGACAAATCTGAACTATCAATACAGATAGATATGACCTGAGAAAGACAAAATCCTAATGAAACCATAATATGAACCTAATCTAAATTCAGTCCCTGGTCTTGGAACACCCCTTTTTTTCTGCTCCAAGCATACAAGACATGTCTGATAATTAGCAGGAGTTAATTGAGTTTCAACAGGGTGTGTTATTAGAGCATGGAAAACACTAATGTTTGCAGAAAGACTCCAGGACCAGAAGTGGGACAGACCTCTCATCGTAGGTGTATTTGTTTCTTCGATGTTGAACCTGATGGCACTGATTGCAATCAATGAGAGAGAATTTCCGATTGGTTTAAGTAGCACTGGAGGATGACAGGTGAATAATTCAGATGGATTAAGCATTCCCTTCCTTTATCCCATTACCTGTTCCCCCACTGTCTTGATGTCAGGGCCAGGAAACTGACTCTTGGCAGTGAACTTGTAGAGCACGAGTCTGAAATCATTGCCACTAGGCCACCACACTCTGGACACACGATTCTCGTGCCTTGGGTGGTATTGAGTTACGTCTTTTCTCTTCCAGCGGCAGTACTCAGATTTTCTTTAATGTTTTGGTTTCTCCAACAGTGCTGTATCGGAAAGGACCACCCTTTTATCATGCAAGGTTAGTGCTGGTTTAGTAACAGGCTGTCATTTTGGAGCCTGTACTGTTATATCTTATACCTGGGATTTAGAGACAAATTCAGTGCAGATTGTTCAGCATCTGTTAAATAAGCCTAGAGTGAAAGAAATCTGTGTAATCCAACTAAAACATGCAAGCAGAAAACAGTAAAAACATGAGATAGCTGTTCCAGTTTGGACTTCTGTTAGGACGGTTTACACAACATGATCCTTCTAACTGCCGTTTAATGTCAGTACGCCTGATTCTTTACTGCACAGATCAGGAACAATATTAAAACCACTGACCGCTGAAGTGAATTGCATTGATTATCCGGATATAGTGACTCCTGTCAAGAGGGATATTAGGCAGCGAGTGAACAGTCAGTTCTTGATGTTGATGTTGGAAGCAGTCAGGCCACTTTGTCTGGTCCCACAGAAGATCTGCTGTAGAACAAACTGCTGAAGAAGTTCATGCTGCTTTGATAGAAATGGGTCAGAACACACAGTGCACCCACAGAGTGTTTGAAGAAGGCCTGTTCTGATGAATCATGTTTTCTTCTACTGTGGTGGTGGACTAGTGAATATGATACATTCCTTTGGACCAAGAGGTCACGGGTTCGAATCCTACCTTCGGCATACCACCCAAGTTGCTCCAGGGAGTTAGAGAATGGAAGTCTCTTTGCATAAAAGCGTCTAATAAATGCAGTAAATGTAAATGCATCAATAAACTACGAAAGAGATGAACCCGGATGCGCTATGTGAAGAAGGTGAGGTGCTGGAGGCAGTGTGATGTTCTGCTGGAGAACCTTGGGTTCTGCATTCATGTGTTACTTTAACACCTAAACACTGCAGACCAAGTTCAGCCTTCACGGAACCGCTGTTCCTATCGGGATTTCCTCGTTCAGCAGGATGATCCAAACTGGTCAGAAACAGCTGCCTCCAAATTCTCCAGATCTTAATATAAACTAATACAATCCATGAAGACCTCACTTTACAGCTTGCAAGACTTAAAGGATCTGCTGGTGCAGAGCCAGACCTTCAGAGGCCTTGATGAGAATAAGCAGGACCAACAAAATATTGTGCATGTGGTTTTAATGTTGTTGCTGATTGGTGTAGTTGTGAGGCATTTTGCAGGAATTTGCACAAAAGGTTTCACTTGTCTGTGTTAATGTGCAGCTATTCTGTCGTGGTGGAGAGAGTCAGCGAGTCTTTCCAAGGTGCTGCGCTGAGGCCCTTTAGTTGGAGGTCTTTCGCCGCCTTGAGTAGAATCACTGGTAACGTCTCAAAGGTAAGACCCATCTTGACTTAACTTGACTTGAATATATAGAAAACACCAAAAGGCAGAACTCTTCATTCTTACAGACTTAGGATCATGTCTTCAAGCACTGGAATTTCTAAAGACTGATCGGTCCATGATAGTCTGTGTTTAACAGAACTTTTAAAAAGCCAAAATCAGAATAATGTTTCCTGTTGGATCCCAGGCCATGTCATGAGAGGCCAAGTCATGAGAAAGCAGAGTGTAGCTAAAAGAGCCCCTGATGCATATATTTTGCATATTTCATATTTAGATTTAAGATCTTTTAATGCAATCCTCCATGTTGGTGAGGGCAGATCACAGCCCGCAGTCCCGCCCCCTGCTAAGCAGCAGCCAATTGTAATCACTGGGCGTGGCCAATTAGCATATCTTCTAAACGTTCACTCAGAGACTTGGGACTTGACTTGGACTTGGTAAAAATGACTTGTGAACGTCTCTGGAAGAACCCCAGTCCTATCAGTTCTGTAATACAGTTGTGCAGTGAAACATATTTTACTCTGTTGCTTTGCTCTGAGTAGCACGAGGTGATGATTTCACTGCCAAAGTAGTAAGGTGTTTTAATAAGGTGCCACAACATGAAGTTTTGGACTTTTTATCAAATATTGATTTGAAGAATCTTATTTGCATTTTGTTTTACTTCAGTCTCTTTTCGTCATGACAGAGCCATTGTTGCTGTTCTGGCATTAAACCTAAATCTATTACTACTGTGGTATGTTTGACCAACGTTCTTTATAATTTTTATGCAGGAGCTGATGCTGTGTTATGTAATCATGCCATCGGATCTTAAAAAAGAGGACCTTTCTTCACCAGACGTCTTAAGGAGGGTTAAAGTTCAGGTCAGATGTTTCCCTCTGCTTTAGCTTTCATTAATATATTTATTTCCAGCTGTCTTTCTGACTTTCTGGCCCTTTGTTTGGGGTGTATTTTGTTACAGGAGCTCATAGTGAGCAGGTGGATATCTTCACGTGAAAGAACGGAACAGGATGAGATTTAGAGCGTCATGGAATTTTGATTTTGTTGTACACATAATATATTGGGTTGGTAATAAACATTTCACATGTATTTAATTGATGAAATTTCCTTGCATTTTGTTTCTTTGGACAATAACTGTGGAAGACATTGAGTAAAGTGATAGTCGTCAAGTGTACAAATTGAACAGGGTGTGGTCTTAGACAATGCAGTGAACCTTATGCGGGGCTTAACTCATTGTGTGTGGGCAAGAATACATTCACATAAAGATACGGACATGAGGGTGTAAAAAAGATACACAACTATTTATTAAAACATGTTTATATAAGATCTAACAGTGGCGTTCTGTAACGGTGGGTCTAACAGTGGTGTTCTGTAACGGTGGATCTAACAGTGGTGTTCTGTAACGGTGGATCTAA
>JBBJLR010000139.1:8124425-8141416 GCA_037577145.1 Brachypetersius gabonensis | reverse complement strand
GTGTGCTGGAGGTGGGATTCGAACCTGTGACCTTTTGGTCCGGAGGCAAGTATCCTACCACTAGGCCACCACCACCACATGTATATACTTGGTATCGGATCGATACCAAATTTTGTAGTATCGCACACCGCTATTGTGCACTGGGACACAGTCATGCTGGAATAGAAAAGGTTCTTCTGTGTCCACAAAGCTGGAAGCATATCTTGGTCTACTGAAGCATTAAGATTATCCTTCACGAGAAGTAAGGGGCCCAAATCGCAGCAGCAGTAGGAGCCGAAACTGTCTTGTCCTGTTGTTACTGTCCCGAGCCACTCGCTAACTGTCCCGAACCACTCGCCCACTGTCCCGAGACACTCGCCCACTGTCCCGAGACACTCGCCCACTGTCCCGAGACACTCGCCCACTGTGCCGAGACACTCGCTAACTGTCCCGAGCCACTCGCCCACTGTCCCGAACCACTCGCCCACTGTCCCGAACCACTCGCCCACTGCCCCGAGCCACTCAAACACTGTCGAGGAGACACTGGCTACCTATCACGAACCTGTAAAACAGGTGTGTCCCAATACTTTAGTCCAGCATGTGTAGCTTTGTTACCTGTAGAGTTCGATAGTCCGACGTGCAGCTCCGAGTCGTGCCCTTCTCTGGAGAGAGGAAAAGGAGTGTCAGGAGCGTAAAGACAGTGAGATCCTCTCAGAACTCCAGTGTGGGTCCGAACTCACCCCAGACAGGCCGGTCCGAGGCTGGCTCCGATCAACAAGGCTCGGGGAGCCGAGTGCCCACTGGCCCACGGACACGGAACCGAGACCGGCGCGTCCAGCAGCCTCTGCCCCGGAGAACCCCCACACACCGGACACAAACCTTTCCGAGCGCGGTCCGGTCCAGAGAACCGGGCCAGCGTGGCGTCTCCATCCGAAAACGTGTAAATATCCCTCCCGCAGTGCCTGAACTTTACCACAGTCCGGTCCATCCGAACTCGCCATGCAACATCACCGTGTCGTTTTCATACCAGTACAGCTGTGTGCCCCGCCCTCCTGCGCTATGATTGACTACCAGCGCGTGTTTACAACCCGCTAGCCAATCCTAGCGCACGACGTCCGATTTATGAACCAATTGTGGTGGAAGAAGGCGGGACGCGCTTCAAAACAGGTGGAAAAAATGAAAATCTTCTCAGAATAGAGTTTAAATGTCTGTTGCTCAGTATATATATTTTTTTATAACCTTATACCCCCCACGACACACACGCACACCAGCTGGATGTTCTCCTTTTTCAGTTCTTTCAATACTTTTAGAGACTTAAGATTTTTAATTGATCTATTTTTATTTTAAATGTATACTTGCCCTTGTATCCACTTACCTTTTTGATGGATAATGTATTAGACACTTCTTTTATTCCCAATTTTATAGAATACTCCTCCGAAAGTTGTATTTTACTCACTAAATTTGTAGTTAATTGTGTAATACCTTGTTATACACTTCTAAATGTTTTCTCTTTTAAATATGTGCAATTCTCTTTTTTGTATTTACACTTCTCTTTTAAATATACACTGTTATTTTGTCTCTAAGTGTATGAAAATGATACATTATATAATAATGATGTATTCCTAACACAAATCTATATATAGTAAACTGATCATAAATGTATTGTTGGGCGTCCCAAAACTTTTGTCCATGTACTGTATTTCTACCAGGTTGCTCATGTAATGCGGAACCAATGAGCTCGCCGTCCTCTGTTGAATGGAGGGATGGGGTTGACTGTGGCACAGAAGTTAAAGTAAAAGGAGGCCGAATAAAGATGTAAATGTGAGAGAATAAGGGAAGAAAAATGTCTACAAAACAGGTGACCTGCAGGTAAGGGAGCCCGGTTCCATCCGGATCGGGTCCTGGAGGCCCTGTGGTTCTGTTTCTGGTCTCATTGATTGTCTGGGATTGTGTTAGCAATGCAGGCTAACTGGGCTCGCTGCGTTTGTTTGTGTTTTTGTGTTTCTTTACTGTTTTAAAGTTACAGATTTCTCCGATTGGGCTCCAAAACAAAACCTAAACACACTGCATCGCTCCGGTCTGTGGCAGTTTTCCAGAAAGAGCCGTTCGACTGCAAACAGGAGGTTTATCTGTAGCCCCTCAGAGAGGGAGCTGTGCGTTTACCTTACGACTCTGTTTTACTGAATAAAGAGAATACACTTATTTTCAGTCAGTTTGAGTCCTCACAACGCCCCTAAACCGAGATCAGATGATCAGAGGAGCTGGATGTTCTCCAGGGCTAGCGAGTTAACCTGTAAAAAGGTTGTAAACGCCCTGTAAACGCCATACCGCGATATTCACACCTTTCTTTTCTCTCCTATGGATGTCTTTCAATCTTGTTTTATTTTGTGACTAAGTCAGCAACCACACTATTGTTATTCTTAAGTTTTATTATTATTAGTCTGATTGCACAAACAATCACTATTATTCTTCTTAAGTTTTGTTGTTAGTGTGATTGTTTACTCAAGTTTTATTATTATTTTGTATTCCCCCATGTTTGGTGAAATGTTTGGCAAAGTTCATAAATCAAATTTTAATAAAAAGTATAAACTTATTTTCAGTCAGTTTGAGTCGTCATACAGACCCCAAACCCTGTTCTCCAGGGCTGGTCGAGTTAACTTGTATACTGATATACCGCGAAGTTTATTTCAGTCTTATTTATTTACTGTGATTGAGTCAGCAATCACACTATTCTTGTTCTTAATTTTAATTCCAGTCATTTTTGGTGCTACTTCTCGTCGAAGCCCGTAATGAATATCTGATGTGTTGCTCTTGTATGCACTCTTTATACACTGCTGTTCTTTAGTAGAACTGAACGATATATCGCCTGTTAATCATTATTACCATATCGGTCTTTGCAATGTCGATTGCAGCAGGCGACAATATGCTAATGAGTCTCGAATCAATCACATTGTTTCTGACAAGGTGACCAATCAAAGCTCCAGGTGAGTTACTGGGTGTTCTAAAGAATCGAGAGCTTCATGTATTCCAACAAAAGTGAAATTATTGCACCAGCAGTCACGCCACTGTTCTTCTTGAGTTCCATTTTATTATTATTGTTTTTATTACCAGCTGCGCGGCTTCTCACTGGAGCTTGTGTGGAATTTTGAACCCACTCCAGCAACAAATCTTTCATTAATTAATTACCATAGTTTTTAGTTTATTTGTAACTTTATTATCAGTTGATCAGGAGCCAAGTATTGACCATTTAAAAATAGTTAAGAGACTTCTGTAGTATATGAAGAGTGAAAGAAAATGGTGGAGTCACCTTTAAAATGTGTATTGAAGAGAGACTCTGTTATGTCAGGTATAAGGATGCTGGGGGCAGAAAAAAAGCTCAATTCAGTTATATTAAATGATGTGTGCCACTGTTTGTTGTGGATTAATCACAAGTTTTCTTCCTTTAAACGTGTTAAGACTACTGCCACTCTCACCCATAAATGGCTTGGTGAGAGCTGGTTTGTTGGATGAGCACCAGCAGACTTTTGTTTTTAATGTTGAAAGGTAGTTGGGGTTGCATTTCCAACATGCTTCTTTTCTTCCTACCCCCATGCAGATACTTTATTCATGGCGTTTGTCGAGAGGGGAACAGGTGCATGTTCTCACATGATCTGGCAACCAGCAAGCCCTCAACAATATGTAAATTTTACCAGAGAGGTGTGTGTGCTTACGGTGACAGATGCAGGTAAGAATTCCATATTTTTCGTCTGCACTAAAGGTGTGCTGCTGAAATCCTGTGTACGATTTCAGAAGAGTTTTATAATTGTTTTGCATTCTGTATCAATATATAGTACATCAGACGATCGATAGCAGAATAAAGATTACCAGGCAGTTTATTGTGGCAGTATAAATGAATAAATAATTCTGCACTAAAAGTGTGCTGCTGGAATCCTGCGTACGATTTCGGAATAGTTTTATAGTTGTTTTGCATTCTGTAAAAGTCTCTTTTTTGTCTGCGTTTCAGATATGACCACATCAAACCAGGACGGGGAGGTGGACCACCTGTGGACCACACAAACAGAGCCAGCAGTGCAGGACCATCTGTCCCAGTACCAGGACCTCCACCTCCACCAAGTACAAGCAGAAACACTAAGAAAGCATTAGTGTTGAGAGACAGAGGTAGGACCAAACTACATTATCTTAAAGGCACAGTTACGTTATTCTCAAAGCAGAGATAATTATTCATCTTTTTGGCAGTGCTTTTAGAAGGTACTCCATATGAAAAACAGTATGCCTGACCATCAGGGATTTTTCAAATTCAAGCATTAAGATTGTCCTTAAGATTGTCCTTAAGATTGTCCTTAACAGTGGTGTGCCAATATGTTTGTCCATATAGTGTCCACTGCAGAGGATCATATTGCAGTTGCATTACTTGTAACCTAAATTGGCTCTGGGTGTATTCCCAGCAACCAGTGATTGGTTAGTTCACAGCACACAAACAAGCACTCATTGTTTGGATGGGGCCTCATTTCTGTAATGCAGTATCAATATATAGTACATCAGAAGATCAGTAACAGAATAAAGATTACCAGGCAGTTTATTGTGGGAGTATGAATGAATGAATAATTGTGTTTCTTTGCCGTATCTTTCTAAACTTTTCTCTGTGTTTCTAGTGTTAACCAGTGACAGTAGAGGCCAGACCTATGCTGGAGAAAGTGCAGAGGTTCTGGATTGCTGGGACTACAGAGACGGCTCCCAGGCCAAGCCTCATTCATACCTGGATGCCATCCGATCTGGACTGGAGAGTTCAGCCACCGCCAGCCCTTTCCCCGACGTGTCCCACCAGCCACAGCTCTGCCCCTACGCTGCCGCTGGCCAGTGTCACTATGGTAACACCTGCCCCTATCTCCATGGAGACATGTGTGAGATCTGTAGGTTGCAGGTTTTGCATCCACATGACCCAGAGCAGAGGGCAGCACATGAGAAGGTGAGTGAAGGCATTGTTTTGAGGTCGATGGTATGTTAGTATATGATTGATACCAATACAGATATTAGTCCACACTTCATTCATGAAGTCATGTGAGATTTTTTGCAGGTAATGTTTTGTGTGTTTTCTGCACTCTGGCTCCACTCTGTTTTGAAATGACTGGCTGTAATTCCAATATGTGGCTAATAACATTACGTCTATCAGTTTAAACATGTGTAGCCACCTTTAACTTTCATACCATAGCCATGATATTTTGAAGGTGCGTAGGTGTATGATTGGGTGTGTGGAGGTGTGTAGATGTATGATGGCGTGTGGGTGTGTGTGTGAAGGTGTGTATGATGATGATGGTGTGTGTGTGTGTGTGTGTGTGAAGGTGTGTACTGCATTCTGATTAGCTGGTCGGTTGTATGATCACACTCCTTGAAAGACGTTCGTCCTAAATTTCTGAAACTGTTAGAGAATAATCTCTGACTTTCTTTGGTCGCCGTGATGAAGGCCGTCTTTGATTCTCTCTCTCAGTTTGATGTAGGACCACCGTTTAGGAGAAACGACCAAATAAACACGACTGTTTCTCGATTGTCATTTTTTTATGTGTGACAAAAGAAAATCATCTGACTCGTCTAAATCGTGCATTAAATACCAATTTGATCATAATGGCGTACATCAGGTGTTTCATCCTGCTGTGTTTCCTCTCTTGCAGATGTGTATGATGGCCTTTGAGATGGACATGGAGAAAGCCTTTGCCGTGCAGCACAGCCAGGATAAGAAGTGCAGCATCTGCATGGACGTGGTCTACGAGAAGGCGTCTCCGTCCGAGCGGCGCTTCGGCATCCTGTCCAGCTGCTGCCACACTTACTGCCTGAGCTGCATTCGGCAGTGGCGCTGCGCCAAGCAGTTTGAGAACAAGATCATCAAGTGAGTGGGATGACCTTCCTCATTAGATAACCATAATAAATAATATAACATCCCTTTAAAGGTAGTGCTTCAGATACAAAACAAATTAAAAGAAAGAGCTATTTGACCTTATGGTAACGATTTAGCATTGGTTGTGCTTCTGGCACGGATGTGTCCAGCTCGTGTTCTAAGGGTTAATGTACCAGGTTAAAAAAAATTAGCTTGGCAGCCATTGCCTACTGAATGTTCTTGTATTTTATATATTGTTGGTACAACACCCCTTAAACACGGTATTGCAGTGCCCTGAGCCACAAAACAGCTGATTAATAACCCCTAACTGGGATGAAAGTTGTGATAAAGTAGGAAAAGTTACATCTGCAGGGTAGGGGACCACCAGAACCAGCTTGTGTGTTTGTTTGTTTTTTATTTGTCACTTTAAAAGCATGCTTTGTGTTGCCTGCAGGTCTTGTCCAGAATGTCGGGTGGTTTCAGAGTTTGTTATTCCCAGTATCTACTGGGTGGAAGACCAGGATGAGAAAAACCGTCTCATTGAAGAGTTTAAATCCGGAGTCAGGTGAGAAGCGACCACTGGTGTGATGATGGTGGTATCAGCAGATCTGAAGTGTAAGAAGGTCCTGACGCAGAAGGCAACATTTAATGTTGAAATAGTCCCAGTTCTTAACTATCTATTTAGTTACACCCTTGTGAGATGAGGTGAAAGTGACATGGTTATTATATACCGACTTAAATAGAAACCCAAAGGTCAACCGCCAGTCCTCTCTTCAGAAGTCTGCTATAGGCTTCACGACAGAGCAGTTTCTGAACTGCCTTTCATCCAGTTAAAGCTTTAAATAACTCAGTCTGCTCTGCTTAAGAACCTGAGTTTAGCAGAACCTGACATCAACATCACAACAGGCATCATCATTATCTAAAGCCAACAGTGATCCTACATGCATGTAATGTTGGTGGTAAATAAATCTGAAAATCTTTAGATACTATTTTGCTTTACCACACCTTGCATCTACATCTCTGATGTTTATGGATTTCAATGAAACATTTTTGTCAAAAACAACGTCTTAGACATCAGACCTGATCGAATTCACAGTCATTTCTCCTAAATTAAATCCTTTGACCCACTGTAACCAATTCTGACACTGTAAATGTTTCTATAGTGATACATTTCAAACCCAAACAACCCTTACTTGCCTTTTTTTTTTTTTACAGCATAACAATGAAATTATACAAACATTTTTGAATTGTGAATATTACTTTAACATAATACTACAACACTAATCATTGTTTGCTTTTTTTAATTTTTTATGTGTTGTGCAGCAAGAAGCCCTGCAAGTACTTTGACCAGGGGAGGGGGACGTGTCCGTTTGGAGGAAAATGTTTCTACATGCATGCCTACCCAGATGGAACACGAGCCGAACCAGACAAACCTCGAAAGCAGCTCAGTTCAGAGGGGAATGTTCGGGTAATTTTTACCACATAGTCTACAGCTTCACAGAACTGCATACTATGTCACTTTGCATGTGTACTAATATCCTGACAGTCTGTCTACACTTAACGGTCTAAGGGCAAACTCAAAGCATACTGTATTTCCATGAAAATATTTCAGTACATTTTTCTGGCCACTTTATTAGAAACCTCTATCTTGTAGGTAAAACGTGTGCAGCCATAATTAGGGTCACAGGTCTTATCCACAAAGTGCTGGCATGGCTGCAGGTTTGCATTCCGCTTGTTTAATCTGTTTGATTCAGTCCTTAAACAGCTGATTAGTTATAAGCTGTTTTGTTCTGCTTGGTTTGAATGAAAATCTGCTGCCAGTGAATACTGGCCAACGACAGATAAAAGTAGTGAACCCTGGTGTTAGTGCCCCTACACAATACATTTTACTTTTATTATTAGAACAGTTCTTGACCTCATTAGCACACACTCCTCTAGTAATTGTATTAAGTGGACACAAGGAAGTACAAGCAGTGAGGAGTAGTTGGACCAACAACAAAGTTTGACCAGCAACACCATCATCTGGGTGCATTACTCTTGCTAAATTTGCTTGTTTTTTATGCAGCATGTTGCTCCGACAAGGATACCAGAGTGGAGTTTGCAGGCTTCAGGTGTTGCTCATGAATTTGCCTTAGAGGGAACTCACAAGTGATACAGTGATTGAATGGTTGAAGCTCACTGAACCAGACATTAACTCCTTTTGGAGTCTCTGTGAGCTGCCGGTTGCTGAAGCTGCAGGGCCTACTAAGAATACTTTACAGGGAGCATTCTGGCACTGTCACTGTTCAGGACATTTGGATGAGCTAATACTGAATGAGAGCTGCTGTTTCCAGTTAGGGTGGCTATTTGGGTAGAAAGCCACAAATCTGAAAGATTTGTGAGGGACAGAAACTCAGGGATGAATGGTTTCCTTCTCAGTATCAGGCAGTGTAGCCCTATAGGCTAGCCTACTGACACAGCTGGAAGAGTCACTGTGTCCAGTAGGCTATACAGCCACAAGATTAGCTGTATTCCATAGGGTACACAGCCGTCTGACTCACACTGTACTGCAGGGTAAACAGCTGCCTGACTGACTGTGTCCTATAGGCTATACAGCCACTGGACACACAGTGTCCCATAGTCTATACAGCTGCTGGAGTTGTAATGTCCCATAGGCTATACTGTCCGCAGAGTCTGGTGTCCTGTATGCTATACAGGGGCCTCACAGTGTCTCATAGGATACAGCTGCTGGTTTCGCACTGTCCTGTAAGGTATGCTGTTAGGTAAGACCCTCTGGGTCCTGTATACAGCTGCCAGACTTGCGCTGTCCCACAGGGTATACAGCCATAAGACTCAGTAGGGTATACAAATGTAAGACTCGTAGTTTCCCGTAGGATATACAGCTGTAAGACTTGTGGTGTCCTGTAGGGTATAATTATACTCACAAAAAAGTGTCCCTGTGATTCTAAAAACCGGCCTTCTTTTACTGTTGTACTAATTTAAAGTAAAGATGAAGTACACTTGACTTCTATTTTTTCATCTGGCACTTTGACACACTCACCACAGTTCTAGTGTTTACAACCTGTTGGTGTCCAGGACAAGTTGAGCCCGATGGCCTTATAAAGCCGTGACCTGTAGAATGTGGGCTTTTCAAAAGGTAAGCACTCAGTTAATGACCTAAACGCAAATATCCGTGTAGGCTAAAGGAGTGTAGGCATTGTCCAGCTTTCGCTTAGACACCTCCTCCTTATTTACATGAAAACCTATAGAAAGGGAAAACAGGGAAAAAGCAGCTGCTCTAAAAAGCACAGCGCTTCTCTTATCTAAACATGCTTAACATGGGCTTGTCCTCTGTATGACTTGGCCTGAAATTATGTATATGTTTTATATTAATCCCTGGAAAGCAGAACAGAACCACCTGATGCTGTAAAGTAATATTTCTCCATTCGTTGGGTTCATTAGTGCTGTACAGTGTGTGAATGTGTATGTGGTGAATTGGCGGTGCTAAATTAGGTGAGCGTGAGTGTGTCTGCCTGTGATGGACTGATGACCTGTCCAGGGTATTTTTCCACGTTTCTTCATTTAATAGCAGACAAATAGGCAATGTTTTGTTTTTTTTTTATTCAGCCATCTCAGTCTTGTATAAAATCCATTCAGTTTGCTTATTTTCTGTTTTCGTACTTCAGTTCCTCAATTCTGTCAGGCTGTGGGACTTCATCGAAGAACGCGAGCACCGCGGAGTTCCACAGTACGAAGACGAAGTCAACGAACTGGGAGAACTCTTCATGCAGCTGTCTGCAGCCGGAGAGGAAAGTGGAACCTCAGCATCCCACTGATTTCTCACACACACATATACAGACACCCCTATAGGCCGACCTCGGGAAACCGTAGTTTCATATCTTTGGTAACTGTGTACATTACCTGGGCAATAAAAAATGTATCCACTGGTAAAGCTTTTCCTGTTGCTGGCTTGAGGTGGTTTTCTTTAAAAAAAAAAAAACATGAGAAAAACATTTTTACCTGTGGTACATTTTTGTGGAATGATATAGTATATGAATATGATATTTAAAGGCACCTGTATTGTTTCTGTAAGCTGCTATGTTTTCCTGATACGTGTTAGAATCTTGCTGGATGAAAAAGATTTTTAATGCGTCCAAAGAAAACGTATCATGGAGAAAAAAGAAAAACAAAGGGACTGGTTAAAAAAACAAAAAAAAAAACAACTCTGGCACATAATGAAGGCACTCCAGCAGTGTGTGAAGCATAACAAGCATAATGTGTATTAAAAAAATACATTAAATATACTGTAATTGTTGCACTTAGATACATTTAAGAAGACAACTTCTCTACAGTTTCTGGGAGTAATGCAATATTTGGGGGGTGGGGGTCATTTTCTTGTAAGTGCTCATTCCTTCCCTATGAACTTCGGTAAATGTTTTTAGGACTGCTTAGATATAACATCTCCTGAACACAACAGGACTAGTAATACTGAATTTTATCCCATCTTATGTACACTTGGACTGAAGGTACCTGATGAGTCATATTATTCTGTTCTATGAATTGTCTTGTTGAGTGACACTGGTGAGATTGTAATAAAATAGCAGTGCATCAGCTGTTTCAGTGCTGATTATGATATGGTCTATACTTCATCAAACAAGGCCATGAAGTGTAACAATACAGATTAAGACCAGTTATACAGAAGTAGTGTATAGTGTAATTGCAAAAGCTGTTTTTTTTGTTTGACTTATGTTTTCAGTTTGTATTTTTGTGTCTCCAGCTTGTTCATAACCCTCAGCAAAGCACAATATTCAGACACATGTCTTTAACTATAATATGTCTAGTAATGTTACAGCGCTGTGAAAATGTATTTTGGCATTTGTCACAGATAGTTTCAGATCTTTATACCAGATGTAATTTATGTTTCATGTTCTCAAAAATTGCATGTTTACTGCTCTGCCTCAGTTGGACTTCGATGAAGCCATTCCAAAACCTGAATTTAGCTTTGGTTGAATCGTCCAGACCTTCTGTTGGGCTTTGGATCATCCCACTGCTTAAACCAATTGTGTTTCATATCACTGACTGATGACCAGATATTGTCCTGTAAGAATTTCTGGTGGAGAGTAAAGTTATAGCTAGGACAAGTCACCTAGACCATCACACTTCCACCATATTTTATTGTGGTCATGTTCTTGTGGAAACCTGTTCTTTTTACCAGATGTGATGGAACCTATTCTCTGAAGGTTCCAATTGTAATCGTCAGCCTTTATGTTCTTTGTAGCAGCGATTGTTATAAGTTTCCCATGGATGCCATTTTTGATTGGGCTCTTTTGGCCAAATCTAGCTGATCTTATGTGCTGCACCACTGGAGAAATGTTGGTAGGTGGTCCACCTCTGGGAAGATTCACTGCTGTTCCAGGTTTTCTCTATTTGGAGATAATGCCCACAGTGGTTCACCTGGAATCCCATAATCTTAGAAATGGCTCTGATGTATATGGTATGACATTGCTAGAAAGGTTCTAGCTAGATTATGAGTTTTAACAGGGCCACAGGGGCTGGAAATCCCTTCTGTCTAGTTGAACTGATCTTAGTCATTGGCTACATTTGGTTAGCTGGTTGAGTAACAGTTTGGAAGTCAAGGGTGTTATTGGAAAATGTGAGATGAGCCTTTATGCTCCCCTCAGCAGACATGCAAGGCCTGCTGATCTTTTGAACTTCCCTCTGCATTCATTTTCTGACCATTGCTGCACCCCTGGAAAAGTTTTGGTAGGCTGTCCACCTTTGGGAAGATTACTTACTGTTTCAGGTTTTTTCCGTTTGGAGCTAATGCCCACAGTGGTTTACCTGGAGTCCCAGAACCTTAGAAATGGCTCTGATATATATGGTATGACATTGCTAGAACGGTTCTAGCTAGATAGAGTTTTAACAGGGCCACAAGGTTGAATGTTTTCAATAATGTTAATAGGTGCAAACAGAAATATTTACCCCCAACAGTAAAGCAATGAAGTCTAAACCATGTAATTTAACTTACTTTTATTAAAACAGAAAGCATCGACAGGCTTCGAAGTGTAGGAGTTAGTCCCCGCTAAGACACTAACAGGTCAAAAACAGATGAAAAACCCCTAATAACCAGCAATACTCATACATACCTTATAATCTTTCATTCTAGGAAGAAGCCCAGTCTCAGCAAAATGAACAGAAAGAGAGAGAACCACTCAAATAAAATCTTTAAGAAATACCCATCGCCATATTGGCATCTCGATTTGATATAATGTCTGAAAAGGATTTTTCTGAATTGTATATCTGCAGCTTGGTAAGATCAAGCAACTTCAACTGTGCATCTACTGCACAGTATAGACTGCTACATGTTTAAAACTCCAGGAGAGTTATGAGGCTAAATTAGGGCCATTACGTGCATCACTAACGCGGCCATGGTTACAAAGCTACTGTCGTGTGCAAAAGTTTTGGCGCCCCTGGTCAAATGACATGTTTTTGTGGATTTTCAAAGTCATACATCCTCTACAAAGGGCACATTTAAATACACAAATACATTTTTATTCGCTGAATTTAACATACTGGGGAAAATAAAACATACAGAATGGCCTGTGCATTTTATTTTCCCCAGTACAAGCTCAACTCGACAAATAAATAGCTGTTTGTGCAGAAAATGTCATATTTAAGTGTGTTCCCTGTAGATGAGTCACATTAAGTCTGTATCTGACTATGCTTTATGTCTCAACTAAACCAGAAGCCGTCAACTTGGAATGGAAAGTGCCGTCTGAGTTTGTCCCCACTGGACTAATCTTTGGGAGCTATGGAAGGAATACAAACACACATTCAGCTGGGCCTTCAGAAGCCCGAGAGCCACCGCGAGACCTTTAAAGGCCTTATATAAGGAACATCAAGGCACAAACTACCACATTTCAGTCGCCGTAACAAAGACTGAGGGCATTTGTTCTGTCTTTTCCGGAGCCGGACTGTTTACTGTTGGTCTCGGAGGTCGTTCAGACACTCAACTGACCACAAGAGGAGTTCCCAGACGGAGCTTTGAACCAACAGAACCGTCCGTGCTAGAAGACATTCAGCCTGGTGGAGGTCAGGGTGCACGTGTTGATGTCCTCTGTGTGAGTGGCTCTGTGGAGAGATGGCTCGGAGGCACTGCGGTTGATTTTGGGCAGAGAGTGCTGCAGCAACTCGATGGAGGCCAGAATCTGACGGGCGAGAAGAACGAGTGTTGGTCAGCTGAGCTATTTCAAGCAAAAATGAGGCCAAGACACATTAACATAGTGCATAACTGCTCACAGTGACTGACTAAAAAGCCTAAATACTACCTGTGTGTGTGTGTGTGTGTGTGTGTGTGTGTGTGTGTGTGATGGCCAAAAACGAGCAAAAGTTAATATTGTCACTCCTAATTAAAAAAAATTGAAAAGCTGTTTTTCACCATGAAGGCCCTTTAAAGTAGAGCTAAATCAAACCAGATGAGCTTTTCTCCATGTGAAAGTCTAAAAGAGTAAAGGGTGGTTACTTGAGGAAACAGGGGTCTATCATCTTTGGACTTCTTGATGCAGTCTGCGACCAGCCTCTTCATGGCTTTGGGGCAGTTCTTGTACAGCTTGCTGAGGTCTGGAGACAAGTATCCTCTTCCTACCATGAAGATGATCTAGCAAAGAATGAGGAACATAAACGAATGTTACATCAGCTTCGTTTAGAGTTTACTAGCAGCGTGGCTAATCTGGAGAGGGGAAAAATAACCAGCGCTCTTTGCCAGAAAGGCCGCCTCCTCCCAAGGGCTCCGTGGGAACAATAAGTGCGAGGCCAGAGCCCTGAGCCCGTGGTTTTTCCAAAGGAATGTGCGAGGGAGTCCAGTCTGCCGCAAACAACCAAACAGAGCTGGAGGCCACAGGACCCACCAGTGTGGTCTCAGAAGGAGTCAATTTTTTGGGTTAAGGAGCCTAAATATAGCGTCTGGGCTCCAGGGTGACTGAGTTACTGTTCTTTATATCTATTAAGAACCAACCAGACCTTTCCACATTTTTCCATGATTTAAAACATACATAGACATAAATACATAATACACACACACCCACACCAGTATAAAACTGATGGCTGATGGTATATGTATGTATTTGTAATAGATTGATAATCTGATTATATTGGTAATGAAGAAATTATTTTGGTGATGATCAGATAATTTTGAGGCAGTTTATTACATCAAACATTTGTTTGATGTTTGTGAAATCTGTAACTACGAACACACACACACACACACACACACGCGATCCTGCTTGTGTGGGTTCCTTCCCATCAGTGATGAGATTTGACATAACAGCTATATTATCACCAAAACAGTCCTCATTCTTACAACCCCAAACTTTTCTAAATACAAAAGAACTACAAACTAGATGAAAAAATCCAAATATCCAGATATACAGTGATCTTTTCAGCATTTTCAATATTAAATCTGTACAGTGGTGGCAAGCGTCAATATTTATTTAATTATGCTAAATGATTTTAACACTAAATTTTGGTACAGATGTCTACCGTGTCCACAAGGTGGCGCCAGAGCTTGCTCCTCGCATGGAAGCAGAAATAGATAGGAATTAAAGGTAGCATTCAACTTAAGCATTTTAATAAAACATGAGAGAAATAAATGACAGTGTATAACAAAATCGATTCAAAACACTTGCTGTATTGTAAAGGGTCAAGAATCACATCTGTATTGTATCGAGACCCACATTTCATATTGTATCATCACCCCCCCATGACGAATCTCACCTGTAGTATATCTTAAATATACCCATTGCAAAGTTAGGGCAGGTTGTTTATTTGTTCATTCATTCTTTCATTCGTTACAGTACGCATCCTATCCCAGCTGCAATGGGCGAAGGCGGGGTACACCCTGGACAGTCGCCAGCACGTCGCAGGGTCACATACAGAGATAGACAACCACTCACGCTCACGCTCACATTCACACCTACGGGCAATTTAGAGTGACTGTGGATGTGCCAAGTTATAATAATAGACAGATATGCAATCCTGTGGGTCAGTATGGGCTCAGTGCTTTAGTTGTCATTAGTAATATCGTAATTAAATGTGACTGATGTCTCAGTGGTCGTTACCTGGTCTCTGTTGGCGATCATGGAATACGGCAGCTCCCCTGTCATCAGCTCGTAAAGGACAACGCCAAAGGAATAAACGTCCGACTGGAAACTGTAGGGGTTACTGTCCTGCATACGGATCACCTCAGGAGCCTGGAACACAAACACCCTAGCGTAAGTGTGTAAAGTGACCATTTGTCATGCATGAAAACACCACAGCACCCCATTTGAAGAGTGTTTTACCCACTTAACCCATTCACCAAGTGAAGCAGCGGGCAGCCAGGAACACAGCACCTGAGGAGAGCAGTGTGTGGAGACGGTATCTTGCTCGAGGGAACCCTCAGTGGTGTCACTTACAGTCCTGGGATTTGAACCCATGCCCTTCTGATCACAGGGCCAAGTCCCTAACCACCAGGCCATCAGCCTCCCCACCATTAGGATGGGCAAGACCAGCATCAATCAAAACCAGACACTGGCCCTCTGTGTCACCTGCCAGTCAGACGTGCTCAGTCATTTTATAATAAAATATTTACACGACCATTCAGAGGAATGGAATCACTTTTCATATGAATATGGCTTACTTAACACAATAATAAAATACTAAAATACATTTTGGTGTAGTTTGTATTTTAAGTTTTTGTTGTTTACTAATAGTAATAGTATTGAAATGGTAATTAGATGCATATCTGCATGAAAATGTGAAGCATTACTGCATTATTTCTATAAAACTTTGGTTCTAAAATACACTCACACTATAGCATCAGTGCCTGGGACTTTACTGCTGAACCAACAAGGGGTCACTAATTTGTTGCCTCTTACCAAGCGATTTATGGTTCAGGACGGCTGCCTTCACAGGGTCTCTGATGTAAGGAGTGAATATTAGTCTGCTGAAAAAGAGTATATATACAGCAGACCTAATCTGAGTGTCCAAAAAAGGTATGCTAGTAAAAAAAGGTATCCCTGCTCTGGATTTGAACCCACAACCGATCTTGGACGCATCGCTCTTCCAACTGAGCCACAGGATCCCACAGCTAGCATACCTTTTTTCAGACATTTGCCTTTCAGATGAGGTCTGATGTTGAAGAAATAAATCTAAAGGTCCAGATTAGAACCCACAACCTCTTGGTCTTGGAGGCAGTGCTCTTACCACTAAGCCACAGGATCCTGTGGATACGTTCTTTGCAGCAATGGAAAGAACGCATCGTTGGCAAAAAGCATGCTTTGTTATGAGAACAATATCAGTGACCCAGAATCATAATCAGAAGAATCTTTTTTTTTTATTCTAGAGGAAATTGTTACATTTCTGTAACAACATTTTCTGCAGCAGTTTGGTTTCAGCTCAATGAGGTTCTGATGACTCCAATTCATACTGGTTTCAAACCGGTTTCTCTGACAGAATCATGTGTTTAAATCAAAGGTAATGTTCATTTGCCAAAAAATATCAAAAGTAGAAACACACACACTGTTCCAGTTTCATGAGTGTTGAACCTATGTTTAAGCACCACTGGTCTTTTTACAGAACGTATTTTATTAATCTCAGACGAGGCTGAAATCAGTACATACAAGAACAAACATTTTCCTTTTTACCAGTTTATTTTATATTTTATAGTATAAACTCACAGAAAGGGATCTTTGCTTGAAGCCACAGAACTTTTCTGGCTTCCCCAAAGAACCTTTCAGTCGACTGTTCTTTAGAGAACCACTTTTGTAAACAAGATGCATCAGTAAAATTTGAAGAACCTCCATAAAAGATCTGTGAATAAACCTTAGCCTAGTAAATTCTGGTCCTTTTAGTGCCTTCCCTTCCTTACTAAACACACTTTAACACAGTAAGGGCTTGGTTACCAGCTGATTATTTGGATCAGGTGTGTTGTAAACAGTGTTGGGAGTAATGCGTCACAAAAGTAATGTATTACAGTAATGTATTACTTTTTGCTGTAACGCAGCAGTGTAAGGCATTACTAATCAATTTTCAGTAATATTTTACTCGCTACATATTCAGTAACGCTTGCGTTACAACTAAGTTTTCACCCGCGAGACATTAACAAAAATTTCCTGTTCGTGGTCAG
>JBBJLR010000139.1:8095185-8108794 GCA_037577145.1 Brachypetersius gabonensis | reverse complement strand
GTAACGTATTACATTTCTGAGACAGTAATATTGTAAGGTAAGGGATTACTTTTAAATGACAGTAACAAGTAATCTGTTATGTATTACAGTTTGGAAGTAACTTGCACAACACTGGTTATGACAAACCCAAGGAATGTGGTGGAACGCTGGTGGAAAGCACATTTTTTCAACTTACAGAACAGTCGGAGGGCCAGCAACCTCTTTTACACAGCCTGGACATGATGGGCACGCTCCTCTTCTGTCTGCGAGTAGATTAGTTGCACAAGCCAAATGGCATTACCAGTGTTTCATAATGACTGGTCCCGTTCTCCCTGATGTGAACGGGATTGTAAGCATTCCTGAGGTCCAGTTTTGTGAAGAGGGATGCACCAGAGAAAGCATCCAGGGCCGTGTTGGTCAGAGAAAGTGGGTGACGGTTCTTCACAGTGATCTTATTCAATCCCTGATAGTGAATGCTGTGGCGGAGAATCCTGCTGCTGCTGGAGATGAGGAGGGATGGATGGTCCCCTACCGTGTTTTGGACAGTGAGTATAGATGGCCATGAGGGGGTGTGGTGCCAGCATCAAGGTCATTTTCTAAATCATAGGGCCAGTGAGGAGGCAGTCGAATGGCCCTATCTTTACTAAAAACTGCTCTTAGGTCCCAGTTGTGCTGAGGGATGCTCTCTGCGTCGACATCGGGGATCTACTAATGCTTTAACAAAAAGTTATGATTCCCACCAGAACCAACATTCAAGAACATGCACACAGCGGTATGTGTACTGCGTACTCATTATTGTACCGAACGTATACTGAGGTAAATATTGTACAGAGCATATCTTGTGCATGAACAGAGCCATGTATTTGCTTTTTAGCCAGATTTGGACCGACAATCTCTAATGTAAGGAAATTCCTCAACTCACTGAACCCCTGTCTCTATGTCTCTCACACTGTCTCTCCAATTAAATGAACAACTTCAATTTTAGACTCTGTGAAAGAAATTGTGTACCCATACTTTTAACAGAGAGAGAGAAAGTGAGAGAAAGAGTTACAGATTCCCCAAAAGACACTTTATTCATCTTCAGGCTTGATAAAAACACTTTCACCCACACACAGACACGTTGTCACAGACATCCATCAGACTCTAGAATGACGTGCATTATTTGCTATGATGTGCAGTAGTCTACAATGTGCAATACGTTGCAATTGTCTTATTGGGTGCTAAATCATTTTATTATGAGCAATATCTTATTTTTTTGCAATAGCCTTACCATGTGAAATATCTTGAGTATTTATATTGAGTATCTTTTATTGAGTATTTATGGGTTTTTATTGGATTTATTTAAACTTTAGTTGGTAAAATTAGCATATAATAATCGTATGTTAAGCGTTTTTGAAGAAACAGTGGTAGCTGACTGGCACTGATCATTATATCTATGTCACAGTGTGGCCTGTCTGACTTCGCACTGAAAATATTGAAACAGTTACTTGATTGGTGCCTGCAGGGTAATAAAAACCGCAAGTCTATTGCAAATCTAACTCAAAAATACAAAAGGTTGATGTGACTGAAGAAAAAAAACTGAAAGCAGATCTGAAATCAGCATGGAAAACTGGTTTAGAAAAGTGTGTTGTGGTTTCTGATGATTACAAAAAAAATGTTTTTGTTGACCTGTTTTATTATTATTATTAATAATATTATTATTATTAATTATTATTAGTAGTAGCAGTAGTAGTAGTTACGAATTAGTTTCTTCTGTAGTTCTTCTTGTATTTTATTATTGTTTTTGTTGTGGTTATTATCATCGTCATAATCATTAATATTATTAATGTTATTTTTAGTTTTGAATTAGTTGCCTCTCTTGTCATTTGTGTTCAGCTTTGCCTTGTGTGCTGGTTTCGTTTGCTTACAATTCTGAACACTGATTGCTATGTGCGGGAGTCCAGAAAATTAAGTATTAAAAAAAAACATTCTGGCTTGTTGATTGGCTGGTATTTGATAACAAGCAGCGGGAGCTGACATTTTGAATCAATCGTAAGACAGGAGGCTGGTCTGAATTAGCCAATCCGGGGCGGGGAGAGGCGGGCCTTGTTGGAATACAAGTGGGAAAAGTAAAAGAGTGGAGGGGAAAACAGGTGGGATTGAAGGCTGAGTGCCGTGTGCAGAGCTGCGATGGGCGGGAGCGTGCCGTGTGCAAACCGCGTGTGGCGCAGCGAGGAGAGGAGGACCCCAACATAAACAGCCCGGACCCAGCTGAGGTGAGTGAGGGAAAACGGACAAAATGTGCAAAATTACGTGCTCCACACGATGCCCGAGACCGTCGTTCGTTCGGAAGGTCTCTTCGCTTTCTTTAAACGCCAGAGTAATCTGGAGAGGACGCGCCGAGAGGTTCAAAACATATCATTTTTTGTCCACTTTGCGGGAAAGGATTCCTCAGAAAACGTCTTCTTCTCATTAAACTGACTTCCAGACGATAATTTGAGGTAAACGGGCTGATAAACAGAGTTAAAATGCCTGTGTTTACTCGGGGGCCGTGGGAGGGCTGAGCTGAGTCGACCGAGACGGAGAACAATGTCAGAAAAACGTCTTTTTCCCTTATTCTTACAGTGTTATCAAGGGCTTCCTGTCACCAAAATGGGCAAACATACTCCCAAGCTGAGAAAAGAGTGAAAACAAGTTTGAGTTGTGACCTCAACGGACTGGCACTCGGGCTAGCTCAGCTAGCAATATGGAATCATCTCCCCTCAGTGCACTGGGCTAAGCTAACCTAAACAGTGTGTGGAAGGGGGAGATGTTTTCATGTATACACTGACTGGACAAAAGTATTGGGACACACCTGTTTTACAGGCTTTCGGCCCCCAACCATCGGTCTTAATGCTTCAGCAGACCGAGACATTCTGGACAACACCATGCTTCCAACTTTGTGGACCCAGTTTGAGGAAGAACCTTTTCTATTCCGTGTATGTTTTCTGTATGAATTCAGTGTGGAAGAACTTGACTGGCCGCACAGAGCCTCGACCTTAACCCCATCCAGCACCTTTGGGATGAATTGGGTTGGAGATTGTGAGTCAGGCCTCCTGGTCCAGTATCAGTGTCTGACCTCATAAATGCTGTACAGAATGAATGGACACAAAATCTTGTGGAAAGTCTTCCAAGAAAAGTGGAAGCTGTTATAAGTGCAGTCTATGTATTGGTGGTGGAATGGTCACGTGTCCCAATACTTTTGTCTAGTTTAAATTAAAAAAAGCCTGGCCCTTCATCATGTTAACTTTCTTTGCATGGTAGGTAGACCGTTCCCTCTATTCCAGAAATGTTTTTCTAACTTATATTTTCTGTTGGGACTTTTTAACGTGATCTTGGGTTTTTTAGTGTGATCTTGTCACATTTCAGGCATTGAAGCCTCAGAAGCAGCTGCATGGGTGCCTAGTTGACATGTGCTTGCTAAAGTTGCCACTGCCTCTTCAGTGGAGCCTCAAAGGTCTGAAAAATAACCTTCCTGGCCCTTCAAACACCTCTGAAACCTGGTAACCACATAGTCTGAAATAATGCAGCATTTGATTGAATGTAGACTTCTTTCTTACACCCCTTCAGGCAGTTAATTTCTGCAGATGGTGTGTCAGCAGGACCATGTGCCTGCCCTGCCCCGTCCCTTGAGGACGTTTAGGCTCCCTCCTCCCGATTGCTGAGCTTCCTCGTTTTTTCAGGTCTCTCCTACTACAGGTGGTGTTCAATGTAGTTTTTTCCCTCCCAACAAATTCAGGTTGAAGTTTGAGACGATGAGCAGCAATGAGTGCTTTGGTTGTGGCCGCACCGGCCACTGGATCAAGAACTGTCCGAACGCTAGCCGTGGACGTGGCAAAGGCCGTGGAAGGGGAAAAGGTAAGAAACTGTCACTCTAAGGGTGGGCGACATGGCAAATATATATAGCTTTATGATACTTTTTATGAATCATACTGTTTTCCTGATGAATACCTCATGTCTTCTTGATTCCCGAGTAGATCTTTTCTGCTACCGCTGTGGGGAGCCAGGCCATGTTGCAAGAGACTGTGAAAGAACTGAGGACGGTAAGACACACCATGCTGTCCACAATAACTTATTTGTTACATGTTTTACTAGTTTAGAAGCGTGTCATTTTTACCCTTTTTCTGTTCAGTACAGAATAAACTAGAAGGGTCAAATAAATAAGAGGTTAATCCTTGTTTTGTTTTATGAACTGTTCTACTTTTATGGCACATGTTTCCCAGCCTGCTACAACTGCGGCAGGGGCGGCCACATCTCCAGAGACTGCAAGGAGCCCAAGAAGGAGCGGGAGCAGGTGTGCTACAACTGTGGCAAGGCTGGCCACGTGGCACGCGACTGCGACCATGCCAACGAGCAGAAGTGCTACTCCTGTGGGGGCTTTGGACACATCCAGAAAGGCTGTGAAAAGGTCAAGTGCTACAGGTAGTCATGCTGCTTATGCTGCTTATTCATACCCCTTAACCTCCTGAACTGTAAGGATCTGTTCGGGCTCTTCCCTTTCCTCAGTCTTGGACCTTTTAAGGGTTAAGGCAGGACATGTGTGTATATATAGAACTGACCTCACCAAGGAACTGTTAATGGTTAAATGGTTCTGTATGTTGTTCAATCTGTATAGGGTTTATAAACTTCCTTCTGTATAGTATAGAAAATAGGGTACTGCACTTACCAGAGGTTGTCACACCTGTATTGGTAATGTTTAGTACTGTGGAGAACCCCTTTGACAAAGTGAATATGGTCCATAAAAAAACCCCCACTTGCTTCTATGTATTGCCTCAAGTTACCAGATGTTGTAGAACCATTATTAGTACTGTTTAGTGGTATGTAGAACCCTTTTTGGTATTACACAGAAGCAAAAAAGGGTTCTGTAGTTAAGAGATAAACATAGAGTTGACCTCTCAAGGAACCATTAATGGTTAAATAGTTCTCTAGGATTTTATATCTGTATACAGTTCACAAACTTGCTTCTATATAGTATCAAGAAATAGTTCATAACCATTATTGGTTCTTTTTAGTACAATGTAGATCCCTTTTGCTAAGTCTATGGCAACTCTATATGGTTCATAAAGAAACTTGGTTTATATATTGCATCAAAAAGTGTTCATTAAAAAGAGGCAATTGTTACTGTTATTAGAGAGTCCATTTTAACTCTATAGTATAGTGAATGGCACATGCATATGGTTCATTAATGTTTTTATGTGATGTCAAAATAGGTTCTGCAGTTAAAGGTTGTAGAACCACTATTGGTATTAAATGAAACTATATAGAACCCAAACTCCTTTTTGCACTGTTGTATATGTAGATACTGAATAATAAGCACGTTTCTCTCTCGGCCGGTTCCTTTAGTCCCTGTCAAGAATTTGTCTTGCCTTATTGAGGCGGATTGTTCTGTCAAACCTGACGGCGCCTCTGGTCCGCTGTGTTTATCTGTAGGTGTGGTGAAATCGGTCACGTTGCTGTCCAGTGCAGTAAGGCGAGCGAAGTCAACTGCTACAACTGCGGCAAATCCGGGCACCTGGCAAAGGAATGCACAATCGAGGCCACCGCTTAATCCCGTCTCCCTGGTCGCCCCTCCTTTTTTCTGATTGATGGTTGTATTATTTTCTCTGAATCCTCTTCACTGGCCAAAGGTTGGCAGATAGAGGCTAGTCCCAGGCCAGTGAGCTCTTGACATGTAAAAGGAGGAAAGGGGTGGAAAATGAAAACAAAATTTCCACTTTCTGCATTTAATACAAAAAAAGTTTATGTTTAGTTTGGTAGAGGTGTTATGTATAATGCTTTGTTAAAGAACCCCCTTTACATGCCACTGGTGAACAGGGATGAATGAGTTGAGTGGGAAATGTCGAGTCGGCCTCTCCAGGCTCGTCGAGCAGAGCCTCCAGCGAGAGATCGGGGGGAAAAAATAGAAGTGTGAACTTCTGGGTTTGATTTGCTTTTTTGTTTTATTGGTGAGGATGAGTTAGGCTAAGTGATTGACCTGGGGGGAAAAAAGCAGTACAGGACTCAGCGGTCAGATCTGTCCGGGCCCAACCAGCAGCACGCGGCTACGTGGAGAAAACAGCAACGAAACGAAGCGAGTTTACAGCACATTCTGATGAAACCGATTCAGAAAACTACATTCTTTGTAAAGTAAGTTGTTGGACTGTTTAGAGCAGCTAAGTTGTCGGAAAATCAAATGTATGATCCCATGATTGCAGCATAGTTCCGGTTATTTTATCCAACAAGCAGGGGAGAAACAGCAACAGAAATAATAATAATAATAATAATAAAAACAAAAAAACAAGCATAGACGAAAGGGGAGATGATAAGATTCGGAGTCGGGAGAAACGGGAATGTTTTCACAGAAATAAAAAAAAAAATGTTATTTTTGTACAATATCACTTAGACTACTGTAAAAAAAAAATATCATTTTGCTTGTACTCGGGTTTTAAGTCGGAAGGTGAACGCAACTGAAGTCCTAGAACATAGAAATGTAATTTTAAACTCAATAAAGCTGGAGGAGGAAGGGGAGTGAGACTGGAGCCTCTTTCCTGAGTCGCCTCTGTGGAACTCGAAAACTAAAAATAATCCCAAAGAACTTTGATCAGTTTCGCATCACACACTTCTGTTGTCTCTGACACGTCAAACCCTGAGATGATTAATGCAGTTTTTGGAACAGAACTCATTTGAAATGGGAATGTATAGAGATCAGCAGCTTTTATGACTCTGGTAAAGTGACAAATACCAAAAAATAGCTGAATTACAGTCTTCGATGCTTTCAGACAGTCCTAGGTTTAGACTTTCAGAGTGGGTTTTAGGAGAGTACCTTACCAAATGGGGCCAATTTCACACAAAGGTTTTAATTTTAATATTTTACTTTAATGTGTCTTATATAATAACTGCTTCCCTGGGGGTTCCCTTAATCGGTCCACTTGGAACCTCTTTCCTTCAGACCCAGGCTGTGCTGTATTAGAACCCGAGGCTACTGTGCTCTGAATGTAGGGATCAGTTTCAGTGACGGGCCTTCTCTATGACTCTCTCTTATAAATAGCAAACCTATAAAAAGCCTCCAGCCTCTGATGGTCCTTCTGTGATCGTAAAGCCACACGACATGAATGCGTCTCAGAAACTTAAAGAATACCGATTTGTGTTCTTTAACATTATTTTTAGGGTCTAAACCTTTAACAAAAAGCGAATACTGACTCTAGATGCAACAAAGGCTTTGAATGAGAGATTTCAGACCTGAAATTGAAGTGTACGTAATGATCTAAGGATTATTTTAGCACTTGTAGGTTGATCAAAAACACTTTTGCCATTGGGTATTAACACCTAAAGGCCCGCCCACTTTAGTTTTTCTTTTAACTTGAATGTTTCATTATCAGTTTTTATCAACTAATAGAATTCTAGAATTTAGTTCTTGCTAAAATTTTGTTTCACATTTTTTTTCTGCCAATTTGTGGTTCCAAAAATTTCTGCAAGACCATTTTCTTCTCTTTATCTCTTAGAATAAACAGTGTTTTTTGCTGTACCTTTAAGACCAATAATATGCAAATTTTTTCAGTTCTGATTGGTGTCATTTAAAAGAAAAAGAATAATCAGATCAATGTCAATGTGATGCTTTTCATTAGATTGCGAAGAAACAGCTAATTTAAAACAGATTTTTTCCTTTTGTGGACGGGGAAAAGAACTTAAACAGTGTTTAAATACTGTATAACTTTTTTTAAGTAAGTAAATTAACCATCTCAAGATCGTTTAAAGCAGATTTGTAGTTTGAGGGATTTGGAGCTGAACCAAAAAGCTGAAAATTCAGATGGTTATAAGTAGGTGTCTTTCATCTCCAAAGGTGTTTTGGAAGTAACAAAATCATCTGAATCCACAAGAAAGGACCGAGTGTAAGGGATCTCCCGACCCAACAGCTGGCTTTCGGGATATTTGTAGTATCAATTTCATTAGAGAATAATTGACGAGTCAAAAAGCAGGGAATACACACTAGAATGTACTGAATGGGTTATTTCTGTAAATGGACTCATTCAGGATCTTCTGAATGGGTTCATGCTGTGAAATTATGAAGCAACATTTATAGATTATAGTCCTGGAACTACAAGTCAAAGAAATGCTGCACAAATTTGACCGTATTTTGACCAAATTTGACCGTATCCACTTTCTCAGTGTGACTAAAACGGCTGAAATGAGGAGCGGTTGCCATAACCGTGGTAAGAATGGAGCTCGTACAGGCTTTAGTGTAACCAGAGCCCAGAGTGAACCCAGTGATCATCTTTTCAACACCAAGGCCGCTCGGCTCTCGCTCGGCCCAACGCTGAGAGATGAGCACTGGTGAAGAGGCGCTCCACAGGGAGCAGGTAAGAGAAACGCTAGTCTTTTCTTTCTTTTCTTTCTTTTCTTTCCTGGATTTCCAGACCTAGATTAAGCCTTATCTCAGACTTAATTTCAGTGTCGGTGGAGAATTGCCATTGGAAATTCATCATAGTCTAGGTTTAAGGTTGTCTAGGTCTGAGAAGCATGTAAAATTGGAAAACTGCTATTTAATAATGTCAAACTGTAACTGGTTTATATAGATATTTCATCTAATGTCTAATATAGAAGATATTGTATCTAATGATGGTAATGTAATTTATATTATGTGGACAATATAGATTATATTTTGTTTAGGTAATATATAACAGTTATGGAAGTTTTACACATTGTAAAGGATGGTTGCTCGTTTTCAAATTTTTAACATAATTATCCTTTCTAGATATTAACGCCTGGTGCTCTGCTGTTCCTGAAGGTCTGCTTGTTTGCTCGTCCATATTATGTGTAACAATGTCAGCCAGGAACCCCAGTGAACCTTCTGACCTGCAAGAGAACAAAAAAAAGCAGAATAACGTCTCTGAGGACGAACTCTACTCTGAGGACTTCAGCTCGGTGAGTCCCTGTCCAGTCAAGGAGGATCAAGCTGTTGGTGAAACCAAAGACACTGGGCTTCTTTCAAATCAGACTTCACACAAGTCGGGAGTCTCTGGCCACCCTCAGCTTTTAAAGTCGGTAAGAGAAATGGCGGAATCAGAAGAGCCGTGTGAATTGCGAGCGCCAGGAGACGGGGAGGTTCTGATCGAGGAACCAACAGGGAACCAGGAGATCTTTCCTACCACAACCGTAAGATATACTTCACTGACCATGGAAGGGCTTGGAGATGCCTTAGAGAGGGTTTTCTTGACACCAGTCATGGAATCAACCACACAATCTGACTTTGCAGATCTTGAGAGCCCCATGACTGAAGCTTGTAGTTCAGTGCATGAGGTTCCGGTCGAATTGTGGCGTCAAGAAGATTCTTTGAAGGTTTCAGTCAGTGACTGTCAACAGGTGGAGAGGGGCTCCTCCGCTATGTGTGGTGACCAGAAGGAAACGAGCAGACACCAACTGGCTGTCGCTAATTCTGGTGTTTTAGAGGGCCAGCTGGACTCATGTCCTTCTGTCACGCCTCTGCAAGACCTTCTGAACCCAACAGAGGAACACGTGTCTCACCAGAATGGGAAGTTGGGGTTGGACGATCAGCCCGATGCGGCAGTGTTAAAAGGTCATGAGAAGGATGACAGTGTGGCTAACTTGACCATAACTGAGGTTCTCACATCGTGTAAAGCCAAAGTGGAGCAGCATGAACGGCTCAAATCTTCTTCCTTTGATCTGCCTGCCCAGGTACGGAGTGTTAAAGGCTTTAATGACCACTGGAGAATCTAGAGCATCTAAGAAACTGGTATTCCATCTGTTAACATTCAGCAATTAACAATAAACAAGTTACTTACAGGACAATTTTACTAATTTTACACAAATAGAACAACCTCAGGATGGTCGAGCGATCTAAGGCTAAGGTTCAGATTACGGTCTCCCGTGGAGACATGGTTTTGAATCCCATTGCTGACCAGCCATTTAGACAGCAGCTGGTGGACTAGTGGTTAGCGAGTTGGCACTGTGATCAGAAGGTTATGGGTTTGAATCCTAGGATTGCTAGCGTCACCACTGAGGTACATTTGAGCAAGGTACTGTCCCCACATTGCTCCCTGGGCGCAACTCATTCATAGCAGCCTCCTGCTTCACTTGGTGAATGTATAAAGTGTTCATACTGAGGGGCAACTTTACTTAAGTCCTCTTTAATGTTAAACCTGTTCAGATCTAAACAATGTCCTTCAGAATGGGTTTGGTGTGAGGCGTATAGAACCCAGATTTGCCTTTTAAAGCTCCTTCACAGAAAAGCGTTTATTACAGTTTTGCGATTACATTTTAGCATCATTTATTTAAAAAACAATATCCATGATGGAAGGAATCAAAGCAGGTTTGCAAGGATTTTTCACTATTTAATATATTGTCACTGTATATTTGTAACTTTACAGGAAGCAAAGGAAGCCAGTGCTTTTTAACTTCTGTGGCAAGCTGGTGTAAAGTGTGTGAAACCTCCATGATGAATGCGCACAATTTTGTCTGCACTGATGTTACCAAAATTATATTCATAAAAACATTAAATTTGTAGAATCCCAATGTCTGAGAAACGTAAAAGGGTAAAAAAAAAAACCATACAACCACTGTTTAATTACGCACCTTTATTTGCAAAAAATAATCACTTCATTATTTTTGGGGGTTGGGGGGAAATAATTTGGAAATTAGGAGAAATATTTCCAGCGGTTCTTAAAAATGGAGGCAAAGCTGTTCAGTTTGATACCTGCAGCTATGAAAGATAAAACCTGAGAAGCTGAACATTTTTGCAGTGGGCTCTTAGTTTTTCTGGAACCCGTGTGTCTGTGTGTCTGTGTGTCTGTGTCTGTGTGTGTGCTTTTATTTTTAAAGTTCGTTGCTTTTGGTCCTTTTATAGCTTGTTTTGTGATCAATTATGATCCTCATTTCATTTCTCTTTTGCTTTAATCATGATTTCCCGTTCACAGCTCCATGTTGCCCAGTCTCTGGCAGCCCACCTGCATCACAGAGTGCTTTGTCTTGAGCGTGAACAACATCTCAAAGAAAAGGAGCTCCAGGAGCTGACAGCCAATCTGGAGAAGACCAGCGAAGCGCTGGAAGTGCGGAACTCAGAAATGGCTGCCATCACTAAGGAGCTCCAGCAGCTTCACTTGGAGCTGGAAGAGAGGAAGACCCTGTCTGGTCCTGCCAGAACACTGACTGCTAACGGGCAGACCCCCCCTCACCCGGGCCAGAACGGCCGCGGCTCCCAGGTCTGCACACTGCTCTGAGAACAGCGTCACCTACTAATGAAATAGGTGTTTTATAATGTATATGAGGGGAAACCCCACAAACTATATGGACAAAAGTATTGGGACACCTGTTTGCGCCCCTTACTTTCAGTGAAGGTCAATCTTAATACTTCTTCAGACCAAGCTATTTTGAACAACACCATGCTTCCAACTTTGTGGATGCAGTTTGGGGAAGAACCTTTTCTATTCCAGCAGGACTGTGTCCCAGTGCACAAAGTGAGCTCCATAAAGACCTGCTGGATGAGTTCAGTGTGGAAGAACTTGCCTGGTCCACACAGAGTCCTGACCTCAACCCCATCCAGCACCTTTGGGATGAACTGGAACAGACCCACCGGAATATTGTTCCGAACCAGTCAGTTACATTTACGTATTTCTAATGTTTGTTCTAATGTATACTTGAATCCTCAATATAGGAGGTTCAGCCTCATAACATCATAATACAGCATGCAGCCCCTTATACTGCTGATATAAACACTTCTTCAGAAAAATCATACCATATATCTAGTGGAGAAGCAAGGTCATAATTCCATGATCACTACAAGATTAACCGTCAATCTGAAAACTCCGCTAACAATTCAGTCCAGAGGGCCCCAACTTCGTGTGTGTGTGTGGGTGGGTATGTGGGGGTGTGGATTCTCTGTGCCTTTTTGTTTGTTTCGTGCTTTGAATTTGACAATAAAGATAATTTTTAAAATGTCCTTTATGACTGTAATTTACTATTTGTACTTTCGACTGACCTTGCTTATAAAGGCTGTACACCCCCCCAACCCTTGAGTGTCTATCTCAGAAAAATCAAGCCCTTAAGCTGAACGAATCATCATTAATAGAGCTGTCAGGTTCACATTCACACTTCCAGCCCAACAGACGTCTCAGGCCGTCGCGTGTCCACCCTGATGAAGCTCTGCTCTGTCTGTGTTGCAGCTGTTTTCAGTTCTTGTTAGTTTCAGGGGGTTTTCTTTAGTCTTCAGTAAGAGGAAAGTACAGTGGTATTCACACTGAGTGTCTGACTTGACTAATTGAGAACATTCCAGCTTTTGGTGATAAACAACATATTTGTCTGCAAAACATTAATGGAGTTTTGAAGCATTTAGCTGGATCTTGTTCATAAATCTGCCAAACCACCATCTTTTCGATACCCAGATCTTTTCTATATATATATATTTATATATAAGTATTAGTGGTGGGCCGTTATCAGGGTTAATGTGAGACTCTTATTGGGCTATTAAAAAAAAAATATCGCCATTAATCTATGCACAAAGTTGGTTTGGGAGCTGGGTCTATACTACGCAAGCTATGATGAATTTCACCTTGATATTTTAGCGTGTATGTATACCTAGCCGAATTGCACTGTAGGGGGCGAGAACGAGTCGTCGAACCTGTGTGTAACAGGGACGTGACTAGGAAGGAAAGACAAGGGGGGCCAGAACCCTTAGTCAGAACCCTTAGTCCCCAGGGTTCTGACATTTAATAAAACAGCTGCTTTCGAAGCTGAAAGTGGCCAACGACTAGCTTTTTCAATTTAAATATGTGGCTAACCAGAGCTTATTACTGTCCACAAAATTATGATCAGTAAAAAAATATCTTACATTGTTGTTGCTTTCTCAACCTCGGCTTTAGCGGCTGCTAGCCAGGCGTCTTTGGCTCGTTACTCTCGGTCACAGAGCAGGTCCAAATATAAAACAGTTACGGGGAGCAGGGTCTGTTTTTTCCTGCCTTGGAAAGGGAGTAATTATACTCCCTACAACACTAAAACACCACATCTCCCAGCCTCACTAGAGGCTTAATTACCCAGAATGCAAACTTTCTTAAGGCAACAGGCTCAGCCAGTACATCGTTTTAATTCAATAATGATAGCTAGACGTATTATTTTTCATTTCAATTCATAGTCTTTTTGTTTGGATATATAATTTAAAAATAGTAGAATAATGATTATATATTTAGGGTGGCTTGGGATCATTTGTTTTTTTTTTGGGGGGGGCCTTCAGACCTTCAACAGAATTCAAATGAGCCATTTTAATGCAGATTAATCATTTTAATCTAGATTAATTCCAAGATTACAGTGAGATTAATCTATATTTGAAAAAATAATCTATGCCCACCTCTAATATATATATATATATGTACACACACACAGTCAAAAGTTTGGACACCTCATTTAATGTTTTTTCTGTTTTTCTTATTTTCTACATTGTAGATTAATTTTGAAAACCAACAGTGATGAAGGAACGCATGAAATTACGCAGTAAACAAAAAAAGTTAAACCAGAATCTGTTCTGTAATCGGGTAATGATGGACTGTTGTTTTTTTTACTTAGTTCAGTGGTTCTTGCCATAATGTGCAGTAGAACCATAGTGGAACAGGATCACTAACTGTGGACC
>JBBJLR010000139.1:8083272-8095085 GCA_037577145.1 Brachypetersius gabonensis | reverse complement strand
AGACAGGTTTAATTGATTTCATGCCAGGCCCAATAAAAAAAGTGTTCCTTTAATTTTTGTGAGCAGTATATATATATATATATATATATATAGGGGATTTTTATATATATATGTGTTTTCACTGCTCCACCACACCTGATCCAAAAATCAGCTCATTAACAAGCCCCTGTGCTCAAGTGGTTTCTTAAAGAATAGAAAGAACTTAAACGTGCTGGGCTTGGTGGCCTCTAGAACCAAAGTTGGGAAATACTGGAATATCTCCAGCTTTATTCCTGGAGCACTGCTGCCCTCCAGATTGTGGTGTTTCTTCTCAAACATGGTGTCCTAATACTGGCGATGTCAAAGGGGCTACAATAGAAAAAAGGTTTTTACAAAATGGTAATAGCCCACCATGCCTAAGAATCTGTGTAACTCACTGAATTTATTTAAGAAATGAACTTGAACAGAGTAAGGTTGTGTTAAGGAGCTGATTAGTTGGATCAGGATCAAGTGTGTTCTGTGTTGGAAGCAGGTCTGCTGTAACACCAGGTGATCCAGACAATCAAGGTCTTCAGAAGAACATAATGAGTAGGGACAGGTGCGTCAGGTGGTAGATGGGAAGGCTGAGCTCCTAAGACTGATCTAAAACAGTTAAAGGTTAATTTAACAGCAAGTGTGAACACGTACATAGCTTGATGAAATATTTTTCCATGGACCACGGTGCAAAATGTATCAACATTCAGACTGTGTTTTCCAGCACACTGCCCTGCACATGTGAGGATTTTCACTGCTTCCAACACATCTGGTCCAGTCAGCTGGTTATCAAGCCCTTACCGCAGGGGTGTTGAACTCCAGTCCTGGAGGGCCGTGGTCCAGCATGTTTTGGTGATTTCGCTGCTCAGAAACACCTGGTTCACCTCGTCAGTTAATTGTCAGGTTTAGTGAATGTGTTCGAGGAGGATAACCGTCAAACTGTGCAGGACACTGACCATCCAGGACCAGAGCATCACTGTTATTGCTGAACTGCTGGTGGCCTAGTGGTTACAGTGTTGCACCTGCAATCAGAATGTTGTGGGTTTGAATCCCAAGACTGCTAGTGGCACCTCTGAGGTTCCCTAGAGTAAAGTAGCGCCCTCACACACTGCTCCTCGGGACGCCCCTTGTTGGTGGAAGCCCCCTGCCTAACTTGGTGAATGTGTTAAATGTGTTGACACTGTGTGCTCTGGTGTGTTCATGTGTGACTAGAGGCCACTTTACTTTAGTTTCTCTGTTTTTGCAGGGAGTCATGGTCTCCCCAAGGACAGTGTTCTTGCAAAAATCCTTCAAGTTCAGATGCTGGACAACCTGGACATTGAAGGAGTTTACCCACTGTACAAGAGAGTGGAGCAGTATCTGGAGGAGTTTCCTAAAGAGAGGTGAGGAAATTGCTTGCTTATTGATTTATTGACCTTAAACTCAAAATAGAACTGTTCACCTGTCTCTCCTTAATGTGCAATATCTTTCTCACAATTTACAAAAGATTGTAGCCATGCAGTGCAATTTGTGTATATTTTAGCATACTCCTTTTACAATTCTTTTTATTTACTCTGAAAGTACCTTGAATTTCGTCGTTCCCTTGAAAAAGTGACGATGACAATAGATTTCTCATCTTCTCTTATCTGATTGCCAGACAACTGTTGCATGCCATCTAGTGGTGACACAGTGTCACATGCAGAACAGTAGAATACCATACTAAAAAAACAAAAAGCTCAGCTCTTTCAGCTTTTATAATTTTACTCCTAAACAACCTGATGGGCATGAGCTGTGACTTTTTAGTCCTTTATAAAATTAACAAAACGGCTTGCATGACTATTTTTGAAATCATTATAGTTTAATAAAACATCTACAAAGGTTGAAACATGAGTTTAGAGGTAATCTCCCCACACTGCCTTATTTAAGCACATTAACCACATGAACCTGTGACTTAACCTGTTCTTTCATAAGAGATTGTCAGATTCTTCTATTTATTGTGTTTCAACTGTTGCTGAAAGGTTTTACGTCATTTTACTAACCTGTTCATTCTAAGACATCACAAAACATTTAAAACCTTTCTTTCAGCACCAAAACTCTCCCTGAAACACATACACTAGGCCCATAAAACACCTCTAGATTATTTAAAGCGTCTAGTCGTACTGTTGGGTTTAAACAGAATGATGTCTCTGTGATTTCTCTTTCGTGTCAGAATATGTTAATGGGTTCATTTTCATAAAGCAGAAGGAAATGGATGAAAAAATACTGTGAAGTAATGTGTTTGTATACAGTAGAACTTATTTTTGGAAATTAAATTTCCTTTGAATGTATTTGTTCCTTTATTTGTGAAACACTGGTATTCCTTATTTTTCTGTGGTGAATAAAAGGCAAGTTTTCCAACTCTGTAGACTGTAATTTAGTTTTTAAAGCACAAGGTGGCGCAAATGCACAATGTGTGAGGTAGGTGTGTGTATTTTGACCTTAGTCGTAATGGTCTGTGGGTGGTGAGCGGTGCCTGGTAACTTCATGTTATTCTTTCCAAATCACTTTTTTATCACTGTGACACACTGCTGCATTAAGCTCAGGCTCTTAATTTCATTTATAAACGTTGTGTTTCAGGAACAGGCTACAGATAGATGGTCCTTACGACGAGAACTTTCTGGAGAAGGTGAAAACGTGCCCCTCTGAAGACGACGGCTCTGTAGAATATGCAGTTGGAAAGGTGAGGGTGTGAATCATAAGCATTTAAAAGACAATCAGTTTTTATATATATATATATATATATTTTTACTGACTACCACCTCTGGAATTTCAGATCCTCCAGTACAGAGTCGCCATGACGGCCAAGGACTGCTCCATCATGATCACATTTGCACCTTGTGGAGAAGATGAAAAGTAAGTGTCCTAAGTTGCAGTCAATTAGCAGATACTGGCCTTAAAGACTGACTGCAAAATCTCTATCCAAGTCATTAATTCATCACTCCATTTTCAGTATATTGCCGGTATACTGATTGTTTGGAGTCCAAATTTAGCTTTCGTTTAGAACAGGAGCAAAATTAGACTACTCTAGCCATCACACATTGAAAGATTTATTTTACCAAACACGTCACACCTATTTTTTTTATATATATAGAGATATAGAGGGGCATTAACAAGTCGATTAGTCTACTTCAGACGCACGAATCGAGGCAGCCCCTGAGAGAAGTTGACTAGTCGGGTGTTTTATTCCTCTCTGTGTGCGCGCTTGTGTACACAATGCAATCTCTGTCTCTGATTGGTTACGCTGAGGCACGTTCCTTGGCTTAACCAATTATAGCCACTTCATAAAAAGGGTGGTACAATTGACGCGAAGGGAATCTAAACACAAGACCACTACAAGACGAGAGACATGGCAGCAGAGAAGACAGACACTCTAGACACACAAACAGCTCGGTGACCTGCACAATCTGCAAGTCGGTGTTAAAGCACAATAATTAGCCTTTGTTTTGTTTGTCATATTGACTAATGTTAGAGAACTTAAAAAAAACCCTCAGTTTTGGACACTGTGTTCCTCTGCTGCGCATGTGATGTCCTCAATCGACTAGTTGACTCAACCTCAGAAAAAAAATCATTAATGCCCTAATATATATACACATACATACACCCGTGTATATATTATACAAACACAAAAACATATGTATTGAGTATTTCCATAGTGCACAGTTCTTTTTGTGATGTTATAATTGTAGTTTTTATTCTATTGGTTATGCTGCTTCTATTAGTTTCCCTTGTTGTAAAAGTGTGTTTCCCAGCTGTGGGACTAATAAATAAGTTTCCATGTATCTCAGATGTAGGTGAATATCTTAAGTGCTTTTTTTAGGCTTAAACTTGCCTTTTACTTGCAGACTACAACCAAATCTGGAGATTCAGCCTCCAAAGCCCCGCTTCACGTACTCTGTCTCCATCCTGGACCTGGACCCCAAACCCTACGACAGCATCCCGCACCAGTACAAGCTGGACTCCAAAATTGTCAACTACTACCTGCGGAGCACAAACAGCGCACAGGACCCGCCTACCTCACACCCGTACAAGGAGCGGCAGGACTGCACCCTGCTCTTCCACCCCGTATGAGGAACCTTGGTCCTCTCTTCACTACTCGAGTGCTGCTTCTGGTGTGGACGGGGAGGGGGGTGCTAAAACTGAAGAATGAAACACATCTACATGTTCTTTGCTCGCCTGCTTCTCCTCCGCTTTTACGACGTGTGCCATAATCTGTAAATGTGAAAGTAGCTGGACTGTTTTGGGATGGTCTCAGCCCTGGTCCTGTTCCTAACTGGGCTCGGGCTTCTCAGGCAGAGGGTCTCGAGGGGCGGCACGGCAGGTCTTCAGGCTTCACACAATCAGATTCTGGTGATTTAAGAAGTGCCAAAAGTGGCTTCGCTCATTATTTCCTTTACAAACTACCTTTAGTTTTACTTCAGCATTGAAGAATGAAGAACGTTGTGTTTACTATTGACGGTACTGACCGGGGATGTTCTCCCTGTGAGTAAGTGGAGAAGGTTTAGTGTGTCTGGTTGGAGACATCGTAGTTACTTGAGGGAAAATGAAACTACAGCTCCTACTAATCTTAAGGTCTCTGACCACTTCATGTGCAGAGTTTCGATCAGGAACACTGTATTGAGGGTAAGAGGAATGGATTTTAAGGGATAATCTGAAAGACTTATCTGAGGTTCTCAATAATTCGGTTGTTAAGATGTAAACAGCAGAGTGGTTCGGTGTTCCGTGACTGTAGAGGAAAAACACACATTTCTTTACAGTGAAGGTGAATGGAACCAGACGTCTCCAACACAAATCTAGTGGCTTCTTTTTTTCTTTAATTCTCTGGCCAAACCCACAGTGACCCTCTCAAGTCTGTGTTTATATGGAATGTTGATGTATCCCTCCACCATGAACGGGTTTATATTTAAATCAAAAGCTTCTCAGGTGGCACTTTTATAACCATTTGAGGGAATTGCTTTCTTTTAAAGGAGCTTTTTGAGGGTTCCATTCACCTCCACTGTGAACTACTGATTCTGAATGACCGTTTACATCTGAACACTTTGGTTGTGTAGGAATGTAAGAAGTTGAATTCCCCTTTAATGCCTTTATCTAAATACCTTTGACACTTCTTTTAATATGGGGATCAGAGCTGATCTCTTGATAAAGTACTGTATTACAGTGACTAAAGTTGGTATTTTGTTAAATTGGCTTCAGAAGGCTTGAACTGTCTTTACACTCCCAAGATTCACCACCAGGAACATGCGACATCAGGCTGAATTACGCTGCTGCTGCTTGAAAGAAAATCCAGCATTTCAGCCACTGATGCTCCTGCCCTTTGCCTTTTAATGTGAGTTCTGAATCAACAGATTTGTTTTCGAAGTGAAAAGAAATGTTATTGATCTGTGGTAACTGATTAAGTTGCCACAGATGCAGCAGAGATTTAGGTAGAAGAACGCTGTAGTTTTCCTATACTTTACTCAGTTCGTTGAGTGTTTGCTGAAGTCTGTATTTAAGTGATGATTAGAACTCCGGCGAGTCCGAAGACACTGAAACGTCCCGGGGCCGGGCACGTTCGGCCCAAAGCCGTACACTTACTCTTTAATTTACTAAGTGGTTGGTTAATTGAAACCAGTTAAACCACAATTATGCAGAGATTTTAACATGTGGACCAAAGTCGTTCAACAACCTCGTTTTCGCAAAATGTAAATTGCACACGCAGTATAACGAGCTGAGCTGGCGTTTCCTGAGCGTCGACAAACCTGCAGTCGTTAAACACTTAACGCCTTGTTGTCGGTCTGATTACTGTTGGGTTTACAAGGCGGCCCCTTGCTGGTATATGGACCCTAGCTGAGGATAATACAGGCCGTTTGACAAAAGGGTAAAGCACAGTTTCTTACAGTGGCAAACTAAACCTCCAGTTTCGCGTCTTGGACGTTTGTGATCGGTCAGGCTAGGAGCCGATTCATTGAATCCAGGCATTTGGCAATCGATAGCAGAATCCACACAGTGATGTTCGTTGTCCGCAGCCCTGGTTTGGGAGTTGCCCCTACTATCAGAAGATCGTGGTTTTGAATCACAGGGCTGCTAGTGGCACCACTGAGGTTCCCTTGAGCAAAGTACCCCACACACTGCTTCTTCTTTAGTGGCTGCCATCTGCTTCACTTGGTGAATAGGTTAAATGCAGAGAAACAATTTCACACTGTTCACGTTGTGCTGTTGTGTTACAATGTATAAAGAAAATAAAGGGTACCTTGATCAAGGGTACATCAGTGGTGCCATTGACAGTCCTGAGGTTCAAACCCACAGCCTTTTGAACGCAGGGGCAACTCCCTGACCGCCAGGGTTTGAGATTCCTGTATCCTCCAACATGCATCACTACATTGGCCACGTTGGATAAAGTAGAAGACGTTGAAATTCCTAACCTGCCTGATTGTCAATATTTGTATCCATGGAAAAAGTAAAAAAAAAACAAACAAAAAAAACCCCTTGTTTTGCTTTGTCTCTGCTGCACCGTTGCATCCAAACGCACTCGGGTTGGATTGTGGTGCTTTCCTTGACAGCTGTGCCACTAGATCTTCAAGGGTTTTACTTCACCCTGGGGGCAGATCCCTGCACATTTTGGAGACTTCCCTGCTCAAACAAACCAAATCTTGCAAACATGAGATTAATCAGGAGTGTTTTGACCAGGAAAATCCTGAATGAAGCGGAACACGGTTTCCAGGAGTGGAATTGTATATCTTTAACTTACAAAATGAACTAAAATGGTTCAACACTAAATTACATTCAACTGTTTGATTTATATGATGGTGGTGTGTGTTGTTCTGGGCTGGGGCTGATAATCAATGTCTTTATCTGCTGAAAAAGCTCCTTGCCAGTTTCCTCAAGGCTGAGCGATGGTGAGCCGTTCTGTTCAGCCACCATGTGAAACTTTAATCATCCGCCAACGGTTCTGCTTTACTCTGATCGCTGTTGTTGTAAACCACTGACGTTGGAGTTTGTTTACTGCTCCCCATCTACACAACTGTATGGTTTCATGACCCTGTTTCTTCTCTCGGCGGGTCGGAGGTATTGTGGTAGATCAAACAGCTGTTATATCTGCCAACAGTTCCTCTGGTCCTCCTCTGTGTACCTCCTGTGTTATATTTGTGAGAATGTAGTCCTTACGTGCACAAGAGTAATTTAATGTAAAGAAGAATCGGTGTAGAATACTGGTGTCAACGTCTTGATGCAACAAATGCATTCCAGACTAAACGGTTCTATTAAAAACACGTCGTTTGATGATTTACCCTTAATTGTGGCTGGACGAATGCAGTCTGAGTTGGTAACAGTGAATGGACTTTGTTAGTCTCGTGTCAATGATGTCAATTATCTGCCATTCATCACGACCAGCGTTGGCCTGTTGAGTCGGGACTGTTCCTTTAACCCTCATTCATCGATGCATGGGAGTGAAATCAGGGCAGTAAGCGAAGCTTCGCTCCTGAAGAACTGAAGGATGCATAACTCATGAACTTTAGGTAGAAACGAAAATGAATTAATCCTCTAAAGAAATCACAAATGATGCAGATGAAGTAAGGACTAAAATGTTCAAACTATTTCAGAAATACAAAGTGGATTTTGCTGTCACATTTTGTATGTAAATTATTTATTTTTCTAGCTATTGTCTAATGATGTATATTTACATACAGTACGTGCGTACCTATACACGTGATGACGGAATGTGTACAGATGGCATTAATACGTTTCTTAAAGGGTGAACGTACAGTGGTGTTTATACTGAATAAAGTTATAATGAAATTGTGAAGTGGGTTCTCTTGCAGTCATTCACGCTCTTCAGAGACACACAGTTTTGATTAAAGCTTCGATCGACGCCTCCACTCCGAGAATCAGGAGGAGACTTTGAAAGGCTTGAGGTGCCGTCGCCAAAACGCTGCTGACGTCCAGATTGTGGGCTGAAAAAAATGGGAAAAATTCATGGAAATGGGTGTCAATGTTTCAGCAGTAACTCTGTGAGTTGCAGTCACTCTCTTTGAATAATGTCAGTGTTATTCTTACCTTCCTCAGGCATTTTCATCAGTAACTCCAGTCTTGGTTTAACCACTCCTTCCTTCTGCACATTGATGCTCCAGAAGATGTTCATGGTGCACCTGGAGAATCAGGAAAGCTAATTTCAATTGCAGTATTTCACAAATATAATGGCAACTGGTGGTGTTAAAGCTTGCACCACATAAGAAAAATCCTTTTTGTAATACAATTCTAGGCAATCAGTAGAGGTCCACTCATGTTCATATACAGTAATAGACACAGACAAACAAAAACTGCAGATGTGTGTATAAAGTGCAACTATCTTAGAGGGCCATGAAAATGTAAAAATGATCTGTCAGTGAGTGTATTTGCCAGTAAATCATTTAACATTGAAAAATACAGAAAAACTTTTTATAGTGGCTGGTTAGAAGAAGGCAGGTCTGGTTCCTGATCTTGCCCTCCAGGCATCGCATAGTTATGCTCAGTTCCATCAGCAGTTCCTGATTTACTTTAATGAAGGATTGATTACATAAACTGGGTTTTGGATGGGGACTGTAAACGCTGGCTGTCCTCCTGGAGAGCACGAGAAACGGTAAGACTAACAAATCAATGTAGCGTTTATTTATTAACCCATTCTGATGCTGGAATTATAAATGCTTACTTCCCAGATCTTCACAGTATTTAATTCCAAAATGATGTATATTGTACACTGTATATTGTGAATATGTTTTAAAAAGGAACAGCTGACCAATAGCTATTCATCTTAATTTGGCATTAATAATTTGTGTGTGTAAAGCCCACCGCTTGCAAGTGGTATAAAATGCATTTTGGAAAAGAACCCTTCATATACAGTTTATCAGTAATCTGAGCGTGTCCTGATACAGTTGAAGCAAACAATGCTAGTGTGAGTAACAGAGACGGGAATTAAATGAATACTGAACTCATTTAGAATTGAAAGAGTTTACCCAGGAAGTTTAGGACTCTGGATCGTCATGAGCTCGGACCTGCAGCCCTCCGGAAGGCGAACCAGGTCTGGGTACTTCTCCTGCCAAAGTAGAGCCACAGAGTTTCAAATCTTAGTACAACCATTAATAGAAGGATACTTTGGTAAATGAAGGAAACTGATGTGTGTAGTCTGAGGTGAGAAGCAGGAACGACACTTTGAAAACATGGAAGATCTATGACAGGCAAACTGTTGGCCTTCATTACATTGTATTTTTCATTTGTTTGCTTACACTATCATTAATATACTCTCTCTCTCAGAGATGTGTGTGTGTATGAATACGATACACATGCACATTTATAAACATGCTATATCGACAAATATTTATATACATATTTATACTTATATCTATTTTGTATTCATATTCTATATTTAGTATATTGTATAGTATATTATTTACTATGTCAACATATTATTGTTTTTATACTGTTGTACCATCGACCAGAATCAGATTCCTTGTTTGTGTTCACTTTGATAAACGTGATTCCGATTCTGATTTTAAAATCTGAAAGTCGTGAGTTCAACCCCCGGCGGTTCCCCAGCCCTCCCTGTCCCCCATCACTTAGTGTGATATTAACCAATTCTATTAGCTCATGGATCAACTGGCAATTAGTGTTCTCCTCCAAGCATGGTGAGTCAAATAATGTCATGTTTAGGGCTGCCAAGATTGGTTGACGTGATTATGTTGATGCTGATAATGTGGCCTCGTCAATAATTCATACAAACACATTTCAATTTTTCTTTTTACATTACATTAACATTTGGATTTCTAAAAAGCTTCAGTTCACTATGATGTTTTTTTCTTCTTCAATATCCTGTTGTAATTTCTGTCCTTTTTGGTTTCAGTAATTGGTACCAAAGCCAAGTCAGCGCTACATTTTAAATCTGTAACAAAGTATGAGTCTGTTGCATAAGAGGTTCAAAGTAAAAGACCCAAAGCTTCTAAAGTTCTGGGAGAACTTTAAATGATCCAAAACCAAAAAAGTGTTGTATTCACTTTGCAGATGTTTGATGGCATAAACCACAGCAGCACCTGAACAGACCTTGTTCTGGAACACACCTTCACTGTGGTCTATTCATGTTCACTAAAGGGAGAGTTTTTAAAGTATATTTCATCCTTGTTGCTAAATACAATCACTATTAAAGTCATAAATTGTCTATTTTTTGTTTGCCTTTGGAGAAAATGAACCGTTTAGATTAATCAGACACTCGGTACAACAATCGATAGATTAACTGACAGTAAAAATAGTAATTAGTGGCGTTTGATAGGATTTGCAGGTAGCAACATGTGTGGGAGTCCCAGCTAGTGGGAGGATCTGAACTAACTGAACTAGGTGAAAACCTTGGAGAAAACGAATAAAAAAAAAATAATCTAGGCATTCTGTCACTGGACTCCAGCCTTAGAACTCTCAACTGTACGAAAAACAAACCATTTTCTTCATGAGTTACTGCATCATTAAACCAAACACATTCTAACACTCCTGCTTCCAATTAGCCAGCGTAAACAGACCTGCCGGGGAAGGAAGTCCAGCTTTTCCAAAATCAAATTCAATTTTTTTTGCAATGAAGTATCCACGTTATTACAGGGAGCCTTCGGCTGCGGTTTTCCACTTTGCAGTTATGGTTTATAACCTTGTATTATAAGTGGTGGTCATTTTTATTTGAAATTGCATTTAATAGCTGGGGTTTGTGATGGAGACTTTGATTACAGTGCAGAGAAGAGAATGAGAGAAACAGTAGCATTTCCTACAGACTTCCAAAAAGAAAAAGCATGATCCAGGATCCACTCCGAAACAATGACGGACCACAAAGGAAACGTCAGAGATGAACCCTCTGGCTTCCCCAGAGATCTGTGCTCGAAGAGATTGAGTGTTTTTATCTCATTTATCACCACTTTATTGGTTCTTTCTCAAATGTGTTCTCACGCTGAGGTTCTTTAAACTTTTAAAAGTTTTTTTCTCACACAAATTAGCAAAAATGGATAAACCATTCATTGGAAGGCTCAAGGAATCAAAGACTGTTCTTCTATGGAAAAAGACATTATTCAGCATCTCTGAGAGTTTGCTGAGGCTTTATGACTTGGGTTCCAGTTTGAGGTCACTGCAAGAACTTTTGTAGCTCATGGAGAACTTTGCTGGACCTGCCGTAATTCTTTCAAGAGCCCAATTAACGTAATGTCTGATCCTCAAAGTCAGAAACGTCTGCAGTTTATTGAATGAGACTGAATTGGTTTAATGGAGAATAAATTATCTGCCAGACTGTAAAGGTTTCAATGCTAAATATAGCATTAAGTATCAGAGGAGAATCCAACAGAAGAGCAAAACAGAAAGCAGTTCGACCTCAGAGGTCAATCCTGAGCAAAACTGGAGGCTTTTAAGTTTTCGCGTTCCCATTTAAACACCATCGGCTTCGACACAAAACACTTAACAACTCATTTAACCCAATGAGAAATAAATAAATAATGAAAACAATCTGACTTTCCATCTTCCAGTTACGTGATCATGCGAAACCCACCACAGATGATCTATTTCCCAGACTTCCTCAGCAGACATGGAGTCTTATAAAGATTTTCCAAGAGCAAAAAAAAAAGGCCTGCCTTATAAAAACGTGGGGTCTCCTTTTTCAGGGGGGGGGTGTGAGGGTGTAGGGGATGGAAAACCAGCCTTTGTTTCTCCTACACAGAGGAGGCTTGTTTGGACCATAGTGTTGAATGACTCGTTTGAGTCATCCAGTGTCTGGGAAGCTTTAGTTTGAAGGTCTGAGAGCCACATGCAAACTATAT
>JBBJLR010000139.1:8041692-8075692 GCA_037577145.1 Brachypetersius gabonensis | reverse complement strand
CTCTGGTTCTCTCACTGGCCTGAAACCCTCCTCTGGTTCTCTCACTGGCCTGAAACCCTCCTCTGGTTCTCTCACTGTCCTGAAACTCTCCTCTGGTTCTCTCACTGTCCTGAAACCCTCCTCTGGTTCTCTTACTGACCTGAAACCCTCCTCTGGTTCTCTCACAGTCCTGAAACCCTCCTCGGGTTCTCTCACTGGCCTGAAACCCTCCTCTGGTTCTCTCACTGGCCTGAAACCCTCCTCTGGTTCTCTCACTGTCCTGAAACTCTCCTCTGGTTCTCTCACTGTCCTGAAACCCTCCTCTGGTTCTCTTACTGACCTGAAACCCTCCTCTGGTTCTCTCACGGTCCTGAAACCCTCCTCGGGTTCTCTCACTGGCCTGAAACCCTCCTCTGGTTCTCTCACTGTCCTGAGTGTTTCCTCAAACTGTGAGCTGCTTTAGAAAAAAAGCACCTGCCAAATGAATGCAATGTAAGAGAACCAGAGGAGAGTTTCAGGACAGTGTGAGAACCAGAGGAGAGTTCTAAGTAATACATGTTTAAATAGTGCAAGATGATGTAAGTGAGGCAAGAACACAAAGTGGTGTTTATGGACCAGAGATGACCCAGCTGTCCTTCTGAAACTGTCCCTCTGGAACTGAGGACAGCCTGCTCATGCTCGTACCCACCCACCAAACGAGCGATGAGAGGGCTGGTCAAAAGCACCACTGGGGCATTTTTTGAGTCCAGACCTAAACCTTCATGTTACAGAATTCACCCATTCAGCTCATTCAGCTATTCTGGGCCTGAACAAGTGCCGAGCATGTCCTTTTTCCCTTTTTCCACACTGTTGTCTACACTAAAGGGATGTTTTAACCTAAGAGGTAATGACAAGCCCTGTGGCACTTCTTTTGTCAAGCTCACCTCCCATCGCCTAGTAATTAGACCAGAGAAAATCACGACCTCTTTCTGTTAAAGGGAAAAAAAAGGAGAAAAAAGAAAAAAGAGGACGTATCCTGGCCCTGACCTCTCTGTCTGTAGTGCTGAGATACTGAACTGAAGAAGCTGTTGCCTAAGCAAGTTCTGGCGTCTCCCGCCAGCACAGCCTCGTCTGTTTTAAACATTTATCAGTTCAGCAGCCGAGCAGGCGCAGCACAGCTGGCAAAAACCCTCGCGGCCTGGGAGAGGAGCGGAAATATTTGGCCTCGCAATTCACTGGTAACGTACAAATGACTGTCGCTCGTCTCCGCTCTCTTGACCAACACTGAGCTACACTCTTTCATGCATGTGTTTCCATCAGCATGGGTCTTCTGTTCTCCTGAGCTTCTCGTAACTGAACAGCCGCGCCTCTTTAACCATCCGTGACAGACAGTTAACGCTCAACATCTGGAGCCACACCAAGAACTTCAGGAAAATCTGGCCTCTCCATACTTTGCGGGCACTGAGTGAGGCGTCTGATAAGGGTTCTGTTTTCTGCAGAGTCAGCGAAATGCAAAAGCTTGTTTTAGACCGTTTTTTTGCCGTCTCTGAATGGTCACGCGGGACGTGGACATTTTTTCCTTTCTCTTTTTTTTTTTTAATCCTCCACCCCACCCCCCACCCCTTGGTTCATCCGCGCCTGCTGGAGATTCTTTCCATCTGAGCCTGGTCATCCTACGAAGCTTGTTAATTAGAAAGCTTTCCTTGGTTTCCCCTCTCCTCAGTTTTCTATTTTCTTCGTGTTTTCCTCGCCACAGACCCGGCTCTGATTTAATGCTCGCCACGTGACGCTTCGCCCGAGGCTCGAGTCCACTGAACCGACACATCCCTGCATGCATGTTTCCTGCCCTCTCCGCTCTCTGCTGTTCTCACGACAGAATCATGTTTCTTTATGTTGTCTTTGGGTACATTTTTTGCCATTTTAGCTTGTGGTTTGTGTGATGCAAGCTCTTCTTGTGTTTGAGCTTTGTACTGGAGGCTCTTTAAACAGACTACACAGTAAAACAATGATGCAACAACTTTTTAAAGGCGTTATTTCCAAACTTTGGGCCCTGTCCTAGAGGCACAAAGGAGACTTAACGGAATTTAATCCAATATCTCAAAATACAAAGTTGAACTGAAAGAACCAACACAGTCAAAAATGGTATAATAAACCGTAAAAAAGTTTCTTTAGCTTAAATACTAATTTAAACATACAACACGGTTGTAGTCTACCTTATAATGGAAGCTCTTCAGACATATCACCATTTTAAAAAAATTTTACTTTAAAAGTTTTTAAAGGCGTTATTTCCAAACTTTGGGTCCTTTGAGGTCTCCTAGGGGCACTCATTTTTATTAGCTGAATCAAATATTTAAAAAAATTCAGTTAAATAAAATTTTGATTGCAACAAAACCTTAAACTCAAAGTTGACCTAAAACAGTTCAAAATAAAACTTTAAAACCTTAAAAAAGGTTCACAACTACTAATTTTAATGACATACTAATTTACACATTACACTTGTAATCATTTGTTGTTCTCTTACCTCATTTTTGGAAGTTCAGGGAAAATTCAACCAGATTAAATTTATTACGATTTGCATCATTTTATGGTATACAGATATTTTGCCTGTACTGCAAAATGTGATGAAGAAAGGCAACTTGTTCTGTGCTCTTAGATACTTCGCACATGCTTCAGTACTGAGCATTTATGCATATGTATATACATCGATACCGAGACTGAGAATTTAATAGTTGGAAGTATCAATTACAAGCTTTTCAAGGATTATCAGTGTAAAAACCCTTTGTATTATGGCTGTGAAGGGAGAACACAATACTTAACACAGCAATAATTGGCACCTGCCACACATCGAAATAACAGCCTTAGTCTAACTGGTCTAATCGTGTACCGTGAGGAGCCGAGCAGCACCGTATTTCTCGAGTCTGGCTCCAGTGACTGTCCAGAAACTGGAGTTTGAGTGGCTGAAGAATCACGGCTACAGCGCTGGAACTTGCCATTTGCTGTTAGACTGGTTATTATAGAGAAGCATGTGGACACTACACATTAAAAAGGGCTATATTAGGCAGAATGAAGGCTAAGATACCTCTTTGTCTCATTCTTCAGATTTCCGCCATGAGGCTGTGGCTTTTACTCTCCGTGTCGTTTTTCTGCTGCCTAAGCTACAGCATTGCCAAAGACCAGAATCATCATCCCCCGGCTCACGGGAGAAGAAGGAGGGGGAAGAAAATGGTGCGCCAAGGAAAGGCGCCAGTAAACAGTGGATATAATGGAGCGTCGGTTTTCACGGAGTCTTACAAAGATGTGCAGGAGCCAAAGCCTAACTACAGTGCTCTTCCAGGTTAGTGCAAACTTAGTGCAGATACACAGCAAGGGGAACATAAACATAGATGTTAGGAGGTGGATCGATGCCACCTTTTCATTTATGTTTACAGTTACAATATTTAGCAGACGCTTTTATCCAAAGCGACTTCCATTCCCTAACTACAGGGGACAGTCTCCCTGGAGCACCTCAGGAACCCAGTGGTGGTGCTGAAGGTAGGATTCGAAACCATGACCTCTTGGTCCAGAGGCAAGTATCCTACCCACTAGGCCTCCACCACCCCGCTGTCCAATACTAATAGGGATCCCATAATCTGATTCAGCAATTTATCTGTCAATATTGCATTTATTTGGGTGCACTGTAAATCTGAAACGGCTCCCTGTGTCCTCTAGGGAGTGCTATGTAAGTTATACAATTATAAAATAAGTTTCTACACCCATATAGTGTACAGTGTGTTCATTCTGGAGTTCTGCACATCTGTCTGAATCTGAAACTGCTTCCTACTTCCTCTAGGGGGCGCAGTGTAAGTTATAAAACTCCAGTTTCCACACCCATATAGTCCCATAGTGTGTCCATTCTGGAGTTCTGAACACGAGTCTCCAGTGTCTCTGTGTTATACGGGTTCTACACTGTTTGTGCAGAAGTCTGTATTTTAGTGCACTATGTAGCAGGGAGCCGTTTGGGACGCAGCCCTGCTGCTCGGCTGTGCTACCTGTGTGTCTCTTTATGGTGCACTGAGCTTAGCTCACTGTTTACGTCTTTGGTGCCTATGCAAATGTTTTATAGTCATTTTTTCTCAGCGTGTGATAAAATGTTTTTCTGCAAAGTGAACATGAGAATAAATACAAACGAACAAGAAAGCAGTAAAAAGTATTAGGATATGTTGTGTTTGCAAAAGTAGTTGATACTGTGTGAGCTGGTGAGGAGAACCCAGATTTGGTTCCAGATTCCTCCTCAGTTGTTTGGATTGATCCAGAGTCACGGATTCAGTCACAAACATTTTTTTTGAGAATTGAACTCATAGTTTTACACTGAAATCCCCACAATAACGCCTCCGTTTTTTGCTTTAATGTAGCAATAAAAGTACTTTTTTCTGGATGTTTTCACACAAGGAGACTCAGGTCAGGCTGTAGCCGACCTGAAGGAACTTTTTTCGAATTCCACACCAGGGTTGAGCCCCCGCGCTCCAAACGCAATTTCTCCGCGGTGCAAGCGCTCAGACACTTCAAACTCCACAGTTCGGTTGAATTTCCAGGAACCCTTTCCAACAAGCCCTAATGTGTATTTTAGATCACCTCACCTTGCCAGAGTACACCACCTCACCTTGTTGTCCCAATACTTTTGTCCTCTGACCTTCCGAGGTGCATATCTCAGCAGGGAATTTAAATTAAAAGAAGCGAATACGGGTTTACCTTTACATTTTCTTTAAGGGTAATGCATTAAACTGAGTTTTAAATGAAATGTTCTGGGGGCATATTTAGGGTTTACATTATAAAAATAGGGATTTTAGGCATTTAGTTTTCACTTTAAGCGGGTGCTCTTGGAACATAAAAGCATACTGAAAACTGCATACTGAACATAACATCACTATTTACTGTAGAATGTTTGTATTTATATTAATTCTTCTTAATTATATAGTATATTAGTATATGTAATACTATTCTGTATACACACACACACACACACACACACACACACACACACGATATATAAAAACCACACCTCCCCAATGTGTTAAATGCAAAAACAAACATATGTAAGCAGAATATCCTTTGCACCTCACAAAAAACACCTCACAATAAAACTTGAAGAGTTTCACAGCCTTAGTCAGAAGCCAAAGCTCTGAGGGTCTCAAAGTGAGCTGTTTATGAACACAGACGGTGAATCAGAGGAAAAACAAACTCTTTTGAAGTTTGCGCTGCTAAGACAACCAGAGTTAAAAGGGAGGACTGTGAAAGTTCTCTGAAACTCAGGGGACATTAGATGGTGAAATAATCCAATACATTCAGATTAATGGTGTAAAGTCCTCTGATCTGAAGAAGACATCATCTTGGTAGCCTAGGGGTTTGGGCGTTCGCTCTGCAATCAGGACGTTGTGGGTTTGATTCCCAAGACTGCTAAGCACCTCAGAGGTTCCTCTGAGTAAGGTACTGTGCACACACACTGCTCCCCGGGCGCTGTGTTCATGGCTGCCCCCTGGTTCACTTGGTGAATGGGTTAAATGAGTTTAATGCAGAGGAAGAATTTCAACCTGTTCACACCGTGCTGTGGCATGTTCACGTAGGAAATCTTGCTTGAATTTGCCTCCAAACTTCCTTACACTTAAACTCAGGATGTGTTTCCGACTCTTAAGGACTTGTGGTACATCCTTAAAGCAAACTTTCAGAAACCACTGGTTTACACGACCAAACTGCCCACGGGGAGGAAGTCGCACTGGCCACATGATTGTTGGCTACATGTCTGAGTTGGGCAGCTAAAGTGTGACACTCTGCAATTCTGGTCAATACCAACATCACACCGCTACACAAAATGACTGGTCTCACAAAACACTGTGTAAGTAGAGCTGTTAAGGCGTCACAGTTGACTTGACGGCTGTTCCGCCTTCAACATATTGTTCCTTAAACCAGAGGTTTTCTGGCTGCTTTCACAAGTCATCGCCATCTCGACTCCCACTGAAACCCTCACAGCGCCAATAGATGAGACGTTATTCAGTATTATGACACGAAAGGCCACAAAACCCAAGAAAAATGCAGCACTGTTGGCTATAAATAAACCACCAGGCAAACATCTGACAGCCCTTCTGCACCTCAAGTCTGCATTATTCTTCACTCAGAAGGTTTAAGTACATATATATATACACAGTTGTGTTTAAATCTCAGGATATCAATAAGCTGGAAAATATTTGGAAAACAAATTATGTTCTATTCTCCAAAGTTTATAAAATAATCCGAATTTTCTTACCTTACACCAACTTAGAGGTTATAATTGCAACTTCTATAGCAGCATACGGCATGTGAGCAGAGACTATTGATACATTTTTGCTCCTATTTGATATATTATCATTGTAAAGAAAATAGCAAAAATAATAGCTAATTATACATTTAAAAAATTTATTTTTAAGGTCACTTAACCTGTGTTCATGTCGTTTGGAAATACCATTGGGACAATCAAGGTCTATACAAATGCTATTTAGTGCTACCTGGTTAACACAGCTGCTTTTTTATGCTGCTGTTTATAAGCATAATAATAATAATGTTTAACGCATAATGTTTAAAGCGAAATCTTTTACATTTAAAGATCATGTACAACTTAAGATACATGTACAATATAACTACATACATACAGATACATACAGTCACACATGTATACACAAGTACAGGCACAACAGATCACAGTATATTTTCTTCTTTCTACAACTATTCAATATGAATACATTTAGAGCAAGTAATCTACTGTATTAAACACTAATATACTACAGCTACATACAAAGGTGTACAGACTTTATGATCTTATACTGACCAGATGGTTTTAATTGTGGCATTCTACTTTTGGTGCTACTATTTTAAGTCACTTAATCGTCAATATGTTTTTTCAGGGAACATGGGACAGTGTGTATTTCAGGGCATCACTATGTTTGACAAGACTGTTTGGTCGCCAAAGCCCTGTGTCACCTGCTTGTGCTCCAGTGGAGAAGTGGTTTGTGAAGAAACACGATGCCCTCTTCTGAGATGCCAACTGAAATTTAAACCTATTGGGCAGTGTTGCCCAGTTTGTATTGACCCAGGTATCTAAAATGCATGGCCCACACAGAAGTTCTAGCTAAACAATTTGTTCCATTCCCTCAAATGACGTACAGAAGATCCACAACTTATCAATTTACACCATTTACAGTTCATGCTATGCTTACAGCTGAGCTCATTTTCCAGTTTTGCTTCTAACGTTTCCCATCTATTGTGTTCTAATATTTCTCCCTTAATTTACATCCGCAGTTCTTGATGTTTCCGAAAACTCGGGTGATTCTCCTGCTCCCAACGATCCAAGCTACAACACGATTACACACCAGATCGACGAAAGTCTGAGAAGAACCAAGTACGAGGAGGAAGATGCACGCCTTCGCAAGAAAGATGCCGAACGCAGAAAGAGAAAGAAGCAGAAGAAAGAGGCGGAGAGGCTGAGGAAAGAGCAGGAGCGGGCGAACGAGGCGGAGGAGAGGAGGCTGCGAGAAGAGGCAGAGGAGAGGGCCGCGGCGGAGGAGAAGAGGAGGAGGACGGAGGAACACCGGCGGGCCGAGGAGGAAAGGATGAGGAGGCTGGAGATGGAGCAGAGGGAGATGCTGAGGGCCTTCGAGGAGGCGGCCGAGAGAGCCCAGCGAGGGCTGAGGGAGGAGGATGATGGCGCGGTAGAGGAAGAGGAGGTCTGGTTGAGAGGAGACGTTTTCCAAATGGAATCAGAACGGCCGACTCCAGCAAGCCTTCCACCGCTGCCAGCGCCGGCTCCGGCCGTAGATGCCAGTCGGGAGGAAGAGGAGGAGCAGGAGGGGGAGGAGGAGGAAGAGGAAGAGAAGAAGGAGAAAAAGGACGAAGAGTCTCGCAGGATTACCTACTCTCTCCCTAAAGGCTGCACCATCTCTGATGTCATTGTCTCCTGTGAGAACGCCAAGCTTACCAGCATTCCTGCTCTTTCCATTCCTGAGCTCAAGTCTCTCAGCCTGGAGGGTAAGAACCTAATCCAAACCCCCAAAAAGTAGAAAAAACAGAGATAGGGAGCCGATTCCAGAGTCGATTCTTCAACTCTGATGTGGCACACAGAGGACATTCAATGTGCCTTATGGGAATAAAAAAAAAATAGAATAAAATAATTGTAGAAATAAAAGAATATATACAAAATCACTAAAAGCAGATCTGATGCTGATGGGCAGTTGGTTGGACTGCATGGATAAACACCATTTCACCAGGTTTAATTTCAGCTCATTTCTCCACTAGCTGAGCAGCTCCTGCAGATCTAAGAGACCCATCAGGATAAAAAACATCACACATATCAGAGATGGGTTTAGGGCCCAAACCACTGATGGACTTGATTCTGTACTGAACTGCGATCAGTTATAAGAAGCCTATAAGATTTGATTGCCTTCCTTTTTAGAATTGTTTTACAAATAACAGAGCTGCAAAACTACCTAAAAAAGCATGCAGCCTTGGTCTGGAAACGAATGAATGTAAATGAATGTGACTCCCATCTAAAACAATGTATTTATCACATTAACATCATATTACATGATCTGACATGCTTGTATTTTGTGAATCCAAAGGCAATGCGATCACCAGCATTCCAGGTGGAGCGTTCAACGGCATCCCAAATTTGGAATGGATAGACCTGGGAAAAAATAAGATCCCATCATCTGGAATCGACCCACAGGCATTTACAGTAAGCAGATTGATTGCAGGTCCACTGATCATTGGGCCTAATAATCAACAAATAATATTTTCACATTTTGCCAAAATCAGGACTGACAAATCATCTACACACATTTTTCCAGTTTACACACAAACACCAGCTTTAAGCCCTTTTCCTTGCCCTGACCAGACCAGCCACTTCAAATAAAAATGGAATTCAATGGCACACAACCAAGAGAAATATTAGAAAGGGTGCGCTACTCCAGTCCTTCCTTTTTCCTTGAACTCTGCAGTTTGCAAAAAAAAAGTACAGAGTGGTGTTTTTAATAAACGCATTTCAGAACATACATCACAGATGACGTTTAGGTTATCATCAATTAAGTCAATGAATCCTAAAAGTTTGTGCTATAAAACCGACTGTTTGTTTTGTTCTGATTTCATCATGTACAATTACAGCAAAGAGGAATATGAACAGTAACCAGGCAGAAAGCACATGAAGCGGAAAGAAAATTGACTGTTTAAGTGTTTCATAACAATCTGAGGCCAGTAAATCACACACACTGTGGTTCGCGGTCAGGTTCCGGATACTGTGAGTAAATCTCACAGAACAGAAACACGAACGGCTTGGTAAAAGTGATGTGGTGCTAATCATCCGGGAGACAACAGTTGATTTTTTCAGTTACGTTTTTCTATTGCATCTCTCAGGTTTCAGTTATGTGTCTCTGCTGCTGGAGAAGTCCAGTCTGATGTTCTGCCTTCTGAATCCTCATGTATCTTTTACACCACAGGCTGAAAGCTGGTAGAAAGTTCATGCAATGACTCAAACATATTCATTTTGTGGAATTTTGTGGCTCAAGCACATTTAACAGCAACTGGAATTTTGTAACATGAACACATTTTAACAGTGATGGGAATTCCATCAACTGAAGAACATTTAACAGCTTTCGCAATACCGTGGTTCGAGCACATTTAACCTCAAACAGCATACTATAGCGCAACCACATCGAAAACCCAGGGCTCGAGCACATTCAACAGCAGTCAGAATCCATGGAATTCCATGATGGGATGACATATAAAATCGATTGGAAATCTATGATGGGATCACATTGAACATTGATAGGAATTTTATGATGGGATCGCGTTAAAAAACGAATTTCCATGAAGTAATCACATTTAAAATCAAATGGAATTCTGCGATGGGATCACATTTAACATCGACTGGAAATCCGTGGTGGGAGCACATTTAACGGATTGGAATTCTGTGATTCTGACATTTCACAGCAATCAGTATCCTCTGGCCCAAGCACTATTGTATGAAAATGGTGCTTCAACAATGCAAAACCTGATTAAGTTCTCCAATAAAGATTCTGAACTGTCTAATAAAAGCCTTGAGCTGCTAATTACAGCATGGGTCATCCAGCCAGCCCTGGCCTTTCAGTTAAATATTACTATTAATGATCATCAACAGGCATTTACTGAGTAACGTAAAAACGTATTTTGTTTACAGAACCTAAAATTCCTGACCCGTTTATACTTGGACGGCAATTTGCTTGAAGAAATTCCTCGAGGACTTCCAGCCACTCTACAGGAACTGAAGATCAATGAAAACAACTTGCAAGGGATTAAAGAGAACAGCCTTAAAGGTGAATGATTTACATCAGTGCCATGAAACTGTGGTTTCACTGTACATAGTTGGATCAGTCCATCCACCAGTGTGATTAATTTGTGATGTGCCTAAAAATGCCTTTTCTTAATAGTGTAAATCCTAAATATTCACCCAAAAATATGCTCCCAAAACACTTTAATCTCATTTTAAACGCATTACCCTTACATTACCCTTAAAGAAAATGTAAAAGTAAACTTGAGAAGGAAACTGTTCTGACGCAGGAATTCTGGACTGCAGCTGCCAGAGTTGCCTCACAGGGCAGGAGCCAATCAGCAGCAAGAAGAAATAAATAACGGCAACTTTCAAACCTACCACCTCTGAGGACAGCAGTATTTCATCATCTCTTTCTTTGTGCTTCTCTCCGCAGTACCAAACATTTTATACAGTTATATTTTATATGGCAATGCTACAGGATTGAGAAGAACATTTATGTTACAAAATTAGTAAATAATATTTTTCTCAATAATTTAGCACTAAAAAAGATGAAAAATTGAATATTGCTACAATTAAATGCGGAGGACATTTGTGCTTTCTGCAAATTTGCGGGAGTTTGGTTCCAAGAAAAAAAGGCCACAAACTCTGAACCGTGACTTTGTGGGTGAAAACTGTAGCGTGGAACGAAAAAAAGTGGAACAAAAAAAATACTTTTCAAAGAAATAGATGAATAGATACTACAGTCCGCTGTCTTTCTGTATAAGATAAACATTGGCAAGCTGTTAACCATAAATATCGCCACATCTCTGGGCAGGTCTGAGCAGTCTGGTTATCCTGGAAATGGAGGGGAACTCACTCAACGAGGAAAATGTAAAACCTGAAGCCTTCGAGCCGCTGAAGGAGCTCACCTATCTAAGGGTTGGCAGGAACTTCTTCCGCACCATTCCTCAAGGTCTACCACCTTCTCTGCAGGTAATTCTGACACGAGGGCAGGAAAGGCAACCAAGCAATATTCTTACAGTGGAGTGTAGAGGATAACATTGCTGCCTTATAAGCAGGAGTGTGTACACTCACCTACATCTGTGATGGGTTTAAACAAAAAATAATAAAAAGTAAATCACTTTGGATAAACGTTTCTGCTAAACTATGTAAATGTATTATGGTAAAAATGAAAAGAACAATGCATTTCAGACTCTGATTTATGAAAAGACATTGGCTGTATCTGTTGGAAATCACATGTTACTTCATAGTTTTTCAAAATCAGAACTTCAGCACAACATTGGATATAATCCCAGCCTTTAAAACCATCAGGACTAATACAGTGTTTTAGAACAGATCCTCATTTCCAAATTAAAATATTGTTCTGTAAAGCATCATTTTTTAAGGAAACGACAAAAAAATAACAAGAGATGATCCAGTGCTTAGAGAACTTGAGTAATTCAAAGAAAACAAATCTCTCGTTCCCTCTAATCTCTCAACAAAATGGCAATAAGTACCTTTGACAAACTTCTAGTAGTGTTTTACCATCCAACTGGTCTCAGTGTGAGAGGGCAGTGTCGATTACAGCAGTGTTTTATACTTTTCCTCATTAAATAAGATGTGATTCAGCTGATCACTAACCAGTCCCTCATAAAGCAGAATGAGGTGTTTGTGTAGGAATTTAACAGACACTGGACTGGCTCTTACTCAGAGATGCTGATTTTAAAATAAACTACAGATCTCTCTTATTTATATTTCTTATTAAATTGCTTAGGATTGCTGATATTGTTATTCTGACTGTTCTGCACTGTTTTTAAGGAACTGCACCTTGAAAATAATTTGATTGAGGAAATAACTGAGGGCGCGTTCAACCAAACCCAAAACCTGAATGTTGTGATGCTGCGACACAATAAAATTGATGAATCGCGAATTTCACCTTCAGCCTGGATCGATCACAGGTTTGTGTGGCTCAAATGAGATATTTTTATTTTTGTATGGAGACGTTCTAAAAATTACCACCACCAGTCAAATTATGTCATATTTATCTTAGTGCACTATTTTTACTTATGCTGATTTTTACACACTGGATAAAATTTTATTGTTCCTCAACTTTTTATGTTTTATGCTTTTTTGATTCCCAAAAATGAAAAAGTTCAGCAAATTAAAGGTCCCATGACATGCTGATTTTTTATGCTTCTATACAGGTCTCAGTGGTCCCCTAATACTGTATCTGAAGTCTCTTTCCAAAAGTCAGGCTTGGTGCAAAATTACAGCCAGTTCGAGCCAGTCAGTCCCACAACGATTTCCAGAGGACGTGCCGTTTCTGTGTCTGTAGCTTTAAATGATAATGAGGAGGAGAGAGGCGGGGCAAGGTGGAGGGTTGGGTGGCGCCAGCTTGCGGCCACAGCATAGTCATTTCAATGAGGGGGAAAAGCAGATGTCGCGTGATTCTGAAATTCTCTGGGCGGGCAAAGCATGAAAAAGGGGAGGTAACCTTTCCCCTTATGACGACATACAGGAAAAATTTCAGATTCGGTCATCTGAGCTGTCGTTCTCTCAATGGCAGAGCAGAATGACCAGGCACTCTTTCCACCTATCGTCATTTCTAGCCACTGCAGGACAATAGGCAGGCAAGGGGAACTCGTATTAATGTTAAAAAATCTCATGAAGTGAAATGTTCATGTCATGGCACCTTTAACAGTAACTGTAAACTGAAATGTGCATAAGTATGCCTCTATAGAAAATGTGCATTCATTTACATTTAGAAAAATCAACAGAATGGGCAATCTGACCAGAAGCACCAAAAATTTCACATAAAACTGGAGAGATATTCCCAACTGGACATTTTATTTGCATAGATTTTAGCTTGTTCTTGTTCTCATTCCTATTTCAAGGAACCTGGAGTCTATAGACCTTTCATATAACAAACTCCATTTGGTCCCATCGTTCCTGCCGAAGTCTTTGGTTCATCTGGGATTAGTTGGAAATATGATCGAACGCATTCCGGGGTATGTGTTTGCACACATAGAGCCAGGTCTTGAGTACCTGTACCTGTCCTACAACAAGCTGGATGCTGAAGGCGTGGAACCGGAGTCGTTCTACGGCACGTTCCGCACCATGACCGAGCTTTGCCTGGACCACAACCAACTGACCAGCGTTCCCTTCGGTGTCAGTGAGATGACATCACTACATTTCCTCAGACTCAACAACAACAACATAAGGTATGGTCCATTTTTTTCATTTCTTTTGGTTCATATGCCAAAGATAATTTCACTATTTGCGCAAGCTTTCAAGCCAAAATAAGTTTACAAATTATTTTCCATCACCCTAAAATGAACACATACCCTCTTACCAGCCACATGCTGAGATACTGTTTCACACTGGTCCAAGGAGCCTCCCTGCCCAGAACATTTTAGGGTCAAGTCAAGTCAAGTAGATTTACTGTCATTTCAGCCATATACACAGTACAGAGTGAAATGAAACAATGTTCATCCAGGACCATGGAGCAACACAGGGGGTGGTGGTCTAGTGCAGTGGTTCCCAACCTGGGGTCTGGGCCCCCCTTAAGGGGGCGCTAGAGATCGCAGGGGGTGCGCACAATTCTATCTGCACTGTGGTTACCAAAATTTGTACACATTAAATTAATAAAATCCCAGTGTCTGAGAAACATAAAGGTGTGTGTGTGTGTGTATATATATTTTTTGCAAATAAAAGTTCATAATTAATCACTTTATTCTGTTTATGTGGGTAGGAATTGGGGTTGGGGGGGGCCTGGCTTGTCTTGGACACTGGCAAAGGGGAGTTTCAAGGAAAAAAGATTGGGAACCACAGGTCTAGTGGGTAGAATACTTGCCTCTGGACCAGGAGGTCACAGGTTCGAATCCTACCTTCAGCATTACACCAATGGGTCCGTAGCAACCCCAAGACTGTCCCCTGTAGTTAAAGAATGGAAGTTGCTTTTCACAAAAGTGTCTGCTAAATGCCGTATATTTAAATGTAAGATCAAAAAGCGAAACACCACAAGACTACACAAGTGCAAATAGGACAAATTATACAAAGAGCAAAGAGAGAGCAACAAAACAGCAAGGCAAGATTTAGCACAGTTGACATTTGAATTAATACAGTTTTATTACAGATACAGTGTTTTACATTTCCATTTCTTTTACCAGCATTTAGCAGACCCTCTTAAAGTCTACAAGAAAACTCGGCCCTCGTATTAGTAAGTCTAGAATTAAGATCTAAGAGCTCCTATAAGACAAAGATGAAATAAGTATTCCAAAAGGATAAGGACTTTATAAGTACTCCAACACACCTGTTGCACCTAATCAGTTCATTACCCAGCTGTTCTTGACTTGAAGTGGGTGTGTAAACATGAAAATGTTCAGGGTAGGGGGCCCAGGACTGCTCTGGGAGCCAATGTCCTATAGAAGAAACCTATAACATTCTTTTACTAGCACGAAATCCCCAATCCTCTTCAGCAGAGAGGAACAATTTGGTCAAAAATATCCAACAGCGATTTTTCCAACCAATACTGTGACTAGAATTTAAAATGTAAGAAAAGTCATTTCTATAAAATTTAGCTCCAGGCCTATTGTTTTGGCCCAGAAGACCAGAATATTCCATTTTTTTCTGGCTTGAGGCTTAAATACTGAAAGTAACTTCCCCTTAGTTGGTGTGTGGTTGCTTTAAACTGGCCTCATTCATCTTCCCTAATCTTCAGCATGACTTATAAGGGAACATATTTATCCCATGTTTCAGTGCAGTCACAGCCATATGCCTTGATAGGTTTATTTTACTAATTCAAAAGTTCAGAAAGGGTACAAATCTGACCCTATTTCAATAGCAAAATGAATGTAGGATCCTTTTAAAATTCAAGGTACCTGATGGGTGATGGTTTACATAATTATATTGTACCTTTAGAATTATCCTTATCTGACAGTATATGGTTGCAATAAACAATGGCATGTGAACATGAACCTGTAGTGAAATCTACTGAGGGATAAACAAGTATTTGCACGTTTTGTTCAACAGGCTCATTGGAGAGGACCATATCTGCGACCCTTTGAATGAGGTAGATTCGCACCTTGTGGCCCTCCGTCTCGAGAACAACCTCATTGACCTGCGGAAAATCCCGCCAACTGCGTTCTCTTGTGTTAGGTCTTATTCCAGCATCGTTCTGAAGCCTCAGAGAATTAAATAAAAGCCCATTTCTAACTGTATAGAGCAGGGGTGTTGAGCTCCGGTTCTGGAGGGCTGATGTCCAGCAGAGTTTGAAGGTTCTTCTGCTCAAACACTTTTACTAAACCTGACAATTAACTGACGAGGAGAACCAGGTGTTTCTGAGCAGGAAAGTCACCAAAAGGTGCTGGACCACGGCCCTCCAGGACTGGAGTTTGACACCCCTGGTACAGAGGATATAAAGGAGGTAAACTTTCATCTCGGTCCTGTAAGTTCTTCCAGACAATTTATATTGTGTAAATGTTTTGCATTGAGATCACCGTCACATGTACTAACTGCATTATGACTAAGGACACTTTGCCCATTGGCTAGGAGGAATGAGTCAGGGTTCCTCCCTGGTAGGTGGAACATGCCGGCAGATGTCTGCGGTTGTTGGCACCTTTTAAAACTGTCGTTCTGTGCGTCCCCAAAGGGATGTTTTTAGCTTTCCAATGCGTCAGGGAAAACAGAACTGAATATCCAAGCCTTTTAGGATATGATTCTGTACACATCAGTATTCTTTTTCAGGTTAAAGCTTCTCTTACTGCAGCTACTTCCCAAGAAACTATGTTTTAGATTGAAGCTTTCACATTCTGCCTTGAATGTCTTCTCCACACCTGCACATTTCCACTATATAAAAAAGGCCAACGGATGGTTACTACTGAAAAGAATGCATTGATTCGCTGATGTTTTGTTTTTTTTGTTTTTTACAGTATTCAGAAAATAGGAGCTTCATACAAGTGCACTTTTCTGGCACTTTTTTCTCCAGGGGCAAACATTTAATATTGGTAAAGATTAGTCAATAATAGCCACTGAATTTCATATATACCACTATGCTTGGCTGGCTCAGAATTATGTGGAATATTTGTATTTAATATGGTATTTAATAAAATGCACAAGACTATCTTTCGAGCGTCTTTCGTTTGAAGAATTTAAAGGAATAATTCACAGTTTTAAATGAACCCAGATCAGTTGGTAAGTCAAGACATGTTTGGAGTCCAAATTCTCTTTGATTAGTTTAGCGCTGGGGCAATGAGGCTACTGTAGATAAACATCTGAAGTCAATAGTCACAGTCTCAACCTCCTTAGACCATTCTGAGCTGTTCAATAAAGTGGATCAGACTTGTGGACGTGGTTTAAGACACAGTTTGACTTACTGTGAGCTGTAAAAATGAACCAAGCTTCTTCATTAAGGTGGATCAGACAACACCAGGGCTGGAGAGGACTGATCTTGGATCAGATTCTTCTGTTCTGTTTGTGACAGTTATCTGAAAATAAGATGATCTAGATCAGTGCTCCTGCGGCGGTTTGTGAAAACAGACCCTGTTGTGTAGATAGGCTTCCTGCAGTGTTACAAATATAGTTCATTTCTAGAGCTCACTTTAATTAATACTATGTCCTAAACCACGTCCACAAGTCTGATCCATCTTAATGAAGAGATGGATGTGGGTTGAAGGATGTCTTTATGGAACGAGTTGAATATTGACTTCTAGTGTTTGTTAACTACCTTTGTTTTATAGCTCCAATTCTAATTATAGAGGTAAAACTTGAATTATAGACATGTCTTCACTACTCGACCACATTTAAAAGATGGAAAATGCATGTTTGATTTACCCCAAACAATTCCTTTAAATCGAATGCCTTGGTTGAGCAAACTGCTACTGGAAACACATTCATCACACGAAGGAAACTCTTTATGTAATCCTGAAACTCTGTAAGCACACATGGAAAATACTGCGGAAGAGAAAACCTAATCTGCAATTATGGGAAAGTCTTTGTAAACTCTTTGTAAACGGGTTTTTAAAGTATACAAAGCCCTTAAAGCTCATGTATGTACTGCCTTTCCGTTTCTTCCATAAGCACTTCCAGACCCCTTAAAACAATGAAGCTACATTAGAATGAATGGATTAACATTTAAATCAAAATCTCAGCCATCGGGCAGCGCATACGTAACCATTTCATGCAATAACTTTCTACGATGGAGCTTTAAGAGGCAGACATCTGGTTCCATCCACCACCTCAGTGAACAGTTCTGACCCTGAACCACTCTGTTTACATCCAAAACAAGGTTCAAGGTTTAACATTACTTTAGTATCACCAGCAGCTGTGTATATGTACGTAGTGTGATGAGAAAATGTTCCATGGACTACAGAGTAACATAACATTTAACAAAGTGCAAGTTACAACAGAAACAACACAAACATACAACAAATAGACACAACAATGTAAAGTACTGTAACAGTACAGTGTGAACGGGATGTAGTGTTGCACCATCAGTGTGATTATTATTACACAGTTTGCAGTTATACTAAACAAAGTGCAAAAGAATGACAGAAAAAACAGACATATAGACAAAAGATGCTCATATGCTTTCTGAGGTACTGATTAGTGATCACCTGAATCACATCTTATTTAATGAGGAAAAGTATAAAACACTGCTGTAATCGACTCTCTCCTCTCACACTGAGACCAGTTGGATGGTAAAACACTACTAGAAGTTCATCAAAGCTCATATTGACATTTTGTTTAAGAGAGAACCAGAGTTTTGTTTTCTTTGAATTATTAAGTTCTGTAAACGCTGCATAATATCTCTTATTTTGATGTTTTGTAATTTCCTTTAAAATTATGCTTTACATTTTTATTTGGAAATTAGGAGAAATACTGTCAGAAGTTCTTAAAAACCGAGGCAAAGCTGTTAAGTTAAATACCTGCAACTATGAAAGATAAAATATTTTCACAGTGCTCTCTTATTTTGCTCCAGAGCTGTAGCAGAGTAACAGTAGTGTGAATGCGGTATAAAACTGAAGAAATACAATAAGTAGACAATACTGCCATGTAATGTAACCAGCAAATTATGCATAATTGTTGGAATTCCCCTTTAATGATAACCTGTACTGAAGAAACACTTACATTCACCATCAGCTGAGACAAAAGGAATGAGCATTCAAGCTCCAAATTATTTGCCCTTTGATGTTCAGAAGCATCCAAAAAGAGTAACTGCCACTGTTCCCAGAATTTAAAGCATAAACTGTGAGCGATGAATCACAATCAATTTGTCCAAAATAAAGTCTGAAAATTGAATATAGACATAATTCCTTCATGCAGCTCCCAAAAAACACTGGGGCACACATTCACAACCCATTCGCCCTGACAGTGTTCGTCAGGAATGCACTTATAACACTTTTATACTACAAATAATGGGGATTTCACATAAATCACACAATGGCACATGGAAAGAACGAGAAAGACGAGAATAGGGAGGGATGCAATGTCTGTTACATTTGTCCCCTGCTGTTTATTACTACATTAGTTCTAAATTACACTCTTCCTCCAGCTGATGTCTTTGTCATTAATTACTACCAGCCGAAGCTGCCACACATACATTACTTGGTGTACCAAACTGGGAACTGTTAGCGTTTAGGAAAATGTGAGGCTGGGGTGGGGGGCTGGGGTGGGGGGCACTAAAACTTTAATAGAGGACAACTTCCATCATATGCGAGGCCCTTGCCAAACCTACACATATTTGGCTCTGTGCGGCATGCCATAAATACAGCCCTAAGTCAACTTTTGTGCTGCTGCAAGCGCATTTTCGTGTGTTATACCCTGGACAACTGTTATACAACCTTCAGAAATGCAAGAATTGAAGCAGAATCAGATCTGCCAGCTGAAAAATGGGTGTGACATCCACTGTTACATACTGTTATACTGTGCATACTAGGGCATTAACGATTTTTTCTCTGTAACATTAATAATCAACATGACGATTATAAACAAAACAAAGACTAATGCCTTGAATTTTAAAGTGGGAACAGTTTATGCCGCACAGCCACTCAGCGTCCTCTGGACTGGACGACTACCTGCAGTGCTAGCGTTAGCCATGTTAGCTAGACGATGCCGTTTCAGATGCCGCGCAGAACGCCGGTACTGTTACTGTTCTTTAACACCGACTTGCAGGTTCTGCAGGTCTCTGTGCTGTTTGTGTGTCTAGAGTGAAGTATCTCCACACGTTATGTGTGTCTGTCTTCTCTGCTGCCACGTCTCTCGTCTTGTTGTGGTCTTGTGTTTAGATTCCCTTTGCGCCAAAGTTACTGCCCTTTTTACGAAGAGACTATGATAATTGGTTAAACCAAGGAACGTGTGTCAGCATAAGCCAATCAGAGGCAAGTGAGTGCACAGTGAGAGGAAAAAAAACACACGACTTCTCTCAGGGGGCGTCAACTAGTAGACTTTTGTGTTAATGCCCTTGTGCATTCTGTTAAACTAAGTATACTTTTTATATTGTCCATACTGTTCATCCTGTTTGCAAAACCTTTAGAATGCATTAAATATTATTTATACTTAGAACACACAAAAGAAGCCCAAATGAAGCTGCTATAATATCTGATCATACTGTTTATACTAGTTATATTGTCTATATAATGGTTATACTGTGTATACTGTGTATACTGTGTATAAGTAAGTAAGTAAGTGAACTTTATTGACATTCATACCATACAGCAGTACAACAACAAATGCATAGCTGAATGAAACTACGTTTCTACAGAGGCTCAATGTGCAGACATAAAAGACAAGTGCACGCAAGACAGTACAAACAATAAATACATCCATATATACATACACACACACACACACACACACGCGCGCACACACGCGCGCGCGTAACTAGTGTTGACGATACAACTAGTGTACACACACGTAAATTCAGTCGGGGGGTGAAATCTAATATAGAAGAAAATATTGCACTGCGTTTCACAGTGATTATATTATTGTACTATCTGGATACAATATTCAAAATGATTGTATTATTGCACTTTATAAATATAATGTAAACTTAAGACCTGTAGTGTGTACACTAGTTGTATCATCCTTTTTACTGGTCATATTGTCTATACTGATTTGCAACTCTTTAAGAACACACAAACCTTTAAGTATGTTTACTCAGGCTGCTATTTTCACTTGTCCCACACTGTTTTATACTGTTACACTGGTTATATTGGTTATATATAACCAGTGTAACAGGTTATGTGCAACAGGTGACATTCCTTCACCTGTTGCACATTTTGTTTTACTTATATTTATATATGATGCACAGAACATATGTTTCAGGCAACATTTGGGTTGTAGGCTACTTAAAAGAACACAAAAAGACATCAAAAATGATTATGCAATGTTATGTTCTATCATGCTCCGGAGCGTTCCAACACACGTGAAATATGAAAATGGGAGAAGCCACCCACTCACGGTGTGAAGGAGCGTGAGGACCTACCCAGAGACGCTTTAAAAGGACGAGCCATTGAACATATAACCTTACAATCTTGGCTGGGGTTCAAGTGGTGATGAGAAACACATGAGCGGCAACTAAGTGTGTTCGGCAGCGACTCAGGACTACAGTGGATCAGTGTGAGGTCTTTATTTCACACATCGCTCCTCAGACTGACAGCATCTCCATGCCTGGTCAGGGATTTTGCTCCTCGTCCTCCTCCTGAGAAGAAACTGGTGCAATACGTCAGGATCTGCAGGGCATTCATGTCATCCGGGGAGGCTTTCTGGAGCTGAACGAGGATTACACGCATTTCTGAGGTATGGCATCTTTTACGGAATGCACTCATTTAACTAATTAAGTGATTTATTCAATTTTTATGTTCTAACAGTTGAGCTTTGAAAGGATTTTCTGAGCATCTGCTGCCCCACTGACCCTTTATGGGAAGCCTTTAGTGATATTTCTCTGCAATCTGTTGCATCATGTGTACGCTTTAAAGGGCCGAGCAACCAGTTGCTGTTCAGAGAGTTAACAGCTCTTTTGTGAAGGTCAGAACACAATAAGCACATGGTCTCCTCATGTTGCAGGCAGTAGAGAGCAAATGAAGAAGATGATGAAGATGCTGAGTAATCATACTGCAAAGTACAGATCTTTAAAGGGATACTCCATTGAAAAATCAATCTTGCAGATTAAATATGAATGTGAAGAACCTTTTTAGAACGCAAGGGTTCCTCGAGGAGCAGGTCCAGGTTCTTTACACTCATTTCATTTGAAAATAACTGGTTCATATGGGAACTTAGACTGGTTGATCAAAAATCCTTTGTGTGTGTTTGTGTGTGGGGGTGGGGTTTAAAATGTTAATGATGACTTTGATTATTTAAGACTTTATGAAGAACAAATGTGATGCAGTCACAGAAGCCTGATCTGTGATCAACAGAATATTCCATTCACTTCAGGAGACGTGAGACATTACATCTGTGATGCAAAATGCTCTGAAAGTCTGTTACACTATTGCCAAGTTAATTAGACTGAATCAGCCACAGTTACTGCTCTTGGTCACGAGTGGCTTCTTTATTTCAAAATGTCGAACTTAGGTTCCACGTTTCCTTGATGCACTAAATATATTTGTGCCCAGTTCCATCGCCAGCAGATCAAATTTAACGAACGACTGATTCGCCAGATGGGTTGAGTGATAATGGATTGTGACTAAAAACACAAGTTTGGAAACGATGAACCAGTGGTTCTCAAACTGGTCCTCAGGGACCCCAAAGATGGTCCACATTTTTGCTCCAAGCCAACTTGGAAGACATTGGGCCTCTGCAAATTGTGGACCATCTGGAGGTCCCCAATGTTTGAGAACCCCCAGAGAGACATTTAATTCGTTTCAGAACACGTTATTGATCCTGGAGGAAATTATTTATGACTGGACAGACACACAGAAAAAAGAACAATAAAGTCTAAATAAATCCAATAAAATCTCTTCAGAAAATCAATATGAAATACACTATACACACACTATACTATACTGGGTATAAATACTAAAGATTAATAACTTCCAGTTCAGTGAATTAATAGTAACACTGATAGTAGTTAGGAGTCTGTTAATACTATAATAGAGATCAGTAGTAGATCAGTAATATTGTAATATTTAGTGATATTTCACATGGTAAGACTATTGCACATAACGTATTGCACCTAATGATGCTTTAGCACCATGAATTAATGTTTTAATAATAAGTGTGTAACCAGGGGAGAAGTTACAGAGTGTGATGGCAGAGGGAAGGAAGGATAAATTTTACTGCATTAAAGTTTATTTGCCAGATGGCCTAAGATCATTAGATCATCAGTATAGAAATGCAGTTATAACCATCAGACTCAGAAAGAACCCAATGTTCTCATAGTTTGCTTCCAATCAAAGTCAAACAGTCCAGTCTCTTTTGAATGAAAGAGCCCTCAAAATCATCTCTGACGGGACCAAAGCTCTGGCGACTGAGTGGAACAACCCACCGAGTTCCTCGGTGCAGACTGTAATTTGGTTGGTGGTCCTGGAGGGGAGATGAACAAAAGCGAAACGTCAACAGATCGTGATTTAAAGTTTTCACAAAAGCAACCTCCAATTTCAAGAGCGCCTAGAGGCGCCGTCCCCAGAACTGGTATGCTACAGTAATCTTGTGGGATCTCACAAAGAGATTCTTGCTGCTCACCACTGTGGGATACCACTTGGTAGGAGTGGAGCTGGACGCCCCTCTCCTCAACAGCCCACTGGAGGATTTTTTCCCACTAACATCATCTGATGTAAAAACCTCATCCAGCTACAACCAACAGAAGAGCCACAGACCAGAACTGAGGAGAACTCCAGAGCCCCTCTGCTCCCTCAGATTCAGTTTTAAACCCATGACGGCACAAGTTTGACAAATTTTAACCTCTAATATTCAACTCGAGATGAAAGAAACGAGAGAAAATAAATAAACAAAAAAACAAAAAAATAAAAAAGAGGGCAAAATGAGCAGTGAACAAATTTGTGTCAAATTCTTTCTCTGCATTTAAGCCATTTAACTAATTTAACACATTCAACCCATTCACCAAGTGGTCGTAGGATGCCACCAACAGGGGATGCCTGGGGGGCAGTGTGTGGGGATGGTCTCTTACTCAAGGGTAGCTCAGTGGTGCCACTGGCAATCATGGGATTCAAACCCACATAAAACCACTAAACCACCAGCTGCCTCAAAGATGGACTACCAGTGGTCCATAGATATGAACAAGAGGATCCTTAGTAGAATAAGACTAACTAATCTTGTGAATCCGACGGTCTAAAACTTTTGCTAAATCCATCAGGCTCAGGATGAACCCAGTGTTCTCACAATAGCCAAAAAGGACCCGCAAAACTACAGGTGTAAATTGCAATTAGTTGAACTTTAGAGAGGCTAGTAGTGGGCAGCTTGTGGTCTAGTGGTTAGGGAGTTTGCCCTGCTATCAGAAAGTCGTGGGTTCAAATCCCAAAACTGTTAAGTCGCACCACTGAGGTTCCCTTGAGTAAGATACCGTCTCCACACACTACACCCCGGGCACTGGTTAACAGCCTTCACCACTACAGCTGGTTTTATCCAATGCCCAATGTTTTCATCCTGTCTAACATGGATATCAAGTTTGTGGATACACAAATTTGTCATTTCTTTTGCTGGCTTTTAGTGGAAAAACCTTTGACAAGAAAGGAATAAAACAGCTTTTCATCAGCTGCTTTTCTGAGACATTTGCATTTTAGATATTTCAAGGATTAAACATGTGTAGCTCTATTTATGACAAGTACTTTTATTTCTTGTAAATTTCAGAAGAATGTAGAATGTTCTTCTGCAAAACTTTTAAAGGCATGCAGTTATAACCCAGCACCATGATATCAGTCTTACTGGGTGTTCTGATGAATTGAGGTCTTCATGTAATCCAACAGAAGTAAAATTATTTTGAACAATCTTTAATCATCAATGGTTCTCTGAGGTGTTAAAAGGCTCATATTCTACATTTTCTTTCACTTTTTAACATATATCACATAATTCATCTCAAGTCATTCTTACATGACCATTTCCAACCTTAGTATACCCTTTGAATTAAACAGGCTGGTTTGTCACTGTGCCTTTAAGACTGATATATGTAAATGATCTTTATATTGATATATGTAAATCCCATGTACTGCAGGTCATTCAAAAGGCAGTAAGGGGCTGAAACACTCTTTACAACTTCAGGGTGAATGGGCGGGGCTAAACTGCTATAGACTGAATAAGAGATATGAAAATGTATGACATCACAAAAACTATGATTGGAAATGGGCTGTTCTGCAGTTCCTCTCTCAGACCTGCAGGAGCTGCTCAGCTGGTGGAGAAAAGATCTGAAACTAAACCTGGTGTGATGGTGTTTATCCACTATACTGTCCAACCAACTGACCATCAGTGTCAGATTTGCGCTGACTGGAGTTTTAAAAAGCTGATAAAACTACACTATTCTCCTCCACCTTCTTTATATATGTGCACTTCCATCACACATTTAACCTTTTATAGGTTTCCTTGTATCCCACGGAGTGAATAAAAACGTGCCATATAAATAAACTAGACTTGACTTACTAATAAACAGTGTAATAACACGTAATTGAACATCTGTCTTATCCAATCACTGATGACACTTACATTTAAAGCATTTATCAGATGCTTTTATCCAAAGCAACTTCTATTCCCTGACTACAGGGGGCAGTCTCTCTATAGCAACTTAGGGTTAAGGGTCTTGCTCAGGAACCCAGTGGTGGTGCTGAAGGTAGAATTCGAACCCATGACCTCTTGGTCCAGAGGCTAGTATACTATCCACTAGGACACCAGCTACCCATGATTATAGCTTAAAGGTCCCATGCCATGAAAATGTCACTTTATGAGATTTTTTAACAATGTGAGTTCCCCCAGCCTTCCTATGGTCCAGCAGTGGCTAGAAATAGCAACAGGTGTAAAGAGTGCCTTGATCATCCTGCTCTGCCGTTGAGAGAATGACAGCTCAGATGGCCCAATCTGGAGGTTATCCCCCTTTTTCATACTTTGCCCACTGTCAGTGCTATGTGTGAGAGACCACTTTTAACTCTAGAGACATCATGGCTTACAAACGAACGAAGCATGGCAGTTGCTCTGTGCTTAGTTGTACAAATGAGCACAAATGTGTGTTTTTAGTTCCCTAATGCAAGCCTCCCCCACCCTCCACCTTGCCCAGCCCCTCTCCTCCTTATTATCATTTAAAGCTACAGACACAGAAATGGCGCGTCCTAGGGAAATCTCATGATGGGACTGAATGGCTCGAAGTGGCTGTAATTCTGCGCCAAGGCTGAATTTTGGATTGAGACAACAGATACAGTATTAGGGGACCACTAAGACCTATATAAAAGCATAAAAAATCAGCATGTCATGGGATCTTTATAGTTTACAGAGAAGCAGGTAGTTTACAGAGAAGCAGATAGTTTATAGAGAAGCAGATGCAAACAAGCTTGAGAAGCTTCGATTGTCATAAATTAGGGATAAAATTATGTTTCCTAATGTTGAAAACTTAATAGCGCATTAAGTGCTTGTTTTCCATTCACAGCTATTGCCAGTCTAAGAAGTCACAGAAAGCCCGAGACCAAACTTCCACAATGAGAGTTCTTCTGCTCCTCACCCTGCTGCTGCTGTGTAATGCAAAACCATACAAGCCCATCAAGATCATGGAGCTGATGAAGATTCATGACATCATGCAACAGGACGACAGGGATGATGACGATGACGACGACGATGATGATGGCGATGATTTTGAGGATTTTGAAGACAACTTTATTTCAGACTGCCCCTTTGGCTGCCAGTGCTCCAAAAGAGTGGTTCAGTGTTCAGATCTAGGTAGAAGTTTCTTCTAACCTCCTTGGTGAACCATTTCATCTTAGCATGCCCAGCGTTTTGAAGAATGTATTGTGGAAACATACTCAAGTTTTAACCTCTTTTTCCAGGTTTGACATCTGTGCCACGTGACATTCCAGCGGACACGGTGATGATGGATCTCCAAAACAACGATATCACTGAAATCAAGGAGAACGATTTCAAGGGCCTGAATAATCTATATGTAAGTGGAATCAGTTGCTCCCGGCAGCTTTAAGTGTTAAATATTTAACAGGCAGCGTTGGTCAAGCCAGCTATGTTAATGAACTGGCAAGACAAATGGCCCAAACAAGGCAGAGAGCTTCGTCAAATTCTCCTCAAAGTAAATGTTTTATGACTGACGCCACATATTTACTTGTATGCATCAAAAGAGCAGAACATACCAGGAGTATCTTTTAAAGAGGCGTTATTACATTTCTGCATAATTAAACATTTAAGATGTAAACAGAGTATTTCAGAGTGGGTTTCTAGAGATACTCATTGAGTCAGCATTGTTTACAGTGGTGGTGAACGAAACCAGACATCTGTCTCTCACACAGGAAGGTTGTTAGGTGGTTTTAGGCTAATCCATTCAGGGATACATGTAGGGCATTGTGAGGCAAAATAGGTCCCGAAGAAAGTTCTGATTTGCCGCTATTTTACCATCAACATCCATATAAACACTCAGATATGTGGAGCTTCACTAGTGGGTTTGGAAAGTAAATAAAATATCTTAACTGGCAGTGTGGACATCACAACCCTGGGCCCCATTCACCGCCACTGTACTGAAATGGTATTTTTTTTTATATATACATATATATAGTATATCTATATTGTACAGTATAAGCTGTGGTTCCATGTTTGTGGCAAATTCGCAGAAACCGCAGATATCCTCCGCATTTTTTTTGGCTTTTTTCATGGCAATATAGAATTTTTTATGCATTTTGGTGAAAAAAATATTAATTACTTATTTTTGTTACATAGACACTAACATAAATTCAGCAAAACTTGCATATAAAATATAACTGTATAAATGTTTTAGTACTGTCCAGAGAACACAAAGCAACCGTATATTATGATGCAGTTCAGAATTTCTGCATCAGAACAGTTTCGCGAGTCTCTCTGAGTGTTCTCATGTTTTTCGTTTTGTTCTTCTTAAAGCTCTGTATTTTTCTTACAGTAAATTAAATGAATTTATTACTGTATTTACCTGCTTATACCAAAGAATGCACCCATACATGAATTAGAGCACAGTCTATACAGGGGTCACATCAGTATTTACATTCTAGCACTGCGAGAGTTCAGTGTAAACTATACAGTATAAATAAAGTGTTTTGGGAGCATATTTGGGTTCAGGGTTTACACCATAAAAATAGGCATTTTGTTTTACCACATCACCATTATTAAACATTTCTGAGTATGTTTACATGTCTGCAAGACAGAAAAAGCCAAGACGAGGTAAAATTGTATTTGCTAATGTTTTCTACCAAATAAGTCATATATGTTCACATACACACACTCCTGTACAAACTATTCTTGACTGCCTGTTTAAAATCTTTCTGTACGTGTTACTACAGGCCCTGTTTCTCGTCAACAACCGGATATCAAAGATTCATCCGAAGGCTTTCCAAAACATGGAGAAACTCCAGCTTCTCTACCTGTCGTATAACCTTCTGACACAAATACCTGAAAACCTGCCAAAGAACATTCTGGAGCTCAGAATCCATGACAATAAGATCAGCAGGATCCAAAAGGAAGCGTTCAAAGGGATGCAGTCGCTGCATGTTCTAGGTACGGATATTAACCTTCATGTTTTGTTCAAATTTACTGCACATCCTTGCCCACTCCAGCACTTTACACCTCCAGAAAATTGTCTAAATTTATTGAGAGAAGTTTACGTGTCGGTATTTTATGTTTCTCTGTTCACAATGTAAATAGAGCTTTAAATAAAACATGCATTTAATGAAGCCCCCAAATATCACTGATCTGATATTTCAGTGAAAATGTGGAAAAAGTGGAAAATATGTCCCTACTGTGTCATTCACCGTATCAGTGGGCCTCACACTCCTACAGGTCTGTTTATGTTCTGCTACAGAACTGAAAGATTTCACTGAATATCAATAAACTACATACTTCAGCAATTCATCAAAACAGCCAAAACTAACATGTATAAAATGTTGACATTTCTTGCTTGTTTTATAAACAGATAATCAGCTTAGAGTCAACATTTAATTAAATTAATTTTGTCTCTTCTATACAGTTTGTCCCCAATAAATTAGAAGTCATGAAGCAATATTATTTGGAGCAAAATAAATTTTGGTAAATTATTTATATTATTATTTTTTAAGACATTGAGATTAAAATGTCCCCAAACATAATAGAAGGATTGAAACAGTACTGAGAGAGATTCTTCTGAAATTAAAGTAACTACAGCTATTCAAATATTAACTATGTTTAATCATTTACTTATATCTGGGATACTGAATGTTTAATATCTCATTTGATTTGAGAGATAAAAGCACTCCCTTGCGGACACTGTTCAGACTTCTGAAGCTGCCTTTATAACGACTCATTATTTTGAATGATTACTAATTTTATGTGGGTAATTATGACGGCACTACCATTTATTTACAGATTTCTATTCTTTAAAGAACAAAGAAATGGAGGAAAACAAACCACAAAAATTTAGACTGACTGAGTCTGATTCATTCTTTTTTCTGATCCATCCTTTACTGCTAATATTGGACCGATATCAGGGTGATCTCAGAAAGTACGCCTCAGCGAAGGGCTGGGTTGCTCATTTTCATTTTAATTGCTTTCCTGAGCATATTGTGAATATGGTCAGTACCAAAAGAACTGCACATTTCTTCACTAGGACACCTTTTACAGAGATGTTTAATGAGATGTAGTGTAGTGTGTTCAATAAACGTAATCTGTACTTAGTTTCTGTTCATGGTTTGTGTATCAGGGCTGCACTTTTAGACCTATTTTTACTGACAATGTGCTGAAAGTGCTAGAACATCACCCAGGGTACCCAAATCCGATCCAAGGTTAGAACAAGGTTAGAATTAAATCAGTTCTGCAAAGTTGGTACCCAGAATCCTTTATCACTATTCATTTCTCTCATCAGAAATGAGTGCAAATCCAATTGCCAACAGTGGGATTGAGCTTGGAGCCTTTGATGACATGGCAACCCTGTACTTGAGAATCGCAGAGGCAAAACTCACTGCCGTGCCTAAAGGTGACGTGTATAAAATAAAAACAATCCTTTGTGGGTTTTGATTGTTTGAGCAAAGTGTTGATTATGTCAGTGGTTCCCAACCTGGAGTCCGGGCCCCCCTTAGAGATCACCCCCCCTTAGCGCTAGAGATCACAGGGGGTGCGCAGAATTTTGTCTGAACTGAGTTTACCAAAATTATGATTATAAGAGCAAAAACCTACAACCACTGTATTTTTTGCAAATAAAAATTTGTAATTAATCATTTTATTCTTGTTGGGGGTCCTGGCTTGTCTTGGACACAGGCAAGGGGGGCTTCAAGGAAAAAAGGTTGGGAACCACTGGGTTATGTGATGATTACTGGCATCTTCCTCAAAGAGAGGATTTTAATGCATGAACTGTGAATCTCAGGATGTTTTCACACTTGGTCATTTTCAGCGGACTCAGATCTATTAGTCAGCAATTTTTTGTATATGTGACCACAGCAAACAAACACAGACCCTCTGAAACGGACTGAACGGAGACACATCTGGGGTGGTTTCAGTTTGGTTCGCTGTCAGTACGCGGCACGGTTCGGTTAAACTTGCGGTTCGTGTTGTGAACACAAAGCGCTTTGGGATCGCTTAAGCTGTTTTCACCCTCTAGCCTCACTGTAGCTAGATCACATGGTACAGCCCCAGGAAATCATATATGTCTATGTGGGAAACAGACAATAAAGAAATAAACAAATTAAAAAACAGTAGTAACATATTAATAAATGACCCATCCATACTATTCATTTTATATGTGTATGATACACACGTGTATGTTATTATATATATGATATACTGATCACATTCTATCTTCACAGAACTCCCCTCCTCTCTCACCGAGCTCCACTTGGATTATAACAAAATCGGTAAAGTTGAAGTAGAAGACTTAATACGATACAAAAATTTACTGAGGTAAAAACACATTACATCCCAGTGCTGAGCAGCTTCAGCATCTCTGAGGCCATAAACAGACACACATTCACGTCCTTTTCTGTTTCAATCACAGACTGGGGCTCGGTTTCAACCAGATCAAGTTTGTGGAGAACGGGAGCCTAGCAAACATCCCCAAGATCCGAGAAATACACCTGGATAACAATAAACTGAAAAAGGTCCCTCCAGGTTTGAGCACACTCAAGTACTTACGGGTGAGTTGCTTACGGCTACCGTTAAGGTTCGTTAATGACGTTTGAGGTCACGTCTTGAATATGTTTCATGGGTATCGTGTGGGAATGTGTCTTTTCTCTTTGTTTTAAAGGTGGTGTACCTGCACGCAAACAGCATCGGCCATGTGGGAGTGAATGACTTTTGTCCGACGAGAACCAAGCTAAAGAAGACTCTGTACACAGGAATCAGTCTTTTCGCCAACGTGGTGAAATACTGGGAGATCCAACCCCCCACCTTCCGCTGTGTGTCCGGACACAGAGCCGTGCAACTGGGCAATTCCAGAAGAAAGTGAGAATTTCTGACCGTGTCAGAACAGCCGTCCTCTAGAGGGCAGCATTTCAGCGTATCTTTGAATTAATATCTTCCGTAACGTGTAATTACTGGGACCCCGTTCCCTCAAGTCTGTCGGGCTGCACTGCACCACCACTGCATCACTACCTGCTGTTGACCTGGCAGTTTACTTGAAAGCAATGCATTGTTAAGACAGTGAGGAAACGTATAATGAGACCTCCGGCAGGTTTCTTCTGCCAGAATCAAATTACACGTGTTTAAAATAGGCAGTAGAGTAGCTAAGTTGGAGTGTATGAAGTGTATGTTCACTAAGATCTGGAAACAGAACCTCAACCCTGACGTTTCTGAATTACCCTGCATCCCAAACATTCAATCTGGATTTAGATCTTCCAAGAATAAATTGTACCTGGTTGGTTTGTGTGTGTGATTATTACTTTGAGTACCTTAAAAAAAAGAACAATGTGAATATTTTAAGTTGCAGATCTCAGCCTTTTGCATTTTGTGAGCTGAGAATTAAGGTTCTACAATGTTAAAATAACTTAACTTGCTTCAGAATGGCAAACAAATCGCACAGGGAGGGCTTTTTAGCATCCAGGGGTTCCTATTATGATGAAAAATAATAAACTGGGAGTTCCGTCACTATTACTAATTACTATTATGGTCCAAAGGTTACACAAATGTGCACATAAATGTACTTAACTGTGTTTTTAATTTATTAATAATAAGCACTGCTGGTTTAGTGTCATAATGTAAATTAGGAGTAAACTTCTAATTTTAATGACAAAATATGCATCACACTATTAAATTTTTTTGGAATGTGGTAAGTTGGAACAGACAAACAAGTTCCATATTAAAAGTAGAGCGACTTCTCTCATGCCATCGCTGTCATAACAAAACTTTACAGAAGAAGAAAATGTCTGTGTAAAAACATTTGGAGCATTTCTGTGTCCATTTCTGAGCCTCTGAGAAGGACAGGTGGGATTTTCAAATTACACAAATAAGCACAAAACAGATACAAGTTTTTTCCTGAGTGTGAAGATATGACGATATGAAGATGTGTTACACTGAATTATGAGGAAATTCATGACATGCTCAGAAAAACATTTTTTAAAAACCATACAGCTCCGGAAAAAAACGAGGCCACTGCAAAAATGTTCAGTTTCTCAGGTTTTATCTTTTATAGCTGCAAATGTTGAACTGAGCAGCTTTGCCTGAGTGTTTAAGAACTGCTGAAAATATTTCTCCTCATTTCCAAATAAAATATTCTCCTTTAAAGCATTTTAAAGGAAATGACAAAACATCAAAATAAGAGAAATAATGCTGCATTTACAGAACTTGAATAATTCAAAGAAAACGAATCTCTTGATCACTCTTAATTAAAATGGCAATATTTGCCTTTCACGAACTTCTAGTAGTGTTTTACCATCCAACTGGTCTCACTGTGAGAGGAGAGTGTCGATTACAGCAGTGTTTTATACGGTTTGTGTAGGAATTTAACAGACACTGGCATGGAATGGTTGTCACTCCTAGAGATGCTGATTTAAAAATAAACCCCAGTAAACTCCAATAAACTCCTTTTTTTTCGGAGCTGTGTATTGTGACATAATTTATCACAATAAAGACAAAAACCTGTCTATCATAAATGTTACCAAACTACCCTTGTTTGTGATGAGATAAACCTTTATTTGTCCCACAGGTGAGACATTTGCAGCAAAACCAATGGGATAAAACCTATACAACACAACAGTATAATATAAAACACACACTGTAAATTCTATAAACATTTACGTACACAACTGTAGACGTTCCTGGAGGTCCACAAAGTGACCAGCAGATGGCGCTCCTGCTCCAGGTTTCCAGAGAGTCTCCCTGCATGACTGAATGCAGCAGTAATGCACCACAGATGTCACTTAAAGTAAGAGCAGCTACATCACTGTCCTACAGTTATAACTAGATTAGTGATAAACGTGAATAAAAAAAAAAGGCCACCACTGCCAAAATACTTTCTGAAACACTGAACAAAACTACTTAGAACCAATCATAAACAAAGACGCAGTGTTTATCAATGAATAGCCTAAAAGCAAGATAGCTGCTATATTACACAATTAAATATCTTCTCTCATAAAACAAGTAAATTCAAGTGTATTTTAATATTCTAAAATAAGAGCAAAAACAAAGTGCATTCAGAACAAGTGCTTTAAAAACTGTTGAAAGATAAAACAATATTCTCTGTAGGCCTATAAAAAAAAAGTGTATACATACTCTGCATGGCGATCGGGATGCTTTGATTTTATTTTATTAATTAATTCCGACGTTGAGAAAGTCTTTGTGGATGCACCCCCTCTAGAAATGTTGTCATTCCACGCATTACAAATGGCTTTCGGTTTGTCTTTATTAGATATATCGAAATGCACACGCGGCAGACATGTTGACTATAATCCAATCTGGCACATGCAGGTTGCGGTTGTTGCGTGATCACTGTTTCAATCACAATAGGAAAAAAAATCAGCCGAAACCAAAAATGCATTTTTTTTTGCCAGGGGCCGAATATTCAGTGCATCCCTAAATTTTTATATATATACACACATTAGGGATGGGCGATATACCGGTAGAAATTTGTCAACCGAGAGAGATTTTGGTCTATTGTCTTAATCGCGGTTGAGATCACGTGACGATGCACGTTAGGTACCGTAATTTCCAACCTATAAGGTGCACCTGAATAGAAGCCGTATCAGCTAGATTTGGGAGAAAATACAGATTGTTCCATATATAAGCCGCACCAGAGTATAAGCCGCAGGTGTTTTAATGTTTAATTACCGTATATAAGGGTTCCATAGATCCATAAAAATCCATAGATAAGCCGCACCGTTGTATAAGCAGCAGGGTCCAAAGCAAGTGAAAAACAGTATGGTTTTTTACTTAAAGTAATGCTGCAATTCACAGTTTAAATAAAATTACATTATATAAAACTGTGAATTGTGTTTGAATTTTTATTTATGCATTTCCAGATACAAATTGCCATATTGTGATATAGATCGTTATCGAGGTAGAAAATTGCTTCTACAGTGATAGATTATGGTTATATCGTACCACCCCTAATACACACACACACACACACACACACACACACACACACACACACACACACACACACACACACACACACAC
>JBBJLR010000139.1:8029875-8041592 GCA_037577145.1 Brachypetersius gabonensis | reverse complement strand
CACACACACACACACACACACACACACACACACACACACACACACACACACACACACACACACACACACACGTGTACTGTGATGTAGCCAGAATTTTGGTGTAAGTGAAAACACACCCTACCCTCGGCCATGTACTGAACCTAACACAGTAAAATCATAATCTAGAACATAAAAACACTAAGACACAGAAAAAGGAAAAGGATATAAATATACACTGTACTGTACAGGGGGCGACACCCAAATAGTCTGTAAGTACGAGGCTAACGGCGCACCAAAAAACACTCATGCCTCAATTGTTAAATGTTTATATGGGAGTAATAATTGTCATACATGTGTTTATGTCTCGACATACGAAGTTCGAGTTGTACATATATATATATTGAGAGAGACAAACAGAGAGAGGGTGAGTTAAAATAAATACAAAGAAATATAAACAAAGATACACTCAGTAAAAGTGACTGATGTCATTGTCAGAGGAACACAGGTCTGCTTCCTGATCCTCTTTGTGAGTAAGTTCCATCACTAGCACCTGATTTACTGTAACGCAGGGTCTGATCAGACAAACCAGGCAACTGTAAACACTGGGTTTCCTCAGGAAAGTTGAAAAAGACCCTGTTTGTATTTACTGTCCTGGGTCACTTATATTTCATTTTCCCAGGTGGTCTAAGACTCATTCACAGTATCGTACATAAAGACATAAGTGACAAAAACGTGAACTTAACTGTCCATTGTGGCACTGCTTTATAAAACACTACACAGCTTGCAATGGAACCCTATAAGAATATAAGAGAAACTCTAAAACAGGCACAAATCACTCATTTTGTACCTGAGGAGCCTATAAAGGCAAATCTAAGAGAAATATATGTACTATTTGTTTCCATTTCATGTGATTACGGCCTGAATTTTTGCCCAAAAGACATAAATAAAGCAAACTGATAGAAGCACTGATATTTAACACTGATGGGTGAGATGCAGAGCTGTTTTCTTAACATAGTTCAAGACAGTTGTCCTTCTGAAAACACTCCACACTGAACTGCAACGCTATTTGACATATAATGCAAAACGACAATATTTAATACTTCTATTAGAATATTCTGATGGAATTTTTGAATACTGTTATTTTGCATCTATGTGTAATATTTATTCTCACAAGATTCTAATAAAATATACTGAATATTGTTATGTTGCGATGTATGATGTAATACCGAAAGGCAATGCTGTTTTACATAACAGTTTGAAAAATAACTATTCAATGAATATTGCTATTTTGCATTATAATATCTAAAACAACATTGCAGTTTTGCAATCTATTATGTAAAACACCCCTCAACGAAATGCGATGCTGTTTGATATTATATTACAAAATAACAATATTCGGTATATTCTGTTTACACATAGAAGTGGGAATACATATTACATATAGTTCCACAATACCATTATTTAATAATTCCATTCGAATATTACACATAGATGCAAAATAAAATGTAATAATTACACGCAGATGCAAAACAACAATATTTAATAATTGCATTAGTGAATTACACACAGATGCGAGTTTGCTGACAGCTGATCAGCCGAGTGCCAGAAGTGGGAGGCTCTATTTTTCCATCATTACGGAATGTGCACACACTGATTGTTTTAGAAAAGGGTTTCCAATGCATCAATTTTCTTCCCTTCATCACAATTTGGCCAGTCTGGGTAGCGCAGACAGACATAAAGGGGGTGGGGGGTTGGACACTGAAGCAACAGCGAGAGAAACTCTGCTCAGGAAACATATGGAACGAATCTGCAGGTTGGCCCGAGCTACTGCTGCCACGTCTCACATACCGGTGTCTCCAAAAACACTCACAACAGGTTTGGACCACTGGAGCCCCTCAGCCAGGAGAACACCTGGGGGAGTTGTACGTAAATAAATTCTTCAAAGCCATGACATTCAAAAGTAACCCAGTAGGGCCTTGACTTGAGCCAAAGCAAATCTTATATCATGACATTACAAGAAGTTACTATTTAACCCCTCACCACCAAAGTCTGCTTTAAATTTGTGTGAAATCAACTTTTTTTTTTGTTTTTTACAGTAACGTAGACATGTAGCATTACTGTTAGACTGGTCTCACTGTTAAATGCAAAATTAAATAATTACACCTTATTTTAAAAGTACTGCAATATGAACAATATAAAAAATTGATTTACACTTTAATAAGGAGCTTTAAAGAGAAGTGTACCCTTTAACACAGTTGCACAGTTACAGTTCAACTATGTAAATCTCAACTTAGATAAAACGTGAATGACCTGCTGTGATTCTCAATATATCTTATATATTTGTTTTATATTTTATTTAGTTTGTTATAGAAAAACAAGTCCCCCTCAGTGTCCAGAGCATTATAGGAAGGACCAACTCCATATGAAAGTCTATGTAACTAAATGCAATGTCATTAAAGTTTTTGTAATTTGGTGTAATGGTCAGGTGTCTCAACACTGTCGGGACGCCTGACCCCCTTTTTTTAATTACTTTCTTTTTACTTAGTTAAGAGGTTCTTCCCATAATGTGGAAGTCTTGACGAAGAAAGTCCTGTTAATTAAACACCATTCCAGGTCGATTTCTTATGAATCTGAGTGAAAAAATGCCAAGAGTGTGCAAAGCTGTCATCAGAGCAACAGTAAAGTGAAAGTGAGAGAGAGAGAGAGAGAATGTTAAAATACAATACAAAATAAAATACAATACAAAAATTTTTTATAGAAATAAAGACACATTCAGCAAAACATAGCCAGTATTGTTTAAAAGTATTGTTGTATGTAAATAAATTCCTCAAGCCCACGACATTTACCGAGTAGAGTCTTGACTCAAGCCAAAGTAAATCTCACATCATGACATTACAAGCGGCTACTTTGTAACCCCTCACACCTACAAAACCTGCAGTTTTTAGAGCAAAATGATGAATATGAATACCAGACGTGCACAATACTGGATTTCCAAAGAATAATGCACATCCTCACTGTCAAAACCATCTCCATTTTCATCTTTCTACCTCATTAGAGCACAGCAGCTGTTGAGTAAACATTTCACGATGAACGGAAATGGTGAAATTTAAACAGATGTGCTTTAACTTACACAAGTTAATGTTTTTACCTTCTCCTGTGAAATTCTCTTTTTGGAGCGGCATGGCTCCATCAGGACAGTAACCAGCATCAATACAATCATCTAAACGATATAAGTCAGTGCTTTAGGGCCAGTTTAAGCTTAAGCCCAGGCTAAATGAGTGAAATGTCAATGGCACTATAATTGACTTAATCCAGCACTTGATCCGTGTCAGAGAAAAGCTTCATGTTTGTTTTCAAGCTCACCACAGTGGCCTGTTTCTACAGGGAAAACTGTGGTCTGCCTAAAACACAGAAAAACAGCTCTGCACCTTGTTTTGATTAACCCTTTTCTGTTTGCCATTAGACTTCTTCTTTATGCATTCCTTCAACAGAATATGGAATAAAGTAAAGCAGCCCCTTATGGTCACGTGTGAACACAGCACTGTACAGCACTCGGTGTGAACAGTGGGAAGTGCTTTGTCTGCATTTAACCCATTCACCAAGTGAAGCAGGGGACCGGGGATCAGTGTGTGTGGACGGTACCTTGCTCAAGAGAACCTCAGTGATGACACTAGCAGTTCAGGGATTAGAACCCACAACCTACTGATATTGGATTATGTTAAAATCCTTAACACTCGCCTTCAAGGCCAAGAACAAACTTGCACCACCAAACTTATCAGCACTGAGTCACTTCTCGTCCTCTCAGAGCTTCAATTTTTTTTTTTTCATTGCAGGGGCGATTCTACTAACCACTAGGCCACCTTCTGCTAATATATTGTCTATCCAGCAGGAAGAACCACTTTCGCTCGAGTTTCTGGGTCTCAAACGGTTCAAAATGGTCTGCCTAATGACTACGAAAACTAAGAAAACATTGTGCATCTGTCAGATTTCCATTTCCATTTCCATTTACGGCATTTATCAGACGCCTTTATCCAAAGCGACTTCCATTCTCTAGCTACAGGGGACAGTCTCCCTGGAGCAACTCAGGGTTAAGGGTCTTGCTCAGGAACCCAGTGGTGTATGCTGAAGGTAGGATTCGAACCTGTGAACTCTTGGTCCAGAGGCAAGTATCCTACCCACTGAGCTACCTCCAATATTTCCCACCAATATTGTGGTAACCATTGTAGAACAGCATTAATAAGGCTACAAAAACTTGAACCTTTAATTACAATAGACACAATACAAACATTTATGAAGACCGACATGGACTAGATTGATTGATTGATTTTACTAAATGTTTGTTTTTATAAAAACCTGTCTGTCATTTTAATCAGCTGTAACCACATCCGGATCTTATTAAGGTGAATCAGATTTGTGGATGTGGTTTGCATTCCTCTGCACTTAACTACTCTGCTACTATACAGTAGGTGAGCACTGTATTTACTCACATTAGTTCTGTTACTGCCCCCGTCAGCTGCACTGTACGTTGTCTTGTTCTGTAAATTATTGTACTGTTCGTGTTTTTCACATCAGCATTTCCCATTCCCTAACTACAGGGTTTTGCTCAGGGACTCAGTGGTGTAGAGCTGAAGGTAGGACTCGAACCCATGACCTCTTGGTCCAGAGGCAAGAATCCTACCCACAAGGCCTTCACAATCAAAATTTGGCTTAGATTGACACTTCTCAGCACATGACCCCAAATCCCTCAGAGCAACACTGATTCCAGCAACTGCGACCCTTTAACAAAGGCATCTGTGATCAGCACTTGGAAAAGAGTTTGAGAACTTAAAGGAGGTTGGCTCAGGCCTAATTCAGCCGCGCGCCCAAACTTTCTCCATAGCACATATCAGTTCGGGCTGTATTTAGACCTGTATTCAGTTTCTGCACCTCTGCAGAAAGGTTCTGGGTGAGAGAGAATCATTTGTCTGAACTTTTGGCATAAAGACGTCCTTCAGATTCCTGAACTGGGAACTGGGGTTCTAATGATTCCCATCAAAGGATAGATGTTATCTAGAGGTTAGTGCACCAACCTTTTTGAGATTGAGAGCTATTTCACAGGTACTGTGTCATACGAAGGGCTACCAGTTCGGTACACTAGAACCTAAACTTAATGTATAATAAGCATTTTGTCAAATCTATATAAATGCAAATGTGATTAAAGAAGAATAGCAACAGGATAAAATGGTGAGATTTATAGAGAAGGTGGTCCTTGGGGGCATCATGTTGGTGACCTCTGGGTTAGAGAGTTCAATGCAAACATGTATGTGGTAAGAACAAAGTCCCCTTATGAAATAAAAGTTTTTTTTTAATTTATGGCCTGACAAATTGAAATCAGTTTTCCTTGGGAATTTGATTCTATGTTTGAACTCCTATTCCACCAGAATGTTTAAATATTTTCATACATTTGCTTGCCAGCTAGATAGAAGTAGCCAGCTAGTTATATTAACAGCTTCTAACAATCACAACAGGATCAAAACAGTCACAAAAGCTCACTCACAAGGTTCCTTTAACGTCACACTATCCTAGAACCACATTCCAGCCTGGTCAAGCTGGTAAAATTAGGCTTGTAAAAGAAGTTTTAAACCAGAGGAGCTGGATTATGATTTTGGTTAACCAGCAATGCAGAAATGTGAGCAGACGCACCATAAAGACTCAAAAATCAGCTTTAATCAAAGACCCCATTAGTGAGGCTACACAGCATTGTGTCTTAATGGTGCTTTCTGACCCCTAATGAGACCGCATTATAGTCCAGGAATGGAAAAGTGGTGGGGAGGAGAAAGTATTTTGTCAGTTTCTGTACCAAAGAGGATTCAAATAAATCTTTTTTGAAATACATTTTTAATTAAAACCAGCATTTGTTGTTTAAACAGCTTTTGGCCAGAGAAGGGGCTGCAAAGCTGTTTTTTATCCAGAAGGAAGTTCTTTTGTCATAAACATGCTAGGTGCAACAAAAGGGATAAAGATAAGACAATAAAGAGTTATGGGGGGAAAAACCCCCAAAAAACTGTAGTAATAGTGCAAACTAAATAACAAAATAACTATAATATAAAATTAACAAGTAACTACTGTATAACAGATATAATAAAATAACAGATTATTAGTGCAAGTGGTAATGAAAAGTGTCTTAGTGTTTGTGCCCTGAAAATATGATGAATGCAATAAAAAGAGAGCAGAGACATTGCACAAACCAAATGAGGATGAGGAGGGTCTACACATTTAAAAACAGCAAGGAACCACATCACTGTCCGAGACACCGCCATATGTCTGACACACAACGTGGACCTTGAAAACCTGATGGTCTGAGTCATTAGTAACTGCTACAGACTGTTGACACAGACATTACTGAGCGAGTGTCCTGCCATTCCAGAAAAAAGAGACATTTTACACACTGGAAAAAAGTGGCAATACTGTTGAGGTTCATAATAAAGTAGGTTAAACTCCAAAACAAACGAACACCACAACCTTGGACCTGGAGGAGAACAGTAGTGCCAATGTTTACCTCAGCTAACAGCCTATGTTGGCTAGTACCATGAGGTGTGATGGGAGAGGAAGATCAAGCCATCCCAGGAGAGAATGATGCTCTTGGACTCACAACCACAGATTGCTATGTCATCACCAGGGATTGAGCTTGGAATCTACCCATGACTGGACTGTTGTCACAGTTTCCCATCTTTAATCTGAGCTACCTTTCTTTAGCTAGCTAATGTAAGCTCAATGTTCTGCTCAAGCTCAGGCCAAGTCAGGTCAAGTTGGTTCATTGTCCTTTCAGCCATATTCACAGTACCTTTACGGCATTTTAGCAGACGCTTTTATCCAAAGTGACTTCCATTCCCTAACTACAGGGGGCAGTCTCTTCCTGGAGCAACTTGGGGTTAAAGGTCTTGCTCAGGAACCCAGTGGTGGTATACTGAAGATAGGATTCGATCCCATGCCCTCTTGAGGCAAGTATCTTACCCACTAGGCCACCACTACCCCAGAAATGTGTGGTGATGACCAATATCTTCTTAAAAATGTCTTTTAAACTACTTTGGCAGTAAAACAGTTGCCTCGTGTTACTCAGAGCAAAAATAAAATATCTTTGGTGGTGTAAGTTATTTAGGGCGAAACAGTTCAGAGTGTAGAGGTGAGGGTGGTGGTAGCCTAATGGGTAGGATACTTGCCTTAAGAGGGCATAGGTTTGAATCCTACCTTCAGCACCACTGGGTTCCTGAGCAAGATGTTTAACCCAAAGTTGCTCCAGGGAGACTGTGAGACTGCCCCCTGTAGTCACTTTGGATAAAAGCCTCTGATAAATGTAAATATACGTTTCTGAACTGGCAGGTATTGTCTCACCACTTCTGTTCATTATGTCTTAAAATAGTCTTCATATTTCTGTAGTTCTCACTGCCCAGATGTTTTCTACTCAGTCTGACTCATTTCTACAGAACATGAAATCTGGCCAGGGGTACCTAATCTTCTGCATACAACTTGTTAATAAAATGGACATCCAGTGCTCTGAAGGTCTGCCGCGCCCATAGTTATTCATAACTTTTTTTATTGTCCATATGTGGGGGAAAAAAGCACATTTCTGCTTCCCTTGTTTTGTCTGGAAATTGCAGCCTCACCTCTACTCGACAAAAGAAGAGGAGAAAAAAAGAAGAAGAAGCAGATGAGACTACAGGACTTGACTGAGGTCAGTGAGCACATGGAACCCAAAGCTTCCAGGATCATTTCCCCAGCAGAGAGGCAGAGCTTGATCTCTCTCTCTCTCTCTCTCAATTGCACACAGGACCGCCGTGAGGAAAAAAACAGTGAGGCCATATTTCAGCCTCTACTCAGGAGGGGAAAGAAACAGTCTCGTTTGCCTAAAGCAACATCAATCAACCTGAGAGGATCCCATGGTGCTTCTCTGTCTGGCTTTCATCTCAATTGCACCACTGTTACCTCCCAGGAAGAATAACTCACATCCAGGTATGCTATTATGACTTCCTATGCAAAGGAAACAGAATGCATGGAGACATTAGGGACACACAAACTAGGAATCAATCTCTTTATCACGGGAGCAGCTCTGTGATGGTTATTTGGATGGGATTATTGCAGACAGCAGACTAATTGTGTTGACTAGGGTCATTAGTGGCTTTTATGGAAGAAAGAAAAAAAAAAAGAATCTCACAAGCTGGTTTATCTAGACGTAGATCACAAACTCCAGGATCGTGTAACACTTGCAACAGCAGAAGGTGTGGGATGTTGCAGACGTTTATGATTATTCATAATAAGCTTATTAAAAATGAAAGAGTGATGAGAACCAGAGGAGACTACAGGTTCCCAGTACTTCAGACATGTACAGCTTATGCATATATACATAGATATTGCACTGCTTATGACGAAGCATCAAAAGGCACCTGTTATGTGTCAGCTCTCGATCTTAATTATGCATTAAAGCACCAGAGGGAGCACCTTTTTTAGGGTGACTTCTGTTCTCTGCTTATTCATACAGTGTGAGCTCTTTTTAATTGAACTTTCCAAACTTTAGATCTGATTAATGTCTGGATATTTGCATTCACTCATTTTGGATGTTTTTTATTCTGTAGATTATTGTCAAGGTTAAGCTAAAGTGCTTGATCCACCCATCTGTTTTCTCTCAATTCTAACAGGACCAAACTCTTCTTTTTTTCAGCCACTCCTGCCCCTCATTAACCTCCTCATTAACCTCCCCATTAACCCATGGGGCTCTCAGGATTACCTGACTAAAAACCCGATCAATTAAAATTTCCATTTCCAGTGAAGCAGCTCGGTGGTTACGAAGTTTGATTACTAGAAGATACAATACAGAACAGAACTATAATTATAAAGCTAGTGTCATTATAAAGCTATGTTCAGTCTTATGATTCACCAAAAGGAGCTATTAGCACTCGAATGAACCCACACCAGCAGGATCATGAATGCAACTAAGACCGGCCAGTTAGCAGTGGACTGTTGCAAAAACAATTGCCACTGTAATTACTGCAGTACCAGTACATATAGTACTAACGTACTTCGTGCCACAACGTGACTTAATTCTTTTGTTTCAGTTTATATAGTAACAGAACAGTAGTGCAAATGGTTTATGAAGGTGACTTTGTGTTTGTGCCATTAATAAATGAATGCAATAAAAATTAAATGAAATGAAATGAGATAGCAGCAGCTGATTAGGGGATGTGACTAACATTCAATGATTAAATGATTCACCAAGATGCGCAGGATAATGTGTAAGGACAGACACTATAACCCGGCATCATGTATTCTTTCCCCTCCCACCGAGAGCTAACTAGCTACAGAGGTGTTCTGGTTGGTCTTATTACTGCTGTAGCAATGTGAGCAATAAACAGGATTCAGATTTGAAGATGCTACACTGTGAATGCGCCGTTGTCAAAGTTAGTCTGTGGTTAAGCTGTCACAACTCAATTGGTGAAAATTAGTGTTGCGCATGTGCAGCCCAGGGACAAGTCTTTTAACTTTTAACTTAATGAATCATTCACAAAAAACACATAACTAATCAACAGTCAGACCCATGTTAAGACTTCTTTAACTACTTCTTTGTAGTCTTTAATGACAATGGGCAATGTTCGTAACCAGTTTTTAAAAGTAGAATACAGGGGCTCCTTGAGTTTACGACACAGTTCCAGTCATACAACAGTGGTGTAACCCGAATTTTGATGTAAGTGGAAACACACCCCGTCCTCAGTCTCTTACCAATCCTAACACAGTAAAATCGTAATCTAGAACATAAAAAGCCACAGACAAAGTAAAAGGACATAAATATATTGTAAATACTGTGTCACTGCGTATTCTTCCGCCGAGTGCAAACAAACTAGTAAATGTATTTTTGCCGCTTCTCAAATCATTCTTTTGTGTCTTTGTTCCAAACAGAAAAGGGCAAATAAACCACAAACCAAAGAATGGGTGTTTCAAGTGCACGGACGATATTAATACTGCTTTTGCTGTTGGAATTAGAAGTGCTATGTCAAGATTACGAAAGCATCTACGAGGACTATGAGACTGGAGAAGAGTCATTACCAGAGTTTCCTCCACCTTTTGGACCTCAGGAAGCAGATAACACTGTTGAATCGTATGAGTGCGCCAAGGAGTGTTTCTGTCCCATGTCTTACCCTTTCGCGATGTACTGTGACCATCGTAAACTCAAAATCATCCCAGATGTTCCACGACACATCCGCCACCTATACGTCCAATTCAATGAGATCGAATCCATCACCGCCAAACCGTTCACCAACGCCACGTCCCTCAGAGACATCAACCTCAGCCACAATAAACTTCAGTCTTCTCGAGTGGACAGAAGAGCCTTTGCTAAGCTTGATCAACTCAGTCACCTTCACCTTGAGCACAACAGTTTGGAGGAGGTTCCTGCTTCTTTGCCCAAAACCCTTCAAAGGCTTCACCTGGGCTTCAACAAAATCTCAAAGATAACAGCCGATGCCATCCAAGAACTGTCGAAAGTCATGGTGCTGGATCTGTGCAGCAACAGGCTTACGGACACAAGCATTAAGGGCAAGGTCCTGTCCGGCATGAGGAACCTCTTGCAAGTCAATATGTGCAGCAACAAACTCAAGTCGATGCCATCTGACCTTCCCAAATCCCTGCTGCAGCTGTCAGTGGAGAACAACTCTATCAGCTCAATCCCAGAGGGCTACTTTAGGAAGACGCCAAACCTCATCTCTCTCAGGGTGACCCGCAACAAACTCAAGGCCGTTCCTTACAATGTCTTCAACCTGTCAAGGCTGATGGATCTGAACCTGGGCCACAACAAACTCTCCCAGACCTTTTTTGTTCCAAAGACCTTGGAACATCTGTATCTCAATCACAACGATTACAAAGGTATGTAAAAGGAATTGTTCGTTTATCCCAGACCAGTAACGACACACTGAGAGACCAGATTTTTTTTTTGTTGAACTAATGTTGCTAACAAACACAAACTCAAAAGGCACCCAAAAAGCCCAGATCATATCTGTCAGCTTCTCTCAACCTGCTTGCTCCACATCCAGCTCTTCGTGAGGGTGTTACAGACTTGCAGATGTAGTTCAGGACACAGTGTGACTTGCTGTCAAATGTAAGTGAGCACATAAATGAAAAGGAACTTTAAAAGAAGAGCTGGATGTGGTTCAGGGAAGTTTTATGGAAAAGACCTGGGCTATTAGTGTGTGTTTTAATTTCTACATTCAACATTGTTTGTTAGCAATGTTAATGTTGTCGCTGCAAGTCTGATCTACGGAAGCAAAATCTGGGTACCAAACCTGTCTTGGCTAGTCAGCCTAAATTAGGCTAATGCCAGTCTATTTTATACCAGAAGCACTAAGGCAAAGATGAAAGGTCCTGTGATGCTTTTTACACCAGGTTAAATGTCAGTATATTTTATTACACACTTTTATAAGCAATATGAAAAAAATAGTCTCAACATTTGTGCAGTTTAAAAGGCCACATTCATCAATAAAGAATTGTGTTGCATCAAGCATGTTCACTACTCCTAGTTCAAAAAGACCCCAAAAATCCAGACTTTCTTGTATTTTAATGTGGTTGTGAGAAACAGTTCTCCAGGCTTCCTGAATGACTTTTAAAGACTCTCATTTCCAGTCCAGTCTCTGAACCTGATCAGAGGAATGTTTCTGTTGGTTAAGACACACAGTGACCTACGTATGAATCATTCAAGCAGAACAAAGAGCATCTAA
>JBBJLR010000139.1:7966763-7979501 GCA_037577145.1 Brachypetersius gabonensis | reverse complement strand
ATTTGGAAATGAGGAGAAATATTGTCAGCAGTTCTTAAAAACTAAGGCAAAGCTGTTCAGTTCAATACTTGCAGCTATAAAAGATGAAACCTGAAACACTAAACATGTTTGCAGTGTTCTCCTTTTTACCCCAGAGCTGTATATTCACCTTTTATTTAGGGGTGTCCAAATTATTGACTGGTACTGTTCTTGTGGACTAAATGCAGCCACATGCCACAACTACGCTAAGCAGAGTGGTGCACTTACCATGAGGCGCACACGCACACGCACACGCACACGCGCACACACACACACAGGACTTTTACAGGCCACTTCAGATCATTAGTGTAAAAAGTGGAATTAGATCCAGTAAATTGATTGTATCTCTAATTACACCATCGACTGCCACAGACTGCATGATGATGTATTCAACTCCCCAGAAGGAATTTTCTACACAAGAGAGGCCCATCAAAGTGAAACCTGGGGAAAAAGTCCTGCAGTATGTGCTCAGCTTAATGGGAGACATTTAAGCAGCAACGAAAAGAAACGTTAACGAAGTGTCCGCAGCTGTGGTACTTCTCTTCGTTTATAAAGTGATCCCTTTATAAAAGTACCACCAGGTGCCATGTGTTATAATCCCCCCCCCCCCCCCCATAACCGTATTTTTAGATTCTAAATCAATTTATTAAATCTTTCATGCAACCTGCAAAGTGAAATATGAGAACTCTTTCACCACGGTTTATTTACTCTTCAGAGTATATTACCAGACACTTATACAGGGGGTCCTCGGGTTATGATAGTCTTGAAATACGATGTTTCAAGTTTTATAACGCTCACTCCCACAAAAACGTTTAAAATTGAGACGTGAGTTTTGGTTTACGCCGTCAACGCCGTACCTACGAAACTACGTGGGCAAACTAGCTTGGTTGCGTGCGCCGGAATAATACACAGTAACGCAGCGTATGAGTGAGGGAGTCGGCGCCCCCCAGTACACTACAGTGTACAAGTACAGTATAGTTATGTCCTTTTCCTTTTTATGTGGCTTAGTTGTGTTTTTATGTTCTATATTATGATTGTACTGTATTAGGATCAGTAAGTAACTGAGGCCAGGAGGTGTTTCCACTTACACCATTACATCATTGTAGGAATGGAACGGTGTTGTAACTCGAGGACCCGCTGTACTTCAGCTTACACGCATCATAAAATTATATTTAAAACTGTCCCAAGCGATCACAAACCAATGGCATCACAATCCACAAGAAACCCAAACCACGGAAACACGCTGTCAGGATTCTTCAAAACTTAAGACAAAAATAAATGCAAAAAAGACGAAATATCCAAGGACAGGTGAGCAGGCCATTGCAGATTGTGAAGTTTAAAGTTGCATTAAACCCTCTCAGCAGGTTCACTACTACTATTCACTACTGGAAAAGCTCCTTCATATGAATAACTGAAAAAAACCCCACTTGAATAAATACTTTGATGTAGTGCTGGGAGGTACATTGTTTAAAGCGGTTTCACATGAAATAGACACACTGATGCTGCTTTTTCGTTTAGGGGATCTTTAAAGATACTTGCCATTACTGCCGTGAAATAATGACCGTAGTACAGCCTATTTTTCAAGTAGTGCATTTTTTTTTTATCGATTTTGTCCATATATGAAGGTGTATGTAATTCACACGAGAATCACAATGTTTTAAAATACATAAAGAAATTGATCAACAGGTTTTAAAACGCGTTTTTGGCCTGGTTAACATTCAAAATAATATGTAAGGTCCCCAAAGTCCATAAGCTATTTCAGGTATGTACGATTACAGCAGCAGCACTGAGCAAGTGTGGCCTCCTCACCTTTATTAATGCTGAAATATCTGATCTCATGATGTATTAGGAAAATCCTGAAATGGCGCATTTTATCAGTACCACCCAGCACTACTGCGATGCCCTTATTTTGGTGGGTACAGTGAGAATGAAGCTCGCTACTGAGGAAGGGATCACTGCAACTTTACAACAGTAAGAAATTAGTATTGAATTACTTTACCCACACATGTTCAAAATGGTGCATGCTCTACTTTGAAGACAGGGTAGGAGGAGAAAGAGAGGCAGATACACATTACTGATCACTTTAGAACGAGAGGAATCAAAATGCACACCTTGGACAAGGAATATGGGGCGTTGATTGTAAAGGATTTTAGAGCACATTCAACACAATTTGATTTTGCAGAAGAAGTGAATAAAGAATGCTTATGTATCTAAGTCTTGTGCATCTAAAGTACATATGGATTAACATCACTTACAGAAACAGAATGGAAGACAAAATCTGAATTGAAGACAAAATCTAATACAAACATGGATGCACTTCCCACATTGCACCACCAGGCGGACTTTTTTTTTTTTTTTTTTTTTAAAGCTCTGTGATTGTTTATTGCCAAAGTTTGAGAAAGGAGCTCAAATTTGGTTGTAGTTTTTGTTTCCTTTTCTGTCTTTTCCAACTTACAAGATAAAAAATAAATACTGTCATATGTCATGTAGGGTGGAAAATGACTGAAGTATAGTGATACTGGGTTTACGTATGTTCAGAATAAACATCGTTAAATACCTGGTGCTGGTGGAGGAGTGGGAGATGAAGGACAAGTAGGGGGAGAACTTGCTCCTGAACCTGGCAAAAGAAATATAATACAAAGACTGCAATATAAATGTGCAGATATACATGGACACATTAATACATGTGCTGTTTTAATGCTCTAATCTGGCCAGATGTTTTGGAGTATTAGTATAGTGTTCCTTCAAGGATACTTTGTGCTGTCTGGAGAGATGGGCTCTCTCCAACAGCACAAACATCTCTCAGTACAGAAACTCAGTTCACTTCTGTTAGATATTAATACACTAATGAAATTTACTTCACTGAAACAGTATTTACCACTGCAGTGTATATCTACTCAACACAAATTCTCTACACACTCTCGGCCATAGTTCCTGGGTTGTTGGTTGGATGTGCGCAGAAGTGTTGTACCAGGGCAAGGTTTTTTGTGAGGTAAAACAGCTCCTGAAGCTTATTCTTTCAAATTTTACACCATTTTACCATTATAATCATAATCTATGAAGAGTCTTTGAGTTTTGTGGGTCTGGGGAGTAAATAAAAGGCCACATTTGGTTTGTAGACATTGTGACTCCTGGTTCCATTCAAACCCACTGTAAAGAAATCCGGTTGGGAGGGATCAAACCCACATCAAACACACCCAGGCGGCATTTGTTCTCACCGTAAACACTACATTACCCAGAAATTCTGTGGAATTCCCACCCAGTCAAACTGACAACACGTGGTAGTAGCTTAACATCTTTTAGGTTTCTTCCTAAAATTTAGGCTGGTAGTGACCATGGGTTCGATTCCCAAGATCGCTAGGCACCTCTGAGGTACCCTGAGCAAGGTACTGTCCCCACACACTGGTCTCCGGGCGCCGTGTTCCTGGCTGCCCCCTGCTTCACTTGGTGAATGGGTTAAATGCAGAGGTTGAATTTGCTGTTCACACTGTGTGCTGTGGTGTGTTCACATAAGACACTTTCACCTATTGATGAAGGGGGATTAAAAACAAACACACAAACAAAAAAACAGCAATTGTTATTTTGGTTTTCCTCAAATAATCATTTACAGTCAACCTACCAGAGTTGTTGTTGTATTTCACCGAAAAATCCTCCTCATTTTCATAAGTAGACTGCCTGGATTTCTGAGGGCCGCAAAAAAACAAACAACAAACTGACCTTTCCAGTTTCTATTTTGCTGTCAGCATCATAAATATAGATTTTTTCCTCAGAATTATTATGCCAGCGGTTAAGTCCACCTTTCGAGCCAGGATCTTCCTCCTCTTTTTCTCCTCCTCGGAGCCGTGGTGCGACTGTGCCCTGGTCAGCCTCTTGTGCTGGTGAATCTGTGTAAAGTAAAAACAATGTGTAACAGACTTAGCATCAAAGTAGTACCAGAAAGGTCCTCCATGCAAAACTAATTAGTTTTTTGTTCAAAGACAAAAGGATGAAGGACTAACTGCTCTCTGTTCTTCTTGGAGGCGCTTTTCCAAGCACTCTTTGGATGATTTCAAGGCATCCCTCAATCTGGAGGTTATCTGTGAAGAAAGCAATATACGATCATATGACAGTAGATAAGCTGACAGGCGTGTTCCCACATGACCACAGAGCATTGTAAAAAGCCGGAAGCATCGGAGAAAAAGATATTTTTACCATTTATCTGGGTAGCAACAGGTATTAACTGAACACATGTTAATAAACTCCCATAAACAACAAGATTGCAAGAGCTATAGTGGCCTAGTGCGTAAACACTGACTGCAAAGTCGCAGGTTCTGTCCCACCATCGTGTCCTTGAGCAAGACACTTAACCCTCAGTGTCTCCAAGGGGACGGTCCCTTGAACTACTTACAGTCATTACTTACAGGCACAGTTATACACTCATTAATGATTGTAAGACTGTCTCTGTAAATATCCTAGCGGGTAGGATACCTGCCAACAGGTCTGGACCAACAGGTCATGGGTTCCAATCCAACACTAATAAACAATACTTTATGATATCATGTGTGATTGTGTCAGCTTGTGTTCTACTCAAGGAACTCGGTTAGAGTTAACATTCAATTCATTGAATGAAATCAGGTGCTACGGATACAAACAAAGGTGTGAATGTACCTTGAATTGGGGCTTTTCTGAGTTGAACAGTAGCACATCACTGAATAGTCTGCAAAAAACAGTCCCACAAAGAGAAGTGAACTTGTGATGTCATCGTTACACAACAGCGGGAAAATCCAGAGTTCACTGATATCGCTACTCACGGCGTTTGCAGGAGCTGAGAAACAGTGGGCATTCCTGCTTTACAAGCTTCAGTGGACAGGATGGACTGCAGTACCGAAACTGAGGGAAAAGAGGAACTTAAATTGCACCGACAGTAGACAGTCCTTCATTCATTTTCTCCAACAGCTTAACCCTTACTAGGACTGCGGGTACCCGGAGTCTATCCTGGGGCCAAAGTTGGCGAGGCAGGGACTCACACTGGGAGGGGTGCCAGCCCACCACAGGGCACACACACACAATCATTCACTAGGTTACACACACACACACACACACACACACACACACAATTCGCTCGCCCCAACACACACACACCATGCGCCCACGCACACCATTCTCCCCATACACACACCACGCACACACACTAGTGCCAATAAAAAAAGATATGAGCGAGCGGTTTAGCTTACTCACCGACTGACGTGTAGGGAACAGAAGGATACTGATCCACAGGTACAGCATCTGGAGGCCTCCCATACGTCATTTCATAGAGCAAGTGTCCAAAAGAGTAGACGTCAATGCTCTCTGTTGTCTGAGAAAACAATGATAAACATAATTACCTCTCAAGCAGGCTTGTGTGCTTTTTATAACAGCCAGAAAAAGAAAACTGTCAAATCATTATGTATGTTAAAGCTCCTCGACATACCAAGGAAGAGACAAGTTAAACACACACAAAGGATGAGCACAGAGCTGCTTTACCAAACACGGCTTTGTGGGGTTTTTTTTCACTCAACTATTATACTTATATATACACTATACTCAACAGGTCTGTATAGTGCATAGTGTATATTTTTGCACATTGATTTTTTGTTGTTTTTTTTCCCTACAGATTTGTATTTTGATTTATTTACACTTTATATGTATATTGTTCCTGGTCTCTGCAACCATAACAAAAGGAGGTTCCTCCGGGATCAACAAAGTTTCTGATTCTGATGTGATAAAAGATGAAATTGGCTGGAAAAGAAAGGACAGTTGTTTCCTACATGTTTGTAAAACTCACATTCATTTTCCTAAACTGCGTGACATATGGCCGATAGTATGAGGGAAGTCCTAGAAGAGAGTTCTCTATGTCCAAGAGTTTGCATGTGTTGTCTTCGATTAGAATATTGGATGCATGAACATGTCCATACGGAAATCCTTTCTCATGAAGAAACTTCAAAGCCTAAATCAATACAGAAAAGAAACATGATCAATCAAGAGCTAATCACAATTAGGATAAAATGCAGAAAATAATGTACACTGTAATATAATGTAAAATTATGTAAACCCTGATACAGCATCAAACCACTAGGACTGACTGAATCATAAGCATATTGTGCATTATGCTGAAATAACTATTGCTATTATAAATAGCTGCATAATTTAATTGCTAATTCTGTACAAATTTAGTATAGAATGCTGAAATAAGGCACCGGTCAAAAGCAGCACAATGCAATAAATAAAGCTTGTTGGCTGTTGATCTTCAGTTCTAGCTCAAGTTAAAAAGTGTACTGAAAATCTATAAGATGCTATTTGGGCCAGCACTACTAACCAAAGAAAAAAAGGACTAAATTACATTCAGTAATATTCAATATTGTATTTCTCAAATGAGCCGTTAATGTTCCAGACCTCTAAAATTTGTCTTCCGTAAGTCCTGATTTGCTGGAGCTCCAATCCCTGGATCTTTTTTGGGTTACAGTACTTCTTCAGGAAAGGCTCCTTTGGCTTGACCTGAAGTACCGGGATGGATGAATGGATGGCGGACAGATAAACAAACAGATAAAAAATGAAGAAATCAGGAAAAAATAAGTTGTTCAGTTCAATACTTGCACCTATAAAAGATAAAACCTGAGAAACTGAACATGTTTGCAGTGGTAGTTTGTTTTTCTTAGAGCTGTATTTTGATGTTTTACATATTCAACAAAGATTAATCAATATGACTAATAGAATCATAAATTACTAATACTAGCTTAGAATAATAAATAAATCAACACATAAATAATAGGGAGATGAATAACAGTAATATACCTTACAAATATGATCCCTAAGCGTGCCTTTCTCGTTGAACGTTCTGATCACTAAAGCTGAGGACTCACTAGTAGAAGCAAATGCGATGGGACAAATGTACGGATGCTGAAAGTTAAAAGAGGAGAAAAAAGGAAAAAAAGATTAAACAGAGAATTAAATATAGAAAAAAAAAACCCATCCCACCAGTCATTGACAGCAAAAAACATCACCTTGAAAATTAATGTAATTTTCAATTCAATTAATGTAAACAATCAGACAACAGTAACAGTGAAGAAACCTTGAGGAACCTTAAAACCTGAACAGGCTTGTTATGTCAATTACGCAGATGGGTAGAGCACTGTCTGCACAGAGGAAAAATATAATCCTCCTCTTTGTGAGGAGAAGAGCACGGCTGGCTGATTTGCATCTGCGTGATATTCACACTGTCATGTGGTCCTGTCAACCACCCCCACCCCTCCACCCCCTGGTCTGTTTCTCACATTATTAGCAGCTGTGTGAGCAGAATAAAGGAGAGAACAGAGGAGGACACATTTATCCCAAAGGTTCTAAAGTATAACCACATAAATCTGTGGCTTAAAGTAACAGGCTGTTAAAGTAAAGAAGTGTGATGTTCGTGAACACACCACAGCACAGCAAGCTAATTCAACCCATTTAACCCTTTCACCAAGTGAAGCAGGGGGCTGCTGCAAATGAGGGGTGCCTGGGAACAGTGTGTGGGGACGGTACCTTGCTCAAGGGAACCTCAGTGCAATTAGGATTTGAACCCACAACATTCTTATTGCAGGGGCAACTCCCTAACCTAACTCCTTAAAAAGGGTCATGTCAAAAGGAACATGAGAAAGACAGAGAAGCTGACTTGGTCTCCAAATTCCCCAGATCTCAATCAGACTGAGCATCTGGTGGGATGTGCTACACAAACTTGTCTGATACAAGGAGGCACCACAGACCTTCAGAGACTCTTGTGGAGTCCAGACCTTGGTCAGAGCTGTTGCTGGGGGATCTACACAATATTAGGCAGGAGGTTTTAATGTAATTGCTGCTCTGTGCTTGTAGAAAAACAGCTGCAAGGAAAGTTAGATACTAGAGCTGCATGAAATCGTATTTATGTGGAATGAATTTCCATGAAGAACACATCCTTAAAGACTGCGATGGCAGAGCAGATCAAATAACCTCATGCAATATGTGGCTGAAATGTTCTCTCCAGCATGGAGAGCAAGGATCTTAACCATTCTGCGAAACTCACACATGCACAGCTCCACCAGCCTGAAAATAATGCTTCAAATGTGGCGACTGAGTGAAACAGTAATGGCTACTATCAGAACAAACATGTAACACTAGAGCATTCCAGTGCACTTTCAATCTTTGTCTATCGATTTTGTAATGTATCTTTTATCTAGTTCTTCAATTTTATTACTTTATTATATTCTTGTAAAGCACGTTGACATTTATCTATAATATAAATGAAAATCTAAAACTTTTTGAAGAAATGCATGTCATAGCTGTTGCAATAAAAACGCTTGGAACAACAAAATGGTAACATTACATAAGGAGGAGGAGGACATGTTGTGAATTTTAAATGAAAAACAATGCAGTAACTATTGAGCTGTGAGAGTTTCGGCTTACACCGTTAACGGCATACTTACGGACTACATAGGTGAAATAGTTTGGTTGTGTGCGGCGAAAGAATACGCAATGATGCGCCGTACGAGTGAGGGATGTGGCACCACCAGTACAGTACAGTGTACAAGTACCATAAATGTTCTTCTCCTTTTTCTGTGGTTTAGTTGTGTTTTATGTTCTAGATTACGACTTTACTGTGTTAGGATCGGTAAGTGACTGAGGCAGGGCATGTTTCAACTTACACAAAAAATCAGGTTACATCCCCGTTGTAGGAATGGAACTGTGTTGTAACCCGATGTACTTACAAACACAGACCAGAGATTCTCTCAGATTTAGACTGTTTCATAAAAACTGAAAATCCAAACTCAAGACTTACAGCCAAAGAGGGAAGCAGCTTCACTACGGACTGAAGATCTTTATCTGACAAAAACTTATCAGGACCCAAATCGACCTGAAATCAGAGAAACAGAACAGGCTGTACATTAGGGAATCTGATTAAGCATTCTTTAAAAGGCTGCTAACTATAGAGCACCTAAATGGAAAGATCCAAGGAGAGTTAACATAACCAAGCACTTTAACAGCCCACTCTAACAGGGTGGGTTGCACAAACAAGCAGGTTTGTCCAAAATCAAGGTTATGCAATGAGGAGAATTAAGCAATGTGAGGCCACAGTACAGGATTACACTCAGCTTTCAGAAAGTGTGGCACCACAGTGTATTTGAGGTAAAAGCAACTCACCCAACTTAAGACTTGTCTGTCCTTTGGCTGCTCTTTGTTTTTGACCAAGAAGTACCGCTTTCGTAATCTCCAGCCTGAATAGAGAGTGGACACTTTTATTTAATCCCTCTTTACTGCTAAACATGAAGCTTTGTCACTATAATCATCCTGCTGCAAAAGGCAGAGAAACAAATATATAAAAAAGGTAGAACTCATGATTTCAAACTGCAATGACAATTAACTTGTGTCTTCATTTTCTCTATAAAGGCTCCAGGTGTGTTAAATTTGATGAAGAGCAAAAAAATGTGGACAAGTGTGTTAAAGATCTGTCAAAGCTTTTTTTTTTAAAAAGAATATCATACCAACGGTCATGAATAAAAAATAGGAATTTACTCACTGGCCACTATTATAAACAACTAACTCGCTTTCACTCCCTTGCCGGCCACTTTATTAGAAACTTTGTGGTTCCACTCACTGGTCACTTTATCAGAAACAACTAACTTGCTTTCACTCACTAACCACTTTATCAGAAATCCAAACTTTGTGCTTCCTTTCACTGGCCCTTTATCAGAAACGACTAACTTGTGCTTTCACTTATTGGCCACTTTATCAGAAACATTGTGCTTCCACTCTGGAGGGCCACAACATGAGTGTAGACTGTTGCTCATCAGTGGTCAGCCACTCTACACCATTCATAACTGGTATCAGACCACAAGGCCACTGTGTGTTAAATTTTGATGACAATCAACATTTTAGTCCTCTATAACGGCTCCAGTTATGTCAAATTTGTTAAAGCGCAAAAGGGCGTTACTGATAAACCAAACCGAGAATCTTATGTTAACTGTGGCCTATAAAAAAAAAAAAACCCCAAATGGCAATGCACCCTGGCCACTTTACTGGAAACACCTTGTGCTTCCACTTACTGGCCACTTTAAGAGCTCCACTACATTTGCACAGATTGTAGTTCACCTGTTGTCAGCCCCTCTCTACCCCATTCATCACTGGTTTCTGACCACAAGGCCACTGTTGTTTAGATATTATTTAGGTTGTGGACCCCTTTAAGCACACCAGTGACACTGATTAGTGTATTAGGTTTAGTGTATTAGGTACAGCAGGGCTGCTGGGGCTTTTATACATCCATGAAATCAATACAGAAAAGATTCTCTTTAAAGCCAAACTGGTCATGAAGAATGGATGCAATTTTAATGTGATCTACAGGTCAAAGTTTTAAACAATGAAACCTATTTTCCACAACCACCACATTACTACGACCACAAAAACATCTCAACAAAGCCAGTGTAAACCACAGGCTGAAATACCAGTAGGACTAGTAATACTGCACCAGGCACCCAGTTACTTAAAGGCTATGCAGGATTTCTATGGATTTCCATTTCGAAGGAAATGTCGTGTTCCATTGATCGCATAAGTCACCGCTGCATGTGAGCTAGTGTATTATAATCTGAGCTGAACCAGGAAACTGTTTAAATGGGTCACGTCATTAATCCCTGTGAAGTAGATCATTTACTTTTACTTACCAATGTCTTTTAAAGGTTCCACCACCTCCCACTTTGGGTCAGATCGAAAGAACATGGATACTTGCTGTAAGGCTATTTCTGGAGGAAGGAAAAGGTTTGGGTAGTTAGAAAACAAACAAATGAAGTTCGGCACGTCAACTGAAATCTGCCTTACTATCGAAATACGCAGATAAAGACCTCAACTATTTCATTTTAACTTGAGGTTTGGTAAATTGTGTTTTGACCCATTTTAAAAAATCCAAAAAGATAAAACTTAAAAATACTTAAATAATCAATAATCATGACCAGATCATGACACTTCCTACTAAACTTCTGAAGTGTTATAAGTAACACTTCTTTGTGTTATACCACATTAGAACCATCTGGGGTTCCCCATGAAATGATTCATAAACCCTTTAGTAAATGATTTGTGTGAGTCTGGAGAATCTTTTTAAAGTTTAACTCGCATGTTCTTGAAAAAAACCATAAAATGGCAAAGACCCTTTACACTGAATGTTCTGAATACACTAAAAGATCCTTACATTTACATCAAACATATTTACCAAAATTGGTTAAATGGTTCTTCGTTGCTCATTAGAAGTACTTCTGTTTAAGAAGAGCATTTTTAAATAGCATTCATCTAACAATAAACATTCATGACATTCATAAATTGCACATTTTTACTTCGAGTTTGTATTTATTGTGTATTTCAATACAACCCGGAAAAAATGAGACCACTTTTCCCTTCTTTCTGTTACTGTTTGTTCAGTTTGCAGCTGTATGTGCGTGTGCGCATAAAATGCGAAGATGGGTAATCTTTTCTGAATTACTGCAGTGTGAGCGGTGTAAAAAATAAAAAATTCAGTTTCTGATGGATGAAACAGAGTCACACATGCACACACTCTGCTCTTAACATCACTGTTTTAATTGTTTTAAAATGATGTAAGCATGTTGTGCAGTTTAACATTCCAAATGTATAATAAATTATTTATATATATTCGTTTTTAATTTTGAATCAAGTGAGGTCAATAGTGACAATACAATAGGCAATAGCAACCTGTCCATTTACAGCTGAAGTGACAAAGTTCACTTTGACTTTGGATACTTCTGATCCAATCTATCCTGCAAGCAAACAGTTAGTGCTCTTCACTTCACCTGTCAGAGACTTTAATGCTGTAATATTCTGGCTGACCAGTATGTATGAAATTATACAACAAACTGTGCTTAACCCCTTAGAACTCAGAGTGTATCAGTAAACTCTGATTTCAGTAAATATAAACAGTGTAAGTCTAGAACCGGAGTTTTCTCTCAGAACCCAGAGTGTGTCAGTAAACTCTGATTTCAGTAAATATAAACAGTGTAAAACAGTCTAGAACCGGTGTTTACCCTCAGAACCCAGAGTGTATCAGTAAACTCTGATTTCAGTAAATATAAACAGTGTAAGTCTAGAACCGGAGTTTGTTCTCCTACACGCTCATTGTTTGTTGCTCTTTCGCCACTCATTGTGCCGCCACTCTCCAGAGCCCCGCCTTCACTTGTGGGTGGAGCCTATCCTAAAAATTCTCTTGTGTTTTTTCTTTTTGTTTCTAAAACATTATTTTATGTTTTTTTCATTTTTGTTCTTTGTTTTGTCAAATGTTCTAATACTATTGTTTTCATTCACATCCTATCGTGTCTTTCCCTTTTCCTGCACCAGTTCCCAGAAATACAGAATGCAACCTCATCACATACCTGTGTAGTTAGAAGAATAATTGTTAGTGTCAAGGAACTTTTTGACTAGCTCGCAGCTGGACAGGATGTGGTGCTGGGTGAGGAAGTTCAGATAGGCCTGAAGACCTTTCTGCCGTTCCGCGATGAATTCTCTGTCCATGTTCCCAATCAGTTTCTTGGGGGGAAGGGGCAGGTTGAGGCCAGAGATCTGACGCAAGTAAACCGACAGAGAACCAGTGAGTGGGTGGGACAGAAATGCAGGGAAGGCAGAGGAAAAGAAACACACACACACACACACACACACACACACACACACACACACACACACACACACACACACACACACACA
>JBBJLR010000139.1:7953955-7966663 GCA_037577145.1 Brachypetersius gabonensis | reverse complement strand
TGTGTGTATATATGTGTGTGTGTGTGTGTGTGTGTGTGTGTGTGTGTGTGTGTGTGTGTGTGTGTGTGTGTGTGTGTTGGTTGAATGGATTTGTGCCTTAGTTTGGCTGGACATGCTCGGAGTGCACCTTTGTGAACAGACCCACTCGGCCGGGCTGCGAAATGTGCAGCGCAGAAAGACCCTCAAACTACAAAATACCAGATTTGTATAAGCCTGATAACGATGAGATCCAGAGACTTCAGAGAGAGGAGCTCGCTACACTGCAGTATGAGCAGGTAAACCGAAAACTCTGCACCTCTAGGATATTCTCCAACAGTCACCCAATGGTTATTATCTCTTTCTTTAATGGTCAGAATCAGAATCAAAATTGTCAGAATGGAAACTGCTTATGCTATGACTGAACAGACACAGAGAAAAAGAGACAAGAACAATATATTATATGTCAAATATACTGTGTGTATACATGTACTCAATCTGTACATGCATACATATACATTTATCTTATCTTATCTGCACAGACACACAGAAACAAGAACAGCATACAATTTATAAAGTCTAAAATATTGGGGTACATAAATACTGGGGTATTAATACTATAGATAAATGAAATACAGATCAGTGAATTGTTAGGAGTCTGGCATTGCTGTAATAGCTGCCAGTGGTAGATCGGCTATATTGATATAAGCGATAAGTGATATTTCACATGATAAGACTATCACACATTATAATAATATTGCACATAATAATAATGATTTAAACCCAATAAGAAAACTGCTCATGATATTCCTCATGATAGGCTATAACAAATAATGAGAATAGTGATAAGAAAAGAAAATTGCATGATATTGCACATGGTAATAAGACAAATATGTATTTGTGGACTAATACAACTGATGTGTGTGTTTTTTATATTATTTTTATGTAATTCAGTCCATCATAGAGGAGCGGGAGAAGAACTTCACCAATCTGCTTGAGACTGATGCACATGACCTTGTGAGCAACATAGAGGAGCTGGAATGCACCATCTGCTTTTGCCAAGTCGTGCCAGGAGAGGGCGCCACTCTTCGAGAATGCCTCCACAGCTTTTGCAGGTACTTGCGCTTTTCCTTTAAAATGGTCAGTCTGATGAAAAAAGTGTGAAATGTTTTTGAGCTGTTCCTGTCGTTTCTATTCAGAGAATGTCTGAAACAAACTATTGTGAACTGCATGGATGCAGAAGTGGTTTGTCCTTTCGTTGATGAAGCCTATTCCTGCGCCTGCACTCTCCAGGACCGAGAGATTAAAACAGTAAGTCCAGGAGCCCAAACACACTGTAAACCTTCCCTTTAATTTAACTGTACTAAACACAGCACTGATACGGAAACCCTTTAGTACTTTATTGCTGTCCACGAAATGCTTTTAATTCTCAGAATTCTTACTGTCATTTTGCTTTAATGTATAGTTGTAGTTGTACCAGAGATATTCACAAGTCATTTTTTACCAAGTCGAAGTCAAGTCTCAAGTCTTTGTTTGTGCAAAAGTCTTGACCCCCACCCTCATTTATTTATTTTCCTATGAATTCTTTTTGGATAAGTTGTCTTACCTGTGGAATATTGTGTTGATTAAATGAAAGAAATATGAACAAATATTTTACTGCGACAGGCTGCAAAGTGCCAGCATTCAGCACCACCAGTATACTGATCAGCGCCTGATGTACATGTGACGGCGTATTTAAAACCCCAGTAGTGGTTATTATTATTATTGCATATTTTTAAATTACAATAACAGGAACTCCAAACAAAGCTCAGCATGGTGTCTGATACCTCAAGCACCGGGGTAGCTTCCATATAAGGAGCTGTTTTGCTGCATGACGATAATTTATTACATGTTGCACTTCAGGGACGGTTCCGTGCAGCACGTATTTTAAGGGTAAATGGAACTGGTTTTAATCTTCTGTCCAGACAGCCGCTGACCCAGGTTTCTCTTGCAGCTCCTGTCGCCAGAGGAGTACCAGAAGTTCTTGGAAATGAGGCTGAGCATTGCGGAGTCTCGCAGCGAGAACAGCTACCACTGCAAGACCCCAGACTGCGCCGGCTGGTGCATCTTTGAGGATGATGTGAACGAGTTCACCTGCGACATCTGCTCCGAGACCAACTGCCTCCTCTGCAAGGTGACCATGGGAGCCCAGTCATTCCTTAGTAGTTTTCTGAACCTCCCATTTGTGATAATGAATTGTCTTGTACTAGCAAATGTTTGGGCACTTGGTCAAAAGACCTGGCCTTTTTGACCAATGTTTTTAGTGTAACCCTCACCTGTGAAACCATGGTAACCACCTAGCAACACATTAGCAATCACTTAGAACTTGTGTACCTTTGACCGTTAGTGGCAACTGACTATACTATATGGGTTAAACTATAATGTTTTTCCTTCTTGTTTTCTCCAGGCCATTCACAAAAACATGAACTGTAAAGAATATCAGGACGACCTTCGCCTCAGAGCGGAGAATGACATTGCAGCCAAAAAGACCACAGAGATGCTTGAGGTTAGCAAGCAAAGACATTCACACTACTGTAACTTCTAACCCTAAATGAGGAAATCTCCAACTAGATTAACAGTTTATCTAGATAATTAATATAAACTAGAATTTCTCAATTTAATTCACACAGCTGTGCAAAACAAACTGTTGTAATTTCATAAAACATTTGAAGGAAATAGGATGATTCTCTTTGTTGACAACATACAGGCTCTTGGCCACCAAATGCATGGTGTAGCTTCAAGTATTACATGTGCAAATGAATGATTTGCTAAAAATGTAGAAATACATTTAAGATGCAATCAACTGGAGAAAACCTTAAAAATTCATAGATAACCACTAAATGGAGCACAGCTTTGACAATTTAGCCTTTTTGATTGAACTTGACTGGCGATCTGATGATCTTTTGAGCTGGCTAAACAACTAATGCTAACACTGTTTGCATGCATGCTAGGAAATAATCCTTGTCCCCTACTATGGTGAATAATGCCACAGAAATGTTACAGTGTTTAACCTCCTATGCCTGGTGTCTGGTCCAGATGTTGCTGCAGAATGGGGAGGCCATGTATTGCCCTAAATGCAAGGTGATCGTGCAGAAGAAGGACGGCTGCGATTGGATCTGCTGCTTAATGTGCAAGACAGAAATCTGCTGGGTGACTAAACAGGCGAGATGGGGGCCAAAGGTAATCAAGAGAATACATTTTTGCCAAAAAATGCGAAGTGTGATTGTCCTCCACCACTTACAGCTTATTTCTGACTTGCATAGTTTGCTGGGGTGCTAGGTTCATGACTGCAGAGACCAAAAGCACAGAGAATCAGTATAGCTAACTTAACTCGTCACCCTACCACACTTTAGTGTCCTTCAGGCTGAATATGAACACTTTTTTCACCCAGAAAAGCTAAGATACGGCCTAAGATCAGCTAACTGGGCTGGTTAGCAGCTTACTAGCTAACAAGCAGCGCTAAAACAAGCATTCACAGGCTGATTATCTTTATAAACCACAACAAACAGTGACACATCTTTTTTTTCCCAAAAGTGACCCAAGCTAAAACTGTTTATGAGCTTAATGTGTGTTTAGCTCTAGCAGGACTGATTCATTCCATAGCAATGATGTCACAGTGCTCGCTGTAAGACTCTCTCTCCCCATACAGTGTTAAGGCACCTCGCCCCTCCACTCTCTCTACCCACACATTGAAAAAATAAATCTTTAAACTATCAATACTCGGCCCTTGATCATCCGATCAACAAGCTGTCTCCACACCCAATACACCGGATATTAATAAATGTCTTAGCATTGAAACCAAGCCACAATTTATAATGGACTTGGACGAGAAGCGGCAGCAAAAAACAGGTGAAATAAAAAATAAGAACAATAATAAACGTCTATGTATAATTTTGTAACTGCCACAATCACAGTAATGATGATCACTACTGCTCAGGAACTTTGCTTTGTGTAGGCTACATTTTAAATGCACACATCTCCACCGCTGGTCTTTGTCTTACATTAACATGGACCCCTCTCTCCTCTTAGGGTAACGGAGACACAACAGGTGGCTGCAGGTGTCGCGTCAATGGAGTAATCTGTCACCCAAAGTGCCAAAACTGCCACTGATCTCCACCCTGTCTCCTACTACAGCACTGTGCATTTAGACCTGCTATCACTGGGCTAAAGTAGGAGTTATGCCTTAACCAGTTCTGCTGCTAGCAGAGTGAAGCATTAGCGAGAAGAGTGAGTCACTGGGTGGATCACAGTCTTCACACCACACTGTTTACAAAAAAGAATGAAGTTTGTTAATGACCAAATATTCATTTGGATTCACTACCAGTCAAAGGTTTTTGCAAAATACACTCAATATCCTTTATGAACAAATACATTTTCACCATTTGAGTTCTTTTACTACCCAGATATTGTCACATATTCTTCATCACTAGTGATCTTTTAAAAGCCAGCTAGTATAATTACAATGATACTGTGGATCACCAGATGATGTTTAAGGAGCTATCAGGTGCTGAAATAGTGAACAATTGCATTTAAAGTTAAAGGACAGTCTATAATTCGACTCTGCCTCACCAACAACCAGTTAATAGGAGTCAGAGCTACACTGTTACAGATTCTCTCAACTTAGAAAGGAAACTGGCTTTATTTCACAGGTTTTCATTTATAGTTCTTTACTCAACAACTTTCCAGTTTAACAAGAATAAAAAAACTACAGTTTATGAAATGAGTGGTAAAAACTGTAGAGTGCAAAAACGTTTAACTGGTAGTGTATGCACATGACCAAAGTTTTGTTTGGGAGTACTGAAGGCCAAAGTTGCTCCGAGATCTTCCACTCTACTTGAGGTTTGATTCTCCATTTTTCCGAGCACAACGCGCTCTACCAATAAGAGTCCTTGGGCAAGACTCCTAACTCTCCATACATATCTAATGTCATAAAAATTGTACATCACTCTGGATCAGTTCTTCTGCCAAATGCATGAATCAAGGTTCAGTTTACCATTAACAGAAGGTATAAGAGATACCGTCGTGACCAGCTACACTACCGTTCAAAAGTTTGGAATCACTTGTTTTAAAAATCCCTGTAAGTTTAACTGCAAAAATGTACATTGTAGGCTTAAATGTTATATACTAGATGCAACAAGGTAGTGTAGATAATTGGTTGGGAATAAGATGTTATTACATTCAGTACATACAGTCAAAAGTTTGGACACACATTCATATTCAACAATTTCCTTTGTTTTTATTATTGCCTACATTGTAGATTAATATTGAAAACTTCACCTGTTGCTCTGATGGCAGCTTTGCACATTCTTGGCATTTTTTCAATCAGATTAATGAGGAATCGACCCATAATGGTGTCTAACAGGAGTTCTTCATCAAGAGTTCATTAGTGGAGTTTCTCTCCTTCTTAATGTGTTTGGGATCATCAGTTGTAAGTCGGGTTGGTCCACAGTTAGTGATCCTGTTCCACTACGGTTCTACTGCACATTATGGCTAGAACCACTGAACTAAGTAAAAAAACAACAGTCCATCATTCCCTTATTACAGAACAGATTCTGGTTTGTTTAACTCATTTTTTGTTTACTGCATAATTCCATGAGTTCCTTCATCACTTTGTTTGTTTTCAATATTAATCAACAATGAAGAAAATAATAAAAACAAAGAAAAAACATTGAATGAGAAGGTGTGTCCAAACATTTGACTGGTAGTACATATAGTCATTTCATACATCTGTGAATCACAGCTTGCAATACAAGGCATTCTGGTTATTGACTAATACATTCAATTAGAATTCAATTCATTATACAGCTGTCCCAGTTGTTTAACTGTAGAGCTGTATTTGTCACTCTGGACACATCTAAAATGCCTCCCAAGTTTATTACTATTTGAAACTTGAGATTTTGGACAGATGTTTAATGTTAGAATCCCTTTTTACATTTATCAGCAACAAAATTGTGTGTGTGTATATTTATATAAATATTCCAAACTCTGATCAGTAGTATACACTAAAGTGAAAGCCAAAAGGCCCCACATGGCCATTAATGAGTAAAAGGGACTGTTTACGCCTCTCAGCTTTGGTTGACGTGATTGTTTAATGAGTTCTCAGTCCAGAAGGACCACAGCCCTCCAGAAATCTGATATTGTTGAAGATAATGTGAATTTATGAGTTGATTGTCGATTTAATTAACAGCCTTTTCAAAGTCAAGGAGCGGATATGAATGTCTCATAGATTAGATCAGGCATCAGAGGTTTCCCAGCTCCAGCCCTGTGTTTCCCTGCTCTAACTTGATCCAGCTCAGGAGGGACTTCATAAAGGTCTCAGGTGAAGGAAAAATGTGTGAATTACAAGAGCTCTGTTTAAGATGATGTTTTGATAAAGCTATACAAATAGTACGGATAAGCATGTAAATTGTAATTTACAAATCTACATTTAGAATATATTTGTGTACATGAATGACAGATAAATCTATATGAAAATGAATAAAGTGCAGAAACACCAAATGGTCAAAATGTGTTATTTGAATGGTAAAGTGTCAGATTTGCCTTCAGTGTGTGTGTCAATAATTGATTGTTCCTTTGTTTCATTAGAATTCCAAGCCTTCCACTTTAGAATGTGTGGTTATACCGCACCAGCTCGACCCTCATCTTGGCTTGTCTATCCGACACATGGATAACCACAGACAGCTAAATCTTGCAAAGACAGAACTTCTGGTAATCCCAGATAAACCTCCATCCATCAAAATATCAATATAAAGGCCTCTTCCCTCCTCGCACTATTCAACGTGGTGAGAAACCTGGGCATCATGACAGATGACCAGCTCTCCTCTGACCACATCGCATCCGTCTCTCGTTCGTGTCACTACGCCTTATATAATAGGACAATCAGGCCATATCTGACTCAGTATGCCACTCAAGTCATGGTTATCTCTTGCCTCCATTACTGCAATGCCCTCCAAGTGGGTCTTCAAGCCTGTATGGTAAGACCCTCACAGCTGGTTTAGATCGCAACAGCTCGGCCAGTCTTCAACCAACCCAAAAGGTCACATGTGACCCCGCTGCTGATTGACCTACTCTGGCTACCATGGCTGCCCGAATTAAGTTCAAGTCATGGGCTAGTGGCCTAGTGTTTAGGGAGTTTGCCCTGAGATCAGAAGGTCATAGGTTTGAATCCCTGGGCTGCTGGTATCACCACTCAAGTACTCTTGAGCAAGGTACCATCCCCTCACACTGCTGACAGGGCACTCCTCATTGGTGGCCCCTTGCTTCACTGTGTACTGTGGTGTGCTCACACTACAAGACGTCACTTTACTTTTGACTACAGAATGTTGGTCTGCACCCAGCTACCTTAATTCTATCATTCAGGCTTATGTTCCTACTTGTTTCCTCTGTTACTCCAAGGAACATCCCTGCCATCCCTACACACAAAGTAAACTCAGTCCAGACTAGGGCATTAACGACTCCAGAGTCGACTAATCCGTCAGCAAAGTCAAAGTTCAGTCAACTAGTCGTTTGATGACGTCATCACACACGCAACGGAGACACACAGGCGTCTAATATGTAGCAACTTTTATTAAAGTTCTCTGTAACATTAACAGTCAACATGACAATTAATCAAAGCAAAACAAAGACCGATACCTTGAATTCGCTGGTAAATTTAAGTGTACAACTGAGAGTGGGAACAGCTTAAGCCGCGGCAGGACGACTCCCTGCAGTGCTTGCTGCAGAGTACTGTTAGCTAGCGGAGTACTGTTACTGTTACTGTACACATGTGATGTGTGTCTGTCTTCTCTGCTGCGTGTCTCTCGTCTTGTGGTTGTGTTTAGATACCCCTCGCGCCAGTGGTACCGCCCCTTTTAAGAAGGAACTATAGTAATTGGTTAAACCAAAGAACGTGCGTCAACGTAAGCGAATCAGAGGCAGAGATTGCATTACGTACACAGGCGCTTGTGTCGACTCGTGCCTCTGAAGTCGACTAATTGACTTTTGTGTCAATGCCTTAATCCAGACTGATCTCATTGTGGTTCCTCGCTGATGGAATGAGACCAGAGCAGCAGAATCCCTCTCTATCTCCAAAACCCACCTGAAGACAGTCTTCTTGCATTACTCTATGATTTAGCGCTTAGTATTCTCCTCTGGTGCTCACATTGTCCTGAAATAAAAGCGTCTGCCAAATGAATGAAATGTATGCCCACCCTTTACCCCATTCGTCACACAGTTACACCTATTTGAGTGGTGGATTTTCAGCACACTAGTGACATGGAAGTGTGTGTGGTGCCGATGTGAAGGTATCAGGTCCAGCAGTATTCAAAAATAACTGATGAATGTCTGGAGGTGGGCCAACACAAACTGCATCAGCAGACGGGCTACAATCTCTTAACTATACACCAGTAAAGTGGAGTGAATTTGTAGATGTGCATAAGAGGGAAAATGTATTCAATGAACAATACTTTTGGTAAAATGGTGCCATCTTTTTTTCTTAGAAGTTTATTTGTTTTTAAATGAAATTAGTTGAAATGACTAGCAAGTCAAAGGCGACTTGGCACAAAGTGCAAAACAGCAAACTTAAGAGTTTCAGTGCAAATAAAATGTTACCAAAATATATATATTAACTTATTATCAGTGGGATGCTTAAGCAAAGATATGGAGTTGACCAAGCACAACATAAACATAATGCAAAACATAAACATTTATGTTTAGTTCAGTTACAAAGTGAATAATTAAAATAAAAGCCTATTCTGAGCTGATATCCAAATAAAAAAAACAAACAATATTTATGTGAACCGTTATATTAAATGGGTTTCTGCAACCATGCCAACGAACTAAAGCCATCTTGCTTTTGTCAACACCAACAAATGCATTCAATCATTAAAGGCCTCATTATTTAGCCTTTACTAGTCTGGTAATTTTCAAACTGGTGTGAAATGGAGGTCATTCTTTAAAACATTGTGCTAAAACGATGATTCCATGTTAAGCTGTAGCTACTGTGCAAATTGAGAAGCACCAGTGGCCTCTGAGGGGGAAAAAACATCTATATATACCATAAAATAGATCAAAATCATCCACTTGTTCCTCTTCCAAACAAACAACATACAAAGGATCACCATTTTTAAAAGATTTGTTCTTTTTTGTTGGAAATTTGATCATCTGAAGAGCACATTTAGAAAATAATGGGCGATAGAGAGGTACCTGACTACACTTACAGAAAAAGATCAAATTAAGTTCCAGTGATACAAAGCTGGGATTTCAACAACAAAAAAATTTGGTCTCAAGATTATTAAAAGGTAACAGGGACGCTTTTTCCCTTCTGCAACTAATCTGGGCACAACAGACGTCCATTCAGAAGTCACTGCACATTTAGACACACACTTTCTCTTTTGTCCTCTCACCTATTCCGGGCTCAGTAGTCCTCGGGTTAAACTAAAGGGGAGTAGTAATCTCTCAGCATGACATATTCATTAGTCTTGTTGGCTTCATGAATATAAAAAAAAAAACAACAACAACAAAAAAAAAACCTTCTCAAACAGCCCCCTCCCTAAAGTCCCAGAGGAGAGGGGGTCCCTCGGCTGGCTCCTTCACTTAAGGGAACAGGAGGTCCAGTTTTGGCGCCCACTCCAGAGCGGAGTTCACCACAGCCAGAGCGGCGGCGCCCAAGGCCACGGTCAGGCCCATGACGGCCAGTCTGACGAAGCGCCGCGCGGTGGGCTGGACCACGGCCAGGGGGCCGCTCCGAGCCTCCACTGGAGCCGCCTGCTGCTGCTCTTTCCGTCTCCGCCGGAGCACGGCGTCCGGACGCTGCTGCGCTGAGGCCAACTCAAAGTCTTTAAAGGTAGAGGCGGCGGTTCTGTGGGGCAAACATACACATACACACACATTTCCTCATATATTCTATACTTGCCTTGCATAATTTTTTGCTAAAAGCCCACAATCAAATACAATTTTTTTTATATGACTACTATTTCCCATCTCTTCCTATCCCTTCAAAGGCTGTTTTGTGTTACTGTAACCCTAAGACTGTTTAACTCTGATTATGACTGGCCCCTATTATTTCTCTAGTTTTCTGATGCAACATGTGCAATTTTGGGGTAGAATATTACTGGGTGAAATGTACAATTTATTTATCTTGGTCCATCATTACTGTTTCTGGTGCGTCATTACTGTTTCTGGTACAGTATTTATGTCAAAGCCTGTCGTACCTGCATATATATATTCACAGTAAAACCATTCGCTTCCCCACAGCCAGGAACAGCAAGTTGTTTAAATCATTTTTAACACATCATCCACATCATGTAGCCCGAAATGTCAGGCTACCCTGCTGCAGGATAAATGGGTGTCATGTATAAATTTGTTATAGCTGTGACATTGCAACCATGATGAACCGAACAGGTTCAAGTTTGGTCTCCATATACGGTTCTTTTTTGTGAGAAAAGGAATCGTCCTAAACGCTGGTTATTTTGAAATATCAGTCACCAGAAGACACCTTTTCATTTGGAGATGTTCATGTAAACACAGATTCTGTATAATCCAAATGAAGACACAAAGGGAGAGATGATGAGAGAAAAAGAGTGAGAGGATCAGGATCAACAGGCGGACTCACTGCTGACTGCGCTGCTGCGCCGCCTCCTTGGCCAGCTCGGACGGGGGGAACTGGACGAAGAGGTCTCCGGCGCGGCTGATGAGGGTCTCGTAGGGCAGGTCCTGAGGGATCTGAGACAGCAGGTGGTGCAGCATTGCCATGTCACACTCGCACTCCAACACCTCCTCCTCCCGGTGCAGCACGATCTGAGCACAGACAGACAAACAGAACGTATTTCCACAAATAAATGCAAAGTGCGATTGTGTGGTTGTTACGATAACTCTGGTTGTTAACAGGTGGTTACCTGCTTGCTATGTAGATACCTGCTGGTTGCTATGGTGTTGCTAGGTGGTTGCCATGGTGTTAAGAGCTTGTGTTTGTGTGTATGTGAGAGTGAGTGTGTTTATCGCAGGTGGTTGCTAAGGTGTAGTTAGCTGGAGGCTATGGTGACTGTAGTGGCTGCTAGTGTGTTCCAGCTGGTTGCTAAGGTGTTGATAGGTGGCTACCATGGCATCGCAGATGTTTGCTAGGTGGTTGCTGTGATGCAGGTAACTAGTTGCTAAGGTAGCTGCAGTAGTTTCTAGGTGTTTGCTAGGTCATGAACGGTGGTTGCCAAGATGCTGCTAACAACCACTTAGAACATCATAGCAACCGCCTAGCAACACCATCGCAACAGCTGCAGTTACGATGGCTCAGCTGTAGTAAACAACTAGCAATGCCACAGCAACCACCTGGCAGCAACCACAGTTACCATGGCAGCCATACAATTACACCTTTTTCGCACCCTAGTTTTAGCTCAAATGTCTAAAGTTTTCATTAAAGAATTACATTTTTCATGGAAGACCAGCAGATTCTACTGAGATGCTGATGTTATTCTCACACACATCAGAGGTTGCAGATGCTCAATCTGTTAATTATATCTATTAATAGTGAAAAATGTTTGCTTTGAATCTCATCTGTTTTTAAATGAGAACCAGAAAGACCAGGGTCCAAGGATCCCTTATCTGCATGAAAGGACAGCATTCAAATATAATTATAGAAACAACTTGCACTGGAGTAACACCACTTTCCAGAAGTCACAACTCACCACAGCAGCAAAATAAATTGGCATCAAAGGATGGCAGGCGAGGAAGAAGTCATACAACCGCACCACATGCCGAAAGTCTGATAACACGTGTCCGAACCAGGTGATGAGCCAGCTTAGGGCGAAGATGGTGCCCACCTCCGCTCTGAAGAGAAACAAGAGTGGCCTTGTTTACTGGCACATAAAGCTGTTTAAACAACTAATAGGCTTGAGCCTGAATATTACACCATCATAATTAAAGCTGGGGCTTTTCCTGCTTGGCAGAATTCCATTAAGCTTTCTCATTTTCCTTAAAAACCTTGAGATCCATCACATAAAATGACACACTAGGACCTTAAATTTCATAGAAACCGCCACATTAAAGGTTGACTTGTGTCCAAGACTGATGACAGATCATTATAGTACTGAAGGGCTGTGATGAGTTAAGATCATTTCGATCTAAACAAGAACACTTTCTTTAAAGCACATACATACACACCCACTTTTCACATCATTTTTTTATGATGCAGCTAGATGGGTAAAAAAACATCCATGTTACACTTATACCAGTTTGTTTTTCACAGACTGGCAATATATTTATTTATTTTTGAACCGCTGCTGATTTTTGCTCATATAAAGCACAAATTTACATTCCAGTATTGATACTTTCCAACCGACTGCTAATGCAACATTTGCAAAATTTTTCAGGTGATAAAAATGACCTTGTACCAAACATCACATTTTTATTTCCAGTTTAGTTTCTATTTATAAGTGTATTCTACGCATTTTTTGTACTCTATAAACCACACCCTCTTTGACTTTGATTTACGGCAACACAATTGAAACCCTGCACTCACTGCTGCATGAAGTCGTACACCTCCGGATTGACTCTCTCTATAATAGGCATTAGGTAGTTCAGTATGTGTTTTGTGTTGTCCATTGTGGGGTCCATGAAGTCCCTGCAATGGAAGTAATACGAAAATTATAATGTGTTAATCCATTGACTGACCTAATCATTAAAACACTGTCTACCCTCAATCATTTATATTCAAACATATTA
>JBBJLR010000139.1:7917125-7943022 GCA_037577145.1 Brachypetersius gabonensis | reverse complement strand
GGCAGTTCTGAAGGCGAAAGGGGGTCAAACACCGTATTAGTATGGTGTTCCTAATAATCCTTTAGGTGAGTGTATGTATATATATATGTAGAAAAATGCATGGAAATATACAAATAAATGTCCTGCATTACTGTTAATGCAGTATTTAAATATAAAATATATTATATATAAAATCATGTTTTATGTTACGCATCAAAATCAGCAGCACTATCTGTCTTTCTTAAGCAAGCCCAGTAATAATAAAAAATAAATTTTCATGGTGACTATGAAGATGGAGGATGTTTGTGGTGGTGTTTTGCTCAGATGTAGATCCCTTCACACTTGTGCCCCCTAGAAAATCACATCGATCCATTTTTTTTCATGCATACTTCTTGAGCTCTGACTGGAATGGATGTGAGGTTTTTTGACCTGCAGTGTTTTCTGAACTGAGATTATTAACTTCAACATAATGACTCGTTTTGAATGGACACACTTAGGATGCTAAACATGATTTATGTGAAAACACATTTGTGTGAGTTCTGGTGAATTCAAATATCACTTCATCAATCACACTTCATCATATCACTGTGCATTAACAGCATCTTGCTCTGGACCCCACTGAGCTGTCCTTTCAAAGACGAACAATTTTCTATGTTCATAAAAAGTGTGTTCTTTGATTCAGTCCATTTTAAGAAAAGATTTGTCCCAGATCGCAGCTGTTATGACAGTTTTGTGATGTTTTCATTCGGTGAAGCTGTTCTGGTTGTAGGCCAGGCAGACACCGGGCCGCATTACCAGCCACAATGATCTGTCTGAAGGCATTTATCGCTGGTGTTCCAGGTCTGAAATTGTCAAGTGCTCTTGGTCCAGAGTTATTATTAAGGCAGTAAATGTCTGGGTCTCTGCAGTTTCTCCCAAGTGCTTTTACATACTGAATCAAAAGACGAGGAACCTCAGGTGAACGGGGTCATTTCAGTCTGCCATTTTTTTTACCGTACATTTATATATCGGTGTGTAAATTTACACACCGATATATAAATGTGCGTACAATTACATTTGTAAAATGTTCTTGTGTGATATTAGAATTAAAATGTTTATCTTATTGTAAGGACACTCTAAGGAATTAATTTTGCACCAAATATTATAGAAATCTCATTGAGTTATTGTTTCATCAAAAACCATACACTGTTACTGTAAAGCATTTTTCAAGTTATTTTATAGGTTATAGTGTAGCATAAACCCAGCTATCAGAGGTGTATTGAGAAACTCATCTTGGTTAAAATCTTGCTTTGCAATGAACATGTAAAATTTCATGAAGGCTGGTATCTCAACTCTCACAGCATTTATATTGGATCTGCACACTTGGGGAGCAAATGGTTGTTTATTCAACAGTTCTCCTCTCTATTCACCAGTGGGGCTTTCAGACTGAGATATTGGCCCTAGCAGCTGAACCAGAAAATATTCACACTGTCCTGTTTTCAGAAGTTATTCCTGTATTGGATGTGAAGCTGCAGGCAGTTGTAGGTTCACTGACCAGATCTCTACTTTATCAGTGTGTTTGTTCGATCTTATTTAATCTTAAACGTCATGTAACCAATACTTCTGCGTGCCAGAACTGTAAGATCTGGCACGGAGAGACCTGGACGGCAGCAGTCCAGAGCCACTGGACAGTCCACTCCGGATTACCGATCCAGGTCTTCATGCGGACTAATTAGACCCAGATCCGATTCACCCGAATTCTAAGGGGTTGGATGGTATTTAAGGACTGAGTGAACACTCCTCTGTGCAAAGTATACTATCTGGTTTCTCTGGTTTTTGGTTGTTTGGACTTTGCCCTCTCTGTTTTCTTGTTTTCTACTCTGTGGATTACGTTCGTGTATTTTTGCCCTGTTTTTTCCTTGTGGATTATTCTTTTGTTTGGCCTGTTTATTCTAGTTTGTTTGCTACAAGTAAAGTCTTTGGATGTTTTGATTCTACTTTGCGTTTGGATTCGTTCCTAGGAAAACCGTTACAAGAACAATGACCCTGTCCTGTCAGAGACGGCAGTTCTTGACACCTACCCCCTGAAAATGCAATTTAGCACCTAAAAAAAGAAAAAGAAAGAAGTGCCTTGCATGAGGACCTATACCCATACCCACACACCCCCACAAATGGACTAATTACATGTACTGTCTGTATTCTACACCAGTGTTTTCAGTTATGGAGGCTGTGTTTATTTGTCAAGAGTAGAGAGTGTGCGTGAGAGAGAGAGAGTGAGTAAGAGCGTGCTTGTGAGAGAGTGAATGTGAGAGGGTGAATGTGAGAGAGTGCGTGAGAGAGTGACAGAGAGACAGCATGTTATGGGATCTTAAGCAACTGTATAGCAGCGATAAAATATATCAAGACATGGTGATGGGTGCGAAAATGTCGTTGCAGAAATGCAATACGGCGTCGGATTCATTTGATGGTTACAGAATACCTCCGACGTGACGTTACTCTACTGACACTTATAGCCTGTCACCTGATAAAAAACAATCATATTTCAGAAGAGGGGAATACATCCACTTTCAGAATTAAAAGTAACGAGTAACGAGACCCTTGATAGAAATGTAGTGAAGTGAAAAGTACAATATTTGTCTTTCAAATGTAAGTCATAAGTCCAAATACTCAAAAACTCTACTTAAGTACAGTACTCAAGTAAATCTACTTCGTTACTGGGGCAGCTGGTAGCCTAGTGCTTAGGGCTTCGCCCTGCGATCAGAAAGTCGTGGGTTTGATTCCCAAGGCTGCTAGGCACCCCTGAGCAAGGTATGTTGCGCTGTGTTTGCTGCTTCACTTGGTGAATGGGTTTAAATGCAGAAGTTGAATTTCGTGCTGTGGTGTGTTCATGTATGACAACAAGGTCACTTTCACTTCACTTCATTACTGTCCACCACTACCCACCACCACCAGTCCTGAAAGCACGTTTTGGTGATTTCCCTGCTCAGAAACACCTGGTTCACAATTGCCAGGTTTAGTAAATGTGTTTGAGTAGGAGAACCATCAAACTATGCTGGGAGTTTGACACCCCTGCCCTAGTGTGTCAGAACCCTTTAGACCTGCTGGTGAGGTCCTAGGCCAGCAAGAAGGTTTGATTAAATGTCTGCAGCAAGACTAAGGGCTTACTAACCGATTGTTAATGACTCAAGCTCCTGCTGATTCTACTGCAGAGTTTTATAGCAGCTCTAATTACATCCACCTGATTCCCCCATTCAGAAGTTCCTGATGGTTCTTCAGCTCATTCAGGCGTGTTACATCAGCGTACAAACAATTACACAGTCTTTTTTTACCAAAGCGTCTATACACATCTCCTCATACCTTCATCATCTGCACTGGCTACTAGAACATTTCTGAATCAATTATAAACCTTTTCTGCTAAACTTCAAATCCCTTAAAGGCCTCACCCCTGAGCTGCTTCATCCCTACTATCCCTCATGCTCCCTCAGACCTTCTGATGCTGGACGTCTAACAGTCCCACACACAACAGTCTCATCAGTGGGTGGCAGGTCTTTCAGAACTCTCTGCCACAGTTTCTTTATGAAGGCTCTACCTACTCTTTCTTTAATGCTCTTTTTAACGCATTCCTCTTTACATCACACTGTTTCTCTAAGTCCTAGTTTTTTGTTTGTTTCTTTTTCCTCTCCTCTCTGTGAAAAGTGTCATTAGGTTTCTGAAATGCACCAGATAAATTACTATTATATTTACTAACAAAGAGTGTAAAGAAGGGTTTTCTACATCACTAATTGCAGATGGGAACCTTCAGGGCCTTTCAGGGCCTCAGAAAAGATCTGATGATTTCTGGAATCTAAAAAATAAAAATCTGTAATAATTAATTATGGAATTTTTATGGAATTTGGTATTTTTATGGAATAGATTCGTTTGTAATAGAGTAGTCTCGGCTCAAAATTTTCTGTCCTAGTTCAGCCCTTGAAGTGTATGTCACTGGTGTTTGTCAAATAGCAAAGTGTAAATCATTTTCGTCACTTGTTAAACTCTTCAAACAGAAAAGGCGTGAGAATTTCTCAGACTTTAGTTCTTACTTACAACACAGAGCACTTTTCGATGTTCTTTCTTTGACATTGACTTTGGCAGAGGGTCGGATTAGTTCATTCCCAGCCTCAGCCCATCTCTCGGAAGGACACAAAGAATCCTTTCAGATGTTTTTGCCTGGTGCCCCGCCAGGGCCGGACTCATGATCCCTGCCGAACAATGAACCTAAAGACAATTGAGGAAGGCACCACTGCCACAGTCTTTTATATTGTCACTAATTAAAGCAGAAGTCATTAAAACTGTCTGTATTTTGGATTATACTCTTATCTTCCCCCATTACAGAGATAGTCAGCCTGGCCGGTAATTGAGCCTGCTGTGACAAGTGTGCAAGGGCCATTGGGTTGGGCTAGCACTAGGAACACAGCTCTGCTGCCTCTTTCGCATGGATCTGGTGACCTTCTTTTCTTTTACTCCCTCGTTCTCTTGGCGCAGGAGGGATGAATCAAAAGTGCGGATCAAAGGGAAGGAAGTGCCGGGGATGTTTTAATTAAAGATGTTTGTTCTTGATAGAGCGCCAGTCTCTTAATGAAGGCAAGATTTGGGTTCCCATAAACTCACGCAGCACGATGGAGGAAATTGAGGTTTGAAAGTTAATGGCTTGCGCTGATGGCCCGTGAGATAGGAAATCTTAGGGGGTGTTCTGTGCTGCTTCGCTTCCGCCACTGTTTAATGTGGACAAAAAAAGTAAACTCAAAGTAAACTGCGCACGGATTCAGTGCAAACTTTCAAATTAGAGCCGAAGTGTAGCTAAATGACTCGGAAAGGCAGGAATGAATGTGCTGCATTACTTTTACTGCTTTTAATTTAATAGAGAGGAAATATTCTCGCTCTACATGTTTTCCCTATTCAATTATACCTGAAGAGCTATGGCGGTTCCAAGACGGAAATGTGTACAGTGTTGAATTTGAAGCAACCTTTGCAAAACTGGCGATGCAGAAGAGGCAGATGTGGTTTTTTCAAGAGAAGATTTGAGGCGGATGAATGCGTACAGTCACACAATCACAGTCGTTACGAGCAGCAGAGGTCAACAGGAGGTCATCCATATTCAAGAACCCAAGAGACAAGCGAAAAGGTCAAGGCCAGAAAGGGTAATTTACCGAGACATACCGAATCCAGGAATGGCGGAAAATAGAAACAAAGGTAAATTGTAGCAGCAGCAAGACTTTACAGCTACAAAAAGAAGCAAAGATCCTGCTTTGTGCCTCTTTTGTTCTTTAGTTTCGCACTACTTGGCTTAATTTGCTAACTAACACTGGACTTAAAGACGTAACTAACACTAGATGTATAGACGTAACTAACATTGGACGTAAAGACATAACTAACACTAGATGTATAGATGTAATTTACACTAGACGTAAAGACGTAACTAACACTAGGCCTAAAGATGTAACTACAACTTGACATATTGATGTCACTAACATTAGATATAAAGGAGTAACTAACACTGGTAATAAAGACATAACTAACACTGGACGTAAAGATGTAAGTAATACTCAATGTAAAAATGTAGCTAACACTGGATGTAAAGACGTAACTAAAACTGGACAAACAGGTGTAACTAACACTGAACGTAAAGATGTAAATAACACCAGACAAAAAGATGCAACTAACACTGGACGTAAAGATGTAACTAACACTAGATGTAAAAATATAACTAAATCTGGATGTACAGGTGTAACTAAAGACTAGACGTAAAGACATAACTAACACTAGATGTAAAGACGTAACTAACACTGGATGTAAAGACGTAACTAACACTGGGCGTAAAGACGTTACTAATACCCGACGTAAAAATGTAGCTAACATTAGACATAAAGACATAACTAACACTGGATGTAAAGACATAACTAACACTGGATGTAAAGACATAACTAACATGTAAAGACATAACTAACACTAGATGTAAAGCCATAACTAAAATTGGTAATAAAGACGTAACTAACACTAGACATAAAGATGTAACTAACATTAGATGTAAAGTCGTAACCAACACTGGTAATAAAGACGTAACTAACACTAGACGTAAAGATGTAACTAACACTGGACGTAAAGTCGTAACTAACACTGGACATAAAAATGCAGCTAACACTGAACATAAAGACGTAACTAACACTAGACTTAAAGAATCACCCTAACAGCCCAAATCATTTCCCTTTACAGTAAAGGGCGAAAACTCTTCTCAGCCTGCACCCGGCTCCTCCCAAAGGTCATGCAGATTTGTAGATGTGATTTAAGATTTACGGCTGCTTTGTGTACAGCCTTGGTGGTGTCTGAAACAGTGTTCTGTTTAACTCTTCCACACAGCTTCCCTCTGAAGGTTGGTTGCTTCATAGTACATCCAGTACGCACATCTAGCATCTCCTGGCAGAACCTGGATGGAGGAGATCTGGACTGGGGTTTCCTGAGAAGTCATCCAGAGTTAAAGCCTACAGAGATTCACCATCAGGTTTCGATGAAGGGGATGCAGAGACGCACATCAGCCGCTCTTCTCAGCCCATTTCCTGCATGCTCCTTTCGCGCCCTGTCATCCTCTCTGCTCCGTCTGTTTCTCCGCAGGTGCGTTCCTCTCGTGAGTGCCGTCAGCGCCGTGACAGCAGCAGGAGCCGCGTCCTGCCAGATTAAGCAGGAGGCCATCAGATATCTCGAAACTGGAGCCTGTGAGGAAATCTGCTAGTGCCTTGCTGTCTGCCCACCAGCCAGAAAAAAGAATGCAGACGGGCAAAGGTTAGTAGGCAGAACACTGTACATCTCTGACCTCACATGTAGGCCTAATTCAATTACAATTCTTTAAGAAATTATTCTGTGTATTATAACATTTCAAAACATTCCATTATTCCGTTATTTTGGTTCAGAATTGTTACAATTACAAGGTACGGCTTCTTGCTTGAAAGGAACTACATCTCCCTTATCTCCTTTTTAAAGGGTTATATACACACTATAAATGGAAAATAAGCTGCAAAAGCAGTCTGTTTTGAATTTACAGTCACAAAAAACAGCAAATTCACGTACAAAAACACTCAGGTATTTGTGCAAACTGTTTAAAGCCATTTTCACAGCGTGTGATAAAGTGTCTTTCTGCCAGCAAAGTTAATATAGGAATAAATAGAAATAAACTCCATAAACTAAACATTTGGAGTTAAGTGCTATATCTAAAGTGGCTCCGTATAGTCACGTACTGTATTCACATACTGTAGAGAAAATAATCACTACTGATTATAAAAGATTTATAAATACATTCCATTGCCACCTTTGTATCAAAATATCATGATGTATCGTTGACATTTTACATCCCTACTGAGCTGCATTTCCACTCGCACACTACAGGCACAATTATCTGGCGGAAGGTGTCCATCATTAGCATTCCAGGCCAGACGCTGTAAACCGCTGCTGCCTCAGAGTTATTATTAAGACAATAAATGTCTGTATCTCATTAATTTCTCTCAAATCAATTCAATCAATTCCTCCACTGCTGATAGTGCTCTTCTTTTTCTTGCGTTAAAAAAACACAGATGGGCGAGAGGATGTTTGTTTTCCTCTCTTGGGTTTTCCTGCCTGAACACAATCCATTTTCATGCAGTCTTAAAGACAGGGTGCTCACACATACGCACACAACACATACAGATGTTCCTGCTGCACTTCACTGTAGGAGGAAAGGTCACCCACCTTCCTGGAGTGGGCCTACTCATCTCAAATGTTTATGTCAAACAGTGCATTGACCTGAGAGGCAGCAGAGGTTACCTGGGGCAACGGTTTGTGGCAAATGAACAGAACACAACCAGAGCAATCCCACCTGACATGCAGGTTCTCTTACCTGTCCACAAATACACCCTTGTATTAGAGCTGTTCGGAAGCTGGATAAGCTGTTAGCAAAAATCTCATTCCACCTAACAAGACCTTATATTTTGTTAGAAAGCACAGACAGTCAGGATCCATAGTTTTTTTAATCACAATCAAGTGTTTGTAAATGTAGTGCCATTTCTGCTGGTGGGTGGCAGCTGGTGTCCTGGTGGTTAAGGAGTTGCCCCTGCATTCAGAAGGTTGTGGGTTTGAATCCCAAAACTGATAGTATCATCACGGAGGTTCCCTTGAGTAAAGTACCATCCCCACACACTGCTCCCCAGCACCCCTCGTTGGTGGCTGCCCTCTATTTCACTTGGTGAATGGGTTAAATACAGAAAAAAAAATTCACATTGTTCACATTGTGTGCTGGGCTGTGTTCACACGTGACTATAAGCCACTTTACTTTATTTCGTCTGAAAAACCATAGCCCCACACTGAAGCCCCCTTTTGCAAACCCCCTAATGGCCATTCCGCTAGCACAATGAAACGAACTCATATATTTTTAATTAACAATCAAGTAGTCAAAATGTTTCTCCATATGTCTATTATTAGATTACCAAGCACATGATTATCAGATTACCAAGCAAATTATCATGTTGAACTGCTTGTGAGCAATGAGGACAGGAAAGGGGGGAGCCCCCCACCCACACTGTGAATTCTCACTTCTCCAAAGATAAAACTTGTAAACCCGTCAAAATCAAAAACAGCGTTTAATGTTCAGCCTCTGGAAGATGTGTTGGTGCATAAGTGCTATGTTGCTAAAACGTTCATATGTCACAGGAAGCTTTGTCTTGTGATCATATGTCATCTAGAATCAGAGATCTTAAGCTTATAAAAATACAACTCAACAGTGTTTCGAATTTGATAAATGGCATTGTGTGTGTGTGTGTGTGTGTGTGTGTGTGTGGAAACGAGTGTGCGAGCATTAGCTGTGGAGTTGGAAAAAGCTGAAGATAGTGGTATTTCATTATAATAAATGTAAACGAATTATTTGTGCTCATAAATAGTAAATAGTTAGGCTATTAGGAATAATTAGGATATTATGGGGATACTATTATGATAATTTTGTAACATATATTATAATACTAGTGTGTGTGTGTGTGTTCCAAAAGCTTTATTATGTGTATTTGTGGATTTTACAGTTAAAATTAAAATTTCTAATGGATATTGTTTTGGTTTTTTTTTTGGGGGGGGGGCATATCACGTATTCTTTAAAAATGAGAAAAAGGGAAAAATACTCTCAGGGTCGTAAGGGGTAAACACAATTAAACCACTTCCATAAATGCTGACTTGCTCGCCTACAGAGATAAATCGTCCAGCTATCCTGCCCCGGTGTTCAGAAACAGAACGCCTGGGACCTCTCAGATTGTGTTTATGACCTCCCTGAAAAAATGTACTTTAACTCTCTGTTATGTAGTGTCTAAATAACTAAACAAAGGGCGCCACTATTTCTCATTAGATGGAATTGGACATTTGCGGGTGCTCTATAAAAGTAATCCAACCTGGCAACAGTTGCTATGAAAGAACATTTGAGGGTGGACCAAGGATGGGTCGGTTCATTTCTTTTCCGTGCGGCCGGTGCATCGCATCAGTTCAGTCGTGTGAATCACCGTTGTGACAGGTTTATGGAGGCTGTATGAGTATTGTTACCTTCTGCTGAGAATTAGCAGTAAATATGTCAGTGGCCTGCTTGATCATGCAAGAGGAGACGAAAAGTCTTCTACATGGCTGGAAGGAGGTCAGAGTCTGCTGCCCACTGGGTTTGTTTCGTAGAGACAGTGCTTCGCATTGTTTAAAGCCATTGTTTGTTATATCAGCTGTGGATTTCTTTCTCACAAATGAGCAACAGAATAAATGGAAACAAACAAGAAAGCAGTAAAATATCAATATTTCTTGATATTTTGGGCGTTGGTTAGAACAAAGGTTAGGTTCCAGATTTCTGCTCAGATCCTCCAGTCACTGTGTGGATTTCTAATTTTATGAAGTAAAAAGATTCAAACCATGTATTTGATGGAGCTACAAGTAATACTGGGCTTTCATAAGGAAAGAGGTCTGGAAATGGTTATGAGAACACTTTGCCACACATTAAACCACTTTTTGCAGTGTTAATGTTGTTCGCTTTTATTGTAATAGTGTATCTAATGAAATAATGTATTTAACAGTAAACACCTGACAATCGTGGGGGTTACCCTCCAAGAACACCCACATATAGTGAAAAACTGCTTTGTTGTGCTGCGGTAAAGAAAATGCCTAAAATGCCTATTATTATTATTTTCATTTTAAACTTAGCTTAATACATTACCCTGAAAGAAAATGTAAAGGTAAACTTGTATACAGTAATTCATGCATGAGTGTTTCCTTTGGTATGTGCTGTTGGTTTCTTTGGAATAAGCTGGTAAATACCGTAATAAATGCATTTAATTTAGATTAATAAAAATACAGGGCTTTAAACACGAGGACACTCGAGACGCTCCGTGGGGGAAATTCTGGACTGCAGCTGCATCAAAGGGCAGCAGCTAATTAACAGGAAAGAAAAATAATTAACGTTCTTGGATTGGCTACTTTCAAACCTCCCACCTCTGAGTACAGTTGACTGAGGTCCAAGCCTCGTGCGCCAAGCCCACTTGTGCTTGTGCTGGTTGTTTATGTTTGGGGCGGCGCTGATTGCCTTGCTAACCGCCGCCCAAACAAGCAGCATGTGGACGAGGGGGCGTGGCATCACAAAAGCGGAAAAATATGTAGAGGATATCTGTAGTTTCCACGAATGCGTGGGGTTTCCGCGACCAATTATTAGTTTGGTTCTGAGAAAAAATCCACGAGAGACTGAACCACAATTAAGCACACATATATATTTTTAGATTATTTTGAATAATGTTCTATACTTAACTACTGTGTTGTACTGATTAAGGTCTAATAAAGGTTTATCTTAACATTTCTTTTCTTAATATTAGTGTTTTAACTTTCACAGAACATGTACATGTACAGTCTAGACTCTTGCAGCTGAAAAATGCGATTTCCTTTTGACTCAAATAAAATATTGATTTTAATCTCAGTTTAAATTGTTTTGCATTCTTTTCCTTCTTCAGCTCGAGATAGTGACTCAAATCTAAAAAGACATGGATGTGCTTATAGAGATGTAGCCATGTGACATTTGCTGTATGGTGGAAAGCAGCCGGCTGAAACGTCTCTCGGAGCGATGCCCAGACCAAGGTCATTTCACTGACCAGCGAACCTGAAACTAGGTAGGTGACAACACGCATCAAGCGGTGTATAACACACACACAGCTAGGCTTGGAAGACATGCATGGGGTGGTATTGAAATGAATGGGACATGTTTTAAGTGATTTGAGCAGACAGGAAAGGTGTATTGAGTCTTGTGTTTGTCATTTGTTACTGTAGCATTGGCCTTTTCAGTGTATGCGAATAGGAAAACAAGCAATTAAACCAATCACAGTGGCTACATTTACACGCTGTGAGCTGTGAAAATTCTGACCAATCACAGCCCCTTAGTCATCTAACACATGTAAATTTCAGTCTAAGTAATGCAGGTCGATCTTTAACACTGATCAATACCCAGAAGCCATCTGCAAAGTTTTTAATGTGAGGCTGTGAATAAATGAGATGGCTTAATTTCTCAGGAAAATTTTAATTCCACGCTTCATTCATCCTTTGCTTTTTAAACACGTTTTTGCCCTCAGTGTGTAAGCGAGGTTGATGCTAACTGGGGTAATTGCCTGGTATGCTTAAGCAATCAACTGTCATCACTCTAAAAACGGGCAAACCGCTAGGAAATTCCAGCACTAATATTACAGAATAGAGTACTCGGATTACAGTGTTTGTTTTGTGGCTTCAGATCATTTGTTTCTAACTCCTCTACCAGAGCACTCCAGGGCTACCTTTGTCAACCAGTATAATTACTGCAAACCGAAATATCTTCATTTAGCTCATGCTTCTGTGGCAAGCAAATTAGATTTGCTAACTATACGGATAGTCTGTTGGAGTTGAGTGAACCCAATACTTTGTGCAATTTTAATTCTTGTCTATGAAGAGCAAAGAGTGTTGGGGTTTCATCAAAGATAATCCCCAAAAGGACCTGTATGTTCGCCCACAATACAATCCCTCACTCTCCCGAGGCCACTCTCTAAAATTTACATACTGGTTTCATAGTAACTGAATAATTCATAGGACTTACTGAATAATAACTGTACCACTGAATCACCACTTTTGGCTTTAGATTGGCTCGACAAAAGCCGACTCAGGTGGGGTTCACACAGGACGCTTTTTGCAAATGGAGGTTCCTTTCTTCTGTTGCTTTTAAGCCTGTTTTGAACTAAAAACTCAAGTTAAACTAAAAAGGTAGGCCTTCTAGGAATGGTTGTCATGGAACAAAGCTATAAAGTTGTGCACGAACAGAAATGGCACATTTCTACTTGCACAAGGAACCGTAAACAAATGTTATTAATTACAAATAAAGTGACCTAACACTAACAAGTTATCTGGGTTCGGTTTTCATCACATGGACAAAGTTTAAAAATTTAACTCGAACAAGACTATAAATAATAAAAGACCACAAAAGTAGCTCTGACAGAAAAACTGTCAGCTGGTTTGACTCCACTGACGTGGTTTTTGGACAACTGGCCATAAACTGTGGAGAGAATTGAGTCAGAAACTCTGTCTTTATATATATATATTTATGTGTACGTATATGTATAAAGACATAGTGGGTAGATCTTCAGATACCTAGTAGCAGCAAAAATGGAATGAAATGCATTAATACTGCACAAAAAAATTGTACATGTTGCTCACAGTAATATTGCACATGAAAGAACCATTGCACTTATCGGTCCTCGCTGTGTGGATGTGTGTGTTTGCTTGTGTGCTTTGAGTGTGTGTGTGTGTGTGTGTGGTCATCTGCAAGGTGTTGGCTGCAGAGCCTGACAGCTGCTGGAAGGAAGGACCTGTGCTATCTCACATTTACACACTGTTTATAACAATTGAACATTAATAATGTTGTACAACAGCTCAAAGAAGTGACTGAAGTCCTTCGGCTTTCACATCAACTGAGCGAAAAAAACGCAAGCTCAAATTCAGGCTGGAATTCGAGTCACAGATACTGGAAGCAGAGCAATGTTAAAGGGTTTAATGGTATTCAGTAAAGTAGCAAGAGATTTCACCAAAGTCAGACTGTTTCAGACAGATAAATCACCCGCACCCACAGACACACAGTAAAATATAACCAGATGTCAAGGTACGCTGGATTTAGTGGTCCAGCATATAAATTCCAGCACAAGCACTGATTGATTTCCCATGTCAGCAAATGTTTTGGGTTTGGGGGGAAGGAGGCCTGTGTTGCTCCGAGAGATGAAGAAGTAATTTTCTTGACATCAGTGTGGGGCTGAGCATCACGGTATTGCTGTTAGCTATACTTCTAGAATAAAGGTGTTATTTAGACGACATGTTCATATAAATATATATGTGGTCACTAATTAACAGTGGATATAATTGTTTTTGGAACCAAACCTTGTTTTTCATTTTTTGTGTTTAATTAGCAAATACCTGCTCTTGGTTACAAAATATGCTTCTGTTAGCTGAACAGAACTGGTGTTAGTGTTCTCCTCCAAGCGTGTTGAGCCTTCAAATGTGATTGCTTGGATGGAGCAGTGCTGGGAGAAAAGATGCAGTGCTGGGAGAACATGCTGTTCTTCTCCTTCCTAATGTTGGTAGTATCATATGATTGGAGAGTCCCGCCTTATGAGTGCGAATGGACATGCCTAAATTGGGGAGAAAATTGGGAACCCCTCCCAGCCCCCCAAAAGCAACTTCTACAATGTTCCTTTTTGTAATGAGAGAAAAATCAGTCTTGATTTAAAAATAAACATTAAAAAACATTTTGTTAACACTGGCACTAGTTCTAGTTCTTGATGTCTGTGCCAACTTATCAAACTTCAATAAAATAATGTAAATAAATCAGTAGAGGGCTACATATTGTGTTACATATCATGTGTATACATAAAAGTCTATATGATATTGTTAACAAATTGCTCTCTAAACCCTCATAAGAAATGAGATGAAGTCTTTTTGATGCTGGCTGAGATCTTTATTTTGGATATAGTGTAATAATAACACGTTTAATTTAGCATAGCGTCTTTCTCCAACCCAATGACGCTTTACAGAGTGATAACAAACACAGAACTCACATTTACAACACATCAACAAGACCTGATGTTTCAGTACCAAGATTGTTTTATACTAAAATCCCTCATTTTGCTGATTTATTGTTACATACTAATTGCAGTGACAGCACATGTGCAGTGTTCTTGTCTGGTGGGGTGGGTGTGACTACAGTGGGGGTCTTTACAGCATGCTCTTAATCTGGCCTTATGTTTGGAAGGTTCCTGATTCAAACATGTAGGAAACCCCTTCAACTGGTGCGAACTGGTGGAGAATTCTACCCCAAAATGTCAACACTACTAATAATGAATGAAAATGAATCAGCATTATGCAAATGAGCCATGGTTGAACTACTGAGCCACTTATAGCTAATGAACTACTTGCATTCAGTATTAGCCCTTTTAAGAGGGCTGGGTTTGTGGTTTTTGGTTGTGACTGCAGCCCGCTTCAGGTCGCGGTGTATTTCAGGATGATCACTCCTCTGGTAAGAACCTCGCAACAAATTCGGCAAAATTTCAGAGGGATCATTACAGACTTCACACATTTAATAGTGCAAGCCTGCGTCCAGCTGGATAGCGGCACAATTCATTGTCCTCACAAGCACATGCATTAAAATGTTCACTCTGCACTAGGAGCGCTAGTTCCCAGAGGTGATGCTGAGTGAAAACTATCCACAGGGCCTTCTGCAGCCTTTAATTGCAATTACAATGCAACAACAACTATCAATATCTCTCTTTCTCTCTTTCTCTCTCTCACACCCTCTCTGTATTCTCTCTCTCTCTCTCTCTCTCTCTCTCTCTCTCTCTCTCTCTTGCTGTCTCTCTAACTCTCTAATCTATCTATCTATCTATCTATCTATCTATCTATCTATCTATCTATCTATCTATCTATCTCGCTCTCTCTGTGTTCTCTTTCTCTCTCTGTATTCACTCTCTCACTCTCTCTGTATTCTCTCTCTCTCACTTACTCTCTGTGTTCTCTATCTGTCTATCTATCTATCAATCTATCTCTCTGCTCATTCTTTTGCTTGGATTCTCTTTTAATTTTCTCTGTCTTATCTCTTCTTGTTCCTCTGTCCTTTTCTCCATCTCTTTCTCTCTCATCTTGTCTTTGTCCACTCTCCCCCGTGTTTCTCTCCACTTCTTTCTCTTTAGTCTCTCTCTCTGTATGCCTCTTTTGTTTCATCTTGCCTTTTCTTTCTTTCTCATGTCTTTTCCTCTTCCCTCTTTCTCCTCATGTTCTCTCTCCACTTCTGTCCTTTTTATATCTTTATCGCTCCCTCCTTCATTTCTCATCTTCCTGTCTTACCCCTTTTTACCCCTCCCTCTCTCCCTCCTTCCTCTCCTCTCACCCTCCCCTCCTCTTGCTCCTCTATCTTTACCTCTCACCCTCCCTCCCTCTCACCCTCCTTCCCTCCCTCCCTCCATCTCTCTCACCCACCCTCCTTCCCTCTCTCCCACCCTCCTCTTGCACTACTATCTCTCCTACACCGTCATTTTCCTCTTACTCTTCTATGCCTATCTCTCTCCTTCCTCTCTCCCTGCCTTCAACTCTCTCTATCTGTTTCTTTCTCTCTGTTTCTCTCTCCCTCCTCTCTCTTTCCCTCTCTCTCTTTTTGTGTTTGTTTCTCTCTCTCTCACTGTCTCTCTCTTCCTGCGAGGGATCACTGTCCTGCCCCCCCCCCTCTTCCTGCGAGGGATCAGTTGAGTTGCAGGACGGTCTCAGGGAGGTGAAAGATGATCGTTCTCCGAGTAGACGATTGATCTGGGTGAGGGCCGTTCATCCGTCTCTGTCCTCTCCGGCCTGTGTGTGTGGTGTTGCTCTGGCCCAGCCTCCGCTGCCTCCTGCTTCGTCACCATGCAGCTCCTCCAGCGGTGTGCCAAGAGGTAATTAAGAGCAGTCCTCCACTTTGATTTATCAGTGTCTCCATGTGACAGAGGGGCCAAAGTCGTCAGCCCTGATTTGTTGTCCCAACCCCCAAGGAACCGAGGCCATACATTACATCATAATTTATAAACTCTTTGATGACCCCACAGACCTGAATATTCAAAAAACGCTCTGGTTGTCACGTTCAACATAACCCCCAAAATGTAACTTTACTGGGAAAAAGTAACCCTGAGTATCCAGGAGCACGCAAGTGGTACAGGCTCCAGAGGGAGGGGCTCCAGAGAGGGACAGAGCATATATATATATATATATGTATTTGTTTTTATTATTTCTTTATTATTTGCATTAAACCTGTTGGATCTTGCAATTACATCCTACCTTCCACCCATCACTCGTTAAACAGTGCTTCAGTCTGGGAATATGTACCCACTTCCCATGTCTCTGCCATTAATTGTCAAATTACAATTAATTCCACTATTGATATGATCAACAGTGACATTTTTGAACGTTCGCCTCTATGGGCCTAATGGACTTCCTTTCTTTCTTAGACATCCGAAAGTATTAACACAGCTGTTTAAGTTTCCGACGGTGGCAATTGATTGAAGAAGTTGTCATCCTGGCAGATAAAGAAAATCAATCCATTCAGCAGTGATTAATTCCCATGTTTGTTTACTTACATGCACAAAACTTATTTACATGACAATTAAGACCACAAGTGAATTGCAATTACAATACCGACAACATAAAATATCTTTTAGCGAGATTCTCTCACTCCGAGTCTTCGATTCCGCTGAAGCTGAGTCACCTTAATCTGCAGGGGAGGAAGGCCGTCGTATGAATCTGGAATATTAATGTTTACATATGCCGGGTTAATTAAGAAAACTAATTAATGCGGGACGCTTAAATCCTGCTGGAAGGAGTGAGTTGCGGCCGAGGACGAGGAAGGTTTGTGCATTCCGTGCTTTAAGCCTGACATTCAGGAAACCTTTGTTCTTCCGATTCATTGTGAATCCTGTCAATCAAATCCCAGCGCTGACATTTTGCCGGGCCGTGCGAAATCGCAGTCTTGAGGTTTGCACGGCTCGAACAAGCCGACCTTGCATTATTAGCGGCTTGTTATAAATAAAGGGGCTTAACCCATGAACACCTGCCAACACAGACATATGGAGAAAGCGCTTAGCTTAACAAGACCACTGTTTCCAGCCTCCGTTTTTACCCAGTTTCGTAGGGATCACCCAAAGGTGACCTCAGACGGAGCACCGGCCCTATCTTAGTCATCTAAGCGGAGCCTTGGGATTTGGGCTGAGCCCCAATAACAGTGACTAAATGTGGGCGCCAAGGTCGATCTTTTTCAGGCTGATCTGTTTTTTTTCACAAGTCGAAGTAAAGCTATGAATAAGGAGTCTGACATTTTGTTGCAGATTAAATCAAAGTCCACAACACATTCTGGCAAAAGCCTGATAACAAATAACAGGTGCTGCCTTCCTGAAGAGCGCGGAGAGTGCAGGGGCCAGCTTAGAGGATATTATTCGAAAGTAGCAAAAGCAGGTGCCAAGCAGGGGAAGTGAATGAAAATGGTTTATATCAGTTCAACTGCAGACAGAAACTTTTACAAGGTGCCAGGGCTTCGTTTGTGGCAGAGGGAGTCGTTGTAAGAGAAGTGAAGTGACCATTCTGTCGTATGTGAACAGCACAAGATTCTTCCTCTGCATTTAACCCGTTGAAATGAAACCGAGAGCTGCTAGAAACACAGCGCCCGGGGAGCACTTACTCAAGGGAAATTCAGTGGTGCCACTAGTAGTCTTGGGATTTGAACCCACAACCTTCTGATCGCAGTGCAAACACCCTAACCATTTGACCACTAGGCAGGTCTTGTGAGACCTTCAGCAACGGTGGAAATTTGTGATAGAAATGCATTAAAACAAAAAATATATATATTTTGTGTTAGATCACAAATGCGATGTCATCTCTTTATTTTCCAAACACTAACAGCACACTGATTCACATCCTATTAAAGTGAGTTGATTCAGAGCTTGAGGGTCCTGCAGTAAAATTTTATTACGTTTAGATATTCATTCCAGGATTATTGTGTGGTTTTTGTTTACCACTCAGTTACGCACAAATTTGTCATAATTGATGACACAGAGACCAGAGCAAATATAGTATGATTCAAAATAAAAGTGAAATACAAACTCAGAAATACATGGAAAAATACTTTGTACCATCTCACTCTCACACCCAGGGACAGTTTATCATCTCCAATGCACCTTAGGTGCAGGTCTTTGGACTATGGGAGGAACCCAGAGAAACCGACACAAACATGGGGAGAAAACATAAACTCCACACAGAAAGCACCCTCGTCCACCCAACCAGGAATCCACCCTGGCTCAGCTCGCTGGTGTCTCTGTCTTATCACCTCCTTTATTTTCATTTCAGTGTTTTACTTTCATTTTCATTCATTTATTAAATCATTGTTTAGTTAGCTTTTAGTTTTGTCGTATTCATTATCTGAATTCACTGATACTTCATTTTATTTTTTCTGCTGATTGTTTTCACTTTTGCTGTTTTCATTTGGTCAGTTGGTTATATTTCGAGATTACTATTCAGAAACAAACACTCAAAAAAACTGCCTGAAGGAGGAAATTACAAAAAAAACACAACTGCTGTTTCAAGGTCACACTTTCTGTTTTGGCAGAATATTTTTCTTTTTGTTCTTTCTCATTGCCTCTCCTCTCGCTGCACTCCCGGAGACGTGCCTGGAGGCATCGCTCCGCTGATTAAACCGCTTATTTATTTTAACCAATTTCACCCCTAATTAGCACAAAAGCAATTAGCTTTCACAGGCACTGTGCAACAAGCATCGTCTCGCAAGTTCACAGCACTGTTTTGTCCTCATTTTGAACCAAACGGCCAGAAAGATGCTCCTCCTCTCATGGTTGGGGCGGTCAGGTCGTTCACTCACACAAAAACACAGAATTTATATTCTCTTTAATTACAAAACTGAGGTGGAACAAAATCCCAGATCCATAATTTACTAACAGATACAGAGAGAGAGAGAGAGAGAGAGAGAGGGAGAGAGAGAGGAGAGAGAGAGAGAGAGAGAAAGTGAGAGAGAACAAGGAGAGAGTGGGGGACAGATAGAGAGAATGGAGTGACACAGAGGAAAGAGAAAATGACAGAGAGAGGATAGAGTGATACAAAGAGAGAGTCATAGAGACAGAGGGAGGAGAGACAGAATAGAGTTACAGAAAGAGACAGGGAGGAGAGACAGAGAGAGAGAGAGAAAGAGAGAGAGAAGGGATAGAGAGATACAGAGAGAGAGGTGTAGCTAAAGGTGAAATGCACAACAGGTGCTTAATTATCATTGGGAGAATGCTATATAAATAAATTAGCCAATTAATTATGAGGATACCTTTCACACTATAAAGAGCAACAGTAGTTCCATTCCCTCACTGTCTGAAGTGCTTTGATCTAATTAGCTGAAGGGCCCCTGAAATTAATGAGTTAAAACCTTGAAACAATTTCCTGATAGTCTAAATGAGACTCCGGCAGCAACTGATGTGAAAAGAGTGAACAGGTCATTAATCAATTACTGCCGACACGAAACTCACTCTGATTTCACAGCCGGAAGAAATATCACTGGTTAACTCACCTGGTCAGACTTTAATACGGTCACTATTAACTATGAATAAGGTCTATTACATAATTAATACATCTGAGCTAATAAATATTCATTATTACTATTAATAATCAACTTGTTCTGCTATTCTATTTATGCAGTAATATAATTATGTGATCAATTACATAAGTACATAATTAATTACATTTACACAGTGGGACCAGTGCCCAGGGCCTCTGACTCCCAGGGGCCTCAGAGGGTCCCAGACCACAGGGCCTGTGAAGGTTCAGATACTTGAATAATCTTCTTCAGATGAGAACATTGGATGGATGAACAGGCCTTGACTACATCCATCCATGACAGGGAGTCCAAGAGAATGTAACTGACCTCTCGTTCTGGGTGAGGGTGGCCCTCCCTTTCCCTCATCATAAACAAATACAGGCATAATTCTCATAGCTGAAGAACCAGAGTTAGTGTTCTCCTGCAAGCGTGTTGAGCTGTCTGGTGACACTGACCATGCAGTTCATGCTCCTTGTAATGTTGTGTCTTCCTCTTGTTTTCTTGTCTATGCTGTTGCTTACATTCTCAATGTGCCTTTGTTTATCTGTGAGTCTGTTGTTTTGATCTAAGCCCCGCCCCCTTGTTTTCTTGTTCACTTATGTCTTGTTCCTTTCTCGTCCCCTGCCAAGTGCTTCTCAGTTGTTTAGTTAGTATATATAACCACTATTTTGAAGCTAGTTTTGTTGGTTCCTAATGTTTTTGCTCAGTTTTTGCTCAGTTTTTCCTCACTCTGATGTTTTTGCTCAGTTTTTCCTCACTCTGTGAGGTTTTCTTTGCTCTGTGATGTTTTTGCAAATGTTTTCTCAATTGTTGGTATTTTTGCTCTGTTTTTTAATCCTGTGGTTTTGTTTAATAGTTCACTCTGCGTTTTGGCCTGCGCTCCTTGTTTTGTGTATTTTTTGCTTGTGTTAATGTTTATGTATTTTACACTCGTCTCTCTGTGCGCTTGATATTGTTTCATTTTGTTCGTTCCTGGTTGTGTTCAGTGTCCTGTTTTCCATTTTGCCTCTTGTTTCTCATTCTTTTATTGATAAAGTCCTTTTCATGAGTATATCCTACTCTGCGCTCGGCGCCTCACGGTGCTGGTGTGATGGTAGGACACCTAGCTAGCACCTAACTACATTAGGGACAACATTTAGGAAAAGAGCAAAAACCTGGACAAATCTGTTAAAGTGCAGAAAAAGACTCATGAGAAACATTGTTTAATCTAGCGTTTCAGCTTTTTGTGCGTCCATTTATTTATTATGAAATTTGTAGTGATATTTAGGGGGTTAAATAAGGACTGAGCCCTAAATGAATTTTCTGGAGTGAAATATTTAACGCAGGCTGTAAACCTCGGGGTGTACATTTTTCTGGTGGGATCAGGCTTTGCCAACTGCATCATTACAGTAAGACAGATTAATGTATGACAGATTAATGCGCTGATGTGTGTGAATCTTGATTAAGACTCATGCCAGAATAAGGGCGGGGGAGCTGGTGTTGCCATTTGTGAGACTGTACTGACTCCCAGCTTTCTCCTGAGAAAGTTCATGAATCTGTTGCCCTGTGAGTCAGGCCCCAAATGGGCAGCTATTTCCTGAACCCAGGTTGTAAACATTGTTTTACTCTCATTTAGTCCAAAATGGAGTGTTTCTGTGTAAACATGTATGGACTTAATGACTTGGCGCTAACCAGCTGGCCTAGTCCAAATAGGTGCATTTACATCTCATTTACATCATGGTTCCACATAGTTACTTACTTCAAAAGTGGCTTGTTTTCATCTGTGAAAAGAACAGATGGGTGCACACTTAGCAGAGGTCAGCGGGTCAAGATATTTGAATCTGCTCTGTTGTTTCAGAGCCTACTGCGCCACTGATATTGTTGAAATAATATTTGATAACCAACGCTGCCTGTTTACTATATAAAACTAATTAACAAACTCTGCTCCTAACATATTGCAAACAGTTACAAAATTGTCCTCAAATAACACTTAAAATGGATAAGAACATGGGTGCTGGAACCATTATAACGGAATCATTTATTTCACCCCCCACCCCCCCCAACCACACTTTTTCCCTCCTGAAAGCAGCAATAAATTGTGCATTTATTGCTAAGAATGGTCTATTTTCACATTATATTGTATATTGCTCTTGTCTTTGTGTATTTGGGTGTCCTAACATGAGCAAATGTTCTGATGAGGCAAAGTTTATGGTGGGCTAAAGGACAAAACAGTAATAAAGAAATAATGAAGATGGGCTTCAAATCAAGTTTTAAAACAGAATTTAGGACATCCCCAAGTATTGTAAGTAAAACACTTTAAAGTACAATTTCAAAAGGAAAAGAGTAATTTCTAAAGTTATATATAGTCCAAAGTTACGGGGCTGAGGGAGCAAGGGGTTGGCGTAACTCCCCAGCAGGTCTAGTCAAAGATCTTCATAGGTCGAGTGTGGCTTGTTGGCCTTGATTTTGACTTTTAGGTGCCATCTGTTTTTGGCTAGTATGCCAAGAAATCAAACCGAACTTTGGGTTTTTTACTTTTACCTCATTTGAGAACTTCAGCTATTCACACTGTGTGAATCTCCCGTGCTGAATGGAACAATAGAAACTTGGAATAAAAGGTGTGTTGGAAATGCAACAAGCAGTAAATTGTCGTCATATGGCAAAACAACTCCTTAGATGGAAGTTCCCTCGGTTTTTGTTCCTGGAAGTCCTCGCCCACAAGTGGGTGGGGAATCTCCACAGAGGGAGGGGTCCAGAGAGCAGCCAAGCAGTGGCGCGCCGAGAGAAAGGGCAGGAAACGGCTCACTGATTTACACCATTTATATTTACTGAAATCCGAGTTTACTGATAACTGAGGGTTAAGGCACATGAAAGAGCATTTTTTATATGACATGACTTGCTGTTACAACATGAATGACAAGTTCTGTTCCAGTGTCAGGTGCATTGTGGGTCAGTTTCTCTATGTGTTGAATGTGTCCTTGGACGTTCCGCCTCTTGTCTTTGCCCAGTGTCCTGGAGAACCCTGTAGGACCTCATTACAGCTAATAGTCCATCTGTCCATCTCTCAGGGGCCGGCCAAGATCCTGTCTCTGCCACCGACACGGTCTCAAATCAGGTTGCCAAAAAAGTGCTGTTTGTTGAAAGTTGGCGTCATATCGTTTCTGTTTCTTCCTTTTTCCGAGGCAAGGGTCGCAGCACGGTGGGGTCAAGAGCTTTTTGCTTAGCGCTGATTCATCTCACGGCCAATTCCCCAGGAGCTGGCAGACCACAGCCGGCCAGCATCTGCTCGCATTCTGACCATGGGCAAAGGCAAATCAGCATGCATGTCCTGGCAGCCTCTGAATCTATAATCAGCTTCTGATAAGGCTCTCATGCCATGCTTCAGTCGCTGATAAAATATTAAACAGTGTTCTTCACTCCTCATCGCTTCATTTGCAGCATGCACTCTCTGACACTATCTGATTCCGGCAAACTTTTCGGCTCTGTTTAACTGAATTTTCCAAGACAGGCATCACAAACGGTTTCTAAAAAAGAGAAACTGTCAAGTGACTTTGCTCATGGACAGCAGTAATCTACAGCTTAGACGTCTTCACTGTGTACCTGACAGTGTAGCACAAACAAACTCAATGGATATTTTACAAAGAAAACAAATTAGTTGTGCCCAAATTAGGTCAAAGCAGGTCGCCACTTCCTTGGAATTTTAAGTGTTTTAAGCCTCAGAAGCCTTCGAGTGTATCAGTAAACTCTGATTTCAGTAAATATAAACAGTGTAAAACAGTCTAGAACCGGAGTTTACCCTCAGAACTCAGAGTATATAAATTCCAGCACTGTTTAGTGTTTTCCCATTTAGGAATCTTTGGTTTCACTGAGGAAAAAGCAAAATTAAAATCTTGCTCACAGTTTAAATAAGACTTTTCATTAGGACTATATCTTTCTTACAAGCCTATCACCTGTTTGCTGGGCACCAGAGTACATTTCTGTGGTTCCACAGCTCAACAAATTAAGTGCTGCATGCCAGTGAAGGAGGTGGGGGGTGTGGGATTTATGTGACATATAATCAGGGTCACAGATGATTAAGTGGGAACAATATATCGTTAATCAGGGGGGACCCAGATGATTTTCAGCCTTGAAGATGGGCCTAGCCCTAAGGGGCCATTTATGAATGAAGACATACGTATCCACAAGGTGATTTTAGCAGACTTAACAATTCTTGCAATAACAAACATATATATCCATTATGTGATTCTGACAAGCCTTAACAAAAGAGGAGAAGTGAGCTGTATAGGGATGTCAAGAGAAGTTCAGGAGGTATAGATGTAAGTCAGCATGATAGCCTAGTGACAGGAAACATCTGGGGAGATGAGGAACATAAAGTGGGAGTCGAGACGTGATGATTGAAGAGGGAAAGTTAGCAAAATATGGTGAGTAAGGGAAACCACTGAATGTACTAGACAGGCTTGTTCTAAGCATATAAATTGTGAGACTTGTGTGAGGTTCTTGAGACCGGCTTCCGCTTTGTGGACAGTCGCTCTCCTCCGCCTTGAAGGAGAGCGACTTTTTTTAGTTAAAAATAAATGAAGCAAGAGAGAAACAGATCCGAGAGTGTGTTGTTAATAAGCCGATCGGAATCTCCGGACCAGGGGACAGGGCGACGTGGCTTGGAAAGCCAGAGCCCAACAGGGGGCAAGGTAATGAAAGCAGTGAGGAGTTGAGAGCTCAGGAAAGGATTTATTGGCAACACAAAAGCATCCTGGGACCTTTTACAGAAATTCCTCCACAGAGAAATTAAGGAGCTCATTGATTAGGGGCTGCCAACGAGTGGACAACTAAAAGGAGACCTGTCAGGCGTAGCTACATGCAAGAAAACCCAATCGGGGAGAACAAACAGAAATGGTGGGCTGTTGTACGCACTGTTATTAGTGTCTTCTGGTGAAGTCTTGTCTGACGCCTTGGCCCTTCATCTCCTGACTTCTCGTGGTGTCTTCCTTTAAATGATTATTCTCTACTGCAGTCCTCCCTCGCTCCAAATCCTCCATGCTGGGCCTGTGGTGTAAAGACAGTCTTCTACATGCAGGGAACTGCCATGACATTCCCATCAGTCCTGCACTGGCTTTAGCCCATTCTGAGAACATCCTGGCTTCTTCTGTTTGAGGGTCATTTTGACCCTTAGTACACGAGCAGCATGGATTCATGTCAGAGGGGCAACAAATGATAAATTGTATGTGGAAGTTCCCTCAGTTTGTGTTGGTGCTTGAGGTGTCAGATGCTTTGTTTGGTGTTCCAGTGTCATGTAGAACCAAAGTTACTGTCGTTTAAAAACATGTAATAATTACAACCACTACTGGGGTTTTAAAAATGGCATGACTTGCAAATGAACATAACAAACAAAATTCTTTTATTTTAGGTTTGAGTAACAAACACAAGATCTTTGAACCCGGGAGAACTTTCAAGATAGTTCTTGAACTTTTGCAGAGGGAGGGGCTCCGGAGAGCGGCTGAGCAAGAGAGCAGCAAACAACAAGCATGTAGGAGAACAAACACCGGTTCTAGACTTTTTTATAGCGGTTACATTTGCTGAAATCAGAGTTTACTGATACACTCCAAGTTCTTAGGTTTTGAGTATAAACGTGATGCATTCTATTAGAAATAAAGAAATAAAATTTTGTCCTTGTGTCGGACGTAATAGTTGCGGTCCAGGTGAGCTGCTCTTCTATACACCATCATTATCCAAAGTTGTTCCAGTGAGAAACAGCCTTTGAATAGAGCCCAGAAGAGCAGTCTGTGTTCTGACCATTTTTGAGGACGTTTCTGGAGTATCCTTCAACTTCTAGTAAAGTGCTGTGGTGTGTAAACAAGTACTAAATATTGCTCAAACGTCAGTTGTGTGTCTGTTTTAAATGATGAACCTGGTTTGAGCGAGTTGTACCTGTTTCTGGTCATTCATTTTCTACCTGGCACATAACATCAGTAATTTAACTCTGTCAAAATGTTTTCATGCACCAACACAAAGCGTGATAGATCGTTCCTTCACCCTTCACCCTTCAGCGTAGTGTCACATGGTTGCGCCGCCTGGCTGCTTTCCATTAAAGTGTTTTGAAACATTCAGCAACAAACATTCTAACACTCCAACTACTGATGAACACTGCAGGTTAATGGAGCTTCAGGATTATAGTCGATACACAGTCACCCTTACACTCAGAGTTTATATTTATACTTTTAAACACACACACACACACACACACACACACACACACACACACACACACACACACACACACACACAAACACAAACACC
>JBBJLR010000139.1:7903189-7916003 GCA_037577145.1 Brachypetersius gabonensis | reverse complement strand
CACACACACACACACACACACACACACACATAGACATACACACTCATAGTTATACTGTTATACACACACACACACACACACACACACTCACCCAGAGATTATATTTATACTTTTATACACCTGACACACAAAGACACACACATACACACACACACACTCTCTCTCTCACACACACACACACACACACACACACACACACACACACACACACACCAACTGATGGACGGAGCGCGTTGCAGGACACTCAAGAGCACAACACACACAACTAAGAAACGCCTCCTTGCAACATTGTAAAACAAATCTTTGCATTTTACACAACTACTGAACCACCAGACACTCGTCAAAGTAACATCGGCAAAAGATACTGACAAGCAGTTTTGGTTACACAGTCTTCTCCCTTATTCACTCATCACTACTATAGCACTGTAACCGTAGCAACCGCAGCTTGTGCTGTTGTACAAGGAACATAAGCATCCTGTCGAACAAGTCAAAGTCAAAAGAGTAAGACCAGCATCGAGGTGAACATCATCTCACTGATCCATAGCTTTTCAGCAGTCAGGCTGCGCAACCGGAGTGAATACAGGAACAATTCACAATATGAAATAATGTATTGCTGAATTTTAGTATGGAACAGCCGTGCACAAGCAAACCCATACTGAAGGGTTCATATCTTTCATACGATGGTGCCACTAATGACCCATCTGTCTTGGGTGCAGCTGAGCTCATGGAATTCCGTTTATGTTCCAAAGTTTTAACAAAATTCATCAAGTGTGTGAATATCAGTCAAATCTAGCTTGATAACCTGTTTTAGAGTTCAGAGTAATTCTACACCCTTGAAATAGGGTTATTTAAGAAAGACAGTGGTTGTTTATACATACAAAACTCCATGCTATAAATGGTTTATTGCCTGGTTTAGCGGTTCATCTCTAAAATACTGCACATTTCATAAATGGTTCTGTGAAACAAAGCTTTAAAATGGGTCTGCGTAGCAAAAGACGTTCCACTACCACTACACTACAAGCCAAATATCATTTTTATATTACAGAGAACGTTTTGTATCTCTTACATCCTTCATCCTTCAGAAAACCTGCCCCTGAGCCGCTGGAACTCTAAAGTCGAGAGAACATGTTGGTTCTATACACACAAGAACTGAAAGTCACTTTACTTAAAATTCATCAACCACCCACCACTCACAGTTTGTAGCTCAAGATCCACCTCATTAGTTTTTATTTCTTTTTTTTCAGCTTTTTTTTAAATCTTTTCCAGTTATTTTTAGGTTCATGATTACACTTGTAATATTCTTTTTGAAGCCACATTCTTGTTTACCAATTTCTAATCATCTGAATACATTCATTTGGTTTAATATTACGTTTACATATAATGCCATGCCATTATTTCATAGCTATGTTTGAATTAGGAATGAAGCGGGCATTTTGAACCAAGTTCACAGCTAAAAAAACGAACTAGATCACATTCTTTTTTTTTTTTTTTACATTTTCAATACAACGTCCTTCTATTCGGACCTTTTTTGATCTTCTCCTTCAGTCTGTCATACCTCTGAACAATCACAGACATAAGTTACATTAAAAAACAATTCTGAGGTTGAGAATAGATCTTACCACTTAAGCAACACATAATGTTATGCTGAAAGAGAAAAAAACGAGGTGCAGGTATAGTGTGTATGGAAATTTTATCCAGATAGTATTAACACAAAATGTAAACAAACTGTGTCTGCCTGAAATACAACATTCAGACAATATTTTTTAAAGCGTTCAGAAAAGAACAGAACTGAAAGTAAACAAAAGTTCGGATTTCCCCATTTCCCCATTCTACAAAAACATCCCATCGAGTGAGAGCCGCCCCTCCTTCTTTTTTTAATGGCGGTTAGGAGCCTGTTATTGCTGTAATAGAGATCAGTAGTAGATCAGTAGTATTGATATAAGTAGTGATATTTCACATCGTAAGACTACAGCCCATAACAAGATTTTTCACATAATGAAATCCACAACAAAGTAACATCAGATTGCTGCACAGGTTAATGTGTGAATGTGTGACGGGGGTGGAGTCAAACATTCACACAATAATCTGTACCATGATGGAACATTTTTTGGAGAAATTGGTGCAATTCTACTTTAACTCTTATTGCTCAGAGAGTATCAGTAAACTCTGGTTTCAGTAAATATAAAAGGTGTAACCAGTGTTTGTTCTCTTACAAGCTCGCTGTGTGCTGCTCTTTCTCTCGTCGCACCGCCGCTCTCTGGAGCCCCTCCCTCTGCGGGTTTTCCACACCCACTTGTGGGCGGACACTATCCTGAAAGTTCAAAGTTTTTTTTTTCTGTTTATTTCTATTAACTCTGCAAAACAAAGCTCAGCATGACGTCTGACGCGTCAAGCATCAACACAAACCGGGGGAACTCCCATATAAGGAGCTGTTTTGCCACATGATGACAGTTCACCATTTGTTGCTCTTGTTCCATGCATTCAGAGAATGCCCCCTGTGTGTCTTACTTTCAGCCCTGTTATGGTACGCATCTATTCCTCGAATGTTTTGTTTCTTGGAGTTATGTCAGTGGACACACAATCCCAGTCTCCAGCTGTTACTAAAAGAAGAGGGAAATCCCTAAGTCGTCCAAAAATTGCATCGCTTCATTCATTGATCCTATCAGAGGCAGCAGACACCCGGCTCGAGTCAATACTGTAACAAATGGGGATTAAAGATGCATTATGTGCAATTTCATGGGTGGGTTCCACTCGCCCTCGGGCTGTAGGTCTCTCATACAGTGTTGACAGCCTTATGGGACAAAATGATCCCTCACTCATACCCGCACTCTTCCTGCCGATCCTGCTCAGCTGTTTCATTCTCACTCAATAAAGGAACATTAAACCACTAAGGCCATGCTTGATCCTAGTCCTGGACCAAGCTGAAATGCCAGCGGTGATTCACCATCAGAAATCCTATTAGTCCAGCCTTGGGCCTAATCCGGGTCTCTGAAATAGTTCCAGAGCGTTAAACTGGTCTCAAATGTACATCATATTATTCTTTCCCATTTTTATGCACATGAAAGACATCAAAGTGCCCAAATGTCATGTTGGTGAGGTTTTATGTACCAAAAACAGTCCTTCATTTCTACAAGACCATTGCCCCACCTCTCTTCATCCATTAGAATGGATTGGGCTGTTTTAGTGCCTGCACCTTTAGAATGGACACTATATATGCACAAAAGTATTGGGATGCGCCTGTTTTCAGGGTTTGCGCCCCTTCCATCCAGTGAAGGAAAATGCTAATGTTTCAGCAGACCAAGACATTCTGGACAACAGCAAGCTTCCAACTTTGTGGCCCCAGTTTGGGGGAAGAACCTTTTCTATTCCAGCATGACTGTGTCCCAGTTCACAAGTTTCAAGTTTTATTGTCATACATAGATGACAATGCAGCATCAACTTTACATAAACATAAGTAGATTTAAAAAGTAACCATTAAATTAAATAAGTACTTCAAGAAATAGAAAAAAGTAGAAAGGGAGTAAAATAATAAGATTCCTCCTGAGGTTTCTTCCTCCAGCTGAGGGAGTTTTCCCTTGGTTTACTCACTGTGGTCTCGGACCTGGACTCTGTAAAGCTGCTTTGTGACAACTTTGGTTGTAAAAAGCGCTATAGAAATAAAACTGAATTGAACTGAAAGTCCAAAATGTGATCTGCCGAAGCATTAAGGCTGGCCTGCACTGGAATAAGGGGCCACCAGAATTGACTCATTAAGTGGTATGACCTAATACTTTCGTCTATATAGTGTAGCATCAGAGGAAACTGATGGAATTAGGCTGTAATATAAGCAGGAGGATGCATGTCAAAGTGTCTGTTCACAATACAGTGAATTCAAAGCGAGCTGTGTTAAGCGAGTGTGTTGAGCATCATGTCCTCCATTAACACAGTTCCCATGACACATAATGACATCGCAGGGGCGAAAACTGATCTGCTGGACAGTTCGGTCTGTTTAGAGCACACGTCAGCAGAAAGCAGAACTAGCATCCTCGTCCTTCCACACACTGATCTCTCTCTCTCTCTCTCTCTCTCTCTCTCTCTCTCAAACACACACACACAAATACACAGACCCTTCAGTGATGCTGCATCTCATACCCCCCAGTGACTTACACTTGGCAAAAAAAACCAAAAAGCATGATAGGGACTGGTCCATAGCCAATGGGGCTGCACTCATGTGTATCCTCCCGGGCGCACAGTCGCAGTGTGTGAAAGTGTGTGATCCCCCACCCCTTGCCTTTTGTTCTAAAGGAGCCTGAAGTGGAGGGGAGTGAGCTCGTCCTCCAGCTGCGTCGCTATCCATCCGAACACACACACACACACACACACACACACACACACACACACACTGGCTTGGTGGGACCAGACGCCTCTGCCTGGAATCTATCTCCTCTTCCTCTCCTCTCCTCTGCGTTGTTGATCTTTTTCTTTTTTTGGATGCCCTGTGTCGTCAGGACTGCAGGGATGTGAATACACACCAAGCTCGTTTTCCTCTTCCAGCTGATCTCTCTCTCTCTCTCTCTCTCTCGCTGTCCCTCCTCTCCCCATCTCTCTCTCTCTCTCTCTCAGTTTCTTCATGGTAGTTCAGTCAGTTGTGAAGGCGACGGCTGAGGCGACGTGTTAACGTCCGTTCCTTCTCTCTCTCTCTCTATCTCTATTACTGCTGTTGTTGTTTTTGTTGCTTGGAGGAGAGGAGAACATCATCTGCTCGTGGACACTCCTCTTTTCTGTTTTTTTCTCTCTCCGTTTATCTGTTTTCTCTCCTTTGGACTTACTGAGAGAACTGAGTGAGATGCACTTGTGAGAGAATTTTTTTTTTCTCCCAGGGTGCCACGCGGTGCGTTTCCAACACCTTTCTGTGTTTTATTTTGATCCAGGATGGTGGAGGAGGCGTTTCAGTGAGCTGCTGTGATTCCCGACCTTCTCCTGGTGGTCCTCGGGGTGGAGAGAGAGCTGGTTTTAAAGTCGCCGTGACTGTGAGAGCTTTGGACCCGCGGGCCGTTATAAAGCTGGTGTGTGAGAGCGAGCGAGAGCGCGAGAGAGAGAGAGGAGAAAGGGCGGGAAAGTGATTCCCGCGCGACAGCTCGGGCGGTGTTTTTGTGAGCTGGTTGTGTTGTCAGTTGTTTTCTCTTGAAGCTCCGTCATGGATATGAAAGCCGAGTCTGATGACGCCCTGGACTGCGCGCGGCCGGCACCCATTGAGGTGTTCGCGAGCCGCTCCACGCTGCACGGACTCGCGCACATGTTCACGTACGAGCGCGTGTGCGTGAAGCGCTGCCTGTGGGTGGTCTTCTTCATCGGCTCCTTCTCCTTCCTCGTGCTCGTGTGCGTGGATCGCGTGCACTTCTACCTGCAGTACCCCCACGTCACCAAACTGGACGAGGTCACAGCGCCCATGATGACGTTCCCAGCTGTTACCTTCTGCAACCTGAACGCCTTCCGCTTCAGCCGCGTCACGCGCAACGACCTGTACCACGCGGGAGAGCTGCTCGCGCTGCTCAACGGCAGGTACGAATAACCGGTCTGAACGAATAACCGGTCTGAACGAATAACCGGTCTGAACAAATAACGGTTTGAAAGGATAACATTTACATTACATTTACGGCATTTATCAGACGCTTTTATCCAAAGCGACTTCCATTCCCTAAGTACAGGGGACAGCCCCCTGGAGCAACTTTAGGTTAAGGGTCTTAGGTTAAGGAACCCAGTGGTGGTGTGCTGAAGGTGGGATTCAAACCCATGACCTCTTGGTCTAGAGGCAAGTATCCTACCCACTACGCCACCACCACCCACGATCTGAATGAATAACTGATGAACCAGCCCCCCCCCCCATATATATATGTGTGTGTGTGTGTGTGTGTGTGTGTGTGTGTGTGTGTGTGTGTGTGTTTGTGTGTGTATGTGTGTATGTATGTGTGTGTGTGTGTATGCATGTATGCATGTATTAACACATATTTACATAGGCATATATGTGTTACTTTGATGAATCATTGATGTATATGTATATAGAAAATTCAATTCATTTTTTTTTCTGCATAATTAACTCATTAAGATGTGAACAAGGTCATTCAGAGTAGATTTAATCTGTTCGGGAGAAACTTGTTCACAGTGGAGGTGAACAGAACCAGATGTCACTGAAAGTTTTTCATGAACTAGTTATGGTTGCTCCAACTTACACTGTTTTACCAGTTTTGAAATAAGCTTAAAACAAATCTGGTGGAGGGATACTAGCAGGGCATCATGAGGCAAAATAGTCCCCAAAGAAAAGTGATTTAGTTCAGATTCACTATTTTACATCATCAACATCCATATAAACACGCAGAGACATGTGAAGCTTCACTGGGGGGCGATAGAGATTAAAACAGCTGGATTTGTGTCGGAGACGTCTGATTCCATTCACCTCCACTGGAAAGAAATCAAAGTTTGTAGGTTTCTCTAAAATGTAGGTTTCTTACATTGTGTTTACATTTCAACAATAGCATTATGCAGTTTTAATTTCCCTTTGACATAATACCACTTTTTCTACTTTGTCTCAGTAACATGTAACGCCAACCCTAGGACTTTTCCATGTGTGAGAAGAACATGCAGTGGAAACATCAACCAAAGTCTAATTTATTTTATTTAGCTTTCTTTAAAGGTTAAGGGTCTAAAGGTTGGTTTCCCTGTTTTTAGTCCAGGTCTACATTTTCCTCCATTCAGATTGTTGTGTAGTTCAGGACTAGTCTTAGTACCTGGCTGGAGGTTTTAAACTGATTTTAATTGACCTCACAATTGGTGGATAGATCAACAATTGGGAAAAAAAAAACATGGTGCACAGTTCTAATGCAGGTTTTAAGTTGAAAGGTCCATCCCTGCTTTTGAGAACTAGAAAGAAACAGACGGATGAGGCCAAGGAGAAGCAAGGGGTGTGGATTATTCATGGGGTTTTTCAAACTGTTTTTGGCTCTTTGGTTTCTTAAGCATTCTGAGCTAAAAACGTGAGAAGGATGTGCCAGATCATCTCATGAGATCAGTGGAAAACGTGCACTGAGGCAAAACATGAACTGAGCTTGAGCAGAAACAGCTCTTAACATTCATTACATTTCGAACAATTTTGGAGACACAGCATCGCTTTGATTTTAAAATGTACATTTTAACTGCAATTTTACACCCCAGTAGTTTTAGTTAAACAGCTTCACTGACTTGATTATTGATTCTTCACCGAATGTTTGCATATTAAAGACGGATGTGGCCTTCAGCCAATCACGTTCATCCCTAGGCGTTGCTTACCTCTTTCAGGCAAAGGAAAAACTCAGATAAAAATATTCAGCAGAAAATAGTGTAAAAAGTCAGAATCATTAGGTTTTTAATTAGAGAGGGTTAAAAGGAACATGTATATCAGACACACGATGCTGAACATCGTTAGGGCGGCACTGTTTTTATCTCATTACTGAAGATGAAAAAGTTTTGGGTTAATCCATGTGGAAAACAGCTTTCACAGCACAGTGTCAGAATTATTAACATGCTGGAAGATAAGATATACTTCTAAATTCGCTGATACTCTTGCTACGATCATGTCTAATAAATAACATTTAAGAACACAGACAAAATAAGTCTTCTTAGCTTAGGGGAGCTCATCGGCATGGGCAGCCTTTCAGACGTCCTCATGCGATCTGAACTTCTGCCCCCTTAATACCCAGGGGCTACGTGATTGCATTGGTTTGATTGATATAAACATGGTCTCTAAAATCTATTTTTTTATTTCAGTATTTATATTTTGTAAATTCTTGAAGACGCACTGATCACCTTGTAGTCTATTAGCATAAGATATTTAAGCAGACTGCCTGGGCTAAAAGGGAAATGGGACTTTTCCAAATAGTCAGTGGTGACACGTCTTAAGTAAAAAATAAAAACAGAAACAGAAAAAATATTGAAAACACTGACGTACTGGAGTGGACTTTCTTAAACTTTTGCTTCTTTGATCTGTGATTTTTTTTCTCCAGTGGAACTGATTGCCTTCAATTTCGCAACCAAAAACTTTGATTTGATTGTTGGTTCATTTTTCTGAAATGCTTTTCTGATACTGACAAAGCTGTTAGTCATCAGTAACAGCTAATATTGTCAGCCCTCTGATGTATCAGTCAGGCTCTAACTGATGTTATTTGGGTGTGAGCCAGTTCTCAGAGCTGTACGTGGAGACGAACATTATTATTAATGGAATTTTCCGTTGGTATAAAAGTTTGACTACTCTGTGACTGATAGTCACTTAGGCCAGTTTGAAAGCTTTTCACAGTACATGAGCTCATAAGAACTATAGCAGGTTGCAAAATAGGGTGGTGGTGTTGGTGGTGGCTTGGTGGGTAGGATACTTGCCTCTAGACCAAGAGGTCATAGGTTCGAATTCTACCTTCAGCACCACCACTGGGTTCCTGAGCAAGACCCTTAACCCCAAGTTGCTCCAGGGAGACTGTCCCCTGTAGTTAGAGAATGGAAGTCGCTTTGGATAAAAGCGTCTGACAAATGCCGTAAATGTAAAATGGCAAAATAGAGCTTAAATATAAAGAGTCAGTCTATGCTACTGTTGTTGTCCCCTTGAAATCAAAGGGTGTGCATAGTCCGGTAAGTCAGTGTGTGGAATTTGAGCTTTATGTATTTCTATCACTTTGTAAAAGAAGCTCCATGCTTCCCTTGTTGTTGGATGCAGTGCAATAGTTAGCACTGCTAACCCACTCTGCTCTTGTGTGGATGAACATCCCCAGTTACAGAGTGTATAAAGTTTAAACCAGTTAAAGAGAGTCTATTTGTGGCACGTTTAGGAGCCTGTCCTTCATCTGGTTGCCTTTTATGGGTAAATATCAACTGTGACACATTCCTCTTCAAGCGGGGATTTTGAAGCCACCTTAGTATTTCCTCTGAAGCTGCATGATCTTTAGAGGTTTATTCTCATATCAATCCTGTTTTTGCCATTCTTCAAGCTACACTTAGGCAGCATAAGTTGTTGGTTTAATTCCCAAGACTGCTAAGCACCTCTGAGCTACTCTGAGCAAGGTACCGTCCCCACACACTGCTTCACTTGGTGAATGGGTTAAATACAGAGGACGAATAAATGCGTCTGCCAAACGCTGTAAATGTAGTTACCACTGCAGACTAGATGCTGTTCCAGATCATCGCAAAAGGGATTTATAAGAACATAAAATAGTTAGTTGACTTTGTTAGGCTTAGTAAAGGTAATGAACCTAATGAGAGTAACGATAAAAGTAACGTTCTTTAGTGTGATTATTTGATAATCTGTATATTTTTAGCTCTGGTTGGTCATGTTATATCAAAAGAAATGACCGTGACATTCCTGTTATTTTAGAAGAAGCATATGTGGCGAGCTTAACCAGGCAGGGGCAGCAGTGACAACGCCACCTTAGGGACTTTCACCCCAAGGAATCTATGTATTACTATCTCAAGCCCGCAGATTCGTTCACACCAGGAGAGAGGAGACGTGAATCCGGATATTCGTTACTTTTTTTTATTATAACATGAATTAAAACAAAACCAAACAACAAATAACACAGTAAGGAACACGTCTGGTTTAACGCAGGAGACAGAGGGGATAAAGTAGGGCGAAAAGGGCCCTCACACTATACACCACACTTGAAATATCCACACACTCACCACCTGAAGTGAACTACACTACCCTATTAGTGCATGGATACCACCACCAAAGTCCCAACGGTACCACTTTATGGCCAAACGGGTCCTGCTTATACAAAACGAAACAAAGACAAATTAAACCAAAATACACAGCCACATAATCAAACACAAACAAAAGAGACAAAGCAAAAAAAGAAAACAAAAAGGCAAAACAGCGAGACAAAACAGCAATTCCAAGGGACAGCAAGGAGCTTGACGCTATGCACACCAAGGGGAAAGCTGTGCAAACCTAACCTCGGTCACCTTCCACTCTGGCAAGCTGAAAAAGGTAATGGTTAAAAACTCACTAAGAAAAGAGTTAAAATATTAATACCCATCACCGGCCCACCTTAACTCCAGGCAGCATGATCTGCAGCACCGGCTCTCAGTGGGAAAGAGAGCCTCACATGGCCACACATGCCACTAAAAACCTGAAGGAAGGAGACAAAGACTGAGAGACTGTCCATAGGCAATCCCTACAGAATGAGAAGCCTCAGCACTTCCTACCTCTTCCAAACAGAAAGATGGAGAACAAAGCTCCATTGCTCACAAGAGCCTGGCTATGAAGCACAAGCTCGAGCTCCTTACTGCCTGCCAACCAGCAGCCGCTCCAAACAATGGACACGCGACCTAGTTGCGCCAAACTTCCAAGGAGACGGTAGAGATGTTCACAAGTCATTTTTCCAAGTCCAAGTCAAGTCTCAAGTCTTTGTGCTCGAGTCCAAGTCAAGTCTCAAGTCTTTGAGAGGCAATGTCAAGTCAAGTCTCAAGTTTTGTGCTCGAGTCCAAGTCAAGTCTCAAGTCTTTGAGTGAAGGTTTAGAGGATATCCTAATTGGCCACGCCCCGTGATTACAATTGGCTGTTGCTTAGCAGGGGGCGGGACTGCGTGCTGTGATCTGCCCTCACCGACACGGAGGATTGCCTTAAATGATCTTAAATCTAAATGTTAAATATGTAAAATATATCTCGCTCCCTAAATGTGAAACGTCACAGTTAGATGGGACTCGGTGACCCCTTTCCAATGACCCCTCAAAAACCGTTATTAGCTGAAAACCGTTTACCTCGGACAAAAGTAATGGGACACGAGGAGAACAGTTTTCGGGTCGTTGGACAGAGTGCGGGATATAAATAAATTATTCCATGAAATTAACATTGTTTACGAGTTTTGACTTACGAGTCACAGCACCCGAGTCGGAGCCAAGTCTCGAGTCGTTGAGGGTAAGTCTAAAGTCAAGTCACAAGTCCTTGTTTGTGTGCTTTAAGTGCGACTCGAGTCCGAGTCTCAGACTCGAGTCCCCATATCTGGGAGGCGGGGTCAAGGACATGCCTCAGGGTGAGTCACCTGCCGGTAAATATACCACCCTCCGCCCCATGCTGCCAATTAACTTAAACAAGGGGAGAGGCGCAACCAATAGGGCAGGCAATCACCTGTTTCTGCGTGCGCACAAACGCGTGTGTGAGCGTGTGCGTGTGTATGTAAGCATGCACGAGGGGAACGGGGAACAAAGTAATTATAAGAACAGTGCAACCTGCATTTTATGCAAATCTCTTAATAAATAGAAACCACACTGTATTACCCTGGTGTAGCTTTAACCCTTTAAAAACAAGGCAGAGCGTGGCACCCTCTGCACAAAGTAGTGAAGCATTTCATTAGTCATCTTTGGAGTGTCTCTCCTGAGGTTTCCTCACGAAACCATAGTTGAGTCAAAAAAAAAAGATGTTTGTTCTGCGGACCTTGTGTCCCTTGTGTATATGGAAGCCCAAATGCACAGTCAAGTGGAAGCTTAGTCACCAGAGATTTCTGTGCTTTTTCAGTGCAGCGTGAGATGTGTGTGTGCAGTATGGGGAGCTCTGCTTGATGACTGACTTTGTAAATAAACTTTCTAACTTTAAATGAGCGAATCAAGAGCACATTCATTTTAGTCTAGTGAGATCTTCTCAAGTGACAAATTAGTTTGTGTATGAGGCATTCCTGTATATTTAACACCTGGACGTCAAGTTATGGGGCTCCTGACCGACTTAACTATCTGAAACAAGATCAGGAGGTCATGAGTTCGATCCCCAGTGATATCACCACCATCTACACCTTCAAATCGGAATAAAAGATCTCATCTTCTACTTAGAAATGCAGTCGTGGGATTAGAATCTACACTTTCACAAGATCTCTGCTAGTTTCAGTGAGGCAGAAATGAGAAAGAACCCATCTGAAATGATTTTTGATTTCATCATCTATACTTTTTTCCATTATCATCAATATTCTGCCACTTCTAAAGGTTAAGTAACCACTTGATGCCCAGTGATGCTACGGACATCTTCTCTTTCTGTGGCCCTCCCTCACCCCATGACCCTACATAATGCTAGCTGATGTTTGTCTGTTGACGAGTTCAGGTTTGTGCTCATCCTAGCCTCTGAGCCTCCCAGCTCTGGTGGGACTGTGTGATTGAAGTTCTCGCTAGCAGGTGGGGTTGGACGCGACTAAAGAAGAGAAGATAAGATAAAAAGATAAGAACGAACTTTATTTATCTCGAGGGAAATTCTTTTGTCATGAGCATGCTCAGTTAGCAGCATGGGCAGGGCAACAAGAGGATTAAAAAAATAAAACAGTAGAGAATTAAAAAATAACATAAGAATAGTGCAACAAAACTATAAAAGATATAATAACAGATCAGTAGTGCAAATGGTTAATGAAAGTGACTTAATGTTCGTGCCATAAAACAATGTTGAATGCAGTAAAATGCACTAAAATACAATAATATCAAATGAAATGAAATAAATCGGTAAGCAATTTGGGAAAAATTAAAATAACGATGCCAAGTTATGTGTGTTACTTTACCATTCATTCTACTATTCATATTAATATAGAACGTTTGGTGTACATTCTGTACAGCTTTGAGACTTCTCTTTTGACTTCAATGTCTTCAATGCCTTCACCTTTCTATCAAATTCAAATCATGATAAAAGATCTCCTACTCACAAAGACAAATGTTGGGTGGATTGAAAGTGTGTGTGTGTGTGTGTGTTTGTGTGTGTGTGTTGTGTGTGTGTGTGTGTGTGTCTGTCTGTATGTGTGTGTGTGTGTGTGTGTCAGGTGGTCTACCCCGTGGTCGTGTGTGTGTGTGT
>JBBJLR010000139.1:7889339-7903089 GCA_037577145.1 Brachypetersius gabonensis | reverse complement strand
GTGTGTGTGTGTGTGTGTGTGTGTGTGTGTGTGTGTGTGTGTGTGTGTGTGTGTGTGTGTGTTGTGTGTGTGTGTCTGTATGTGTGTATGTGTGTTATTGCCACTGATCAGTCTTTCCTCCAACCTGAATAAGATGTAATGAACACTCAGCCAAACAGTTGCCATGGGATAATGAAGAGAATCGTGTTCAGTTTAGTCACTGTGGGACTCGTTAACAGATGTCATGCTAGCCCTATTGTGTGCATTAGGGATGCCCCACTGATTGCAATTTCGAATATCTGAGGCACAGCGAATGCGCCACTCCACCTAAATTCATCACCTCCTGCCGCAAACGTGACGGATTTACTCACGCTGCTGAAACGCTGTTTTGACTTCCTTATCAAAGAGGGTGCGGCACTCTAAACGCGGTGCAGGATCTCGAGTGCAAGCCACTTCTTTATTTATCAAAACCTTCAGAGCTGGAGTTGTGAGTACCTAAAACTTTCCAGGGGCCCTGAATGTTATCTCGCCCCAGCTTGCAGGGCCATGACCACTTCTGGAAACTCAAAAACTGGACTGATTAAAACGTACCTTCTTGATAATCAGTTTGCATGCACATTCTAAAGGGCACATTTGAAATCTCCCTCAGTTTTTTTTTTAAATGTGAGTGTAATGTAGTGTGTACACATAGTTACATGTTTAAAAACGCTTTTGATGTGCTTAATTGCGATGTGATTAATTGCGAGTAACGACGCAAATGTATGTAAATATTCTCACTTAACCACATAAAACTAATGTGATTCGTTGTGCTTGACTACACAATGTGATTAATTGTGGTCAATTACACATAATTAATTTCACTCAGCTAAGCAAGATATGATGATTGCAATTAACTATGCAATTAACTTTTGCATTATTGTGATTAATTACACATAATAATGATTAATTTGACATAACTATGCAAAAGAATGTAATTATTCAACATTACCTACTCAAGTAACATGATTAATTGTGATTAACTACATAAAACAATGTGATTAATTGCACTTAATTATGCGAAGTATTCTGATTAATCACGATTAACGATGCAAAATATGAGATTAATCACAATTAACTACGCAAAATGGGGTTATTAATTGTGATTGTCTTGACCAGGATTAGAACTTCTAGATCTAGTCATTTAGATCACATTGTAATGCAACCAGTGCCTGTGGGAGTAAATGGGACCCTTCCTGGATCCATCCTGGAGGAGATGGGCACTTTTCTAAAAGATATTTTGTTGAAGATCTGTAATCAACACGAGATAGAGATCTACAAGGAGGCCCATAATCATATCTCACTTTACCCCATTTCTCTTCTTCGCAGTTCCAAGCGAACCTCCCGGGTTCGGGGAAGCACAGCAGAAGCGACGCAGGTTTCCGATGATGGAAAGTCTACTTAAGCTTAATTAAAGCAGCCCTGAAATGAATTCTCCGCAGAATAATTATCTAAAGATGACAAGAGAAATCTGTGGCGCACTATAGTGTCGGCTTTACTTCGGTAACCAAGAGCAACGCAAGTGCCCCGGGCTTGTGTTTCTTTTAACCACAGGTCGTGCTTTTTTCCCCTTTCTCATCTCAGTCGTCTGTCTTAGATCAGTGTGTGGTGACGGGTGGCGAATGGTACATGTTTCTTTTATTCTCCATCACGGTCACACTTCACGTCTGCGCAATTGGGTTGGTTTTTAAGACGCGGTGGGAAAAGCGTAAGATAAATGAACCCAGACACGCACACACACACCGCGAAAAATGTACCCGTGTATATAAGACACTGTCAACGCCCCCCCCCCCCCCTGCGCATCACAGGCTGGGTATTTTTAGCGTATTGATCGTCTCTGCTGTTTTGCCCGGTGCTCAGTGAGAGAGTGCTCCTGCAGTACATATTAGAATGTCACAAGAACAATCTCAATTTTCCAACACGAGATTTCAGAGCACGACCCCCACCTTCTCCTTCTGCTCTCGCGTTTCATGCGCTGTAGCTGCAGGGGGCGATTTATAGCGCTCGTAGGCTCGGAACAGCGATCAGCACATTTAACTGCACTCTGCCCCATGGCCTGAAGGTGTGCCGTTGTGTCAGCGTTAGACGTGAGATACACAAACAGTATGTTTGTTTTAATGTTCAATGAGGTATGGAATGTTTAGGCCAGATCTAATGCCTGATTTGCGCTGAGCGATTTCGGCCTGTCGCAGACAAAAGATGGGAATCCTGAAACAATCATGTTGATTTCTTTGGTCTTTCTCCTATATGGTGTTCCAGTATATGATTGTACTGGGAGAGAGGATTAAAGACAGCCGTTGTCACGGCGACCAAAGACAGTCTGAGATCATTTTCTGACCATGTCAAAAATTTATTTGACCATCTAACAGAGTGCGTGCCGCTACAACCTACAATTACTGACCAGACAATCAAATCACAGCGTTCATACACACATCATATGTCTACACGCCATCACACACACCATCATACACACCTTCACACACACACCATCATACATCTACACACCTTCACACACACACACACACACAGACACATACACACAAACATACATCTACATACCATCACACACACCATCAAACATAAGTTCAGTAGATTCATAGTACAGAGAGTGATTTGTAATGCTAAGACTGGGGAAATCATGCAGTCCTGTAGAGGTATACGATCTAAGACTCAGTTTACACTTGGTGGGTTCACCAAGTGTCTGGACCCAGTGTCTGGACTGTTACCCACTGAGATTCTGGCAAACACGGCGACTCTGTTTATTCAGAGTGAAATTTCATTTGTCTATAATATGCAAATCAGCTTATATACAACAACAAGTCTACACTGCTCTCCATTTTCAGCTTTCTGTTCTTTTCACAACCGCCTCCAAAATCCTGTTTTTCATGGCAGTGTTTACTTTCCACACCTGCAGTAGATGTTTACAAGAAGCTGTTTGGAACAATATGCCTCTGTGCTAGTCATCACTATCATGAACCACGTTAATTAAAATAGGATGTATTGTAGTGAGACAGTGAGAAACAACATCCAGACTGGCTCTTTGTGTAAAGCGGCCTTTTCTTCATTGTTTTGCTTTTCATATTCCTCCCTGAGGTCCTTTTATGTCCTGTGTGTATTTTTATGTAGCAAGAACTGTCGATTCATTTTTAGGCGACCATTTCTCAACCTGTCTTTAAACTTGAGCATTATACAGACTGCTTTTGTTACTTTGAGCTTAGGACTGATACACATAAATGACTATTGTTCTAATTGGCTGTGCCTCATTCAAAAAGCAATCCGGGATGAAACACTACTTATAACTTCAACCTGAGTGGGTGAAGCTAATCAGTTGTAGTCTTAATAAATGGATGTAAATCTGTTTGCTTAGAAAATAAGTTAACCCTTGGGCTGATTAAAAAATATAAAAAAATATATAAAAAATACTAACCCTAACCCTAACGCTTGACAAATTGAAGCCAAAGTTTTTGTTGATGTAGGACACCATGTAAAGTAGGGATGCACCGAAATAGATATTTTTTTGGCTGAAACCGAAAACCGAAAATTAGGAAACACTTGGGCGAAAACCAACACCGAAACACAGAAAGAAATTATAATACCAATTTTATGTAATATTGCCGTTATGGCTGGGTCTGTGTGCATAAATTAATATTCATGGTTTAAAGAATGAATCTGTTACAAAACTATGAAAATATTTATTTAGCATTCAAACAATGCACAATATAAAATAACATTTAAAAATATTTTACTTGTCCCCACTCATGAATAGCCTAGATAGTTGAAATATTATAGAATTAAATATCTTCTCTCATAAAAGAAGTGAATTCAAGTGCATTTTAATATTCTGAACGAAGTGCATGAACAAAATGCATTCCGAAGTGCTTTAAAACTGTTGAAAGATAGAACAACATGCTCTGTAGGCCTTTAACAAAATAGTGTATTAAAACAAAGACTGGCAGCCCATATATTAACTGTAATCACTGGAAAATGTTCTTGCCTTTTAAAAAACACAGGCGGAGTGGGTGTGCTTGACGGGTCTCAGCTCTTCTGTGCTCAATCTTCTGTGTGTGTGTGTGTGTTTGTGTGTGTGTGTTGTGTGTGGGATGTTTTGATTTTATGTGATAAATTAATCCCTACGTTGCGGAAGCATACCCACTAGAAAATTCCGCATTGCAAGCTTTACAAACAACTTTCCGTGTGTCTTTCTTAGATATATCGAAACATGACAGACACGCTGACAGGTGCAGGTTGCGTTTGTTGCTGGCACCTCCACTCATTTCACCGGCCCCTTGTTATCACTGTGACCAGCAGCACATGGGAAGGCCTCTTTCCACATGATTGTTCTGATCAGTGGCACCTGTGATCTGCTCTTTAAAAGCCTGGCTCACAGTCATGCTGCTCACATGGTCTTTGGGGTTTTGAAAGACTGGGGTCTTTGGTCTCTTTAGTCTAAGCTCTATGCTTCTTTGGGTGCTCTGGCACCCCCCGGGTACTTGGAGCTTCCGGTGCTCCAGCATCCCAACCTCTTTGCTTTTGTCTGTCTAGTCCAGACTGTTTTGTCTGTGTCCGTCTCATACAGACTGTTTCTCGCCTTTAGGCCCCGGGTGTCCCCTCACCCGTCTGGACACCCCCTTCAGTACATTTTCATAAATGCACATCAGAGACCTATCCTGGCTTTCTCTTGACTCCGCCTGTCCATTTCCTTCTGGCAGTTTAATCACCTCTTCCTTTTCCCTCCTGCCACTCTCTGGTTGACCCTAGGCATTTTGCTGGGTCACTGCCCCTACTCCAAGTCTGAGGCTCCGCAGCAATGCACTCATCCTGCTCCCTAGCAAAGCTTTTTTTGTAGCGCTTTGCTGCAAGCTTGATTCCATGTGTGGCGTACCCCCCCCCCCTCGTGACTTGTGATATGTTTTTATCCCAGTTTCTGCTCTTGGTACCACCCTTAAGACCCTGATGTGGCAGGTCACATTTGTTACATTTTTTTAAGCTCTCAGCATTCATTTGCATTTTACCTCCGACTGCCACGTGAGAGAAGGCAAGTAAATTGCACCGTTGATGGAAAGCAAGAGTGGAGAGAGTGAGGAGCAGCAACCGGAGGTTGAAGCGGACTTCATAACACCCCGGAGAGAGAGTGAGAGAGACCAAGAGATGCTGAGAGAGAACGAGAGAGGGAGCGGGAGAGGGATGACAAGCCGAGGCAATTAACTCGTGTCTCGTAAGCCGAGTGATAAACAAGGCTTTATCCCCGTGTAATTAGCGCCGTTTGTGAAACCACACTGTTGCCGCGCTGATAAACAGGCCCTCCTGTGCTTCCTGGCCCTCCGTCCCCACTCAGCCTGGTGACGGGGAGAGCAGCGTGCATTAAAAAACAGAGAAGAGGGGAGTCATTCTAGGGATGAGGGACAGGGACAGCCAGGCGTGGAGAATAGGAAATGAGGAGAAACCAGATACACAGTACAGTCTTAAAAGGAGAGAAACAAGTTCCAGGTAGAACTATCTGAGTGTTTCTTTAGCTTTTCCCTGCAGACGAATATTTTTTTAACTATGCACTTTCATCAAGAGTCCTTAAAAAGACAGCGTGGATGGGTTCTGCCCTTCACTGTACTGCTCCCTAAACTATACTCACCTCACGTCCAGCAAATATGAGCTCAGAACTGCCTGTCTGACTTTGCTGTGGAGCTGAACGCTGTGAACCTGATCCCAGTAAGAGGTGGTAAGTCTTAGGAGATGTTGCAAAGTCTTTCTTCGCCCACTGGATTCTATTATAAGTAGAAGTAGCCAGCAGAGGGGTGGGGAGGGGATTATGATGGGCCCTGCTCGGGAAAAGAGCCCACAAAACTCACCAGAAGTAAATAAACAGTAGCAATGAAATGTATAGAATATTCCTGACAGGTTTCTGGTTTGTTAATAAACTCCAGTGATAAAAATGGCAGTTTTCCAGAGCAGATTTGAGCTCCAGCACAGACTAGTCTTGTTTTTGTTTTTTGTGGGTCTGTTATTGTTCTTTGTGTTGCAACATGATCCTGGAGGTATGCTGTTCCATTTCACTGTGTACTGTGCATATGCCTGAAATGACAAACACCTACTTGATTTGAGAAAATATTGTTGTGTAGGAGGGTTCAGATGAAGTAAAGTGGCCCCTTATAGACATGTGTGAACACACCACAGCGTGAACAGTGTGAAATTCTTTCTCTGCATTTAACCCATTCATCAAGTGAAGCACGGGGCTTCCACAAACAAGGGGCACCCGAGCAACAGTGTGTGCTCAAGGGAACCTCAGGGGTGTCACAAGCTTTTGGGATTTGAACCCACAACCTTCTGATTGCAAGGGCAGCACCCTAACCAATAGACCACCAGCTGCATGTCTAAGATAGTTCTCTTAGAATTGCTTCTTCTCGTTATTTATTAATCAACGTCTGAAAATATGATTCACAAAAGATGATTATATGTGTTAGTTTTGAGGGCGTACTCACACCACGCATAGTTGCCTTGTACCATGCCTGAGCACAATTCTAAACCTAACTCGTTGCTGGCCTGCACTTACATTGTGCTTAAAGTTCTGGACCCAAGCACTTCCACCCTTCCATCCCTCTCATCTTTGTCCTTTTTTTATTCAATGAGCTGGCAGATTTAGAGTGCATCCCGTACCTTCAGATACTATCAGATACAGTATTTTCAGCTCCTCACACTTTCATTAGTTCCTTGGTCCACAAGCGTGAAAATAGTTGCCAATTGTACTAAACAACTTGGAGTTCTTTTGTGTTGTGTCCTGCATTCTCTGGTCTGTCCAAGTTTCCAGCAGACACTGAACCTTTGCTGGAGACTAGATCTGTCTTAAATACAACAAATTAAATTCTGTGCTCGGATGGGTGGGGATCATACTAGAGTCCAACTGAACCGTGCCCTGGCACACCTCCTCAAGCACACACTAGGTGATTTGTATCATGCCCGGGCACGTTTAACCGCCAATGTCTAGTTCGTTTGGCTGGTGTGATCGTTCCGAATTGTGCCTGGGCCCAGTGCCCAGACACAGTTGCGCATACCGTGGCTTGGAGAAAGCACGATAGCCAAATCAACTGGACTTTGGGGTCAAACATGAATGAGCTCAGTACAGATCACCTAGTGTGAGTACACCATCAGATTCTGCTATTGTGTTTACCTATTTGAAAGTGAAATAAAAGTGACGGTTCTGCCACTTTTATTTCACTTACAGCACACAGTGTGAAATTTTTCCTCTGCATTTAACCCATTTAACCCATTCACCAATTAAAGCAGTGGGCAACCAGGGGCAGTGTGTGGGGATTTTACCTTACTCAAGCGGACCTCAGCAGCCTTGGGATATGAACCCACAACTTCCTGATTACAGGGAGAACACCGTAACCACTGGGGTGCCCCTGAATTTGTCAATCAAGTGCATTAACTTGCTCCTCAAGAGGTGCTTCTTGCCACTAAGCCTGAGCCATACCAAGCCTCTGACCACAAGGCACCTCGGGGTTTATTTTCCCTGGATGGCAGTCCTAAAATCAACTAGCCTCAGCTTGCCCGCCCCAGTAGGGCCCACTATCAAGTTTTGCCCCCTTCTGTGAGACTGTAGCTCTGCCACTGATTATGAGTGTGTTTTGAGTCAGCACATTTTCAGTACAGAGAGACAGGTGTCTACAGATCAGAGTCTGCAGCAGGTTAAAGAAGACTGTTCCATTAACCCAGTCAAACCAAACATGTTCTCAACTGTCAGAATGGCTGTCCTTAAATTAGCCCCCCAAGCAGTCAGTGATCAGGGGAGGCCAAACCTTTGCACACAACGATACATTTTTCTACATTGTTTGAATGAAATGATTTCTTTCTTTTGAGTTTTAAACAATGAATGTATGATGCTGCAGGTTATGAAGGATCAGTTTGTTACCATGAATGAGAGGCATCATGATTACAGGGGAGATAAAGAGACATCAGTGTAGTGTGTGTGTGTGTGTGTGTGTTGCTAATGGAAGCTGGTGAGGTGTGTTAAGAAATACTTTCAGTCTGGGATTTTACCTTGATTTGTGACTTTATGGTTTTTTTGGTTTTATTTACACGACCCATAAAAAGGTTTGGAACACACTGAGATTTGCTTGTTACTCACTTAAGATTTACAAAAATACACTCAATATTCTTTACTAACAGATAGATTTACAATGTGTTCATCATTTGAGTTCCATTATTTACCAGAAAACATCATATTTTTATTATGCATGACTACTGGCCTACAATAAGCAACCTAATAAAATGTTCATCACTAGACAAGTGTTAGATATTTAAGGAGCTATTAAGTGCTGAAACACTGAACAAGTGCATTTAAAGTTAAAGGACAGTCGAGAATTTGACTCTGCATCACCAACAACCAGTTAATAGGAGTCAGACCTGCACTGTTACAGATTCTCTCATTCTCTTAGAAAGGAAACTGGGTTTATTTGACGTATTTTCATTTAGAGTTCTTCACTGAAAACAACTTTTCAGTCTAACAAGAATAAAAATCTGCAGTTTATGAAATAAATGGGTGAGTGGTAAAAACTGTAGAGTGCAAAAACATTTGACTGCTGTTGTGTATAAAGAGTGTAGGTGGTTTAGGTGCAGCAAATCTGTGCTTAAATTCTAGATATTTCACAGTTATGAAGGTGGGGATGTCACAGACCACCATTGTGCTTAAATTGTTAAGAAAATAACATGCTTACCTAAAAGTGTAAAATTGCACGACACAGCCTGGCCTGTATTGCCGAGATTATGAGATAAAGACGAACTGCCTCCCACACACATGCAGTTTTGACATTTAAATCAAATGCCTTCAGTCCACTTTAACTTTTGAAATAATTCCTTCTGTTATATATTCAAATAAGACATATTTTAAACAACATCAAAATAATTTCCAGGAGCAAATTGAACTTTAACTGTGGGAAGCATTTGTTTTTTGCTGGAAGCCTATAGTGGCCTACCCTGAATGATTGCGGGAGTAAATAAGTTGTAAATAAGATTTACAGCGGTCTGCAGTCTACATTGGCACACTGTGCACTCCACCCAGGTCAGTCATAGCTGTATTTTTATTATTTATGAAATTATTTTCAAGAGTTGCCCGGGTCCAGCCATATATCTCAGTGGAGATTTCACATTGCAGCTCAAAAAACTGTTAAAAGGCCAGGAAATGAAAAACCCCTGCCTGGCCTAGTCAGTGACCCACCATATTTAATTTGCTGAAGACAAGGCAAGGCAAAACCACCAGTGACTGCAGAAAGGCTGTTGTCTCAGAAAAGGCATCAATTGGATGGAGATCCTGGGTTTATCTGGTGAAATCTATTGGCGGAAGACCCAGGGAGTAACTGACTTTAAAGAATTGCAGCCAAGCACTAATGAACATTATAGACTGTTAAGAATGCTCAGTTAAAATGTATTATTGAAAATACATTCCCATGAGCATGCTTTTTACGTTGTGGCTTTCCAAACTTTATTTAGCAGTCTGAACATTCTCCTTTAGTTGCTTCTGTGGAGGGAAGAAACCCACACTAGCAGGATGTCACTAATACAAATGTGTTTGTTTGTAATTATATAATTGGGGCAGTATTGGGGCAGATGGTGGTCTAGTGGTTAGGGTGTTACCCCTGCTATCAGGAGGTTTTTGGTTTGAATCCCAACATTGCTTGTGAAACCACTGAGGTTCCCTTGAGCAAGATACTGACTCCACGCACTGCTACCCAGGTGCCCCTTGTTAGTGGCCTCCCCCAGCTTCACTTGGTGAATGGGTTAAAATGGTTAAAATGGTTATTAAATTATCAGGTGTTCTTCGTTAAGAGTTCATTAGCGGAATTTCTTGCATTCTTAATGTGTTCGAGATCATCAGTTGTGATGGTCGGGTGGGTCCACAGTTAGTGATCCTATTCCACTACGGTTCTAATCCACTTAAGTTATTATAACTTATTACAGAACATATTCTGGTTTGTTTAACTCTTTTTTTGTTTACTGCATAATTCCATGTGTTCCTTCATCATTTTGTTTGTTTTCAGTATTAATCTACAATATAAAAAGTAACAAAAAAAAAGAAACAACACTGAATGAGAAGGTGTATCCAAACTTTTGACTGGTAGTGTGTATGTGAAGATAAGTGTTTTCTGTTACAATCTGCCAGATCACTATTACTAACGTAATTGATATATCCAATTACTTTTAGTTTTTAACATATTGTCGGATTTATGATGGTTCAGCTGTGCTCTTGCCTGTTGATAATCTGCTTTAATGGTTGCAGGGCTACTCAAACATGAAAAAAAACATTAGATGCGATGTCTTCTGCATCCACTTGAATATTTTCTTGCTGCGTTCCACTGTGCTGGACCCGCCTGCGCGCTGATTGTGGACATTTCTGTGTCATTTTTATTATGGAAATAAAAGAACCCCATCAAACATATCTGGGACAGTCGGTGGGTGTTTCTCATTAAGATAAAGTTGAAATTTCGCTTCACTGCAGCCCATCATGCCCAGTGCGACTCCGCAGACGACGCAATGAGGCGGAGTTGCGAGTGGACGTGCGCTGTTAAGCTTGGTTATGTTTAAACAAAGCCCTCATCTAAAAGCTCGAAAAATGGCATGAAAGACGGACTTCAGAGCGGAACTGGCTCGTGTTAGATGGAACAGTGAGAAAATGAGAAACGATCCGGCGCGAGTGGGCCGTTAGGACGGCAGCACAAATTACAGCTGTCAGTCAATGCATGATTGGAAGAGGCCCATAAATAATAGTGTTGGTGTAGACGGCCGCTGAGATGTTTGAAGAGGAATGAAATGGCCACCAGCAGTCCACTTGGAGCTGAGGAGGGCCAAAGGGCCAGAGGCCCCACTGAGCTGTGTTTACACACGTGTCTGGTGTCAGGCTCATTATGAGGAGGTCAACATGGGGCCACGAAACAGATCACAATGCTCACTTCTCATTAAAATAAGAGCTGTAATTTGGGTCCAGGTTTATTCTGCTGCTGAAATGAGTTTGAAGCATAAAGGCCTGGTGGGATCTCACTTTCAAGGGTCTGTTCATCTAAATTGGGTTAACACTGATTATTTTGTGTAGTATTTAGCATAACAACTAAAAAATATCAACAGAGGCGCATCTTGTCAGCAGGCAGGGCAGGCAGCTGCTTGAAGCCCCCAAGCCACTAGATGGCGAACGAGAGCTGACACTTTAAACTAACGGAAGTGGCAATACGGTTGAGTGGGGGCCCCCAGTGAATTTTTGCTTGGGGCCCCGAAGGAGCCTAGGATTGCCTCTAAATATCAATGCTGCGTTTTAAAAGTAAAGTAGCCCCTTATAGTCATGCGAGAACAGACCACAGCACAAAGTGTGAAATTCTTTCTCTGTATTTGACCTTTTTACCAAGTGAAGCAGGGGCCTGCCACCAACGATGGGCGGCGGGGAGCAGTGTGTGGGGACGGTACCTTACTCAAGGGAATCTCAGGGATGACACTAGCTGTTGCGATTCGAACCCACAACCTTCTGATTGCACGGGCAACTTCCTAACCACTAGGCTACCAGCTACATATTGCCATAAGTGGCTGGTGGCCTAGTGGTTGGGCCGTTCGCCCTGCAATCAGGAGGTCATGGGTTTGAATCCCAAGACCGCTAAGCATCCTCTGCTCCCTGGGTACTGTGTTCTTGGCTGACCGCTGCTTCACTTGGTGAATGGGTTAAATACAGAGGAATAATGTAACACTGTGTGCTGTGGCGTGTTCATGTATGACAGAATGGTTACTTTCCCTTAACTGCGTTGCCTTTCAAGATTTTTAAGGGTCTCTTTTCATTAAAAATCCATGTGTGGAAAATAAGCTAAAAATTAGCCAAGTTTTAAATGATACACAGCTCCGGCCACTCATGCACTGATTTACCTACATCTTTAACGGGAAAAAATGAGACTTTTGTAGGATTACATGAAGACCCTGATTTATCAGAACACCTAATACTTCACCTGGAGCTGTGATTGATCACCCTGTTAGAAACACTGTGATTGGTTAGAGGCTCATTTACATATAGTATAGGTTTAGGTCAGTGATCATAAAAGGCTTTTGTAGGGATCTGTGAAGTTTTACTGCAAATCCATATTGCAAAGGCCGAGCCCATGTGGCAGTTCTTCACCATATCTACAATTTAACTGTGTTACTGGGTTGAATGTACTCATACTCTGAATCCTCCTTTTCGGAAGCGAACACTTTTGTATTTTGTGCGGTTTTAGTGGGCTCGGGGTACACATCTGCGCTTGGAAGAAAGTGGGCTATTTTTGATCGCAGAATAACTTTACAAACCAGTTGTTGTGATCCAGCCGCGTTTCTTAAATCTCTGGAAATAGGTTCGGGGAGAGTTTCAATGGCCCTGCTTGCGCAGCAAAGTACACTTAATTCCCGCAGTGTATGCAAGGCTAGGGACTTAATAACAGCACAATTGTTGTGGCCGGGAGTATAATGAAGGTCGTATCAGGCCTCCTGTAATCTAGAAAGGCTGTTCTGAAATAAGAAGCTGCCTTTTTTTATTCACCGCGGCCGCATTGGCGAGGTGTGGAAGCCGCAGATGATGCAGATGCTCCGTCATTCGTTAAGCCATCATCTGGAAATTAAAGTGCTCATGGCCCATAATCCAATTGTGTCTCTCCGTTTCCCCTCCTACCATGGCCCGTGTATGATTACTTTAGGGAGCTGTGGTGGGCCAATATTAAAACCCAGCACACACACTGTTAGCAGCAGCATCCGCTTGCACCAAAGCCCTCAGACCCAGAGCCGGGGGGAAAAAGATGGAGCGCAACGTCTTAAGTGCTCTCCTGGCAGCCTTGGCCCCCTGAAGACATCGCAAGCCACGAGTCCAATTTAATTAAGTCGCTTTTCTTAATCAAGGCTAGGTGCGGCGGCTCGAGAACGGCACTGTGGCTTCAGTACAAAAGCCTGTAGCCCATTTTCTCACATGCTCTTGCTTGTCGCTGACTCAAGGCGCCGTGTCTCATTTTGGGGGTACATGTACACCTCAGGACAGACAAGGGCACGGATAATGTTACACAATGCGTAAACAATACGCATAAACTCTTCCAAAACCTTGTCCTAAAGGGACATATTGTGGAATTTCCCTTATTTAAAAACACAGGGTTGATATTCAAAACAATATTTCTAATGTATTGTCCCTTGCAGACCATGTGTGGCAAGAAAGCAGCAAATTCAAATCGCAGTCCAGTCTGAAACACTCCTAATGCCTTCAGTGTAAATGGGTGGGGCTTTGTCGTCTTTGGTAAAATAGCTAGAAATATGTAAATTAGTTTGTATGGCCTCACAAAAACAGTGAAGTAGAAATGGGAGGCTGAATTTGTTTCTGTGATGTCACAAATGTGAACACCTACAGCCGTTTTTATCCCAAGTGAGTTCTAGTGTGTTCTAGTTGCCGAATAATTGCAGCAAAATACCTGCAAGGCTCAGTTCATGGTGGCCAATCAGAGCACAGGTCATTTGCATATGCAGTTGTTTGCAATTGTTTTCCCGCCACAGATTATTTTACTGATGATCTAGACGTGAATAAGAACAAATCTTCCGCAGAAACATAGTTGTGCTTTTATTTTAATTTAAATACACATTTACTGTTTATTGGCTGGATCATATCGGGGACAAAAATTAAACATGAATTGTGGCCTGTACAAAGATTATGTGTTTGAGTGTGTGGATGTTATGTTTTTCATACCCAATATTACATTCTCGTATG
>JBBJLR010000139.1:7870992-7882024 GCA_037577145.1 Brachypetersius gabonensis | reverse complement strand
GTGTGTGTGTGTGTGTGTGTGTGTGTGTGTGTGTGTGTGTGTGTGTGTGTGTGTGTGTGTGTCTGTGTGTGTGTTTGACAAAAGTTCTACCAGAGGAAAAATAAAATAGTGATTGGTAGATTTCCTGGTCACTCCTGTTAGTTAGTCTAGCATGCAGAACATTCACTCAAGGTTATTAACTCGGTTATTAACAGAGAAATTAACTCGAGGTGTGAATTAGATTAAATGAAGTCTGCAGACGTGTATTTCTGAACACAGCAGAAGGCCCTGAGGGTTCTCCACTAAGGATATCACCCTGTTTTCATTTGGAATTCGTTTCAGGATGGCCTATTAGCTGCATATTAACGTGCATCTGTCAGCCCGGTAGGTTTGGCAGTCAGATCTGAACGCCGAGTCCGTGGCCGGATCGGAGAACAGCGAAACGGCTCCAGCAATAAGCAAAGCAGTGGCTAACTCCAGCGCCATTGAAACGGTTGCTTGCTTTTTCCAGCTAATGGCCTGTGACAAGCTATCTCTCTGATATCCCTCCACAGCCTGGCTTCAACTGTGGCATGGAGGTGTGGGTCCATCAGCCAGAGTGCACAATTACTGGAAATTACGCTGCATGTTGCTGTGTGCTTGTTAGCGTGTACAGGCCTCTTCTGGGGGCCGGCTGGCTCTGTTTGCTTTCCGAAGCCTTTGATGCCGGCGGTCCTTACACAAGAGCAAACTCGGCATGAAATCAGGGCGAGATTTAATTACGCCAGAAATGTTTTTTTTTTGGTTGTTGTTTGTTTTGTTTTGTTTTGTTTCCTTTTCTTTATTTAGCTCCTTCAGAAGCTACAGTCTCCGTAATGAGCGCATTCACTTTTCATTAGACCCACAATGGTCACTGTTGACAGTCAGAATTAATCGTATGGTTATTAGCACGCGGGATATTCTTGGATCAGTTTATTTTTGCGCCGCGCGGTATGATTCCCTGCGTTCCAGCCACCAGTTGCCAGACTCGCCAAACGGTCGTATTGTCTGAAATGATTCATTGGTATTGTATTTGTGTGTGTGTGTGTGTATTTGTGTGTGTGTGTGTAAATTTGCTGTGCAGGGTGGCAGCGTTTGAAAGGTGCCGGGATCTGAAAGGCTTGTAAAAGACGAGCGATTTCTCACGTCAGGTTCTTTGTCACAAGCGGCGAATTTGAAAGCCGTCACGTTTGTCCGAGAGCTCCGTTATCGCTCTCTGACTGATAACAGCACAGGGATGAGGCCTCAGGAACAGACGTCCCTTCCCCATGTGATCTATGGGCATTAGTGATGCATATTCTGTCGCTTTGTTTTATTATGCTGATGTCCTTGTGAGTCTCATGGTGGTTCTAGTCCTAAAAATGAAGGAGATTAGAAGAGGGTCTTATTAAATAGACTTAATTGGACCCACCTTGTTGGTGTTCTTTGTAGATGTGCAGTTGGGGACTCATCAGTTGGAGCACCCCCACCCACACCCTCGGAAACACATTAGTGATGTGTATTCAGCAGCCTTATTTTATTAAGATGATGTCCTATCGTGTCACTGCGTGGTGTAGAGAAGTTAGACTCACCTTATTGCTACTCTTTTATTTTTATCCACCCATCATTAGTAATGCAAATTCGGATGCATTCAAATTTTATTTTTCCCATACGTAGTTTATGTTTGTCATCGTAAAGCCTTTCACCACCTTCTGACCCCACTGTCTGTCCAGAGGACCACAGTTGTCAGGATATTTTGTTTGATGCTCTTTTTTTATTTTAACAATCTCTGACATTAGTGATGCAGAACTTTTCCAGCTTGTTTTATTATGCTGATGTCCTCATGTGTCACAGGCTGGTGTCATTTCAACCATATACACGGTACACAGTGAAAAGAGACATGGTGCACAAACAAAAACAGACCCATACAGAACAAAAATAGAAACTCCAAAATACTCAGAGTGCAAATAGATAGTGAGGGCAAGAAAAGCACCAAATATACAAAACAACAGGACAAGGCAATATTTAGTGCAGCTGACAGCCACAGTGCTAGTTTGAATAAATATAGTGTTATGACAGATACTGTATTCTAGCAGTAAAGTCATTTACGAATTAGAAGTGGATCTTAATATTGAGTCTTAATTGAGCCCACCTTGTTGGTTCTCTTTGTAGGTGTGCAGTAGGATCTTTTTCCATACTGTGTAAAAAAATGCATATTGTAATGCATAAATATGCATAATGATGCTTATTCTGCCACCTTGTTTTTTTATGATGTCCTTTCGCTGTCATAGTCTTGAGAAAGAAGCAACAATTAGGAGTGGCTCTTAATGAATAGTAATAATTGGACCCAAGTTGTCTGTACCCTTTGTAGGCAGCTAATATTTTTCAATGCACAGTTGATTGTCCTCAAGCACCTTAATCACTTTTTAGGACCACTTTTGGCTGGATGTTTTAGCAGACTTTTATTATTTTAAACCCCCCACAATACTAAATAGTGGGATGTTTGTTTCTATACTTTATTAGCCTTGAGTTTGGTTCATAACTGAAGAAGCAAACACTCAAGACGCTTCAGGGTAAGGAGAACATTTTTTTACGTCACTTTGATGAGAAAATCGAACTCCCGTCGAGCATCTTGTTTCTTAAAGAGGCTCGAAGGGTCCAGTTTAAGCTTTACAGCCTGAGAGGTGATGACTTAATAGAGGCGGGGATTTACTTGGGGTGGGTGGAAATAAAACAAGTCGGACTCATCGGCTGTCCATAAATAAAGCTCACTCACTCTGTGATCAGCCATGCAGCGCTTGGCTCCTAAATCAGAAAGCAGCTCAGGTCCACTCGTCCCCCACCCCCCTCTGCTGCACCACCTTCCCCAGTCTTGATCTTGCAGGAGATGCGTCTGCAATAATTTCCTCACCATCTCTCACCTCCCTCCCCCTTCTCCCCCCTTCCCCTCTTCCTTGCTATCCTCATTATTACCGAAGAGCCCTCTTGTGTCTTAGTTGTCCGTCAAAGTGGGCAGCTTTGATATTCATGCATTGAGGTCGGCGCGATTACCATGCAGTGGGCGCCGTTAGATAGGAACCGAAAGACCTCGGTGCTTGGACCCCCTCGCCCTCCTGTCATTTCTCTCATCCCTGCACTCTAAGTCAGGACCTAATCACTCATTCTGCTCATGCCCCGATATTCTCATTGAAAAAACTGATGTTGTCTTGAATAGTAATAGGTTTTTATTTTATATTCATGCTCTGACTCCACCCATCTTTCGCTTTAAAAAGCTTTTTATCATTATTTTTTCCTGTGGTTAGGTAAAATATTTGCGAGGTTGAAATGGGTGTGTTAGACCAGGGACGTCCCAGAGCAGGATTGAAAACCTGTGGTTAAAGGCTTTGAGAGCCAGAGATTTCATCTTGGATCCCTTGTTTTTGTTTTAATAGAGGATTTTGTGGATGCTGGAGATGATTCAGACAGGTGAAAGCTGCACGGTGGAAATCCGGCCTGGGACTTCACCCAGCCGAGGTGCGGCTCTGCGAGTCATCCATGCAATACTAACAAGCCTCTGAAATGAAAAGGGGCTTTTGTTAAATTTCTAAAAATCTAAGCTCAATTGTCCCCTCTGTCATAAAGATTTCACCAGCCGGCCCTTGGTTCCGAGTTCAGCCAGAGGTCTAACTGAGTTTCCATTGAGTGGAGCAGGGCTAACTTACACAACTGCGTTTGATCTGCTGTGCAATTGTATCATGTTTCAGGAGCGAGCACACCTTCTCTGTCAAAAGAAACCTTGATTTCTATATTTTTTTACATTATTTGAAATGGTGCCTTTTACACAGTGACAATATTTTCATGATGAATGGACCAATAGAAATGGTCCAAAATGACTCAGATCTTCTTCTATTAATTTTTTTTGTGTAAAATTACTTTTCGATAAAGTAAGATTTTGTTGTGTCAGTGCCAATAAGGTCTTGGCATTCATTTTAGCTTTATATAAATTTATGCATATATAAATCCATTTCCTACTAACTGTCAAACATTCATTTAGGATCTATTACTTTTAAAAATGACCCTATTCTCCTAATGTGTTTTACTGTAAATAAACAATAAACAGAGAAGAACCAAGTGCAATGAATAACACAAATGAGGGGAATCATTCTGTATAAAAAAAACAGTTCTCTAAGAAACCAGAAATGCTTCTTCTGTGGCATCAAAGAACCCCTTCTGGCAGCTTTATTTAAGAGTGTAGAGTTACAAAGTAATTGCATGGGGTTTCTGAGTAGAGCAGCTGCCTAATGGCAGCTCAAGGAGCTGCACAGAAAATGTGTTTCTATTACAAATAAAGCGACCCGAACCCGAGCTGCTGGGCGGCAGGGTCAAAAACGGGCTGTAGCCAAGCTGACTGCATCACTGCTTTCTGATTGGTCTAAATATTTAATTACAACATGAAAAGAAGCCACTGTTTATTTACTGTCTGCACAAAAAACAACAATGGAGACACAAACTAACAGCAGGGAAGTGGATGAAGTTCAAGCTCGACTGTCTGTTTGGACAGAAGATGCATTTCAGTGAAGTTTTTTGTTACTCGAACAACTTTATCTTTATCTTTATCTTTAACTCTGTGAGAAACGTGAAGGTGATCCCGGACATCACTAGCAGGTTATCTGGGTTCGGTTTTCATCACACGGATAAAGAATCTAGAGAAAAAACAAGACTATGAATAATAAAAGACCACAATAACAAAAGCAGCTCTGTCAGAAAAACATTTTGATGTGACTCTCCACCACTAGTTATTTATCAAAAACGTGAAAACACGCACACTGCACTGGGTATTAATGGACGTTTTGATGTTAGAATTTTGCCTTAAATTCAATACGGTCTCCAATGAGGTGCCAGAAACAGGTGGAATAAAATTATAAGAAAACTGAAGAAGAACTAAATAAAATTAATGAGGGCATCAAGGAGAAATCTAGAACCAAACGTGTGTTCTTCTAACCACCTCAAAAATATTTAATTTTGTGTTACTTTGTGCCATGTCTTATCAATAGCTTCATGTGACTTGGAGGAAGAACGTTCTTACCTTCACCCTCCCGCTGTTGGTGGTCTTGCATGACAGGGTTTGAGGTTCTAAATTGGGCAATCAGGAAAAATACCTTTTACTTTGTCAGGAAATGACAGAAACATGGGAAAATATTTCCTTGTGCGAAACAATCCAGGTTCATTAAATTCAAATTATAATAAAATATCTCCTCTCACACTCACGCAATTTTTCAACAGACTGGAAGTGAGGAAACAAACCCATCTAATTACACTGTGGTTTTGTTGCTGCCAGAAATATCTCCTGAGCGTTAATGAGCCTAATTTAAACCTTTACTTATAAAGAATTTGCCTCATCTGACCTCCCCAACTTGTTGTTAATCAATTCAGGGGCAAATACACCTGCTGAATTGTGCACTCTGAGAAAGTAGTGGCCTTGTTGTTGAAAAAGTCTAAAATATAAAGGTGCTAGAAAAGGTTCCTGTGTGATAAGAACTTTCCCATTGCTCTTTTACAGGACCAATTCTGTTAAATGGAATGTATGAGTCTAAAGAAGCTTTTATAATGGCTATAAATAAAGACCTTTTACTGAATGCAAAGGTTCTTGGAAAAATGTTTAAATGTGAAATTATGTGCAAAATTGTTTGAAGCCATTTATAGGAGAAGTCGGTTTCTTCCTTCCAAGTGAACATTACAATAAATGCTTACTTTTCATAAGAAACATACCTAATTTAATCTTCACATAAATTGAAGTTTTAACGGATTTTCAGCACTTCATACCCTTCTACACACATTTGTCTCATTTGCAAATAGTGTTCTGTGTTTATTTTCTCAGAAAAAAACACTGACATTAGAAGAAATGCTTAATGCATAAATTAGAATAAATAATCACTCCAGTAAACACTGATTGTATATGTCAGTGTGTTTCTTCGTCCATTCACAAAGCTTCCCTGGTGGAGGCCCAGTGTAACTCGTGTTTATTGTCCAATAATTAGTTTTTTTGATCAGTCCTTCATTAGATCCAGGTGTGCTGCTTGTGGAACTGATTAAATGAATAATAGGCATGTATTAAAATTAATGAGGACATCAAGAAGAAATCTCAAACCAAACCTGTGTCCTTTTAACCGTCTCACAAAACATTCTACTTTCAGTTTAACCACAAATTTGTGTTACTTTGTGTTGCCTATTTACACTTAATTTCAGTTAACAATTGTCTGTATTTGTATTTAATCATGAGCCTCAACTGATATGTTTGATGTTTACGATCCTGGTGGACTTTTTTTGATTTTCTATGTATCCTTTTATTTCTTTTACTCTTTTATTTTTTTACTTGCTACTAATTTTATGCTTAGTATCTTTATTCTGTTCCTGTGAAGTCGGTTTCCCAGACAGGTTTTAAACCTAGTCTTGGACCAACCTTTCCTTTTCAGTGGAAAATCTCTATTCACAGCACTACATAATCCAGGACTAGGCTGAATCCCTGTCCAGGAAAACTGAATGATTTTTGTTTAAGACAACAGGGTTAATTGTTGAGCTTAGCTTGACTTTACATTCAAATGTCTTCAAGAGTTAAGGAACGGTTAGTTAGGAGGCCAGACTTTTGTCTAGCTAGTCAATACGTTTACATTTGCATTTTACATTTTCAGCATATGGCAGAGTGACGTTCATCCGTGGTTTGTAGTCCACAAGGAAACACGTTCCTCACACAAAATTAAAAGCTTCTAGTAGACTACGATTCTACCAGCGATGAAGGTAGTCCACCCAGGCAGTTAGTCCCACCCAGGCGTTACGTTCCAAAGGGCACCCATGAATTGTGAAAAAATGCAATTTTGAGATGTGGGTAAAATGCCTATAAACACGATCTATTTTTATAGTGTAAACCCTAAATGTGCCCCCAAATATGTTCACAAAACACTTCAAATTTCATTTTAGACTAGTTTAGTTTTTGCCCTTAAAAAAATTCAGGAAACTGTTCTGATGTGGGAATGTTGGACTGCTGTTGCCAGAGATACGTCACAGGGCAGCAGCCAATCAGCAGTGAGGAGAAATAAATAACGCTCTCAGATTGGCTACTTTCAATCCTCCCGCCTCTTGGTACAGCAGTATTTCACCATCCCAAGACGCGCTTTCTTTGTGTTTCTCTCCACAGTACTGAAATATTTTTAGTTATATTTTATATGGACATGTAGCCGAATTTATGTTAATATTTATGTAACAAAATTAGTAAATTATATTTTTCTTAATCATTTTTGCACTAAAATATAATGTGGAGGATATTTGTGGTTTCTGGGAATTTCCAGGATCAATTATTAGTTCGGTTCTAAGAAAAACTCAGTGAACAACTGAGGCTGCAAACTCTGAGCCGCAACTTGGTGGGGGAACGCTGTATATTGGTGGTAGACACTGATGTGGTGGGGCGTTTAGTGATGAAGCGTCTACTGGTTTCACACAATGAGACGTCATCATGTCACTTCTGTTCACCTCACTTTGCTCCTCTTGAAATGTATCAGACCTCCCCCCAGCTGCCCCCCCTCCAGCCATAACCAAACACTAACATCCTGCTGACCTTTACACACACGCTCTTGCCTAGCCACTATGGACCACCTGATTGATTTTGCCTGGCCTCTGAAGTGCATTTGCTTTGCAGATTCGAGTGCCTTTGCGGAGGGTCCGGTCCCTCAATCATAGAAGGAGGAGATCTGGAAGGTCTCGCTCCTAAAGCAGGCACAAGGGTTTGCTTAAGAGAGAACCCCCCCCCCCCACACAAAAAAGACTAAGAAAAGTTGGAGAGACTGTATTTAAATTGGCTGAAAAAGGGTCTTGTTGAATCTAAGCTCTTAGTGAAGGGCTTTAAATCTTCACATCAACTGGTTTTAAAGAATTTATCCTCATCCGCTTTATGGCGTGAAGAAGAGCTTGCGAGTGCTTTCATGGAGAAGTCCACATAAATTACACTTAAGGGGTCTCATGTTCTCTCGGAGCAAAGGCTGACAGAAGAGCCTCCCCTGCATTTTAAACATTAACAGCGAAGGCGTTCACAAAAACACTCGCGGGAGCAAATCATCCTGACAGGAGGACTTGACTGACTCCTGTCTAAGACGCTCGGGCAATCCAGGCACTGGAGACTAAGGGACCAACCTTTCGAACACAAACTGACTAATGCTTAGAAGTCCAGCACCACAGAGCCGCAACAAATGATAAATTGTTGTCTTACGGTAAAACAGCTCCTTATGGAAGTTCCCCTGGTTTGTGTTGGTGCTTGGGGTGTCAGACTGAGCTGACCTTTGTTTGGTGTTCCTGTGTCATGTAGAACCAAAATTATTATCATTTAAAAAACAGAATAATAACTGCTATAAAACGTCAAAAATTAGCTAATATCTTTTATTTTAGGTTTTAGAAACAAACAGAAAAAACACAAGATTTTTTAACTCAGGAGTACTTTCAGGACTGTCTCCGCCCACAAATGGGTGTGGAAAACCTGCAGAGGGCGGGGCTCTGGACTGCAGCTGAGTGACGCCACACCGAGAGAAAGACCAGCAAACAGCTGGAGTGTTGGAGAAAAAACTCCGGTTCTAGACTGTTTTACACTGTTTATATTTACTGAAATCAGAGTTTACTGATACACTCTGAGTTCTGAGTGTAAACTCGGGTTCTAGACTGTTTTACACTGTTTATATTTACTGAAATCAGAGTTTACTGATACACTCTCTGATAATGTAAGTCCTTTCTTTCTTGCCTGCTTTGCACTTTAGGGAATTTATCCAGACTCGTATGTTGGTGTTGGTCTTGCAACATCTTGTGGATGAAGAGATTTTGAAAATTGCTGTTGCTGTGGATGAAGTTTTCTTTAAAAACATTAAAATAGCTTTTAGAGCCTGCCATGTTCTGTTGAGCACTAACAGAAGATGGAGGTCTGTATCTCTGACACCACTCAGTCTGCCCTACATCCCGGAGGCTTATAGCAGCAAGGGGTTTTATTGAGGGAGGTTGAAATGTAGGGGTCGTGGGGAGTGGAAATGGAGGGGAACGCTTCGCCTCTAGCAAACAGAGCATTTGGTGGACAGCCAGGGGAGGCATAGAAACACATACTCAAGGGTTAGAAAAGTGCAGCATCAAACTCAACAACTTTACCATCTGCTTCAGTACAAGCACCAGCCTTACAAGCGTTCACTCACTGGCCACTTTATTGGAAACACCCACCCTGTGCTTCCACTCACTGGCCACATCGTTAGAAACATCGTTTTTTTCTACTGTCTTAGAACTTTCTAGGAAACACCTGCCTAGTGCCTCCCGTCATTGGCCACTTTATTAGAAACATCCCCTTGTGCTTCCACTCACTGGCCTCTTTATTGGAAACACCCACCCTGTGCTTCTTCACACTGGCCACTTTATTGGAAACACCCACCCTGTGCTTCTTCTCACTGGCCTCTTTATTGGAAACAACCACCCTGTGCTTCTTCACACTGGCCTCTTTATTGGAAACACTTACCTTGTGCTTCTTCACACTGGCCTCTTTATTGGAAACACCCACCTTGTGCTTCTTCACACTGGCCACTTTATTGGAAACACCCACCTTGTGCTTCTTCACACTGGCCTCTTTATTGGAAACACCCACCTTGTGCTTCTTCACACTGGCCTCTTTATTGGAAACACCCACCTTGTGCTTCCACTCACTGGCCACTTTATTGGAAAGACCCACCTTGTGCTTCCACTCACTGGCCACATTGTTATAAATATAATTTTGTTGCCACTGTCTAGAAACTTTCTTAGAAGCACCTACCTCGAGCCGCCCATCATTGGCCATTTTATTAGAAACACCCCCTTGCGCTTCCACTCACTGGCCACTTTATTCAAAACAGCCACTTTGAGCTGATTAACTAGAAATGCCTACTTTGTGCTTTTACTTGCTGGCCACTTTAATAGAAATCTTGTAGGGCCACCATGACCCTAATAGACACACTGTAGCCCACTCAGCTCCTCTCCACACTTGTAATTGGTCAGATATAGCTATTATTTATTAATTATGGTTTTAATATTAAGATATTATTTGGGTGGTGGACCATTCTCAGTACAGCGCTGACACTGACGTGGCAGCGCGCTGCTCTGTATTGCTATATGTGTTGTTAGTATCACTGGTGGCACAGAAACCGACCATTAACAGTGTGGCCAGTAATTAAATGCTGTTGTGTTTAAAGTGTGGTCCAGTTTGGTTATGAAGCGGTTATAAGTCCTGGCTGGGGTCTCTTATTTTTGAGGGCGCTGACAGTACTAGTTTTCTGAGCCACTTTAGTGATTAATGCCAGAAAGGGAGAATTGAGTTTTACACTTGTGTCTATAGAGTGTGACACATTGTGGGGGACAATTATGCACCTAATAGTGTGTGAATGTGCAAATCAGAGGCAGCAATGGCAAAAAGGAACAGAAGCTTCCATTTTTCCAAAATGAAGTCTGAAAAACAGCCAGATCTGCTGCTTCCATGTCCCACAGGACCCGAGAGTGTGACTGAGAGTGAGGGAGAGACGGAGGGAGGGCAAGAGGGAGAGGGAGAGGGAGTGTGTGACTTGCAAGGGAAAGAGTAAGTGACGAAGAGAGGGAGAAAAGGAGAAATGAAGACGGAAAGATGGGGGCTATGCGTGTGCGTTTGTGTCTATTTCCAGGCAAGTCTGAGGCAGAAGAGCCATCAATTGAAGCGCCACTTGCTCTATTACCGCTGGAACAGGAACCGCTGTCTGGGGAAACTGTCTAGAGGCGGATCCACACAAGACCTATAATAACACCCCATCCACCCATCCACCCATCCGTCCACTCATCCACCCATCCTTCCACTCATCCACCCATCCTTCCACCCATCCACCCATCCACCCATCCGTCCACTCATCCACCCATCCTTCCACCCATCCATCCACTCATCCGTCCACTCATCCACCCATCCTTCCACCCATCCATCCACTCATCCGTCCACTCATCCACCCATCCTTCCACCCATCCATCCACTCATCCGTCCACTCATCCACCCATCCTTCCACCCATCCAT
>JBBJLR010000139.1:7856578-7870892 GCA_037577145.1 Brachypetersius gabonensis | reverse complement strand
CACTCAGCATATGATTATTATATGATCATTATACCAACTATCATGCAGTATAGAACTAGCTTCATCACAAAAAACTGAAAAAAACTAAACACAGATTTGAAATCAGCATGAAAAACATTACAGAACCCACATAAACCTTTCTCTGATTAATTTGACCTGTTGACCTGTGTAATTTATTTATTACCTGCCTTTTTGGAGGTATGCTCTGTTTCCTGTCATGTGTTGAGAAGTGAGAATCTGGAAATGGCCAGCGACAGCTGTCCTATTTTTCTGTTTTTGTCAGTATAATTGTGATGTAACAGATACCCGCCACCCCCCTCTGCTTTTGGTCAGGCATTAAATGTGAGGGAACAGCTTGTGCATTTCACTGGGAGATAAGGTGAATTTGTGGAGCCATAATGGTTCCTGAAGGTTTGCACGCTTAATGCGTCAAAAGCGCACACACACGTACGTACATACACTCCTTTGATTTTCACACATTGATGTTATACAGATTCCTGGCCTCTGAATCATTCATAGGTTTGGGTTGTAACTGAACCGAATGTGGACAGTAAGCAACTGCACCTTATTGGATTTTCTGTCACAGAATCTCACTCAGATACACTAAAAAAACACTAAAACCAAAACCTGATACAACTTCAGTACCATCACAGCACTTGTTTCAGTTTGGCTGAGGGAAGCTGTGTGTTATTTACGTTAACTGGTCATTTTTGAATTGTGAACTTCCTTGGTTAAACTAAGAAATTGAATTTGGTCTCTCAGTTCTCCCTTGCACTTGCGTCCTCATTACCAGACAGAGACACATTTAGACACAGCATGGTTCTCGCATACCTGAGGAAAAGTGTCTTTTTGATGCTTTCTAACACTGTATGACGCCCTGTTATCTTACTGACAAAAATACAGGCCAACTTCAGGTTGGTTTCTACAACTGTTTTTAGCAATGCTAGCATAACTTTAGGCGAGAGGCCCAATGCAGCTTGCCCAATGCTAATTGCTAATGCTAACTCTATTATTTTTTTGGCTACATCAGAATCAGAAAACTTTATTGGTCCTGGAGGAAACTGCAACACCACAGAGACAAGAACAGTATAAAATATGTCTAAAACAAATCCATTAAAACTACATTATATGAAATACACTATGCTGTATACACAAATACTGGGTATAAATACGATAGATAAACTTACAGTTACTTTAGTAAATTTCATTACTTTGATAAATTACTAGGAACACTAATATTGGTTAGGAGTCTGTTTTTGCAGTAACAGAGGTAGTGGATAGTAGTGGATCAGTAATATTGATGTAAGTACTGATATTGCACATGGTAAGATTCACATTATACTTAATAATGAGATATTGTAAATGACTCCTCAGACACGAAACATGCATTGGCTTCTCATCTACGCTTGACGTAAAGAGAAAAGAAACTTTATTTTTTGGCCAAACCATGCTTTCAAGTGAGCCGAACCCTTGTTGCTCTCTTTGAGGACGTTTGGTTGCTGGAGTGGAAATGATCAGTGGTGGAGTGTGATGACACCAGGCAGTGCATTGGAAAGAAAATCTGAAGAGAATTGATCTGTTCTGCCAAGCCTTTTTTTTTTCCCCATCGTGATATTCTCTCTCGGCTACCGTAGACAATCACCAGCCGGGGAAGGGGAATGGTGCTCCCATCATCCCCTAATATATTCAAATAAAAGCATTCCTGCTTGGTGATTTGCACTCTATTGCTCTCCACTCCAGTTCATCACGGGCTATTGTGAGAGATAAATGAAACTATTCACAAAGTGGAAATTGCACTCCTGTAATGGACTCATTCTTTCTGAAATCTGTTCTAGGAAAAAATTTGAATGGCATCCTTTCTTTACCCCTGTTTTTGATCATATTTCAAGCATTAAAGGACCTCATTTCCATGTCCCCAAACAAATAAAGTACAGTCCTTGTGGAAAGCTACACATTCCTTCAGAATGATTACTTCCAGTTGCATTTCTTTTCTCTTTTTTGTTGCATTGAATGCGCTTCACAGTGTTTTGTCCATGATGACACACTCACAAAGGCTTTCAAAGAGTGAATTTGGTTCCCTTTCACTTTTGAAATAATAATAATTATGTTAAGACAAAATGGATAAGCATACACAATGTAATAATAGCCACTGGTAACCATTTAGTTTCAAGCTAATTAGCCTCAATCTGTGTTGAGCTGTGAAGGCCCACTCTCCCCAGTTAGTGCTGAGATACTGTTGAACAGTGCATTCTGATAAAGGGAATAGAATATCAATAAAATAAGATTAATAGTTCAATGGAAGTACAGATATTTAAAGGTAGAGGAGAAAAGTTTTTTTGTAGTTTTAGTAGTTTTTTAAAGCTCCAGTCGACGCAGGTCTCATTCCGGTCAGTTGGTTGGACAGAATATTGAATAAACACTGTTTTATCAGGTTTAGTTTCAAATTGAATTGCATTGCTGAGAGTAGATTTTCATCAAACACACATTGCATAGACTTTTTTATACTGATTTAATGCTCAGTTCTTCAGCTCTACCCGCTAGCTAGATGTGAGGCTCTGTTGCTAATGCAGGGTCACTGGACAGCTCAACACGCTTGGAGGAGAACATTAACCACCAGTGCTTTTAGGGGTTTACATTCTCTACACATTCCTTTCCAAGAAGTTCTATAGTGAGCTGTTTTTATTTTATTTTAATGCTTAAAGTACACTGTGCAAAGTTGCTCTTGTCTGAAAACATCCAGAAGGTGGAGCTTTTTGCAATTAAGTGACAATATGGAAACATTCAAGCTTTTGATGTGGTTTTTAAAATATGTTCTACTAAGATTTCAAGAATATCTGATTAAAGCCGATGTTAACTAGATGTTTGAAAATGAGATCTAGACCAGACTTCAGTGCTTCTTTACATTTTAAAACAAATTGGTTGCGACTGTCCAGATTAAAATTGGTGTGAGTAAAAACAGGATAAGCATACACGATGTAATAATAACCACTTTTAATTTTCTCAGGTGTAACCAATTAGCAAAAAGCTAACTAGCCCCATCTGTGTTCAGCTGTCAAGACCAGACTTTGGATCTGAATTTAGCAGTTCTCTACATTTTAAAATACTTTTGAAAAAGAGAAAAACGATTTAGAAAATGGAAATGGACCGAAAATGACTGCATGTCCCTATCTTGTTCAGATTAGTTTGACCGTTAGGGCAAATGCAGCTTCAGTTGATGGATGTCAGTCTTTTTGTCATTTCTTTGCAATCTCTACACTTTAGCCTTGAGCGCTGCTGAAATTCCAGTTTGTGTGGGAGTTTGGCTGGAAGGAAGAGTTCATCTAAAGAAGGGTCACATCGAATGTCATGTTGCGTTTGCACATCAGCAGATTCTGAAGGCAAAAAGAAAAGAGGATTTTAAACAGAAACTGAGCTTTTGGTCTCACTGTAAAATGTAACACTCATTGAAAAGGTAATACAGCACATTACCCGAAGAACATCGTCCCTGCATGAGGATGCAGTGTGAATTTCTCTTCAGCATACTCTCAGACACTTGAGGACAGAAGAAAAGCTGGAAAATGCAGATAGCTCAAACTGGGATGGAATTAAAGTTGCATTGACCCTCGGTTTGCTGCCATAGCAACAATGGAATGACTAGAGAACAAATAAAACAAGTGCCAAGTGACTCAAACGAAACTTTGACCTTAATAGTGAAGAATGCAGAGTTTTGATAGCCTATCGAGATTTGAATGAAATTTGAACTGTTGAACTGTTGCTAGAAAAAATTGCATCTGTGATTGTAAGGCTCCATAAAAAAAAATAAGACAACCACTGCAAAAATGTCTCAGGTTTTATATTTTATTGCTGCAAGTATTGAACGGAACTAGGTTTTAATAACTGCTGACAATATGTCTCCTAATTTCCAAATAAAAATATAGTTCTTTAAAGCACAATTTAAAGGAAATCAAAATAAGAGAAATGCTGCAGTGTTTACAGAACTTTAATAATTCAAAGAAAACAAATCTCTTGTTCTCTCTTAAACAAAATGACAATAATTAACTCTGATGTACTTCTAGTAGTGTTTTACCATCCAACTGGACACATTGTGAGAGGAGCGTGTTAATTACAGCAGTGTTTTTATATTTTTTCTCATTAAATAAGATCAGTCCCACATAAAGCAGAATGAGGTGTTTGTGCAGGACTTTAACAGACACTGGACTGGAATGATTGTCACTCATAGAGACGCTGATTTAAAAATAAACTGTAGTGCTCTCTTATTTCTTTCCAGAGTTGTAGATACATTTCTGCTTTAAAAGATGTACTCCTGGGTGATACAACTTCTTAAGCATACAAGTTAGATCCACAGACATGGAGTATCATGTCTTAGAACTCACGCTCTTGGAGGGTAGGATAGCATCCCTTTCCCCCCATTCACTGCGCATGATGCTAGCCAGTCTTTTACCTAACATCTTCACCTCCAAGCGTGTTGAATTGCCCAATGACATTGCGTTAGTTGGACAAGATATGCTTGTTAGTGCTTCACTGGTCTTAATGGAACAGTGCATTTTAGGAGAGAAATAAGAAATTACATTGAATAAGAAAAACACAAAGCCATGAAGTCGATAAATGTTAACACTTTACAAAGTGGTGGTGGACTAGGAAGTGGGATACTTGCCTCTGGACCAAGAGGTCATGGGTTCGAATCCTACATTCAGTACCACCACTGGGTTCCTGAGCAAGACCCTTAAGCCCAAGTTGCTCCAGGGAGACTGATCCCTATAGTTAGGGAATGGAAGTCGCTTTGGATAAAAGCATCTGAACATTTGCTTTGAATGTAACCTGACTCTTACACTTCCAAGCCATTTAATTCCTGCCCATATTTTGTGTCTGCAGTTACATTTGCTAGCTTTATTGGACTTAAATTTAATCAGAAACCCTGTTTAAGTTTGTGAGAAAGGTCCCTTTTCTCTGTGGATGGCTGTACATTTAAAAAAATTTTAATTCCAATCTGAAAATATTTGCTATATAATGACAGCATGCGCTCATTTTGTGGACGCTACCGCTGATTTTGTAACATGCAGATATTATATTGAATTTAAACCTGCGAACTTCTCCTTGCCTCTACTAAGCTAAGCCAATATATGTTGAATAGCAGCTCACCTTGAAACGCTGCATTGTTAGCTGAAGTTCACCGTACTTGGGCATTTCAAATGAAAGGAAACTGAAAAAAGAAATCGTTACAAAACACCCTTACATTCTCCGGCATAGAAAGCATTTATTTACTCAAAATCCTAATTGGTTTAATAGTGAATGGAAATGCCATTGATGTTATGCTAGTTGTGGTCCACACTTTTGGGAGAAATACTCCTTTAACAAAAGTGTGCATTCAAAGAGCACCTTGGTGACTAACCAGTCCTCTTGCTTATCTCTTATACATCTTTTGGCCCATTGGAGCGGCAAGCTGTAAGAGACATATGGGTGTTAGCAGCCGTTGTAGGTGTAGCCAGTTTATTATTAAATTATTATTTATTTTCCGTATAAATACTGGACTTCAGGAAGAACCCTCCCCCCTGCAGCCTCTTATCATCAAAAGGGACTGAGGTGGAGAGGGCCGACAGCCACAGATTCGTGGGACTGCAGGTCATATCAGACCTGAGCTGGACTCTCAACACCACAGCCACAGTGAAAAAAGCCCAGCAGAGGCTTTACTTCATCCGGCTGCTCAGGAAAGCTGGCCTGAACCATCGTCCTCTCACCCAGGCATACAGAGGACTGATAGAGAGCACCCTCACCGCAGGCATCACTGTCTGGTATGGGAACACCACACAGGCAGAGAGGAAGGCTCTGCAAGGAGTCATAAAGACTGCGGAGAGGATCATAGGGACAAAACTTCCTTCCACGGACTCTCTGTACACACAGCGCTGTCGGAGAATCTTGAATCTATTTTCCAAAGCCACAGGGAGCCACAGGGAGCCACATAAGGATGAAAGAGCCGCAAGCGGCTCCAGAGCCGCAGGTTGCCGACCCCTGAACTAGACATACAGATCTCAGTAGGCACAGTTTGTTATCTTAGAATTTTTATATAAGAGAAAGTGGTATCCACATCTCAAGATAAAAAATATCACTTGTTTTTTGTTTTGACACAAATTGCTTAGTTAAAATATCATGAATGTAACTTTTGGTGGGAAAACAGAACCGAGGCAAGATGTGAAACGTTGTCCTTTGAGGACCCCCAGAGCTGTTTCCGCTTGTTCTGGGCAGGGAATCTGTGTGTGCATCTGTGCCTGGGTCCATGACAGATACAGTCAGAGAGGCTGAACGCCGACGAATCCTCAGTGCGGAAACAGAGCTGTCACTGCACTCCCTTATTCACTCCAGCATGCGTTTGAGTAATGTGACCTTTTTACGCTGGTGCTCAGGCCCGCCGCGGAGGCCTTGGCCAGTCTCTAACTTACAGGCTAACAAATATGACAGAGCTATCAGAGCTCAGGGTGAATTGTTGTTGCCCTTTCGCAAGAGACGGGCTTAGCTGTTAGCATTTACTGCTCGGCTGCTGTAAAAACGTCAGATACGCTCTAAAAAGCAGGCAGGTTTTAGAGTGTTGAAAGATTTGCCACTATGATTAGATTTACATTATCATGTCCATTAACATTTTTAGGATCTTCACTTGTAGGTGCACCTTTAGGGAAGCCCTAAAAGGCCATGGATTGACATGGTGCATCGGTGGTCTAGTAGTTAGGGAGTAACTAGAAGGTAGTTGGCTCGAATCCCAGGACCGCTAGTGGCACCACTGAGGTACCTTTGAGTAAGGTACCATCCCAACTGCTCCCCGGGTGCAGTGTTCCTGACTGCCCGCTGATTCACTTGGTGAATGGGTTAAACGGGTTAAATGCAGAGGATGAAAATTTTGTGCTGCGTGCTGTAATTTTTTTAAAAGTATTTTTCACTCCAAGTTTGCAAAACAGAGCAAACATAAAATCAGATTGAAAGAACGTAAGGCTTTATATCATTTTCATGTTTTTGTTCAGAAGTGTTCTCGCATTACAAGACCTAACATGACACATATACATCGACTGGGAATCTTCAACAGGATAATAAGCCCAAGCATTCTCAAAATTCTGTCCAGGCCAAATAAAAGCAGAAAGTTTAGAGAGTGATGTCTCGTCCTCCCCAGTCTTCAGATCTTTCTCTTGCGGGACTGAAATGAGTGCCAAGCAGATGAGACTGTTTGATGCTTGAAAGGGAGCTGGGAGGGTTTGGGCACAAGATATTTCCAAAAACAGCTTGAAAAGATGTAGTGAATCTGTTCTTCAGGGATGAAAGCAATGTATGGTTTCTTTTGATGAAACGCGCACATAAACATTTACATCCATTAGATTGCACTTACAGTCTATATTGTAAACTGAGGCAAGCTATGAAAAACAGCCAGAAATCACTAACTTCAGCTTTTTGCTCATCGTTTTTTAATTAGTCATTGAAGTGTTAGCTAAAGTTTTGAGGTGTACCGAAAATTCTTCTTGTCTCTAGAAAGTTCATTCCTATTCTTTAAACCAGAAAAAAGTTAAGGTTAGTTAAACTAGATGTACAGATGTTCAGTAGGCACTGTTTATTAGGAAAATGTTCGGTTTTTTGGAGAGAAATCATTTTATTTGTGAAATAACTCACTTATTTCACAAACAAAGTGGTCTGCATATCTCAAAATATCAAGAGAATGACCTTGGAAAAAATAAAATCGTTTGTTTTTTGTTTTGACACAAATTGCTTAGTTAAATTACCATGAATTTAACTTTTGATGGGAAAACAGAACGGAGGCAAGATGTGAAATGATGGCCTTTGAGGACCCCCAAAGCTGTTTTCCGCTGGTTATGGGCGGGTGATTTCTTGTATCCGGAGAAAAAGAGATGCTGCAAGGACTATAATGTGTCTCAGTGCCAGACGCAGAATTACTCAGTACTTTATTATCCCCTGACAGCCGGGATATTAAACCGGGCCTGTGCTAAATAATTTACATTTAGGTTTATCCCTCCACTTATTCTGTCATTGATTCTTCATTACGGACAGCGGCTAGCTGAGTGCAGCCCAGCAAGAGGCGAGGGAGCGATCAAAGCTCTGTTTATAACACCCCCAGTCCTTAACATGGCCTCTACTGAGAGGATTTCTGCAGCTCAGTGTGTGTTTGTGTGTGTGTGTGTACACTCAGCCAGGCGGGCGGACCTGTGAGCGAATCAGCCGTCCTTGTTTTTGCACCCGGTTGGCATGGAGTGAGAGTGTCAGGACGCCTCACAAACAAAAACATCTTCCTCCACTTCACCCTGAAGGCCTGTGGAACCTTGTGAGACGAGACATAATGAACTTGCAAAAATTCACCTTTTGGCAAAGCAGCGGATTAGCATACTGTCAGAGTGGGAGCTTTTAGAAAGGACGTTTTGTACTTGCTCCCAGCTTCTGTTTTGGCAAATACTGTCTTCAATCGCTCCTAGACTCCGTGCATAGCACTTGAAACCCTCACTCACTACTCCATCTACCACAGAACCACATTTATGCCAGGAGACGCAGGACCAGGACCACCATTTCACTCAGAAATCAGGGAAATGCTTCAGGAGCTTTATGGCAAAATCGGAGAGATTCGATTCGATGCTCAGGCCAGAAGATTCTTTATCTAAGATGTGGATGTTAAATCGTTTTATAAAACACAACTGAAATCTCTACTTCTCTGTCTCACCTGCTGTCTCTTTTTTGGGGGCAGCTGGTGGCCTAGTGATTCGGGAGTTTGCCCTGTGACGAGAGGGTTGTGGGTTCAAGTCCCTGTACTGCTAGTGACACCACTTGAAAAAGGTGTGGGGTGGTGGTAGGATACTTGCCTCTGGACCAAGAGGTCATGGATTTGAATCATACCTTCAGCATACCTTTGGATAAAGGCATCCATTAAATGACATAAATGTTCCCCAGTGCCCCTCATTGGTGGCATGGGTTAAATACAGATAGAGAATTTCAAGCATGACTATAAGGGGCCACTTTACTTTATGTATGTCTATACATCACAACAGCAACCAGCACACTGCACTTTACAGAAAAAACTATATTATAACTATAGCTCTGTAAAAAATAAGAGAATACTGCAGTTTATTTTTAAACCAGCTTCTCTATGAGTGACAGCCATTCCAGTCCAGTGTCTGTTAAATTCCTACACAAACATCTCATTCTGCTTTATGAGGGACTGATTAGTGATCACCTGAATCACATCTTATTTAATGAGGAAAGTATAAAAACTCTGCTGTAATCGACTCTCTCCTCTCACACTGAGACCAGTCAGATGGTAAAACACTACTAGAAGTTCCTCAAAGCTCATTATTACCATTTTGTTTAAGAGAGAACCAGAGATTTGTTTTCTTTGAATTATTCAAGTTCTGTAAACACTGCATCATTTCTCTTATTTTGATGTTTTATCATTTCCTTTAAAATGATGCTTTAAAGAACAATATTTTTATTTGGAAATGAGGAGAAATATTGTCAGCAAAAACTAAGGCATATCTGTTCAGTTCAATACTTGCAGCTATAAAAGATGAAACTTGAGAAATTGAGCATTTTTGCTGTGGGATCTTATATTTTTTCCAGAGCTGTATATTGCATATTGTCTCATAGACAATTAGGGGCACATTTCACCAAATGTTGCACTTGTCTAATTGTGTATGTCACAAAAACGACTTGAATCTTGAGTCTTGAATCCTCACATGAACACCAGACCCAAACCAGTCACAGGGCCGTTCATTTCGAATTAAGAAACTGTCCCAAAATTACATTGACTTAAAGCACTCAGGCGAGTGTGTAGTGGGCATTAAGGTGTGAATGAAAAGGGTTTTGTTTGTCAGATCTCAGGTGCTGTCAGACAGAAATGTTGGCGTTTTGTTGACATGAGAAACTGGAAGATATTAGGTCTTCTGAACGGACAAGAGAGAAGTCTGTTCAGCTGCTGATTCATTTCCTTCCCCAGTGGCATTTTCTCATGGTATGTAAATAGAGCTGAGCAATATAGTCCTAAAATCTTTTTCCATATCATGCAATATTAATAATTCTCAATACTTCTGTATTTCCTTTACATTAGCTTATTATACTTCTGTATGTCGTTCATCCTCTATCACTGTGTCACTGCAGGGCTGGGAACTGTCCACCACTCAGATTCATCTGCTCACTGGTGGTCTGGTGGGGTTCCTGACCACCGATGAAGGGAGTAAAGATGACTGAGAAACAGATGGACTGCATTCAAATACTTTAACCTATATTGCCAAATAGGCAGTGGAGTGGATAAAATGGGCAGTAAGTAAAGAAATAAGGTTGGTGTATATACTAAAGTATATTTTTATATTAAACAAAATAGTGCATATATATGTATACCGTAAACCCCTGAAATTCACAAGGGTTGCATCAGCACCCGCTAAAGAAATACGAATTTGTGATGTGGTTAAAAAAAATTAAGTTTTTAAACGTTTATTTTTATAGTGAAAAACCTAACTATGCACCCAAATATGCTTCCAAAACACATTAATTTCATGTGAAACTCAGCTAAATACATTACCCTTAAAGAAAATGTAAAGGTAAACCCATATTCCTACTGTACATTTTACACTGAACTCTGGTAGTACTAGATTGGAAATACCGATGTTACACCTGTAATAAAAATAAAGGGCTTTAAGAAGAACAAAACAAAAAACACAAGAAAACTCAAGATGCTCCACATGAGAAACTGTTCTGATGCGGGAATTCTGGACTGTAGCTACTAGAGATGTTCTCTCTCGAGAGAGTACTTAAACGTTTATACAGTTGTATTTTGAATGGAAATTTAGCTACATTTACGTTAATATTTGTTAGTAAATTATATTTTTCTTAATAAATTAGCACTGATATATAGTGGCAATGTATAATGACAAGTTATATATTGAGACAAAAGAAGCAAACTGACACAAAAGGGTTTGTGCGAACAAATCCATGAATGACTGAAGCCGCAAACTCTGAACCACGACTTTGCGGGGAAATACTGTGTATATTTTTATATATATATATATATATATATATATATATATATTTTTTTTTATTATTTTTTTATTAAGGATATTACCTTTGCATTTGACAATCCTCAAACCTTTTCTACCCATAATTTTGACGCTCGAAAGAGCCCACAAGATGATTAGTTGTTATGCAGTTGTTATGCATCCTTCCCATTCCAACAAGTACTCGTTAATGCGAGTGTACTGTAGTAGCAACTGTTAAAATCTCACACTTTTGCTGCTACTACCAGACTGAGAAACAGAGGGGCAATATATCAGACAACGATTGTGTCTATTAAAAAAAAATCATAATCATTATCATTGTGTTGACCAGATCTACAAGCAGGGCTGTGTTCCTTCAAAGTCAGATGGTTCCTTGACTTTCAGAGAAAGGATTGCAAAAGCTCTCTTGTTCTCAAGTTCAGCCACCCCACTTTCCATCTCTCTCAGTGACATTCACTATTAACTTGCCTTCCCTTCACTGCTGGCTTTCCCTTTTCTTTTTTTAACAACAGATCATTCTTTTCACCTCCATTTGTACATTCATGCCCTCCTTCATTCTCTTTTCTCTTTCTTCACCTCCCCACACACACATACACACACACACTCTCACACACACACACACTCACACACCCACACACACACATGCTCCGTGTCACAATCCTCGAGACCCCCGATGGCAGATGAAGGGGTCTTGGCTTAAGAGAGACCTGCTTCTCGCTCGGCTGGGTCTCGGCAGAACAGGCAATCAGGGCAGGGCTGCTGAAACGGGGCAGCTTTAATTAGCACTGCGGACCCACTTGACCTGCCGCCGCTGTGGGGGGATATCCTAACCCAAGGTCCTGGTTGACGTGGCTTGTGAGTGACCAGTGACCCCTGGAGGCCACCCTTGCACTGAATACAAAAGGTCTAATGTGAACATTCGTTCATGTTGACAATACTATTGAAATACTTGTCTACATTTTTATCATTACTATTACAGAAAAAACAAATGATAATCTCTAGATATATGGCTTCAAACCGGTAAACAGGCTACACTCACCTCCAGCACCTCTTGGGTCTGAATATTACTTTGAACACTCTGAACATTCTGAAGTTGTGTTTATGTTGATATCCAGGTTTTAGGATATTAGGAAGTCCGGGTTTTTTCAAAAATCATGTTTTAGTTCAATAATAAAATTCATTTCATATGATGTCATTTCTGTGCACGGAAGTGTTAGCTTGCTTGTAGCATTAGTTTGCTATTTTGACCACTCATAATTTAGGTTTTCTTTTCTGGGTTTCCTTAATGAGAAAAATGAGTTGCACTGGCATCATGGCCTGTGGTTAACAAACATCTCTGTTTATTTTGCCATATGTACATTTTTTTTTTCAAATTCTACCAGATTCTGTGCATTTCGAGGTTGTTAAGAAGCCAAAAAAACAAATATTGTTACGTTCCAGGAAAATTCAGTGCATTGAATTGACACTGCAAAAGGCCCGACGCAAACCATCCAGCTTTGTCTATTGTGGTCTGTTTTAACAATAGAAACCTACAGTTTGAGCTGCCAGTATTGTTATAACAGTGTTTAGTAGTAGAATGACTTTCGTATGATGTAATTTCTGTGCGCAGGAGTGTAAGCTTGTTTGTAGCCTGTATGTAGCATTAGTTTATTAATCTGACTGTTAAACATCCTCCTAATTTAGAGGATCTGGTGATATTGGAGTAAAATACATGTAGGATGGAATGTGTTGATTTTGGAACATTCCTGAATGGCGCAATAGCAGTGAAAACACCATTCAGTTTTCCCATAGAGAAGAATGTGCAACGGTTTATGTGCATTTAGTCTCATCATGTGCAGAATCACTACTAATGTCACTACTTGTGTCACTACTTGTGTTACTTATGTCACTACTCGCACAATTAGTCTTAGCGTGTGCAGTATCATTTCTTATATCACTATTGCATACAATAACAGACTCTGTATAGTGAACCCTAACTCTAACTCCAAACCACTATTGGTGTTTATTAGGAAAATGCTCCACTAGTAATTTATGTATTTATGTATAGTATTTATACCCAAATCTCTAACTGACAGTGGTATTTTATGTATATGTGCTTTTAGTACAGAGTATTTTCTTGAGAGTTTTATTTTGACTTTGTCAATGCAGTCGTAGCATAAGCAGTTTCCTCCAGGATCAGTTAAGTTTTCAAATTCTGATTCTGAAAACCAGCTTAGACCTGACACTCCTAAAAGACACAGACTACAGAAAGTCGCATGATTTCAGAGGCCTAATTTTGTGTGAAGCTTCTCCAGCTTCTCTTGTGCTTGCTAATACAACTAATATTGCCTGAATGAGTACAGATACCAAAGAGATGTCCCTCGTCCATCATTATTCTCCACCGTCGGAGAAACAGCACCAGGCTCAGCAAACCCTTCCTCAGTGTCCTCCCGCCTCTCGGACTGTTTGTATTCTGATTTCTTGAGGGCACGCTTCGCCGCCTCCTACGTCTCTTGGCCGCTTCTCCCTCAGCGTAACAGAAGTTGTGATTTAGCCAGATGGCGCGGCGGCATCAGCCTGCAGCTCCCCACCGAGGCTGCCACACAGCATCAGCAAACAGGTGAGGGGAAAAAAACGCAGCAAAAAAGATCTGAGAGCTCTGCAGTGCCAGCACACAGCGGCTGGGAACCTGCAGCGGTTAAGACGTTGGTGCTTAAAACGATTACGAAGAGCTTTTGTGTCTCCAACAGGCCAAGCAACAATTAGCTCAATCTTTAACCCTTAGAACCCGAGCAGCATGGATCCATTTCAGAAGCGCAACAAATTGTAAATTGTTGTCATACGGCCAAACAGCTCCTTATATGGAAGTTCTGCCAGAGTGTGCTGGTGCTCGAGATGTCAGACGTCATGCTGAGCTTTGTTTGGTGTTCCTGTGTCACATAGAACCAAAGTTGCTGTAATTAAAAAAGATGTAATAATGAAAACCACTACTGAGGTTTTAAAGATGACGTCATACGCAAACATACCCATGTAGAGTTCTAAGTGTTAATGTTCTTTCCTTCAGGCTTTTTCGAGAGTTGACATCACATATGAAGCATCGTGGGACTTTATATTCATATTACCTCCCCAAAATGAGCTTGTTCTGATTAGGCCTAGTGGGTAGGATTCTTGTCTCTGGACCAAGAGGTCAAGGTCAAAGTTGCTCCAGGGAGACTACCCCCTGTAGTTGTTGACAGAAATTCAGTGTTCGGGAGAAAAGTGAAGCAGCCTCTGAGTTCAGAAATCACGGCTTTATTGGAACAGGTCCAACC
>JBBJLR010000139.1:7827203-7839907 GCA_037577145.1 Brachypetersius gabonensis | reverse complement strand
TCTCTCTCTCTCTCTCTCTCTCTCTCTCTCTCTCTCTCTCTCTCTCTCTCTCTCTCTCTCTCTCTCTCTCTATAACTGCTCTTCTTAATGAGGCAGTGGTTCAGGTGCAGGCTGCCAGTCCCTCTGATGGAGATTAGGAACGTGTTATTGGACCAGAACTCCTCATATAAAGTGTCACTGCTGCCTGCGAGACCCTCTGACTCTGTCCTGTGTAATAATAAAGCTCGACTGCCCGTTGCTTCCAGCTCATCGTTAATAGCTTTCATCTTCACCCACAAGTCCCGGAGACGGTTGTGTTATTAGAGATCTTCTTCTGCTGCCGCCAGCGAGAGCCTGGCTGGTGCTTTGTGGTTGAACCTGCTATTTTTGTCTCTGGCTGTATTTGAGTATCTGTTCAGATGCCCTAGGCCAGCCTCGCCTGGCCCGCTGTGAGCGAGTGTTTCTGTATGTGTGTGTGTGTCTGAGTATGTGACATTGCTTCAGATCTTGGTGAGGTGCCCAGAAGAATGATCTAAACATCAACACCAGCATGGTTTTTAGCCACTGATTACCACTGTGTGTGTGTGTGTGTGTGTGTGTGTGTGTGTGTGTGTGTGTGTGTGTGTGTGTGTGTCTGTCACATTGCTTCAGATCTTGGTGAGGTGCCAGGGAGAATGATTTAAAACACATGGTTTGTAGCCATTGATTACTTGTGTGTGTGTGTGTGTGTGTGTGTGTGTGTGTGTCTGTGGGTCCAGACCCTTTCGCATCTTCTCTCAGCTGGCTGGTCTCCATGGTAACGATGGGTCTCTCATAGTGGCTGTGGAAGCTGGAGAGAGGGACTTGAGTAAAAACGGTGGAGGCTCTCCTGACCATCTTCTCCCACTTCAACTCAAACACCAGCTTTTAGACTGCCCCTCAACATCTCCAACACACTTACACTGCCCCCTAGTGGCTCAGCTACGCAGCACTGATGCCCTTCTGTGTGCCTCAGTGTGTAGTTTGTTAGTTTTAGTCCTTGTTTCTTTTTTGCATGGTTGTTTTGTGTAGTAGTCAGTAGTTTATATATATATAGACCGCATATTCAGAAGGAGTAGTATTTTTGTTTGTTTGCTCATTGTCTTAATTTAATGCATATACAGTTATGGAAAAATTCCAACACAAAAACCTCACTCTGCTTTATGAGGTACTGATTAGTGATCACCTGAATCACATCTTATTTAATTTGAGGAAAAGTATAAAAACACTGCTGTAATAAACACAAGTTCTGTAAATGCTACATCATTTCTCTTATTTTGATGTATTGTCATTTTCTTTAAAATTGTGGAAATTAGGAGAAGTATTCAGCAATTCTTAAAAGGCAAAGCTGTTCGGTTCAGTACCTGCACCTATAACAAACCTGAGATATAAATGTATAGGATGTCATTTTCCCGAAACAAAGCTAACCCCTCATTATTTTATTTATTTTAAACAGAATGAAAATCAATAAATTGACAAAACACACAAAAAACAATAATTCAGTATAGCAGAAACATAATCTTATACTAAACAATAATTATTTTCCAGAATTCATTGTTTCCAGAAGTTTCTAAAAAAACGTCAAGATCAGCCCTGTGTTCAGAAACTGATCCCTGACTAAAGACTGGAGGATGACCAACACAAACTGTTTATTAACATGAAGCTGCAGGTGGTAGAAGGCAAGTGTTTCTGATAAAGTGGCCAGTGAGTGTCCTATTTCCAGGAGTGGAGTGTATTTTTTTGTTCCAGTTTGCACATCAGTGATTTCAGAATGTATGCATTCTGTAAAATCAACAACACATTAGTCAGAATTAACATTTAATGTTGTGCATATTTAGTTGCCTACATTTTAAATATGCACGCCTCGCTCGGGTGATGTGCAAACAGCTATTTGCTCTGAGCTGTTACGTTTATGCCGCTTTTCCTTCTTGCCATCTCGCGGCTCCGTGACTGATCAGCATGTTAATGTGGGGTAATTAGCCAATGGCACACATCCTTTATTTGATCCCTGAGACGCATCCAAGGGTAGCAGTGATTTTAAATAAACCATTTAGCACCAGTAAGAGACAGATCACATGACTGGAGCAGGTTAATGTGTTTGGAGGGGGTTTATAGATTTCATGCAACTGCTTTGACAGGAAATCTTGGTCTGAGTTTCACATGCAGAGTTTTGATGCCATCTGGTGGATGCAGTCCAGTGGCAGGTGATGCAGGAAACAGTATGCACAAAAGTATTGGGACATACCTGTTTCCAGGGTTTGGGCCCCTTACTTCCAGTGAAGAACAGTCACAGGGGGACCAACTCCATATTGATGTCTATGCATGTCTTTGAATGCAAAGGCATTAAAGTCCCTGTTGGTGGAATGATCAGGCGTCCTAATACTTTAGTCCAAATTTTGCCCCAATCCTCAGTCCAGAGCAAGAAATAAATTAGGCCAAGATTTAATACACCACTGCTGCATTACTTTAGTCTAGACTTAATCCATTTCTGGGAACTGGGTGATATTGTATTTGTAAAGCTTATGCAATACGCTGTGTCCTTCCATTCTGGATGGTACAAAGGAGTCTGTCATCCAGCGTGGATCCTATGGTCTTAGAAAAATATGTCCTGAAAGGTTTAGTGGCTTTGGCTCTCCAGACGCCCTTGTGATCTTGAGTTAAAGCACTTGTATAATGGAATTTCCACAGTGGGAGTTTTTCATGAGCAAACCCGCTTGTGGAGGAGCACAAAGGGAAATTTCATTTGAAATAGTGCTCCCGGAGTTGTAATGATAGTCTGTCTTTGGGAGAAAAAGCTGTTTGAACTTCTGCCTCACATTACTCATATCCAGGGTTTGAAATACTACAGCCAGCGGATTCTTTTTTTAGACCCCATGTCTGAAAAGCAGTTAATCAATGTTATTTATCTTTGTGATCATGAAGCAGCTCCAACTCGGTTTCTCAGGGCAGAGATTTTCTCTGGGGAGGCTACATGGAGAGAACAAAATGAGATTTTAGCCACTTTGTGTTTAAATTTGTCTCTGGTAGGCCAGGCTGAAATATAATCACCATGTAGTGAATATGTAAACCAGCTTATATAGAACAACCAATCAACTGTGCTGCTCCACATTTTTTTGTTTGTTTTTCTATTATATTCACAGCCGGTGTTTATAAGAAGAGGCTGTTTAGGATAATGATCCTCTTGTTTCATCACTGTCATGAAACATGTGATTTAAAACATGATGTGTTGTAGTGAGTCGGATAAAAAATAATGAGGTGAGGTAGAGTTTAACCAAACTGGAACTGTATTTGGGGGATATGGAGTTAAACTTTAAGTTGTATCAGGAAAAGAACTGAAAGAGCAGCGATGCAGTTCAGAGGGTGGTCTCTTAATTAAGCAGAACAGCAGGGGGCGCAGTCCCACCAGTGCGAGCGGTTTTAGGTGTCAAATATGTCTTGGGGGGATCAATGTGTCTACACAGGTTTAACCTGTGGCTTGACTGTGTTTCGGACGTCCTCCTCAAGTGGTTTATTTATATCTGTTAAATGTTTCTTGAGCGTGTTCGTACCTGTATGTTGATGAGACTTGGCCAATCGAAATTCAGCAGTTTTTATGAAATGTTTAGTATACAGCCAAGGAAAATAATCTCTTTGTTTCTGTTCACTTTTTTTTTTTTTGTGCATTTTTACATTTTCTGCAAACATTTTTTGTTTGGAATTTTGAATAGTGTGGTCTATAGTGTATAAAACAATAGTAACATGCACGTTTTAATAATAATAATAATAAATTTTATTTCTAATGCACTTTCCATTTAAAAACAATCTCAAAGTGCTTTTTTTTTTACACAGACACACTCCCACACATTACAAAAGCAATAACCAGAAAAAAAAGATGCAGGCTCTTATTTTTTCTCTGGCTGTATAGATGCCAGTTTTCAAATCAGAGCCTGTCCCAGCTGCAACGGGCGAAGGCGGGGTACACCCTGGACAGTCGCCAGCACGTCGCAGGGCCACATACAGAGACAGACAACCATTCACACTCACACCTACGGGCAGTTTAGAGCTCAATTCACCTATTCCCCAAAGCACGCATGTTTTTGGCTGTGGGAGGAAACCGGAGTCCCCGGAGGAAACCCACGCGGTCACAGGGAGAACATGCAAACTCCACACAGAAAGACCCAGCGCCCAACCCGGGAGTCAAACCCAGGACCTTCTTGCTGTGAGGCAACAGCGCTAACCCCTGCGCCACCGTGCCGCGTGGCTAAACATATGAAGGCAAAAAAACGACTAATGATGTAATAGTGAAATTAGAGCACACGCTAGACTGATTGATTGCACTGTTTGGTAAGTGGTACTTTGAGTAAATGCTCCTTGAAATGTGTCTGGCTGATGTGAACCTGCTCTGTAATCTTGGGTCTTGAGTAATAATGGGGTGTGAAATATTTTGCATTTGCATTTATTTATATATTTATTGCTACATTCATGATTTTTTTTAGTTTAGTCTTTGACCCTGCTAACACATAGAGATCCTTAGTGCCTTATCCCAGAATGTAATACAGGGGGTCCTTGGGCTATGACAGTCTCGAGTTTTCGACGCTCACTCCCATAAATAGTTTGGTTGCGTGTGGCGGAAAATGCGCAGTATACACAAAACACACAGTAACTTGGCACATGAGTGAAGGTGTTCGTATCCCCCAGTACTCTTACCTATGACATCTTCACTGTTAAAAGAGTTTTTACTCATTTTTCTCATATTTTCTGTCACTACAGTACAGTACTTGTGTTTTTATGTTCTAGAACAAAGGTCTCCAACCACTGGACCGCAGACCAGAATCAGCCCGAGAGTCATTTGGTACCGGACCGCACAGAGAGAAAAAAATATTTTATTCTCTCAGTCTGAAAGACCTTTTATTTTGAAAAAATGCTTGTCGCGATCACGTCATACGGTACATCATATATTTAACCCACAAGCTTAAAAAAATGAGTAAAAAACAAATGCACTTTTTTTTTGTTGTGTCTTTACCAGTCCAGGAAAATATTGTTTTACATGAAACTGATCTGTGGTGCAAAATGTTGTGGACCGCTGGTCTAGGACAGGGGTCACCAGCCTTTTGAAACTGAGAGTTACTTCACAGGTACTGAGCCATATGAAGGGCTACCAGTCTGATGCACTAGAACCGAGTTTACCTAAACTTATCTAAGCTTTTTGTATAAAAAACATGTTTTCAATTTTTTCAGATATAGGCATTTTCAAATCTACATCCACACAAATGTGATTAAAGAATAGCAACAGGATAAAATAACAGGTCCGTAACCTACTCATGTGGTCCTTGGGTGCCTGCGGGAACCCTTAGGATTGGTAAATGACTTGATGGCTAGGGCAGAGTGTGAATCACCCCTCCATAATTGGGGGATGTATTTTGTGCTGTTCACACTGTGTGCTGTGGTGTGTTCATGTATGACTAGACACCACACTTCACTTCAAACATCCCCACAAAATGCTATTTTTTCTCTTTGGGGTGGGGTCTGGGTCTTGATCGGGGAGGTACAGTACCCCCTAGTACCCCCTGTAATTCGAACCATGGGCTAGGGTGTGTTTCAGGTTACATTTGTAGGAACAGATTTGAGGACCCCCTGTACTTAACAAGTTTTCTTGCTTCGTCAGACTGCAGTATCCTTGTTAAGAAGCTGTATTGAGCTGGATCAAACAGCAGCGAGTTCAAATCTGGGTGAAAATGGCCCCTGTCAATGAGCTGTTAATAGAGGCCAGTGACCGCCGCAGCTGTGCCTGCTGGTTGAATTGCTAATGCCGTGACTGTGTGCTCTGAGAAGAGCTACAGTTTCCTACCCCTGCACTATCTGTCCTACTGAAAATAAGCCCTGGACTATCTGATTTGGCCAAAATCAATACTTAAATGTTTTTTCGCCCTCCACCATATGCTGAGAGAAAGAACTTTCAGTCTCTCGCAGCCAATACACTCAGGGAAATGTTGATTCAAGGGAGATTACTCGGAACTAAAAGGCTTCGGCCTTGATTCTAAATGATGGAATGTGTTAAAAAAAATACATCAAACAGATGATGAGAGATGAAAGATGTAGAGATTGTGATTTATCTTGTGTGTGGCACTGCAGCGTGTAGATAACACTTGACGATTGGTTTTTCAGAGGGTCTTACAGCGGCTCCGCTCATAAAGTGCCCGTAAAACATTGTCCCCTGAAAAACGCGCATGATGAACTCTTGACAAATAGGCCTAAATATAGTAAAATATAGTAACCCAGTGTGTAATCAGGATCTCACACCTGTTTTAATCCCACATTTGCTTTCATGTTTGCAGTCCGGCCGTGCATCAGTGCACATTTAGGTGTGTGTGCATTCCGCACGTGAAAGCACCCCTGGAAAAGTGACTTAGGTTAGGATTAGCTTTGCATGCTAATACTCCATTTTCCCAGAGACAGGACCACCATGCCAACTGATGCTTAGGAAACAACAATGTTACCCTCACCAAAGGGGGATATCCAGTCAAGTAGGTTCTACCATATACACACAGAACACAGAAAAAACAAAACAATGTGCCTCAGGAATCAAGAGCACAAGTGCAGACAGGACAAAGTACAACAACAACAACAATACAACTAGATGAGACAAGACATGACAACATTCAGTGCAATTGACAACAGCTACAGTGACGATAAATACAAAATGTTGGTACTGTATTCTAGTAGCAGAGAGGTGTGTACAAAGAAGAAGAACAGTTACATGTGCAAAACTTGCAGAACAGCAATACATGTGTGCAATTGTAGCAGTTCAAGCAATTGTAGCAATTAACGCTTTTTCCTTTGAGTTATTAAGAACATTTTGCTCTTTTTCTACCATTGTTGCCACATAAAGCCAACTTTTCCTCGCTGCACGTCATTATTATATGCTTCACTCAATGTTTAGGAAGCAACAAACTGGCCTTACAAAGAGCAGAAAGCCTTGTAATAACAGCCTAACATGTGTATGTGATGCTAAGTGCAAACTTGGCGATGCTGTACAAAGATTTGAGTTCTCTTAGGCTTCTGGCCATCGCTACATTTAAAATGCAGTCATTTATATACACTGGTGGGAAAAGAAAGATGATCAGGTGCTGACATCATGCGCTAAGCGAAGCAGTGGCAGGGCGCAATGGGAGTATAATGTAGCAGAATCTCTTCCCCCTTCTGACTGTGAGTGTGGAGGGGCAAAAGACACACATCCCAACCTTGCATGTCCTCCTCAAAGGCTCTGATGTGGAAAGGCGGACATATTTAAGGCTGCCGATCTTAGGAGACCCTCATCACTTCTACGATTGGTGACGGAGAGCAGGCAAGGTCTATGGTGATGCAGCCCTTTGCTCTTTTTGTTGCAGTGGTAGAATGACCTTGTGATCTGTGAGCCACTGTTCCAGCAAGATGGATCTCTTGCGATCTTTGTGAAGAATCTCTGGACCCTGTCCTCCTAGGTCTCCTTCTTCTTTTTGGTCTTTGTGGTTCTGTTGTCACGTCTCATCGAACACCTTCGGATCTGCCTTGTCTTCACTGACTTTTGCAAACGGTCATATTTAATAAAACCATCATTCTTTGGACCAAATTTTTAATGCTCTTCTAAGCGATCAGATTAAGTTGTACTGTGGCTTCCCACTAAAGTGACTTCTTCCGTGGTGCACCTATTCTCACATTTTGGACAGATCCTCTCTAACCGTCTCCCACCAGCAGCTCCAGTCATGGTACGAATTACATGCACCATCTCTTTCACAACCGACGACGACCCGGTCAGAGGGTCTTACAAAGACAGCTTCGATGACCACTACAGACGGGTGGTGCGGGTGGGCGAGGGTGACCCGGGACAGTGCAAAGAAGAGAGTGATGAGCTGGAAGTTTATGAAGAGCCAGAAGAGTTAGAGGAAACAGACATTAGCCTTGCAACCTTCTTTGGCGGTTGTTCCCTCCATGGTCCCAATCACATCTTTGTGGAGGACAAGAAGTATGGGGTGCGGCAAGGTCTCTGGGCTCTGTGCTTCATGACTGCCCTTGGCTTCTTCCTGCTCCAGGTGGGTGACCGGGTCGTGTACTACCTGCAGTATGACTACGTCACCTTGTTGGATGAGCGCAATGCTGACAACATGACCTTCCCAGCCATCACCATCTGCAATTACAACACCTTCCGCCGGTCCCAGCTCAGCTACAGTGACCTTCTTTTTATGGGACCTCTCCTGGGTTACGAGGACAACATGGCCCCTGGGATCCCACTTGCCCCTGAGCCGGATCGCCAGGGTTCCCGGTTCAGCCTGGCAGAGTTCTTCAACCGGACGCGGCACCGCATGGAGGACATGCTGCTGGAGTGCGTCTTTGCAGGAAAAGAATGTGGCCCAGAGCACTGGAGAGAGGTACTCGAACGTCTTCAACTGAATCAAGGGCAAATTGCAGCAAAGCCCATTTACTGTGAGCGTGTTATCTTTAAGACAGGTGACTTTATTCATGGGGAGATGTATAAGTATCGATTTGAGTGAGTACAGAATCTCGAGGGAGTTAATAGGAACCGAATAGTCATTTATTCTGCATTGAGTGCTTTTCTTGGAGGGGAGGCGGGTCCCCGTAATTAAAACTGGGTTTGCTGTGATTGATAATCACACGGTGTGGTGCTGTGCTGATGGCAGTCATTCTCCTCATAGTTCTTCAAAGCATTCCTAATTACTAAGTAATTTGTACGTGTTCCTTTAAATAACTAGCAACCGCAATAATCAATGTGGGTTTTTTTTGCAAGGGCCATATAGTAACAGCTTGCAATTACACACAGTGAGAAGCATGTAATCTTCAATCCCTGTTTGTTTCTAAAGCCTCTGCTGGAATCAGAGTAGTGAGATATTAATATTGGTCACAATTAAGAGATTGCAACATTTTGCATAACATACATACTTAATCATTTTCCAACCCATGTCACAGCCTTTTATTCCCCTTCATTCTTCCATTTGCATATTATCAGTTCTGCTCAACTTTTTTTCTGAAATCTCTCAGTGTTTTTGTTGGAAGAAAGTGCTATGTGTGTGTGTGTGTGTGTGTGTGTGTGTGTGTGTCAGTACTCAAATCTCTACTCAATTTAGTGTTTGAGATGTAATTCTGAGGGGTTTAAAGGGAACCAGTGAATTATAATGACTCATTCAGTGGTGGTGCATGGAACCAGATGTCCCGATGTCTACAGTGGAAATATATTCATTTAATTTACTACAGAAAATGACCAGTGGACCTAAATCTGTCTTTAGAGTTTTCATGTAATACTGATAATGATAAAGTAGTACCAGAACTGAAAACAAAATTAGGCATTATGTATTTCAGTCTGACACTGTTGTCTCAAAATTAGTTGCATGTACTTTTCCATCATGCATGGATTAAAAATATACACCTTAAGCCAAAATGTTTATAAAACTAACACAGCAAAGGAGCTTTTAGAGGCTTTAAACGTCTGGTTCCATTCACCACATCTGTGAACAAATGATTGAGCATATTTCTCTACAGCATTTCTCACCAAACCAACTCTTAATGACATTATTTTCATCTGAAATTCCTTCACATCTTGTTAACGTTTTCAGTTTTGCCAGAATTAAAAAAGGAATTCCTTTGTAAGATGCAGAGAGTGGTCCTGCTGCAAAATACATGTCTTTTGTTGTTTCTAATCTTTCTAAAACACTTTTCATGCACTCTGTTTGTTTGTTCTCCCTGTTGAACCCCTACTGAGTTTTGAATTATTAAGTACTTCGGCATGTGAAAGTGTGTGTTGATTGAATAACTTGTTTGCACTCCAATACAAAGCGCTGCCTGGTTTGAGGTAAGTGAGTTTGGGGGTTTGAAATAACAGCCCGCTGAATGCTAATAGTGCCCAGACATCCTGTGATAGGAGTGTTGGACTTGCTTAAGCGGTCATTTAAGCGATGGATAAACACGGGACACCTACATCTACGGATCTTGATATGCTGCCCAGTTTCTATAATCTGCCTGTAGCAGACAAGCGGCTTGCCAAAAAGCCTTATTATGTATCACCTTTCCCCTTATCCGCTTACTTAGTCAATCGATGATGTGTGTTTAACTATGCTAATCATGTTATTGGCATCAGCAGAGCAGTACAAGCAGCTCCCGCTAAATAATCACTGGTGTGTTAGGATGCTAAGCGCATTATGAGTTTTTGCTGGCAGTTGATGGCGCAAGTGAGCCGCCATTGATTGCCAGTGGCCGGATCGATAGAGGACTAGACTATGCCAAGCAGACGGGCGGCTCGGATTTCCGTCCCGGGGCAGAATTGGAGAAGCTGTGAGCAGCACCCACATCCGCAAGCTCCATTAGCCGCGGCTCGGTTTTCACCATCCGATGAGGGGGTCATGTTTTGCCCTCCCGGGTGTTCCATAAGAGCCCCAGCTCAATAGACTTCCACTGTAACTGAAGCAAAATGAAAAGGCAACTAATGCGGAGTTGGATGGTGGAAGTCTGATTTGCGCAAAACGTTCAATGGCTGGTGAAATTAAATTGGGGTTTGAGGTGCAACATTAGGGTTGTTATTATAAAACAGCAGCAATATAGATGCTCCAAAGACTGAAACGTAGGAAAGCTAATTATGATTTGCCATATACTATAGATAGGTTTTAATTAAAGGTATTTATCAGTAAACAAGGACATAGATTGTTTTAAAGAGCACATTAACAGTGTTTAATATTTATTTCACTACTTATTTTACTATCTGTAATAAGATTAGATAAGATTATAAGATAAGATTAATCTTGATTAGTCCCACTAGCAAACTTGACCTTTTTGAGCTAAAGGGCACAAGGTGAAATAAGTTAGACAGCGAATAGGTCAGAAACTTGGCGAAAGTTAGAGTGAAAGTGACCATTCTGTCATACGTGAAACACAGCACACAGGGTGAACTGCACAAACCTCTTTCTCTGTGTTTAACCCATTCACCAAGTGAAGCAGCGGTCAGCTAGAAACACAACGCCTGTGGAGCAGTGTGTGGGGACGGTACCTTACACAAGGAAACCTCAGAGGTGCCACTAGCGGTCTTGGGATTCAAACCCACAGCTTCCTGATCACAGGGCGAACTCCCTCACCACCAAACCACCACCTGAGATGATTAGCATTCGTCTTAAAGACTTTAGGCTGCCTTTCTCTGTGTAAATGCAGTCCAAATAATGAGTTTTTTACACCTATTCCCTAATCTGTGCAGATCCACCAGCTTCTGTTTCATTTGAGTTTAGACATGGTGATGGATGACTAAGGGACGTTATATGTGTGTAACCATATATTTATACACCGCGGAACCAAATGGTCATGTAACTGAGTTCTTAGCAACAATTAAAAATAGAAAATACAAGCTTATTTTAAAATATTCTGCGCTAAAGTCATTTTGTGCTATATGTTAAAACTATCCCTAATAATAAAACAACACTCTTGTAGGAACATTTTCCAATAGATAAATGAGACTCAATGTCTCAGATTTTAAGATTATTTTTGAAATAATATATCCCTAGGTCCTTAATTTACACTAATCTTACAGGTGTAGTTTCATTCACAATTTTAAATTCAAAAATTAGTTATCATATTGCATTAAAATCTTCATTTTTGTTGTTTTTATAAGCCATCTGAAAACAGTAGCTGCTATTTACTTTGTGTAAACATTTCATAATAATAGAAGCAGCAAAATTAGTTCAAAAATTCCTTGGACTACAGCCTTGTAACATTAACATGTATTTGTTAATTAACTTGTTATCTCTAAACCTGCGATGTGTACAGAATGAAGGTATGGATATATTCTACTCTTCAGTTTTGCCTATACATGCATACTAGCAACTTCCTTCTGCACAGCTTTGGATGCATCCTAGCATAATGTCCTTCACACTTTGAGCAGTCTAAGCTAGATGTGTGCCAGTTAATTAATATCTCAAGAGCGAATGGGTCCTGCGGGAGCTGACAGCAGCAAGCATCAAATATTAACAAGCCTTCAGTGGCAGAAATGAGATTTCCCCCAGTTTTCCTCGTGGTCTCACTTTACTGGACCCCGTTTTACACACTGTACAACATCCAGCAACTCCAGAGATGGGATGTTTTACCAAGGGGTGTTTTGGGATGGGATGTTTTATCACTCAAAACAATCAACTGAAAATGAAATGTTTAATTCTGTATTCTGAATTCGGTGTCACGGACCTTGGCCAGAAACGTCCAGCAATGCAAAGGGAGTCTTCTGTATGTGAAATTGGGTGCATTTCATAGGAGACTGTCCCATGCAATATAGCTGAATTGTTTGTGACACTGTGTTTATTTTGCCTTGTACTGTCAGATTTGGTCCTGAGTACAGATGAAGGCAATTAAATTCTAATTAAATTAAACTGACCAACACAGTTTAAATACAGTACAGTTTAATAACAATACAGTTTAGTGACAGTACAGTTTAGTGACATTACAGTCTAATGATAGTACAGTCTAATGATAGTACAGTTTAGAGACAGTACAGTTTAGTGACAGTACAGTTTAGTGACATTACAGTCTAATGATAGTACAGTCTAATGATAGTACAGTTTAGTGACTGTACAGATTAGTGACAGTACAGTTTAGTGACATTACAGTCTAATAATAGTACAGTTTAGTGACAGTACAGTTTAGTGACAGTACAGTTTAGTGACAGTACAGTCTAATAATAGTACAGTTTAGTGACAGTACAGTTTAGT
>JBBJLR010000139.1:7814096-7825725 GCA_037577145.1 Brachypetersius gabonensis | reverse complement strand
ACACACACACACACACACACACACACACACACACACACACACACACACACACACACACACACACACACAGACACACATGTATATATGTCTCATGGTGTAAAACTGTTCAGATGTTCATATATATGTATATATATATATATATATATATACAAAATATTGTTTTTTAATACAATAACAAGGTTTGAAGTGTTAATTAACCCTTTTTTAACATGTTTCCCAACACATAAAAAAATAAACACACCTAAGAAAGCCAACAGATTTTCACAACTTTAAAACCTAACTATTAAGTCATGCTCAGTTACCTGAAAGTCTGAAATAATGTATGTTTTTAAATGAACATTTTTATTTGATTTCACTTTACAGCTAGACCCTCTGGAATCTGCAAGCTACTTTTTTGTATTTCTTTAAAACTTAATATAGTTTTGAAATAATGTGGCAAATCTGTAAGAAGATAGTGTCTAGATTCTATGCATGTGTTTAAAAACAAATTCCTAAAAAAAACCCAAAAACAACTGTTTCCATTTAAGAAACTGGAGAGTTTCTGATTTACCTATTATATGGAAAACCAATGCATTTTGTAAAAATCCATTCTGAAGGGATATTATAAATAGGGATTGACATAAGTGGTATGCAATATAAATTTGCGATGTATTGTTTAGCCCTAGTAGACAGTGTTTGGGTTGCAGTAAAACAGTGTTTGGTATAGAATTGGGACACAGCAGTGGTGCTCGGATTGGACCGCGCCCCTCTAAGTGCACTCGTCCTGTCCACGTGGTGCGGGCCGGTTTAGGCGGAGCTGGGGGCGGATAGAGGAGAAGATGGCGTCGAGAGGAGGCTTCCAGACCGGGGCGCCTGGAGCTGGAGGAGCCGGAGGAGCCGGCGGTGGAGCGGGCGGAGGAGGCGGCGGGGCAGGTGGAGGAACTGGAGGAGGAGGAGGAATGGGACCAGGGCCACCGGTGCCGGTCGCAGGGCCAGGCATGGGTCCCGGAACACCGACCGGGAGGATGGGACCCGCCGGCGGGCAGAATCACCTGTACCGCTCCCCTATGGCCGGGCCCGGCTATCCGGTAAGAGAGAGAACAAAGAGCCGAGGGGCACCACGGGCTTTTCCAGCAGAACTGCCTATGTGCTCGTCCCTAACACTCACTCTTTCTGTCTATATTCTGCAGCACTAACCATTTCCATGTGCAAAGAATCTGGCTTGTTGTTTCAAATATCCAGTTCCACCTTAAACTATGCTAGTTACTTTATGGACAAAAGTATTGGGACGCATCTGTTTTCAATGGTCGTTCTAGGCTCCTTACTTCCAGTGAGCGACTTAATCTTAATGCTTCAGCGTACCAAGACATTCTGCATCCAACTTTGTGGACACCGTTTGGTGAAGGGCCTTTTCTGTTCCAGCGTACCTATTCCCCAGTGCACAAAGCGATGAAGACATGGCTGAATGAGTTCGGTGTGGAAGAACCGGACTGGCCGCACAGAGCCCTGACCTCAACTCCATCCAGCACCTTTGGGGTGAACTGGGACGGAGATTGCGAGTCAGGTTTTATTCAACATCAGTACTTGACCTAATAAATGCTCCACCGTATGAATGAATTCCCACAGAAACTACAAATTCTTGTGGAAAGTCTTGCAAGAAGAGTGGAAGCTGTTATAGCTGCAAAGGGGAATATATATTCCGCATTAAAGTCTATTGATTTGATTGCATGGTCATTAAAGCCCCTGTAGGTGTAATGGTCGTCTTAATTCGTTCGGCCATATAGTGCATCTGTTTCAGCTTCTTGTTACTGCAAGAATTTTAAGGTCGAACGAAAAATTCAAATTAAGAAGCCAGTTTCTGTTATTCGGTTCTAAAACGTTGCACAGAGTGAAACAATCAAAACTGAACTGATTTGCGAATAAATATTAACTCAATGAACGAATAAAAGTGCCGATAATACAATAAAGTTGCAAAAATATTTAAGACATGCTGTTCTAGCCGTTAGCTGAAACAGTGATGCTAACTGATGAGCTAAGTTAACTCGGTTTTGTCGCTGTCATTTGTTCTCTTTATCGGTTGTATATGATTCATTTGAAAGAAAGAAGATTGAAAATGGGAAAATAAACCTAAAGGCTCGTTTTTAAGCTTTTGTACGCTCAGAAATGTGAATTCTAGGGTTATTGCTATCTCACATGCTAGCTAAGTTAGCTTAGCCAGCTTTGTTTTTGTGTGGCCTGCTGTTCTGCTAGTTGGGGTCTGTCACTGATTTTGTGTTGTTGCGAAATTTACGTTTAAATTTACAATTAAACTGCCACATTGTTGATAAGCTAATGTTAAACAACTGACTAGTCTAATATAGATGTATATAGACTATTAATGCTGCAAAGTATTTGTAAAGAAAGCTCAATCTGTTTTTGCTCTGAGTGCACTAGACAAGCAGGAGGCAAACTATGTGTTTGGTGATGGAGTCAGATTTGTGTAGGTTTAATTCATGTATTCCATAATTTTTGCAAAAATGTTCTTCATAATTCCATCTTTGAGATCTAGCTATGAATAAATAGTTATTCAGACTCATTTGTTAAGATGGTTAACTGTAGATTATTTAATCTACTTTCTAAAACTGGTGCTGGAAATCGCACATCAAAATAAAAATACAGCTACTTTATTTTCAATGTAAAATGTAAGTCTTATAACTTTTGAATTGAATGTTTATAATGGTATTAAAGTGGTAATTCTCAATTTTTCATTTTCTTTTGGATGCTGTTTTGCCCTACATTGCCTGTACCAGCATTTTATATTTAGGCGAAAAAGTTCTATTCCAAAAGAAGAAAACCTCAGGCAAACTATTTCATGTAATGACTGTTAGGTAGATGTTAGAAGCATTAAACCCTTTTGGATGTCAGGCTTGCAGAATTTCATGCCGGTTCACTCTGCCTGATTTTATTTCCGTCTTTTAGTCATGCAAAACCTTGAAACATTGATTCCTTTTTAAGTAGGGACTTTATGAATGTGCATTAAACGTTTTCTCTGCCAAGCTTTCCAAACATCTCTCGTCTGTCAGGGACAGGTTTTCTTCTAAAGAAATGCTTCTGCGCTTTTTCTCAGCATGGCCTTGACAGCTTCCACACAAAGCCTGCCTCGTGCGTCAGTAGACTTCAGAGTGGCTCGGAGTTTGGTGTGCTCAGGTTGGGTGGGTAATTGTTCTGCCTGAGCTCCAAGGTTGGAGGGGAGTGCTGTGAAGAGGGACCACGTGTCCAGTGGCTTTCTTACAACTTGGGACGAATGCGACGTTTGACGCAAAGGACACAATAACGTGACTTCCAGAAGCATGGCCATTCAGTGCAGCAACAAAGCTCTGCAGAAGATGTTCGGGCCCCTGGTGTACTGCACAAATCGGTAACGCATCACAGGAGCTCCAGACGTGATACGTGCGTCAGGCTGTGGTTCGGAGAGCTCGTCTGCTGCTGTTTGAAGCGTGCGGCTGTCTGTCAAGGTCTCGCTGAACGTCTACAGGCGTTTTCAGTCTCCTAGGTAGAGCTTCAGTGCTCATATTTGTGAGACGGAGGGACACGCGGGTGAGATTTTTCATGCAGTCCGAGACACGAAGTCGCTTGTTTGATTTCTTGGCTCATGGCCTGGTGAGTATATCCAGTTGTATTGCTATTACAAAATAATCTAGGTCTTCTTTTTCTTTTTTTTTAAACCCAAATTGACATTTAGGTCCAATTTTTTGTTCAGCATGAAGCATTTGAAGTGCTTTTCCATGCTTACTTCTGTCACTCACCTTGTGTTTGTGCAGAATTGGAGACACCTTTGCTGGTCCTTACAGTTTAGAGGGAAAATCATTAGGCCGTCTTTATCGTGATGGTCTTCACTGGACACAGTTTGTGCTGTAATAGGTCCTGTCTAGTTGGTAGTCTTGCGGTGTTTCTGCTTTTGTTTTTTGTGCGGCTGGTTTTGTGTTGGTTTTGTTGTGGTTTGGGATCTGTCTGGTGAGAACACACATTGCCGAGGGCTGTGTAACTGTTAGCGCATGTAGTATATGTTGAGAATTTATAACTGGATAATGTGTTGCTATTGTTGTTTGTGCTTGTTGGTGTAATAACTGCTTTACATTCTACACATTTACATTTGTATAGTTTGGTTTCCTTCCTCTGTTTAAAAAGCCACAAGCATCGTGGAGATGTAAAACAAAATAAACTGAATTAGTCCACCTCGGTCACTGATTGGTCAGAAGCTCAACTCTACATGGCTCAAGAACTTCTGATTCAGAACTGTCCCAAATCAGTTTCTGCATGTAGTGCAAGTTTCTGTGCTGAAGTAGCTCAATACATTAGAAAGGAAATCCATTTTCCAATAGGAATTATGGTTCGAAGCAAGAGAGTCCTCTGGTCGGCTTGTGTGTGTTGCATAATGTACTCATTACAGCTGCAAAGAGCACTAGGCTATACGGAAGACAATATGCAGTGCACTGCAACATAAATGTCTGCACAAGGATATCGGACCCATATTATTGGATATACCGTTAAATTTGACTTATAATTTAAACAAATGATTGTTGCATTTATTGCATTTTGGAAGAGCAGCGCGTTTTTCACTGGACTGCTGTGTTAAGACGTCTGCATTATGTTTTGATCTATTTGTGACTCTCCACAAATAATTTTTTTTATTTCTCCATAATGGCAGTTTATTAATGTAGTTCAGTTTGTACTGGCAGCAACTGAAATTAACATAAATGTCTGACATCTGCCCAGAAATCCCACATCAGTGCATACCATCAGTGCTGGTGTGTAAGGATCCAAAAAAAGGCCCCCATCCACTTCTTGGAAAAAAACATTTTGGGCAGTTTGTGGGAATTGTGGTCTCTGCAGCGTTTTTAGACGGATTTCTGTATTGTTAACTGGAGCTCCGTGGTATTGATTGTCATTGATGGCTCCGTAGACAGAATACCTGCAGTAAGTCAGAAATACTACAGTTTTTCTCCATTTGATGTATGGCAGTGCTGAACTATTGGTTTACTGATATGTCAGTGTTTTTTGACAAAAATGTGTTGATTCATAATTTTACTGGTATATAATATGAAGTGTTGATTTTGTGACAAAAACTGATAGTGAATCCCGATTTCAAATATCCTCTGCATTTTCGTGGCAATATGTAATTTGTCAAGCACTTTAATACTAAATACTAATTTTGTAACAAAAGTATTAACAAAACTTCAGCTACATTTTCATATAAAATAGAACTGTATAAATGTTTTTGTACTGTGGAGAGAAACACAAAGTACTCAGAGGTGGGAGGTTTAAAGTACCCAGTCCGCAGTCCAGAATTCAGAACAGTTTCCTGCATGGATCTTGAGTGTTTTTCTCAAGTGTTCTCAGGTTTTTCGTTTTGTTCTTCTTAAAACCTTGTATTTTAATGACACTAAATTAAATTACTGTATTTATCGGCTTATACCAAAGAAAATGACAGCGCATGCAGTGTTTGGGGAGCATATTTAAGGCCTACACTATAAAAAATTTTTTTTCACAAATTCAAATTTTTCACAGTTGATCTTGGAGCGTAACCCCTGCAAATGTTGGGGCTTTACTGTATTTGAAAACAGGGTAAACGTACGTTTAAAACCAGTATTTACAAACCTTTGTGATATGGGCTCTTTTAATATTATGTAAGGCCTCAGAATTAATTACATAGCAGTGAAATTACTAAATTGACGTGTTGCCTGTATTGTGCAGCTCTAGTTTTAATTTATCAGCATTGTTGATGCTTGGATATGACTTACTGTATATTTGATTTATTGTATGCTGCTATAGTACTGTACTTAATGCACTAATATGAATCAAACATAGACAATTAACATAAATAAAGGTTGCATTTCTCTGTAATCCAGGTGGGTTATGTACCAGTTTAAGTGTCATATATGGAAAGTGTTATGTATATGTTGGCAGTAACCCAGAATTTCCATATTGGTGCATCCTCAATTACATTTAGCGTAATATTGTTTCATGAAAATTTACATTTTCTGTTTAAGAATCTCAACTCGTTCTGGGATCTTTAAAGTGGCAGGTAGCTATGCATGACCCTAATGGTTATAAGCAAATTAAACAAATGCTACAAAATTAAGCTCATGTGAACATACAACCTCAGAATTAGGAACCTCCACCCTACTGTTCAATCGACTAATAGACCCACCTCTCTAATTATAGAGACCTGGAATGCCCCCAGCCAATCGAATGACTCCTCAGGGCCCCTCCATGGGGCCCCCAGGCTACGGGGCCAGCCCGGTGTCTCGCCCAGGCATGCCGGTCATGGATCCCTCACGCAAGAGACCTGCTCCAACACAGATCCAGCAGGTCCAGCAGCAGAACCGCAACCAACAGTGAGTGTCCCGAACACAGAAATGGCAACTTCAAACTATCGTCATTAGTAAACTACTTCATTTGTTATTAGTAGGGGTGTCAAGCAATTTAAAAATATCTAATTATAAGTACTCTGTTAAATAATCAAAATTAGCCTAGTTGTAGCCTAGTGTTTTCCCCAGGTGGGGGGCACGCGGTGCACATGGTGTATCGCCTGTTTCACAAGTCACTGGGTGGGGTACAAAACTAATGATTTCTAAACGTCGCCCACTAATATAATGGTTTATTTACAAGGCATCTCAAGCCTGGTGTTGGGCTGTTCTGGCTCGGACCGCCGGGTTCTCCCCTAAACACTTTGCTTGTGATATTCTCAGATAATACAAAAATTCCTTATTGTATGAATTACAGATAACAATACTTCTATCATCCGTTCCATCTTCCTGTTTTTAAATGTGAATCTTTCCCATCATTGGACCATTTTACAGAACCGGGACGGGGGCTCAAAGTAACGTGGTGTGCATTATTATTTCTGTAATGATTTAAATTAAGGTGTTAAGTCAACACACCTAATTGTTAGTAATTCACATAACTGTTACTTATCTATATTATTTATACCCCAGCTTTTGTGTATATGGCATATTTTAATTTCGTATTAAGATTTTTCTGCAGATTTTTATTAGATTAATTTGGACTTGATGTTTTATATTGTTCGTCTTTGTGTCTCTGTCCAGTCGTAACATGATAAGTCAATAATGTTTTCTGGTTCAGTATTACATGTATTTACCTATTTAATTTAAATCCACCTCTTACTGACATTTTGTGAGCAGAGTGTGTATATAGCAGAGTGTATTTAGGTTTATTTTCACTTGTTTTAAATTGTTTTTGCTTTTGTGTCTCTGTGCAGTTGTAGCATTAGCAATTTCCAATTTCCTGTATTGAGTTATTTTTTAAAATGTTCCTTTTTTTTTTTTTTAGTGCCAAGAAGAAAAAAATGGCAGATAAAATTCTACCTCAGAGAGTAAGTGGCCATGAAGGCAGGATTCAGTATATTCTTAGATCACCCAATACACAGTAGTGTGTTACCATGCGGTCCTGTTAAAGTTCCTCTTCTGTCCACCTCCACTGTCCCTGCCTCTCCTCACTGCAGATCAGAGAGCTAGTTCCAGAGTCTCAGGCTTACATGGATCTGTTGGCCTTTGAGAGGAAGCTGGATCAAACGATTATGCGCAAAAGGCTTGATATCCAGGAGGCACTGAAGAGACCCATCAAGGTAATCATGATTTTTAACTCTCAGTAATTGAAGTCTGCACTCAGACAACAGAATGAATTTAATGCAGCCAGTGCCTTTTACCCTCAGAACTGAGTGTAAAACAGACTAGAACTGGTGTGTGTTCTCCTACACTCGCCGCTTGCTTCTCTTTCTCTTGACGCACCGCCGCTCGCCAGTCTCTGGAGCCCCTCCCTCTGTGGGTTTTCCCCTCTCACTATCCTAAAAGTACTTTATGGGCTCAAAGATCATGTGTGGTCCATTTGTTTCTAAGACCCAAAACATAAGAAATTTCTTTGATCTGTTCTTTATGTTCATTTGCATGTGATGCTGTTTTTAGACTGCCAGTGGTGGCTTTTATTATTTCGTGTTTAATTGCAGTAACTTTGGTTCTGCATGACACGGAAGCACAAAGCACGTGACGTCTGACACCTTAGGCATCAACACAAACCAGGGGAACTATAAGGAATTGTTTTACCGTATTTTTGTGCTTCCTGCGCACTGATCTGTAGCGCTCGGGTTTAAAGGGTTAAGCATGAGACACTCTGAAGAGAAACAGTCTATTCTGACATTAGGATTGCTAGAACAGAGTTGCATATTTGTTGTGAAATATTTACATTCATCAATCTGGAATGATTTTAGATTTGAAAAGGAAATTTAAGGGATATATTGGAACAGCTAATGGAAACTTATAGTAGGGCTGACCCTAGTCCTGGGCGATTTTATCGATTAATTCGAATTTACAGTTCAGGACGATGTCTTTATGAAAATCGATTTCGTTACTCATTTTACACACGAGCACCAAAAGCGGAACTAATGCGACGCACCGTTCTACATGGGGAAATTAGCGCAGCGCATCCAAACACTGTAGCTGTGTTTGTGCCCAAGAAAGGTCTTATTACATTTTATGCCATCGGACACAGATTAAACAATTCCTGTGTGAAACAATATTGTAGAATCATAATGGTTTATTTTGTGTTTACCAATTACAGACATTCCAGATTAAATAGAATATTAAGGCTTATGTGTGTCGGACATAAATAATTTTATGTCCAGTATGTCCATAAAATGCCAAGACCTGGAACATAATGCCAAAATGTTTTATTGTTGAAATGCAGTGCTGTTCAAAAGTTCTTGAGTGTAGTTTCAAGTAAATTATCTCTCTGAGGCAGTATGTAATGGGAATGTGTCAAGAGACTTTATCATTAGCATGGTCTTGGAGCTAAATTAATTAAACGCTTGATTTAGATGTGTTTTCTTTATCCAGCAAAAGAGAAAGCTGCGTATTTTTATCTCCAACACTTTCAACCCTGCCAAGCCTGATGCTGAGGACGGAGAGGGCACTGTCGCCTCCTGGGAGCTGCGAGTAGAAGGCAGACTGCTTGAGGATGTAAGATGAACGTTCTACAAGATGCAGGATTACACAGAGCTGTCTTGCTTCTTTTTTGTGCTCATTTTGGTTTGGCTCATTTTTGTGCTTTTTTCTGATAATCATGTTTTCATTAGTAAGGCTAGTGCAGTTAGATCTTGCAAACTACAATTGTTTGAGATTCTCCACATGGTCATTTTCAGTTAACATTTTAGAACACATGCCTGAAATGCAGAAGTTGTCCTCAAGAGTCAAATTAAAAATATCCAAACTTTAAGGCAAGCTTGCATGTATCCATTAGAGGGTGACATGGGAGTGAATTTTCAAACCTCTCCCGTCCCACTCCCACAAAACAAAATCCCATCCCAATCCCGTAGAAAACTGGGGGAATATCCCGTCCCAATCCCAGAAGAATGACTCCCATTCCTTCCCACTCCCGTATTGTTTTTTTTTTTTTTGGCTGGAATCGGTCAGTTACAGTAAAAGAGTACAGCTCACAGAATACCCAGCTTAGTCCAAAATGTCATTAACAATGCACAATGTGTTTCACGTTGAATTTTATGCAAATCGTCCATCCATAAACACACACAGTAGTACCCGCCCACTCCCACTTAAATTTTTTCCCTTCCCGTCCCAAGCACGTTATTAATAGTGATTTTGTTTCCCATCCCGCGGGATTCCCAAAAAAATGTCAGCCTGTAGTCTCCATGCCATTTCTAAATTAATTTCGTCTTGAAAACAAGTGATCTTTTCTAAGTGGAGGCTTAGTGGAGGCTGTTCAGTTTGCACAAGTCAGTCAGGCATGCTTTATGGCCTGGGAGTATAGCCTTTATACTGTTCCTATAACGTACACAATGCTTGGGATACATTGCGCTTCAGTTTAGGGCTCTTACCTTTTAATATCCTGAGATATTCTACAAGAATAAGAAAACACTTCATTAATTTATTATATTATGACTATCATTTTTATGTATTCCATAGAACAAGATAGTGTTTATATATATATATATATACATACATGCGCACACACACGCACACACGTGTATTTTTTGGCTGTCTGTGTAAGTTATTAATTAAACCTGATTGTACTGTGAAATAAATAAATAAGCATCGTCTTAAGCACCCTAAGCTCTTTCTGTAAATTGGAAGACTAAGGAGTCTCTCTTTCAGACTGCCGTATCCAAATACGAGGCCACCAAGCAGAAGCGGAAGTTCTCCTCTTTCTTCAAGTCTTTAGTGATTGAGCTGGACAAAGACCTGTATGGGCCTGACAATCATTTGGTTGAGGTAAGACACCTTCTGTAGCTAACGGTTGCTCAGCCTGATTTATATAACTGTTCTGATTGCTGGAATACCTGCATTTTCCTCAGTGGCACAGAACGCCCACAACTCAGGAGACCGATGGCTTCCAAGTGAAAAGGCCAGGAGATGTAGGAGTTCGCTGTACTGTCCTCCTAATGCTCGACTACCAGGTAATCTCACTCAGTTGCAGCATTTCAGATCACTCACTCATTTGTACCATCCTTACAAATGCACTGATGCATCTTTGGTGCATTTTTTTTTTTCCAGTGCAAGTCTTCAGTGCATTTTTATTCCAGAACTGTTCAACTATTCGCCACTAGGTGTCGCCGTTATACTGATATTACAGCATGTTAAAACAATAGGTTTGCCTCTTGGTCACTTGCATTGACCCTTTGTACACTTATCATTGCTTAAAATATATTTTATTGATATTTTTCACAAGGTGTATGTGTCTGGGGGGGCTGAGGCATGAAAGGGTTAATGTGATGAGGAAACCTTTTCTCTTAACCTGTTAGATATTTTTTGTTTTTCTCACAGTTGTCTTGATATAAACCATTCTATTTGCACCGTTCTATTTACAGTGCCATAGTAATTAGGAATGAAAATGGGGGCGGGTGGGTTAATTTATCAAGACGTAACAAAAATGGCTTGAAACAGGCTCAGAAAACTGTTCATCCGGGGCAAAATTGCATAATTAGCAGTGTAATTTGTCATTTACTTTCAGTGTTATGTCAGCAGGTAGAATGTTGTGTGACTGTTTGCTTTCATGGAAAGTGGTCGGGTGGCGTAACCGTGTAACTCTACCTGCTGGAGGGTTAATTGAGTGTTTTCTGCCTCCTCCAGCCTCCTCAGTTTAAGCTGGACCCCAGACTCGCCCGCATGCTGGGCATCCACACCCAGACCCGGCCAGTCATCATCCAGGCCCTGTGGCAGTACGTGAAGACCCACAAACTGCAGGACCCCCATGAGCGCGAGTTCATCAATTGTGACAAATACCTCCAACAGGTGAGGCTGTCTTTAAGTAAGAGAAGATAAACCTATATTAGTCCCCCAAGTGGAAAGCAATGGAATTGAATAAAGTAGAATAAAATATTAAAAACCAACAGGACAATATAAAATGTGGACTATACAATCTAGGAATATAAAAAAAATATGTACAGGTATTGTAAAACAGTGTGTTTGTAAACTATATGTATACTTAGATATGTATGTACAGTGAGCATGTGTATATATGCTTATATATGTGTTTTCTCGGATCAGCATTCGCGAATTCAGTCAGCGCTGATTTGTTCCGGAGAACTGAACTGTAGCCGAACTAAAGCCACCATTCCAGCGTCTTTTCCTCATTCATATAT
>JBBJLR010000139.1:7761017-7777902 GCA_037577145.1 Brachypetersius gabonensis | reverse complement strand
AGAGAGAGAGAGAGAGAGAGAGAGAGACGGAGCAGAGAACATACAGAGAGAGAGAGAGAGAGAGAGAGAGAGAGAGACGGAGCAGAGAACATACAGAGAGAGAGAGACGGAGCAGAGAACATACAGAGATACAGAGAGAGAGAGAGAGAGAGAGAGAGAAACAGAGCAGAGGAAAGGTAGAGAGTAAAAGGAGCACCGTGTGTCTATATTTTCAGCCTGAAAATGAAACAACAGCCAGCTGTCTCATCTGTAAAAAGGCTGTTAAACACACTGGAAACAACGAATTTATATAAACATATGAAAAGTCATAAAAAAGAAAACAATGAGCTTCAGAAAAGGACAGAGGAGGAGAGAACCCCCCCCCCCCACGACCCCGACAGACCCAGAGGCAGAGGTCACTGGCAGAAGCCTTTCAGTGTGGCATAGAATATCCAGGTAGATAATTGTGGTGAAAGTCATCTTCTGCATTAATTAATATTAATTTTCAAAGTGCAGCTGGTCCTTTGTTACTGCAGCCAACTCAAAAAGTATAAGTTATGTTACGACCTAGATACAATACATTTATCCCACTGAAAGGTGTTATTTAAATTAATACATTTACTGGAATTGAAACAAATACATTGCATATAATATGGCTCAGATTTAATTGAATATAACTACCATGTTGTGTTAACTGTGATGATGACTATATTTCAGCAACAAATAGATGTGTTGTAGACATAATCATTTATATTTCTTTATTTCATTGGGGGTTGTTTTAGTTGCACTTTATTTGTTGTATTTTCACTAATTATTTTTTTTTTAATAGTTTTGAATTATTATTGTTTTATTAATTGTTTTTTTGCATTGTAGTTTGGTGTGAGAATTTTGTTAAGAAAAAAAATGATTGTTCTATTGTTATTGTTATTATGATAATAAAGTAATTTTCTATTCAGAACTTTGCTCAAATTCAGTTCTGGGTTTTAATTAATTAATAATTCAAAGGAATACTCACAAAAACACTTAAAGTACAGGCAAATTCATTCAGATTTAGCAACTTGATGAGGCATCCACCCTAATTATTAAAATGTAAAAAAAAAAAAAGTATCGGTATCGGCGATACTGGCTCCGTATTTACTTGGTATCGGATCGATACCAAATTTTGTAGTATCGCACACCCCTAGTTATTTCTGTTCTACTGAATCAAACTGGTAGACCTTCGTGTGGCTCAGTACCCGTGAAGTAGCTCTCAGTTTCAAAAAGGTTGGTGACCCGTGGTCTAGAGGGAAAGCAGGTGTCCTAGAGTTTGGCTGATAACTCATGCATTAAGGGAAAGACCAGGAACGTGAGTACTGAAGAGTCTGCAACATTATTTACCTGTTATTTACATTATTTACCTGTGCCTTAACCGACTCAATCTCACTCTGTAGGCGGCTGATCATGCGGTTGAGCTCTGCGATCTCTGCCTTGGTGTTCCTCAGCTCATCTCCATACTGCGAGGCCTGGGAAGCCATCTGGTCAAACTGGGGTGAGGACATAGCAACAGGACACAAAAGAGATGAAGTACAGGTGTGTTAACGTCCTAAATATGAAACTTGAGAGATAATCCATGTGATTTCCACCAACTCCACCAGACGTTTTTGATGCTGAGATGATCGTTCATATTTACCGTCCAAAACTACCAATAATTCTTTGTGTCTGCTAAGGTTTGTATGCTAATGATGGTAAACTAGTCGTAAATGTGTAAAAAAAAACAACATTTTTTTTGAAGACTACCTACAATTCCCTGCATGCAACCCTTCATCCTGAATAGATTTAAACACATTTGTTCTGTCTCAAATGATCAGAAATCAGTGCATCACTCAAGCAGCAGGCAGTGTATCACAACCCTTTCATGCAATAACTTTGAAAGGGAGCTTTTAGATGGTTTGGACATTTAGTTCCATTCATCACCAGTGTAAACATTTCTGACTCATGTCAAACCACCCTGAAAAATTTGTGTAATGCCTCTTTAACCAGGGCTTTGCTCAAGAGAACCTCAGTACAACTAGTTGTCCTGAGATTCAAACCCACAACCTTCTGATACTGGGATTCGAACCCACAACCTTCTAAGAACAGGGATGGCACCCTAACCACCAGGCCACCAACAGTCCCAGTTCTTTATTGTTAACCCATTCAACCTTCTTGAAGAGTACCTTCTAATCGCAGGGGCAACTTTCTAACCCCCAGGCCCCCAGCTGCCACCAAAATGTGGTTGAACTAAATCATGATGATTAAGCTTCTCTGTACAGTCATACGGTCAGATGAATACACTGAGGCTATAAAGGGTGTTGCGTTTCTACCAGAGGCTCTCATACTTTAGACTTGTACCACGACTCGGCCTCCTCCCGGCTCTTGGCTGCGATCTCCTCATACTGGGCCTTGACCTCCGCCACTATCTGGTCCATGTTGAGGTTGCGAGAGTTGTCCATTTGCACGATGACCGAGGTGTCCTTGATACCGGCCTGCATCTCGCGCAGCTCCTGCCACAACAAGTAAGGAATCTTGTGACCCATTTCTAGTTCTGTTTGACTGTTTTGATTGGTTTCTTATGTAAAGCCGAATGGCCTATCCAAGGGTTCTCTTTAAATTAACCCTTATTACTCAGAGTGTATCAGTAGACTCTGATTTCAGTAAATATAAACAGTGTAAAACAATCTAGAACCAGAGTTTACTCTCAGAACTCAGAGTGTATCAGTAAACTCTGATTTCAGTAAATATAAACGGTGTAAAACAGTCTAGAACCGGTGTTTGTTCTCCTACATGCTCAATGTTCCTTTCAGCATCCGTATTAAATGTATCTTGCCGTTTTTATACCAGCCTGATGCGAGATGAGAGCCTGGCTGTCCAGAGCCTGACGAGACCCAGGTTTGGTATTACCTCGTCATAGATGCTCCTGAGGAAGTTGATCTCATCAGTCAAAGCTCCCACTTTGTCCTCCAGATCAGCCTTCACCAGGTAGGCTGAGTCCACATCCTGAGGGGCAGAGGATGATGATGACAAAGCAATACTCAGTCCTGCTGTTGAAGTCAACATCAATCAGGAGAGAGGACGGAGACATGGTGACCCTGTTGGCTGAGGTTATCTTTTAATGAAAGGTGGGGTGGTGGGAGGGGGAAGTGAAACATGATCATGCTGGTGCATCATGATGTCATCAAACATCAGAAAATGTCTTTTCAATTAGAAACTACCATTCATAAGTTTGGAATCATATTAATGGTTTCTTTTTTTTTGCAATAATAACTTTCAGAAATGAGCTTAGTGTGGATCTAAATTTACAAATGATTCACTGAAAGGCATTTGCATGGATTTTATCCAGTATTTTAGGAACAGAGAACATAATGATCATGTACTGCAATTAAGCATTACACATTGTTTTGTTCTGCATTGAGATTCAACCTTCACTTTTAAACTGTGATGGATTATGGCCTTTATTTTGATCTTAATTCTCTATATCCTACAGCTTTTAGAATCATCTACTTCATTATCATGTACACTATTTCTTCCTTATACTTGCTAGGATTCTTTGAAAGCTGTGAAGTTGAAGATTCGAATAATTGTAAGCAGTAAATTTTGTTTTAAGTGATTGATGCGTAAAAATACAGCATATTATTTAGTAAATCATGTTAATATGACTTGAGACTGTCACGGTCTGGTCAGCGACCACTAGGTGGAGCTGTGTATGTATTTGATCATGTTTTTGGGACTCTTATTTTGACATCCTGAGTACCCTAGCCTGGGAAATGGCTTCAGCTGTGGGTACTCAGGGTTAAGTGATTCTGTCTTTGTATTGGTTCTGTGTTCTTGTGTTCATATATTTAAGTTCTGTTTTGTGTCTCCCTTACCGTCGGGTTATTAACGTTACGTATCTCTTGGTCTTGTGTCTGTTCTGCTTTTTGCCACATTCATGTTCCTGAATCCTGAATCTGAATCTCTGTATCGGCCGTCGAGCCAGGTTTTGTTTCTATTTTGTTTTCGTTTTTGAAAAAAAAAAAAAACAAAGAAAAAAACATGGCTGCTCCGTGGCCTTATTCACCACCATGGGTTCACGGAGCGAACCGTGACAGAGACATATGTTAAAAAGGTCATAACGGTCAGTTTCGGTTGACTATTTGGATTATGTCAGTGTCAGTAAGCAGTCAGGTGCAGAATACATGAGTAAAATACATAAATTACCAAATGAAACAGTGTACAGTAACCCCCCAGTTTTATGTGGATCAGGAGTTGCAGATTCAGTCACACGCGGATTTGTTTTTGCGGAAATCCCCACAATACCACGGAATCCTCTGCCTTTTTTTTGTGCTTTTTTTATGGCAATAAATATATATTTTTTGGTTGTTTTCATACAAGGGGACCTTTTGTCCCGCAACCTTCCGAGTTGCATATCTTGGTGGGTAATTAAAATTAAGAGGCGAATACAGGTTTACCTTTACATTTTCTTTAAGGGTAGTGCATTAAACTGACATTAAAGTGTTCTGGGAGCATATTTGGGGGCATATATAGTGTTTACACGATAAAAATTTGTATTTATTTTTTTTTACCAAAATACAACAATGTGGTTTTTCACTATATGCAGGTGCTCTTGGAACACAGACCCCATGAAAAGTGGGGGATTACTGTATTGTGTTGTGTTGTGATGTAAATAAGCTTCATATGAACAAAAATGGACTAGAACTGTCAGCCTAATAATTTTCAAGCTGTGTATTCCCAGTATCTATAGTAATAGATATGTCCAGGTGAAAATGAAAATAAATTATAATAAATAGAATATTGCCTAATAAGCCATTTTTGAATGGGGAGGCTGTGGCCATATAATAGTACAGCTTCACGTTGCACTGTGAGCACATATCAACCGCGGCCACGTGGACAGCACTCTGCCTCCACCCAGGCTTTTGTTGGGAGAGATATGATCCTCGTATGTTCAGCTTTTACAGGTACAGTTCATTATAAGGTGGGGCACGTCTACTGCACCCAGCCTTTCTGTTGTTGACTCTCCTGCTGCCCTTTTAGCTGTGCGGTTCTCTCTTCTCCCTCGTTGCCTAATTTACCTTTTCTCCCAAGCTCCCCTCATGGTGAGATCATGCCACAGTGCTCTAAAGCCCCCATTGTCCTTGTTTAGTGCCACAGAGGATCAAACCTTTTTCAGGATCACAAAGTCGTTCTCCAGGTTGTTCCTCTTGTTGATCTCATCCTCGTATCTGGGTCAGAGACAACAAAAAGAGGAGAAAGGGTCACGGCAAATGCCAGCAGTATTACTGCAATGCTCATAAATTATACTCATTTATACTGAATTTATTACTGTTTTAACAACCTGTGAGTTTTTTTTTCGCATGAATATTGCTTACAGTGCCAAATAAAATTAATTGGAATAAATACAATAAACCTTTTACAGTAAATAGGGATTTTATGTACATTTTCACATGCTGAAAAGGGCTTTAAAAATAGGCTTTTGCACAGTTGTGTATGTGTACAGGTGTGTATGTATAAATAGATATATGCATCTATTGTACATGTAAATATGCATAGTATACATAGTATATAGTAGATGTAATATATGCTGTATATAATAAATAAAACTAGATGAGCAGTGAGTTTTTTCACATGAATGTTAATAATTATACTAAATAAATGAAATAGAATAAATACAAATTACATTCCACATGAAATAATGATTTTATGTACTTTATCACACGCTAAGAAAAGTGGCTTTAAACAATTTGCATATGTACATAAGTGTGTGTATATATATATATCAGGTTCTTTTTTGTTCTTCAACGTTTGTGTTCATGCATGAAGCATTTCTTTCAGTCAGACTCCTGTATAATACACACATTCACACACATCTGATGCGTCTGTACTGATCTGAGAACTGTACTTGTGCTTGAAGTCTTCCACCAGGCCCTGCATGTTCCTCAGCTCTCCATCCAGCTTGATTTTGTCGTTGTTGACCACGTCGAGCTGTCTGCGCAGGTTGGCCATGTAGGCCTCGAACATGGGCTCAACGTTAGACCTGCCGGGGCTCTGACTCTGCAGCACGTCGAACTTAGTCTCCAGCATCTTGTTCTGCTGCTCCAGGAACCTCACCTGGTGGAAATAGATCAGACCTTTTTTGTGAGAGATCAAATGCCACGATGGCGTTAGGATGAAAGCAGTGTAGCACATTGAATACGATGGAGTTTAAAATAATTTGTAAATTAAATGTAATTTTGAAATGGCATTCTATTGGCTTTATAGAAAACTCCCCCAGCTCCTGAGGCTCAGTCATGGTGCTGAACTCCAAGTAATAGAAGTGTATTTCTAAATTAGGTTGATTAAACCCATTTCTGCTTGTCTTTTGCTACTGAAACAGATTCAGTTTCTCCTCCGGGGCCTGTTATTGTCCAAGATATCACTATAGACTGTCAGACGAATAAATGTGGGGGTGGTGCCCATGAGGCGGTAACATTTGCTTAAGTTTTATAGAGGACATCCGGTTGTCACGGCTCATAAAAGTGAATCTTGATATTCGCCCTGCCTGCTAGAGACGTGGCACCTTGATTCTGTGGAATTTGGGGCTTTAAGAGGATAATTGATGGTGCCTTGCTCTCCTGCTCCACTGCACATGTTGAAAGCCAGAGTGCTTTAACTGATGGCCGTCATGCCAATTTAGTGACACTAATAGAGAAACCCTACCCCACTATTACTCGTGTTGCAGCACTCGAGGGACGAGGCATCGACCTAGATCAGCTGCCTTCTCTCCAGAGCCTGTTCAGTCCCTTTAAAGACTGATCTGAGGCCGGTAGTCATAGAAACACCCTCTCCACTTTTTTTTTTCAACCTGTAACAGTAAAAGTCTCTGTTTCAGTCCCAAGGGCCCCTGGTATTGGGTTGCCATTGTACCCAAGCACACAAAGGCTCTCTTCATGCTCCCTGAGATAGTGGTGGATTATGTGACTTGGCCAAGCCTGACCTGGTTTTCATCAGGTTACAGTCCGGCTTTAAAGAAATGGGCCATCGGTGCTAAAGCTCAACTATCGTTTTCGTGCACTTTCTACCTGCGTCAAGCCAACCCCCCTCGCCTGAGAGCAGTGCCTGCAATGGAATGCCTTTTAAAAGGACTGGGGTCAACACCTTCCCCACAACTTTGGCTTGTTTTCAGATCACAGCCTTGAGTTGTGGCACAATACCTGCCTTTGTTGGGCAGCCCTTTATATCATGTTGGTGCAATATGAAGGCAGCAAGGAAGGCATCGAGATTATGGCTCCTTGCAGACCTTTACAGTGGTCCAAATTCCACAAAACGCCTCCCTTCCAAAACTCCTCTCCTGCTTCCTTATCCCTGGCATGTGAGAACCCTTACCTTGTCAATGAAGGAGGCGAAGCGGTTGTTCAAGGACTTGATCTGTTCCTTCTCCTGGGTGCGCACCATCTGGATGTTGGGGTCGATCTCCAGGTTGAGGGGTGCCAGCAAGCTCTTGTTGACCGAAACGCTGGCGATGGGGGCGCCCAGGTAGGTGCTGCTGCTGCTGAAGCCGGGCGATGAGGCTCCAAGAGACATGCCACTGAAACCCCCGCTGAAGCCCCCGCTGAAGCTGAAGCCCCCAAGTTTTCCGCTGCTCCGCATGGAACTGCTGGAGCTCATGCGCTTGTTCCTCAGACTCATGGCTCAAGGCTCAAGACAGGGGAAGACGAAGGAACAGTGGATGGTGACCAAGATGCTAGAGGAGATGATGGTGGAGTAAAAGTGGGAAGGTGGCCTTTTAAATCCCAGGTAGGATGGGGTGGAGTGTCGTCAACGTGGGAACTCGGATGGTCCACTCTCAATGGGTCTGTTGTCCCTGTCTCGGCGAACCACGCTCGGTTCCGCTCTACATCCGCCCACTTGCATTACACACACACACCTATCTCTGTCATTCTTCCCCACCTCAGAGACAGTCTCCACCTCCGTCCCACTTCTAAAGGAGCTGCAGATGGGAGACAGGAGTACAGAATAGCCTCTTCTCAAGTCAGGTTAAGCTTATTTAGCACAGTATCATGCACAAGGGTGTAACTCAGTGTGATTTACAGGAACAGAATAAAAATAAAATAGAATCAAATAAAATGATTGAAAAAATAAAAGAATGCATTGAAAATCACTAAAAGATTACTAAAAGTCCAATAGAAAAGCTGATTTTTTTAAATAGACGGAGCAGAATATTAAGGTTTTTGCAGCTTTTTAAGCTACAGTTGGTCCATATCTGATATCGAGGGGCAGCATAGTGATGAAGGTGTGATGCAAACACTCAGATATCATGAAGAATATAGTCAAATGTAAATGGGCTTAGAAGAGTTAAATGCAGTTGTTGTAAATTATGAATCTTGCAATATTTACAGTATTAGCAAATCCCCTCGTTCCTCAGAGAACTCCGGACAGTCTTGGGTGGAAATGAAACACCCTTTTTAAAGGGTTGGGCTCACTGACTTCATTCCAACCTTGGCTAGTTTTCAAGCCTTGAGTGGTACAATACCTGCCTTTGTATGGCAGCCCTTTAAACTGTATACTTTCTCTGAATATGTTGGTATGTACATTAATATATAAATTTACAATAAGGAAACCAAACAAGTTTCTCAAATTACTCGCGATATAAAATGTGTTCGTTAATTACGTCAGAAACACCTTTAAAGTCATGGGCAGAGATGAAAGTGCCAAAAAGATTCTCTTGAATCAAAAAGGTCATAGGCACCTGTGAAAACAACATTTAAAGTGTTTTAGATGAGCAGTGAGTGTTTTTTTTATCACAAAATATACTAAATAAAACTAAAAGAATAAATACGGACAGCGTTGTAGAGTAAATAGTGATGTTATGTGCAGTGAGTTCTTAAATTAAACCAGAAGCTGCTAATGGAGTTTCACAAACCCAAACAATGGCTGGAGGAACCGAGGAGGAACCTGGAACCAAACCTGTGTTCTCCTCACCAGCTCACACAGTATCAACTACTTTTACAAACAGAACAAACCTTAATACTTTTTACTGCTTTCTTTATTTTATTTATTTGAATGTTAACTTTGCTGGTAGAAAGACACTTTCTCGTACACGGTTAGAACAATGGATTTCAACAATGTAAACAAAAAAATAACATAATAGACTGTTGCACAGTACTGTATATGTGATAAAAACAAAGTAGGACAAAGTAAGATCAGTAATCGGCCAATCTGAGCTTTAACAGTGTCCCTGAATGTGGTCTCACTATTTGGCAAGCAATAGGTCACTGTTGTCCTTTAAAACATGTCTTTTAAACGTTTTTAAATTATTTGTAAGGCACATATATGAAGAAATCAATAGTGATTTATACATATTACACCATTATGAGGGTAGTTGTACTGTAAATAATGCCTTGGTTATAATGAATATAATGTGGTGTGCACTTCTACCTTGTATCTCCACTTCTACCTTGTATTTTTGATTGACTCCACTGACCATATACATTAGACACTGCGGTCCATCTGTTTCTCTGGATCACTTGGTAGACCCCCTTTACCCAGTTCACCAGTGGTCAGGACCCCCACTGGAATGAGTATGAACAGGTATAATTGCTGTGGTGTGTTATTCTCAGCAATACTGACTGGGTGCATTAATTGCTAGTACTGCTTTCTGTTACAAAAACTGGTCCAGTATAACGACAGCAAGTCAGGGTCAGTGCAACTTGCTGACCTCTCCTGTACTGGCTCAATAAAATAACAGTAATGTTGAAGGCTTTTGGGATTAAAAGCTGTTGCCATAGCAGCCTTTGGAAACTTTGGACGAATGTCTATAAAATCATCTAAAAGTATTGCTAGAATTGAAGCTAGAACCTGATATGTGGGTAGATCTTTCATTTTCTATTCCACAGTTTTACACAAGTATCTCTGACAGAAACAGATCAGTGGGAGAGTGCCCCCTTGTGGTCACAACAAGATAACACCTTTATTTCAGCTTCTGCCAGTCGTTTTTTGCAAACCCAATTCATGTGAAATAAACCTAAGTTTGTTTTGAGAAGTGGTTGTGTAGGACAGGTTTTTCTTGTGAAATGTCAAGCAGATGGTGAACGTTTTTGAAGCTACATCTGCTGTGGCTAATAAAAGTGTAACCGCAGCTTAAATTTAACTTTCAGTTTGTTATTAAAGGTTTCACTTCAAATAAAAGAGATGTATTAATTTTAGACTGGGGCTATGCCTCTTAGTTCTAAGGGCCCTTTTGTGTGTATGTGTGTATATAAAGGTGTGACCAGAGAATGTAAACAGGATATGAAATGTGCAAATGTAATAGAAAATAGCTTGTACTGAAAAATACAACATCTGTATTTTTAGTAGTGTTTTAATGAATGGCTACATTTGATTTGTCAGCTTTACCAGCATTTCTGCCTGAGAAAAAATGTCATGTCTGCAAGGGGAGAAACACAGCAGCACGTAATAGGAATCCAGAAGCAGTCTTTATTGAAACAAAAAGGCAAGGTCAAAACGTTAAACACTCTTCAATCCTGAGGGCTCTGCCTCAAGGAGCCTCGCTACTCCTTGGTATTCCCTCAGTTCCTTTTCTTGTCCTGAAGTCGCCTCAGTCGCTACCTTACAGACTGGAACCTTTGAGAGTCTGCTGGACAATGCACAGTCCTGTCCCAGCCACAGTCTTTCACACAGCTCCCTGCTACTCCTGTCTGAACACAGAGAGAGATAGAGAGGGAGGTAGAGAGCGTAGAAGGAACACCCCTTCTGGGACTCGTGCCACTCATCTCTCTCTGAATCCGCTGTTCTCCTCCAGTACGCTGGGAAGCTTGTCTTTCTTCTCCTTGTGGCTGTCCTAGAACACAAGAGCACCCCAACCACGGTCCGCTCACACTCACACCCAACTGTCCCCAGCACCAGTGTAAACCACAGGGCAGTACGTTTCCTGAGCTCAAAGACTCGACATACAGTGATACTTTTCCTAACAGCCATAGAAAAGGGTTCCTGTCCCTTGCTTAACATAAACGTACTCCCCTGGATGTTGGTTTTCAGACATAGTCATTTAGCATTGACTGTTGGTGACCACACACTGTGGTTCTGGTTCGACCGGGCTTTATCCCGTCTCACCACCAATTACAGTATGACACAGCTGAGGATGCTCATTACCTCACTACTCCTGTCAGCTCTCGCCCCAGGAGCGCTCCAAGCTAGAACACCTGTGTGTAATCACCAGGCGCCTCCGAGCTCCTCACAAGCTCAGAGACAACCTGCTGATTACACACAATCACCCTGATCCATGACAACTCAAAAGGCTGCCTTCACTGGCATCCACCCTGAACTAAATGAAACCCTGAGCATACACAGTGACTTAAATAGAAGGCTGCCTTTAACGGCAGCAACCCCCAGACATTACACAAACACAAGCGAATGTATACATAAATGATACAGCCACTGTCTTATGGTAAGAATTGATAAAAAAAAAACCACGATCCTTATATCAGGTCGTCCTATTTAAAGAAATGGCTGCATCTTGGCTAAACTGACAAGTACATAGATCACATAGAACTGCATCTTTTCAGGTTATTGTCTTTTTCAGGCAGAAAATCTGAAGATTGTATAATTTAGCATCATCTATAATCATCTAGAATACGACTTTGAAGCTGCTGTTGGAAAATTATCAGCTATTTCTGATTCTGAAACGTCTCGAATGCAGCATAAGTGTTTAGTGCTGCAGCTTCTCACCAAACACTCTCACAACCCCAGCGGACTGAGCCAGAATTCACACTTATTCACAGAATTCACATTTATATGATTGTGTGACATCAGTACACAGACACAGAACTCAATTCTAAACTGGAATAGAGTTTTATTGAATATTTTGAAGTGATCAATAACACGTGTCAATTACAGGTTACCTTTCTTGATGCATCTTAAACATTCATATAAGAATGATGTGTGAGAGAGATAGTGTGCGTCTCACATCGTCTTGCTTTGTGTGTCAGTGCTTGTAGGGGGTTTCTGTACTATATTACATTGATTTAAAGCGACATCTAAAATATTATATTAAAACTGATATCATGTTTTAGAAGCACCAATAAATCCATATATTGTAAATAGAAGCCCTATAAATTCATATAATATAACATGGAAGCCCTTATATATTAATTTACTATAATGTAGAGGGCTTTATGAATCAATAACATATAGATGCCCCTTTAGATCGGCATAATATAAAATAGAAGCCCCTGTAAATCAGTGTAATTGTGAAGCTCTCCTGTCATTTTGCTTTGCGTTTCTTGGCGGTTGCCGTCCTCGCTGCAGGCTTTTTCTTCAGACTCACCTCCACTGGGTAGTGATCACTGATCTCCAGAGCCTAGCAAAGTTAGAACCGTTAGAACCGGGTCATTTGATACCGGGCCGCACAGAAAGACAGAATAAAAATATTTTATTGATTATCAGAATTTTATTGATTATCAGAGTTTTTTTATTTTGAAAAAAATTCTCGCCTCGGTCACGTAATACGGAACATCAGAAAAATTGCCGACAAGCAAGCAAACATGAGTCTTTAGGGAGCTTCTTCATATTTTGTTTTAGTCTGTAAAAATATTGCTTTACATTAAACTGGTCTGTGGCGCAAAAAAAAGTTGGGCTCACCTGTTGCTCTGACAGCCCGTAGGCCGTGTGGAAGTTGAAGGGTTTGGCTGATCCTGGCTTTACTGCATTCACTACGTCCTTAAACACCACAATCCTAAGAGCAAAGTTCAGGAGAAAATCCACAGGTCAGGAGACCACTCTGAGGTATGACTGCCATGGAGAGTAAAACCTTTTATGATCCATTAAAGAGCCCACAAGAGATCCATGTGTCTGTGTTTTTATATTCTAAAACCAGATGTGATGAATTTTATATGGACTGTATTAAGAGTGAACAGTATGCTTTGAATCACTAACACTGTTTCTAAAGTACATTACTATACTGTTTTATTAAAAGCATGCAGGGTAGAAAATTATTTTTCCATGATTTGGGCCCTTTAATTACGTAAGAGGAAAGTGTAATCAATGGTCAAAACGTTTACGCCAAAACTACTGAACCCCTACAGGCCCCAGGAAATCAAAATAATCGAATACAGAAGCCTCTATAAATCAGTATGATATAGATTACCCTAACAATCAAATTCAGATAAATTAAATACCTATATAAATCCATACAATATAATATAGAAGCCCAAATAAGTCAATATAATATCATGTCTAAGACCTAATAAATCAATATAACATATATGCCCTTTTAATCAATATAACAAAGAAGCCCCTAACAGTAAAATACAGAAGCTCCTTTAAATCAATCTATGATACAAAAGGCTCTCTAAATGCAATACAGAGGCTCATATGAATCAATATAATAAAGAAGTCCCTTTAATTCAGTACAATATAGAAGTCACTATAAAGCAATATTATAGAGATATTACTATAATATAGAGGCCACTTATAAAACATGGTCCTCACAAATAATAGCCTCACATTTTCCTTATTCTCTCTTTCCTTTCGAGTGACAACCAGGTCTCAACCCACAACTCAGACTGTCTGAGAAGAGGTGTCACAGCAAGACCAAGCTTCTCTTCTTCAAAGGGAGTCCATCACCACGCCCTCATCATTTCTGTTGGGAACTCGATTATCGTCCCTTCAAAGAAGGTAAGAAATCTTGGTGTCACGCTAGATGAAGACCTGTTTGACCAGACCTCCAGAACATGCAGATACCTTCTCTACAGCATCAGAAGAATCCGACCCTTCCTCACCGCTGAAGCTACACAGTTACTCGTCCAGTCTCTGGTCTTCTCCAAACTGGAATACTGCAACCATCTACTGGCTGGACTTCCTCTGAAGGTAACTAAAGCACTTTAGCTTATTCAGAATGCAGCTGCCAGGTTAGTCTTCAAAGTTCCAAAGATCACTCACACCACACCTTTACTAAGGAACCATCACTGGCTCTCTGTGGCCACTCGCCAAGAAGGCCAAGAACGGACTTGCACTTCGTTACTTATCAGCACTGATCAAGCAGCGTCACTTCTCGTCATCTCAGAGCTTCAAGCACAGCTCGCCTTGAACCTCCACTGCTCAAAAGAAGAGGAAGACCTGCACCAAGACTCTTCTCAGTCTCGGATCCCCCAGTGGTGGAACAAACTCCCTTTTCCAATTTTCAAGCGTCGTCTTAAGACCAACATCTGACTGATTATGCCTCTTGTTTGTGCTTATTTATTTCTTCTTGCCCATTTTCACTGAAATAACCTCTGACTTTTCTTTGACAGGAGTCGAGCGTATTAATAAATACATTTGAATAAATATACAATATTACACCATAACTCAATATAATTGAGCCCCCCATAAGTAAATGTATAATATAACATAGAAGAGCCTATAAATCCATAAAACAAAGTTACCCTTTAAAATCAATATAAAATTAAGAAGCAGCCCCTACAAATGTATATAATATAATCCAGAGGACCCTGTAAATCAGCATATATAGAGTCTCCTGTGAAGTGTGTGGATTAGTCAGACCTGTCGTATGTGTAGTCAGTGGACAGGCTGGCTGTGGTGTCCACCTCGTCTTTTATCAGCCAGTGGAAGTCCTCATCGCTGCGGATCCTAATCTTCTTCATCCTCTTCTTGGACACGTAGGCACCGTCTGCATTAAAGTCCCCCAGGATCATGATGTTCTAGAAGAGACAAGAATACATTCAGTTACTGACAGCTCTTCATTCAGTGGTCTTCGAACCCCGTCCAAACTGATGGTGGATTATGTTTAGGGAGTTCACTCTGAGAGCGGAAGGTCTTCCCTGGAACTTCTAGTGGCACCACTGAGGTTCCCTTGAGCAAGGTACTGTCCCCACACACACTGCTCTCCAGCGCCCCTCATTGGTAGGAGCCCCCTGCTTCTCGTAGTGAGTGGGATTAAATACAGAAGAAGAATTTCACACTGTTCACACTGAGTGCTGTGGTCACGTATTAATTTTTCTTGACCTGATCCTAAACAAACGCTTCCTGAGCTGAGATGGGAGAAACATTTCATGAGTAGGATTAAGGTTTTCCAGTGAGGTTCTCCACTGAGGTTCTCCACTGCATTAAGACATTGACCTCATGCTCTTCATTACCATCTGGTCCTGAAATCATCTAGACATTTGGACACTGGGGGTCCTGTAGGGCATCATACTTGAGAAGGCCATTCTATTTGATATTCATTTTGTTTAAGAAAAGGGTTCAATTGATGCTAGGTCTGAGATAACAAAACAATAAATGAGCACTGAATAACCAAAAAAACTGATTGCAGTAATCCCTCAGTTTTACTCGGATCAGGAGGCGCAGATTCAGTCACACACTGATTTTTTTGGAGAACCAAACTCATAGTTTTACACAGAAATCCCCACAATAAAGCGGAAACTGCTTTTTTGTGACAATAAATGTTTTCACACAAGGGGACACCAGGGTTGAGCACCCGTGCTCCAAGCATGAGTTCTCTGCAGGGCCAGCACTCAGACACTTCAAACTGCACAGTTCAATTGATCTCCAGGAGACCTTTCCAACGAGCCCTCATTTGTATTTTTCGCCCAAGTAGGTCAGGGGCTGTTCCCCAAAAAACGTTCAGTGTTCTGAGAGCATATTTAGGGTTTACATTATGAAAATTGGCATTTTTAGGCTTTTTTTTCACCAAAACACAACAATGCGGTTTGTCACTACACACGGGGGCCCCCGTGAAAAGCAGGGGACTGCTGTATATAAATAACCTGGATAAAATTAATCAATACTCCGTACTTGTGGGGCCCCCTGGTCGCCTGGAGGTCGTAAGCAACTTCCTATGCAAGTGCGGGGGGGCCCCCAATTCTAGTCCTGGTGGTACAAAGATTCTGAAAGACCTGATCCAGGTGATGAAGGCCTGATATGCTCTGAGTATTTTACTCTGTCAGTTTGTTAGAATTGAACATATTAAACACAAAGCTGTTTAGATCCCAGAATTTTTCCTTGAATAAAAAGGGATTCCATACTTTGGGAATAACACTAAAGGCAGTTCTTTTCATCCTCTCATCCTCTCATCCTCTCGCAGGAACGTCAGCACTCATCAGAACTTAAACCTTCCAGATTGTTTAAGCAAGTGTTTCAGTTTGAGCTTTTAGCAGCAGCTTGGAAAGAAAAACATTACTGACAAAGCAGGAAAAACTTGCTCTTCATGACGAGGAGGAATTTTTAATGAACATGAGACCACACCCAAAGGACAGAACCACACTAAACTAAGGATTTGAACAGAATAAACTAAATTTAGGATTAGAATAGAACTAACTATGGAATACAACAGAACTAAACAAAAGTAAGGATTTGAATTGAACTAAACTAAACTACGGATTAGTATAGAACTAAACTTAGGATTAAAACAGAACTAAACAAAACTAAGGATTAGAATAGAAACAAACTAAACTAAGAATTAAGGACAGAAATAAAAAAAACTAAGAGAATAGAAATAAACTAGCTATTTTATTGGTTTTATCAGATTTTAATAGAAACCAGGGGTTGAGGGTCTACAACACCTACATAATCATTTTATTTACTATTCAAACACACCAGTGAACCTCCATCTTCAGGAAAAAACAGCAACAATTAACCTTGTTTTACTAAAACAAAAGACAACAAAAATGCGTTAAAAAGTAAGTACCCCTAACAGCTAGTGTTCCTCCTTTGGCTGAAATAACTGCAATGAGACGCTTCTTGTAGCCGTCTCACAGTCTCTGACATCGGTCTGAGGAATCTTCGCCCCACTCCGCATGCAGAATTCTTTCAACTGTCCGGCCTGTTTCAAGTCATCCCATAGTATCTCAATAAGATTAAAATCTGGACTCAGCTATTTCAGGACTCTTCATTGCTTTCAGGCAGTCCTTGGTGGATGGGT
>JBBJLR010000139.1:7734183-7751656 GCA_037577145.1 Brachypetersius gabonensis | reverse complement strand
TTCATCTGATCACTCTTCATAACATTCTGGAGTTTATGCAAATTGCTATTATAAAAACTTCAGCAGCAACTTTTCCATTTCCCATATTTATGTAATTTTCAAAACTTTTGGCCACGACTGTACGGTAGTGGCAATACGGTAGAGGGGGGCCCCCCAGTGAATTTTTGCTTGGGGCCCCAACAGACCCTAGGATCGCCTCTGGTGGTACCTTGCTTAGGGGTACCTCAGTGGTGCCACTAACAGTCTTGGGATTCAAACCCATGAGTTTCTAATCACAGGAGCAACTCCCTAACCATCAGACCACCAACTGGCCCTATATTCTTGCCCATACTTGTACAGTTTTACTTTTTGAAATCAAGCATAATGGGAGAATTACTCTTCTGGGTACTCTTCTGTATTTAAAAATAGCATTAAATGAAGTTTAAAATTAAGATTTAAGAACCCCTTAGGTTGCTGGAGATCAGTGTTGAGCAGCAGATTAATTAAATTAGATTAAAATAAGCCTATAAGATTAATGGGTGCGGATTTACAATAAGGGGGGTGTGGTGTTGTTCTGAACAAACCAATTAAAATCCAGCAAAACTCACCCATGATAAATATTCATGAGCGTTCCCCTCTATGGTCACATGGTCTGGGACCTTGCTCAAGCATACCTCAGTGGTGCCACTAACAGTCTTGGGATTCAAATCCACGACTTTTTGATCACAGGAGCCTGACCATCATACCCCTGACGCAACACCACGCAACACCAACTGGTCCTTTATGGTTAAAAATGTTTAAGCGTCTGCTTATGCAGTTTATCTTTTGAAATCTAGCATTTTAATAAAATTACCCCCCCGCCCCCCTTTGCTGGAGTAAGGACCTCCTGGTTACTCTTCTGTATTGAAAAACATTAAATGAATTAAAAAAATACAGTTTAAGAACACTTTCTGTTGCTTGAGGGCAGGGCTGTGCAGTAAAGGGTTAAAATGCTCAATGAGTGCAGAATTATTATGAGGGGCGTGGCGCGCTTGCTTACCAGCCAATGAAAACGCAAGAAAAATCGCCAGTGATAAATATTCATGAACTTTCCCGCGCTTTCTGGTCACGTGGGACATTTCGCGCGAAAACTTTCCCGCGAAGGAAGCAGCCGAGCGCAGGAGAGAGAACAACAGAAGCTGCAGGATGGCCGTGAGTGGGCAATACGACTCATTTTTAACTTTATTTCAGCTCAAATTATTACTTTATTGGTTTAGAGGGTAGAGTGCTTCAAAGTTAACGTTATATATCATTGGACAACAGCAGCTTTGGTGTTTTGTTATGGCTGAAATTGCATCTTAGCTTCTTACTGGGATTTGAGGTTTTCTGGGCTCGGTCTAGATACTTCTAAAACTGATTTTATTGAATAAGTTGATTTGTTGACTTAAAATCATGTGTTTCTTATACATTGATTGACATTGATATGATTGACTTCAAGCTTTTAGTCAGTTTTACAGTGGTGTTGATGAAAGAAATGGACGTTTCTCACCCCAAATATATTATATGACGAAAAAGACTTTCCGGTGTAAGTTTGATTTCGTCCCAGGCTTTTGCTTTAATAAGAAGGAAGAAAGGGCTTAAATCTGCTGAAATATCACCGACCTCATCCTGATGTGGCAAGAGTCCAGTGTGTACTGGTGTTAGTGCTGTAAAGTGAACACCACGTTGAGGAAAGTCTTTATTATACAGTCTTTGTTGACTCCTCAAAACCAAAACTGCCTTAAATGGCTGCGTTTCGGAATCTAATTGGCACAGAAAAGCTGCAAAACAATTTCAGCTGTTTTGTGCAGCAGGCAGCCATTCTGTACTACACGTGTATGCCAGTTTGTTGTTGGAGGGGAGTGGCGCCCCCTATCGACACGTCAGTGTTGCATCAGACTCTTAACATTGAAAATTTTAAAATACGGGAGAGTCCCATTGAAAAGATGTAGCACTTCTTTACTGTTACATAGACACTGACTGACACCCGAAAGGAGCATCTGTAGTGGAGCCCTGTTCCTTCACGTATGAAAAATGTGCACTTTACATATTAAATATATACACAAATATATTAATTGGTCCTCAAGAAAGCCACAAATGTCCATATATCCCCTCCGTAGCCAGTCAGTAGGGTACTTGAGAACCACTTTCTATACTGTATTGTACTAAAACAAGGTGTGATTTCTGACAGTAGTTTAACCTTAAACTAAGTGATTTTGTTCAGGTTCATTTAGACTCCAGTGATAAATGTAGTGTTACTGAAGCATGAAAATATCTTAAAAGGGTTGAAAACCCAGCAGTGTGCTCAGATTTGTTGAGGTCAAACCTCAAAAAAAAAGTGAGCTTTGTCAGTTTGAAGTATACGTGTTTTTTGAGGAAAATACGTATTTTGGCCAAGTTACACCTTAGTGCTGGTCATGAATTGTGATGTAGCCCATCAGCTTTGTCGTTTGATGTGAATGTAATTTTAACTTCCTGTCCTCAGGATTCATCAGAGTCTTTCAACATGGCGACCAGCCCCAGCCGCGGCTCCAGGCGGGGTGACCTGACCTCCAGCCCGGGGAGGGACCTGCCTCCTTTTGAGGACGAGTCCGAGGGCCTGCTGGGGGACAACGTGCCGGAGGAGGAGGATGATGGAGAAGAGCTCATTGGGAACGGAATGGAGATGTAATCAATACCCTTTTATTTTCATATACAGTCATGGAAAAATTAAGAGACCACTTTTCCCCTTATTTCTGTTCACTGCACAGTTTGCAACAGATGTCTCCTGATGGCTGCCCTTATGCAAATTAGGCTGACATTAATTGCCATTCTGCGCTTGCAGAAAGTACCTTTTGATAAAACTGTTTTAACCCTTTGCCTTTTAAGGAGGTTTTGGGACATAGTTATTGGAGATTTTTATGCAAATGCATGATTCAGATCAAATTTTTGTATGTGTAATCACCAGTGCTCACAGCTCTCCGCTATTAAATTACGTGGGCAGGACTTTATTCATCGAGATTTTTGTCCGTTCTCAGGGACTACCGTGCCATCCCTGAGCTGGATCGGTATGAAGAGGAGGGTCTGGATGATGAGGATCTGAGCGAACTTTCTCCGGGGGCTCGTGCTGCTGCTGAGGAGGCCATGAGGCGCAGAGACCGAGAGCAAGGGCTGGGGCGCATGGGGAGAGGGCTGCTGTACGGTGAGTTCAGGTTCCACTGTATCGAAATGTGGAGTTGTGATTGCAGAAGCACGCTGGAAGAGAAGCCTACATTATAGCACTCAGTTCAATAATTTAACAAAGGAAAACTTCTAACTGTTGCTTGTTATTAATAAGAAAACAAGCGAGTTACGTGGGAACATAAGGATGTAATTAAATTTGAACATAATCTTTTTGTCTCTCTCTGTGGAAATGTGTGGTCAAAACGTATTGGCACCACCCTTGTGCAGAAGTATTGGAACCAAGGCTCTTGCATTAATTCCCACCTTCGAAGCCGTTGAAACCACCTATCAAAACTTAAGCAACGACAAGGAACCTCACTTCAACCACTAGTTACCATAGCGACTGGCTAGCGACACCTTGGCAACCATAGCAACCGTGCACTCGCACTTTGCGTTTTCATGTTGTAGTTGGTACTGTTCACATCTGGAGTAATATATGCATGTTCTTAAAAAGATGGCTGTAAGTTGTACAGAGTAAGTTCACTGTTATACAAGCACAGATTTTTTTTTTTAGCGCAAGTTATATGTTCTGTAAAGTAATGTCTGAAATGAATGCCTCCGTACAGACAGCGAGGACGAGGATGACGAGCGGCCTTCGAAGAGGCGTCGGCGTCTGGCGGAGCGAGCAGCAGAGGGAGCTGGAGCTGAAGGTGAGGACGAGGAGATGATCGAGAGCATTGAGAACCTGGAGGACATGAAGGGTCACACGGTGAGAGAGTGGGTGTCCATGGCCGCCCCGCGTCTGGAGATCTACCACCGCTTTAAGAACTTTCTGCGCACGCACGTGGACGAGCACGGACACAACGTCTACAAGGAGAGGATCAGCGACATGTGTAAAGGTAAACTTTTCACAACGTCGGTGATGCAAGAATGAAACGAGCTCTTTATTGAATGCTGCTAAATTCAATACTACAAGGAGCATAAAGCAACAGTTTGATCTAAAAGCAGAATTTGTATTTTAATTTCAGTTAGGTTCTAATAGTACTCATTTGTTAAGCTTTTTACACTTATTGATACTTTCTATTGGTTAAACAGATCATTAGTCCTGTAAAAGACTATGCTACACTTTCATTTTACTGGTATTTTGTAGCTATAGGATTTGAGTGACTTTTGACTTGTGCTTACAGCTCTATTAGCTGTACAATTTCACATCCCTTAGTCCTACCAATGGCTGCACAATGTCTTTGAACTGTTACTGCAGTTTAGTTTGTGTGTTTAAGCTGGAAATTTACCACACTATTCAAAACACTGGGTCTTCAGGGGCAGATATAAAGACCCTTAAGACATTCCAACAATGTTCATTTGGTCGTTCAATTAACTGGCGTTCCATCAGAAATCAGTCTCTCAGTTCGGCCTGGTCACACATTGAAGGCACACTGAGCTCTGAATATTATAAGATGAAGTGTGGTATGCAGCTGCATATGGGGTTTTGTCCACTGTGTTTATGAATACCTCTGAAACCTTTGTAGAAAACAAGGAGAGCTTGCTGGTGAACTACGAGGAGCTGGCCTCCAGAGAGCATGTGCTGGCTTACTTTCTCCCTGAAGCTCCTGCCGAGATGTTGAAGATCTTTGATGAGGCAGCGAAGGAGGTGGTGTTGGCCATGTACCCCAAATACGACCGAATTGCACACGAGATCCACGTCCGGATTGGAAACCTGCCCCTTGTAGAGGAGCTGCGCTCACTCAGGTATCCTTCAGACCTGTCAGTTCAGTCACACCCCCCCCCCCCCCCCCCACACACACACACGCGGATACCCATCAGATTCTATAACTCCTCCTCCTGTAACACACCTATCCATCAGATTCTATACCCCTCCAAAGAGTATTTAGTATATTTTCCCTTTAATTTGATTTTAACTTCTCACCAAGGGATACTTTAATTTTCTGACTAAGCTTTCTCTCCATATTCAGACATCTATTGCAATCTATCAATTTATTCCAATCTTGTAATAAATCCTTGTCCTTTTTTTTTTTTTTTTAAGGCAGCTTCATCTGAACCAACTGATCCGTACCAGCGGTGTGGTGACCAGCTGCACAGGGGTTCTTCCACAGCTGGGAATGGTCAAATACAACTGTAACAAGTGTAACTTCATCCTGGGCCCCTTCTTTCAGTCCCAGAATCAGGAGGTGAAACCAGGCTCCTGTCCAGAGTGTCAGTCTCTCGGGCCTTTTGAAATCAACATGGAACAGGTATATATTTTTGGGTTTTTTTTTTCTGAGAAATTAGTTATTTGGATTGGAAACATTGTGTAGCCCGTCTAGAATTTACTGTGACATTAAGTGCTGCGCAATGGATTTAAAGTGACATAATGGTCTAAAAGGCATTGTAATAAGTTGACGTGGTTTCCAGCATTGAGCAATGTGTGTTAACCTTAAGCTGATTGGAGTACTGGCTTGTCACTTTTTAGACATATACCCTCCTGTCTGCTTGGGTCAACAGTGGAAGCTTTGTTTCAACTCAGTTTCTTTAAAACACACATTTTACATCAGAAGTTGTATTAAATTCTGTTAAACTTTCTGTTAACGTCCAATCATCTCTCCCACAGACTGTGTATCAGAATTATCAGCGTATCACCATCCAGGAGAGCCCTGGTAAAGTGGCCGCCGGCCGTCTGCCGAGGTCTAAAGACGCCATCCTGCTGGCTGACCTGGTGGACAGCTGCAAGCCTGGAGATGAAATTGTGAGTCATTTGATTAGAACACTTTGTTCTTTGTCGAATTTATTATAAATTACAGGAGCGGTCCAACCACGATACAGAAACTCCAGTTGGTGAGAAATCTAGTTGAGGCTGGCTAGCTTGATCTGCACTTGCAGAAGAGTTCATTTGCAGTACCTCCTTCTTACTATTTTGGGAGGTTCCTTCTTACTAAGGATGATCTGCAGTGTTCAGGGATGAAGTGCTATTTAAATTAAAAACAAGTGCCGGGACTTAATTGGATTTGCATGGGTGAGGCGATGTGCTCCTTTATGTTCAGTTTCCTTGAGGCTGAAGCTTAGCATTTAGAAAAGTAATAACACAGTTTAACTATCAGTATAAGCATGAGCGGCAGTGTTTAATGTAGGCCGGGCACCCTTTGGCAAGATGTTTAGGACGTTACAGACATAAAATAATAAAACAACGATAGATTATGATAAAGGCCAATGACAAAATGAAACAACTGATGTCCAGTAAATGATTTGCCTTAATTTCTTTTCTTAACTTAATCAGGAGCTCACTGGTATCTACCACAACAACTATGACGGCTCTCTGAACATGGCCAATGGCTTCCCTGTGTTTGCTACTGTGATCCTGGCCAATCACATCGCGCGGAAGGACGACCGCGTGGCCGTGGCGGAGCTGACCGATGAGGATGTGAAGGCTATCGTAGCTCTGTCCAAGGATGAGCGCATTGGAGAGAGGGTGAGTTTAGACCACATGACCTTCTGGATGCTTGGACCTGTCTGCTTTTTGTCTAATCTAGCCAGATATTTGAAGTTTGCTGGTCCCGGTCTCAGCTGTTATGTTTTGACAGATATTTGCCAGCATTGGTCCTTCCATCTATGGCCATGAAGACATTAAGAGGGGTCTGGCTCTTGCCCTGTTTGGTGGTGAGCCAAAGAATCCAGGTGGGTGCTCATAGAGTTTGGCTTTCGCTTTTATGCACAGGTTTCATGTTTTGCTGGACTCCACTCACAGCCTGTGATTACAAATACAGCCTGTGATTATATTGACAGTCTGAAATTTAGGACGACCATCTGTGTGCGCTGCTATGGCCTGTGACTACTGCCCGGCATATCGAAATGCAGCATGAAACATACGTCTACGTACCTTCACACACGCCGTCAATGTTTATACACCTTTACACACAAACCATCGTGTCCAAGTTTTAGATCGGTGTCGACAGTCTGATTTGTAATGATTATACGAGAAATCACAGAAGACATTGAGTGAATGGCTGGTTTTCTCTCCCAGTCCAGCAAAATTTCAAGCCTTTGCTGCTAAAACCAGAGCAGATTTGTCTTAATTTTTTGCACATACTTGCGGAACTTAATGCTTAAACACTCCTTTCATCTGTAGGAGGGAAACACAAAGTGCGCGGTGACATCAACGTGCTGCTGTGTGGAGATCCGGGCACGGCCAAGTCCCAGTTTCTGAAATACGTGGAGAAGGTGGCAAGCCGGGCCGTGTTCACCACAGGGCAGGGCGCCTCCGCGGTGGGTCTGACGGCTTACGTGCAGAGGCACCCGGTCACCCGAGAGTGGACACTGGAAGCTGGCGCTCTGGTGCTGGCCGACAGAGGAGTCTGCCTTATTGATGAGTTTGATAAGGTGAGGCAATACACCACCTTCATCCTAATTCCTTTCGAAGGTACCTTGGATTTGTCAGTCCTCAAACCACCATAACATGAGCAATGAACTCCGTATAAAAACAGCATATTAGACGATGTATGAGACCGTTATATTCTTAAGACTAAAGTTTTGCAAATGTTCTGTATTCCGAGTGTTTTTTCCACTTTAATCAGTGATTAAAATGTTGGCTTTTGTGAAATTACCTCTTTGCCCTGAACAGTGTATTAGGTTTGTTAGCGTAAGAGAATTGATTTTTATTTTTTTTGCTGCGTCTTTTCTGAAGTGCGCCTGCAGTGACCTTGTCTGCAGTGTAGTCCTTTCAGTCATGCTTTAAAACTCACTGTATGCTTTTGCTTTTTTGTCTAGATGAATGACCAGGACCGCACTAGCATCCACGAAGCTATGGAACAGCAGAGCATCTCCATCTCCAAAGCAGGCATTGTCACTTCGCTGCAGGCTCGCTGCACAGTCATCGCCGCTGCCAACCCGATCGGTACATACTGGAATTAAATGTGGAAAATGAGGGTCGTGGCATTAATTCAGCACAGTTTAGTTTCTCCATTTATGAGTTCTGTAAAGCCTTGGAAAGATTAAGCTTGTTATCTGGCCTTACTTTAACCTTTTTATATTTCCATTATAGCGAACACGTCAAGCCCTTTCCTGTGTTTGAAGTTGAATGCCCTTTTTAGTTTGGAGTAACTGGGAGTGGGACTGTAAACACAACACATTGCATTAAAATAGCATTGTATAGAGCAGAAAGGCTTAAACTTTATCTTGTTACAGCACTGTTTCTTCTGTTAGACTTAACGAAATACCGATAATTTCTTTAAAGGTGGCCGTTATGACCCATCCCTCACGTTCTCTGAGAACGTGGACCTGACTGAGCCCATCGTGTCTCGTTTTGACGTCCTGTGTGTTGTAAGGGACACGGTGGACCCTGTGCAGGTGAGGATTTCTGTTTTGAGTGTTTCAGTTTCTCGTGTTGTTCCCTAAAGTTCCTAAAATATACCTCTCATCTCCTTTCTCCTGTGAAGGACGAGATGCTCGCCCGCTTCGTGGTCGGCAGCCACATCAAACATCATCCCAGCAATAAGGAAGGGGGTGTGGCCGGGCTGGAGGAGGTGGTGCTGCCGAATTCATCCGACGTGCCGCCAATCCCTCAGGAGCTGCTCCGGAAGTACATCATCTACGCCAAAGAGCGCGTCCGGCCTAAACTCAACCAGATGGACCAGGACAAGGTGGCCCGCATTTACAGCGACCTCCGCAAAGAGTCCATGGTGAGTTCTGTTGTAACAGTAGTAGTTACGGTGTGTTGAGTTCTTGATGGATAATGATGTTCGCTTTATTCAGAGGTTTTTAAATGTTAGCAGTTCAGTTGATGTTCTACTGGTTTATTATGTGTAGTTACATTTATTGTGTGTAGGTACATGGGTTGTGTTCTCTATGAACTTTTTCCCCTATCTGGTTAGAAGTCACACATGGCACTTTTTTAAAATTTATTTTACTATCTAACGCATTGATTTCAGTGGAGATTGCATCAAAATGCCTTTTAGGCCAAAACCTTCACAAAAAATGACCGTTTTAATTTTACAGCTGCTGTTTCACATGAAGCCACTCTGAACTACTTATTTACATTTTAATGATTTAATTATGCAGAAATTAAAACAATGGACTTCCTCTTTATGGAACCTGAAGCTAGAAGCTTGTCTGGAGTTTTACGCTTTACTCTTAAGACTTAAGTGCATTTTCTTAAATGTCTATTGTTTGTGTTTCCTTTGTGGTCCACATTCACTCTCCTTCCAACAGGCTACTGGCAGCATTCCCATCACGGTGCGTCACATTGAGTCCATGATCCGGATGGCGGAGGCCCACGCACGCATGCACCTCCGAGATTACGTACAGGAGGACGACGTGAACATGGCCATCCGTGTGATGCTGGAGAGCTTCATTGACACACAGAAGTTCAGCGTGATGAAGAGCATGAGGAAGGTGTGGAGATTCTGCTTTTGTGTACTAGAATTAAATACTACTGTGATCAGAATCAGGAAACCTCACTTAGGCTGGAAAATCTGATGGAAAGACTGTGAAGAGGCACAGAGACAAGAAGAATAAAATAAAGGCTAAATAACAATCTGCAGAAAAACTATGAAAATAATCTGTGCCATACAGGAGGTCCTCGGGTTATTTTGTTTCTTTGGCAGTGGTGTAACTGAATTTTGGTGTAAGTGGAAACACGCACTAGTCTGTCACTTACTGATCCTAAAACAGCTGTAAAATCACACAACTAAGCCACAGAAATGGAAATCTCCCTCAGTCATACGTCGTGTTGCTTCATATTCTTCCACTGAGTACCACCAAACTAGTTCAGCCACAGTCCTTAAGTACGAGGCCAATGGTGTGAGGGGAGTGTGTATTCTGTGTATAAATACTTAATAAAAATAGCAGTTGATTGAAGTCTTAACAACACATAGTTTGGAGTGTTATTGCACTTCGAGATCAGTAGTAATATGTAATAAGGTAATATCTAATGCTGGGCAGTGATTTAAATAGGTTAATCGAATGGGTTTCTGTGATTAATTGCATTGTACACAAATTAATTTGGTTAATAAGGAGCTTTTTAACAGCAGTGTTCCCTTTAAAACAGTTATACAGTTCAAATATTTCTAGAAATACTAAAACTAATTAAAAATAAAAGCAAAGTATTTGCCACTGCAGGGCACTTGTGTTTTATCTAGTTTATTATAGAAAAGACAAGTTCCCCTCAGAGTCCAGAACATTATAGCAGCTGTAAAGGGGTTTCACATGTAGACTATTGCACGCAAGATATCGCACATGAAGCGATTCAGCTTCCATTTAGAAAAACGTGATATTGCACATGGTGAGACGACTACACATGATAACGTTTTAACACCCGATAAGAACATTTGCCCAGTACTACACATGACGAACTGTTGGACATCAAAGTAAAATAAAGCACAGTCCTTCGCATAATGATAATTTGATTGGGTTACTGCTGGTTCCAAAGGGAGCTGTTGGCTATAAATATTTGCACTTAAGTTACTTAATGCTTCTAAAACCAACCAGGCCCTTTCAAGGCTCTCAAGCATACATTTTAATTTCCCAATGCACAAATTTGCATCGTCTTTTGCAGGTATTTACTACTAAGCCTTCCTAACCTTCGATCCCTAGACTGCTTTTGGTTAGGTTGCGATCTTTGGTAGGAAATAACTGGCTTGTGATTAAATCTTCATGAATTTGCGGAAAAAAATTAAATTGTTATAAATTTGCTAATGAAGATAAAGGGTTTCACAGGGATAGATCCACATTTATACATTCTGCTGCTCTAACGAACCCTTTAATTTGTCTGTAACTGCAAGTGGTCAGGAAAGAGATGCTGGAAAAGTGTGGAAGGCATAGTAAAGATGAATCTGGTTTGAGATAAAAGACTCCTGCTTTCAGATGAATATCGATTCATGTCCTTAGGCCTGTTTCCTCCGTTTCAGCGGTGCCCATCAAAGCAATTAAGCTGATTAAAATTTAGCTTGCGAGGTTATCTTGATGGAGATGATGAGGCGGAAGACTGCTGTGCTCGTGCCAAAGACTCAATTCATCAGCTCCGGTTAATTCACGCAGCGGATTAAGAGGCTGGGTGAAGATAAATGCGAGACAAGTATTTTCATTTCCAGCATATTTGTAAAAATCCTCCTCAGCCCCCAAATCTCTTATTTCTGTCGCACAGCAGTTGTGATGTTGCTTGTGGTCTAGTGGGTAGCATATTTGCCTCTGCACCAGGAGGTTGTAGGTTCGAATCCTACTTTCTGCACCCTACCACTGGGTAAGGATGAGACCCTTAACCCAGGGAGACTGCTCCCTGCTATTAGGAAATGGAAGTTGCTTTGGATAAATGCTGTTCGTGTAGATTTGAGTTTCATTGATGTATGTCCGTCTCCTCCAGACGTTTGCACGGTACCTGGCCTTCAGGCGAGACAACAACGAGCTGCTGCTGTTCATCCTGAAGCAGCTGGTGGCTGAGCAGGTGTCCTACCAGCGCAACCGATACGGAGCCCAGCAGGACGTCATCGAGATCCCGGAGAAAGACCTGACGGACAAGGTAACGTCTCAAGCACACTCCTTTTCAGTGAAGTTGTCCATTTTTAATGGAATCTGCCTGGAGTGGTTTTGCAGTCTTCTAGAATGAACTAGAGGACGTTTCTTTGAGGAAAAAGTGTGTTCTCTAGGGATGCTCCGATCAGGATTTTTGCCACCGATACCAAGTACCGATTTGTTGTCATGGTGATCGGCCAATACCAATGCCGATTCTCATGCTTCAAGTTTATATAACTGATATGTAAGCTCTCTGATCACCATTAACCTTTTTTCAGAAAAAGTAATACTGAATTAAACGTTGTATTAAATGTTTTGGACAATGCGCCTCCATGTTGATTTCTTTGGAACATAAACGGCAAATAGCGAATGTTTCTCGAAACGTCGTAGTAATTCCACACCGGCGATGACATGACTGTCTGCGGCGCCAAAACGTTTACGTCCCCACTCGCGTACGCCCTCACGCATTGACGTCATCAATTGTGATCGGTTCCTAAGATCGGCCAAGTTTAACGAGTACCGATCGAGTCATAAAACGTGATTATTGGCCGATCGATCGGAGCATCACTAGTGTTCTCCATTGTTTTCTATGCTCATTTTTCAACCAAAAAAAGGCTGGGATAGAACACACGGCTACAAAGACGGATTAAAACTGCAGAGAAGTAGCTGCCGTCATGAAATATAAACAGCTGGCTCTCAAACGGATGCACTTTAGTGTTCTTAAGGTTAAATGTAATTATCACCCGCAGAAGTCATGCTTTGTTCAGATTGGATAACTGAGCTGGCTAGCAGCTCGCTGGATAACTAACAGCAGCCTCGCTGAGAACAAGCACTGATTGGTTGGTTTTCACCAACTAGAGGAATGGCATGTCTTATTATAAACAGATGTTAATGATTTTGATCAATGTTTTTAATAGTGTTACTGTTTTTGGTGTGGGAAATTTGTGGTTCCCACGATTTGTGTAATCTGTAGTAAAACGTGAATTTAGAAATACGCCGCTCAAAATTATCACCTGAAATCAGACACTCTGAAAATTGTCTCTTAATGACTGTTATCAGTTGGTGATGAGTTTAACACCCTCTCTCCCATTTTGCACCCCACAGGCTCGACAGATCAACATCCATAACTTGTCTGCGTTTTACGAAAGCGACCTGTTCCGCTCGAACAAGTTCTCCCACGACCTCAAGAAGAAGCTCATTATGCAGCAGTTCTAGGTCACATGTTGTGTTGAGTTTGACTTCTTTCAAGGGGGTTCTGGGGACATATCCCCCCCCCCCCCCCCCAAATGTCCTGACCCTGGAACCCTTCTGACATGGACAGAACGTTGAAAATGAAATTACCACGTTTGTTGTGGTCACTTTTGGTGTTGCTTGTTGCAAGAAAAGGTGGCATAAATTTGCCTTTGTACTTTTTTTGTTGTCGGCTGCAGAAGTGCTCTGCGTGTGTAGAACTAGTTGTGAAAAGGTTTGTACCGTGTTCTAAAATAAATTGCTTTTCATAGTAAGCGTATGCTATTTTTATTCTAACAGCTTGTTGAAGGGTTTGAACTCTTTCCATAAAGTATAATCATCCTTTAATGGCATGTTTTTTAGCTTTGAAACCGTTCCGCCTTGCTCTTATCCTCAGAGCAGTCTCCATGTAAGGTAAAGGGAGCTAAATCGATTTGAAGGGGAATTTAATTTTTTTCAAGTATTTAGTTTTGAGTTCTTATGGAACGGGTTATTGTAGAGAAACCTGCTGTTTTTATGGTAGCAGAGAGCTCAAATACAAATATAGTCCTCTTATCCACAACCACTGGGGAAACTACATGTGTGAATGTTAATGTTAAAATAGTATTGAATCCAAAACAATAGCATTTTCATTGAAGACCCATTTAAAAAAAAAAATATTGAGGAAATTGCTGGTAACAACTGCACAGAGATGAGGCCAAATAAACCCAATAACTGCAGAAGATCATCTGTATGAAATGCACAAATGCTGGAGTACATGTTCCTTGCTGTGTCCCACATGCACCAATATACCATTAATTCATATATTTTTAAGCCTAGACCTCAAAACTGGCCTGAAACAATGTCTTGCTTATCAATAATGGCTTCATACACTTTAATTGACAAAAGTATTACCATTACAACAAGAGGGATTTGTGGAGTTGGTCCCTCTTTGCAGCTGCAGTATAACAGCTTCTACTCTTCTTGGAAGGTTTTCCTCAAGATTTAAGAGTTTTTGTGGGAGTTTGTGTCCATTCCGTAGAGCGTTTTGATTTTGTCCACATAGGGTATAACAATTAAGGATGTCTGGCTCCTATCGCCACTGCTGAAGAAGGTTTGAGAAGTTGGTGGAATCCCACTTTGAGCATGCAGGCGTTTGGTGGGCGTGACCTGTAGTAAGTATACTATATGGACAAAAGTATTGGGACGACTGTGTTTCGGGATTTAGTTCTAGGCCCTAGGACAATCTTTATGCTCCAGCAGACCAAGGCTTTTTGGAAAGGATCATGTTCCCAACTTTGTGGATGCAGTTTGGGGAAGTAGCTTTTCTGTTCCAGCATGACTGTGTCCCAGTGCACAAAGCGAACTCCATAAATACACGGCTGGATGAGTTTGGTGCGGAAGAACTTGACTGTACTGTACTGTACTGAGTCCCGACCTCAACCTCATCCAGCACCTTTGGGATGAACTGGAATTCCCCCAGAAATCGTGTGAAAAGCCTTCCAAGAAGAGCGGAAGCTGCTTTAGCTCCAAAGGGGGACCAACTCCATAGGCTATGGATTTGAATGCAGTGTCTAAGCCCCTGTTGGTATAATGGTCCCAATACTTTGTCCGTATAGTGTCTAATAACTTAGAGCTGGGAGGATGTCTGGTTCCTATCACCACCACATTTTTGGAGATGGTGGCATCCCAGATTGATGGAGCGTGCAGGTGTGGGGGCGTGTCTCGTGGTGTGGACCCCCTGTCATGGTCCATAGGAAAGTATGGCTGCCTCTAGGACCCGGGGTGCGTCTTTCAGATAGACGGACAGACATGCAGCCGGGCAGATAGACAGACACTGCAGGCTGACCCACACCTCCAGCCCTGGACAAGCTTTCATTCAGAAGAAAGGACGCGTTCCCCCTCACTGGCTGCTTTAAAACAGCCTGATCTCCCCGCTTTTTCCTCAGAGGGTCTCCGAGACTTCCCAGCAGCCACGCACCCGAGCATCTCTCTGGTCTGCATGCAGCGTCATGCAGAGGCTGATCCCAGATCGGGGTCACTAAGTCAGAGAAGCAGCTTGGAGATGCAGATCATCCCTGCATCCTCCTGCATGCATTAATCTGCACCAGATCTCCAGCCTCCCCTTCACTTCCACTTCTCTACTTCAAAACGCTGGGCTGAGGCTATGTCTGCGTCTCATTCCTCTTTCCCCTGCCTTATTATAGGTACGTACGCTCTTTTGTATAATATACACCCATGACGTTTATTTTTGGGTCCGTTTTTATGCCTTACTTTTCCATTTTCTACTTGGCGTTATCCGTTCCACCTTAAATACGGAGCGCTTCCATTGTGGCGTACGGACACACGCCGCGTTGAAATGTATTGTGTTTAAGGTGGAACGGCTCATTCTAAAAAAATGAGCTTGTCGTGTTTAGTCTAGGAGCCTGTTAGGTCACCACATGCACATTGAAGTTCAATCAGGACTATGATCTTTTAAACACGGGTGTTTTTTGGTCTGTTTCTTGGAGTTTATGCAGAAATAAGCCTGTTTTCTGACAGAACTGAGGGCTAATGCTAATGACTCACATTCTAAATGTTGTGTGACACCCGATAATGGAGAAAAAAAATGTATATTTATCTGATTTATTATAGTATCTCATGTCTAAAAAGAAGTTTATTTTGAAGTAACATCCTCCTCGGACAGAACTGTGGGTTACTAAACACTCATTACAAATGTTCAGGGACACCTAGTGAATACATATTTATATGATTCATATCATTGGCATTTTTATTTGTTATTGCATTGGGTTTAATTTTGGACGAAATGATGCTTAAGAAGAAATTTCACCCACCTAGACCTCACATTATATGATTATTATTGCTGATTTTAATTGCATCTTCACCCCCCCCCCCCCCCAGATCTCACATACGATTATTATAATTGTAATTTTTATTTTTTGTATTTTTTGGGAAGAAATAATACCTAAAAGGAAATTCCACCGCCTAGATCTAAGTTTATATACAATATTCAGGGATTTGCTGGAGACTTTTTTCCTCCTGGGTGGTGAATGAATGAGGAGCTGAAGGTTCAGGTCCTGCTGCCAGAGGCCGTCGGCCCCAGGCTGTGTGGTCAAAAGTTGTGCTGTGTTTCGGCTGCTCTGGTCAAGACTCGGACACTGTAGGGATGTGTGTGTGTGTGTGTGCGCCGTTTTTGCTGCGTGCCTTGCCTTCAGCCATACATGAGTCACCTTTTTTTCTGTCCACCTGCAGGAGAATTGTTTTTCTGATCCTCATGTACTGCAAGCATCTGCACCACTGCCTTTTTTTTATTAGAACCCATCTATTCTGATATTGTAATTGACTTTGCAGCTCTGAATATATTCCCTTTTCCTTAAAATCCCCTTCATAACTTCCTCTATCAACTAACATGGGCATCTTTAGATCTTCTATGAGACGACAAAGTCCTCCCAGAAGGTTTTGTTTTCCCCCCCCCCCCCCCCCCCCCTTTCTTTTCTCCCCTATTGTCTGTTGTTTGGACCACTGCAGAGTCTCCAGCCTGGACTGTAGACTATAAATCTCCCACTCCTCTCTTAACGTCCCACCTACACACTGCTGCAAAGTCAGCCAGACGGAGAACCTATTCAGGTCAGGTAGACTCAGCATCTGTCTCTCTGTAGGGCTCCGCTCTGGAAAAGGAATGGAAAAGAGGACCGGCGGAACTGGAAGTGAGAATTAAAAGGGGTCTGAACGGGTCTCTGGTGGGCTCTTTAAAGGCAGGTTGCTCATTTCTGATGTGGCCGAACGGTTGATTAGTGCACAAACAAGGAGAGCTGATCCTCCATGTTCACAAAATGTGTGGCACAAAGAGCTGCTTCGATCCATCAGTGAAGCTTTGTGATGGTTTTAGGATTCTATCATTATTTTCAGCTCAACACGAACCTGCTGTCCTTCGAGCATTTATACATCCAGCACCTTTAGAACAGTTTAGAGTCATAAATAGAAGGTTAACTCCACAATATAGCCTAAGAATTTAAAGCAATATTGTTGCAAATACATCTAATTGACACACATTTAGCATTTATCTCAATTAGAAAATACTTTTTGGTGGTATTGATTTGCTTTTTATTTATTTATTTTTGCATTTGTAACACTTAAAACCATTTTAAATAGAAAATGTGTTAAATGTAGACATGTTTGTGTTGTTACTCGACAAAAGATGATACTCGTGAAGCAATTTCTTCTATTTCAGTGGTCCCATGTAGTACCGTGAGAGAGTTTAAAAACAGCCATCACCACGGCGGCCAAAGACCGTCTGATTATTTTCTGACCTTGTCAGAAATTTAGGACGACCATCTCAGTGTGTGAGCTGATACTACCTACAACTACTACCTACAACTACTGACCAGCCAATCAGAACACAGCATTTATACACACGTCATACATCTACACACCTTCACACACACCATGATACATCTACACACCTTCACACACACCATCACACATCTACACACCTTCACACATCTACACACCTTCACACACACCATCATACATCTACACAACTTCACACACATCATCACACATCTACACACCTTCACACACACCATCACACATCTACACACCATCACACATCTACACACCTTCACACACA
>JBBJLR010000139.1:7712808-7725519 GCA_037577145.1 Brachypetersius gabonensis | reverse complement strand
TGTGTGTGTGTGTGTGTGTGTGTGTGTGTGTGTGTGTGTGTGTGTGTGTGTGTGTGTGTGTGTGTGTGTGGTGGTTGAGTTTCTTCCGGGGTCTCTGGGTTTCTCCCACAGTCCAAAGACATGCTGTCAGATGAACTGGGGATTCTGAATTGACCGTGTTTGTTTTTATGTTTGTGTGTCTGCGTCGCTTCCATAGACCCCAGGACAGGCTCTGGGTACCCACGACACTAGAGAGGAATACATTCTTACAGAAAATGAATGAATAAGCTGGCAGTGAGCATCGAGGAGTTTTGTTTTCTCAAATCAAGCTGCTACAAGAAAACAGTTAACACTTTTATGAATCCAGTCTGTTAATGATTTTGTAGATCATACACAATTTTTAATGCAATATATTTCAACAATATATTTTTGTGCCATGGACCAGTTTCATGTAAAATAATATTTTCACGGATCGGTACAAAGTGTGTTTGTCTTTCATTTATTTTTGCTAGCTTGAGGCTAACATTTTTGATGTACTGTCTCACGGGACCGAGACGAACGTTGTTTTTGTTTCTTCTTCAGATTAATTGCTCTTTCAGACTCTGAAAATGAATAAAAATATTTTTTATTTTGTCTCTCTGTGTGGCCCGGTACTGAATGACTCATAGACTGATGTCGGTGTGATGTTCCCGAGCAGTGGCCGCGAGAATCCAACATTGTTTAATTTGTATATACGGGGACTCTTATTTTGAAACGTTTTGTTCGGTGTCCTACTTCACATTTTCTGTCAGCTGTCCCTTGTTTGTGTTAAAGTGATGGTGCTTGTTTATTGGTTTATGTCTTAGTCTTGTCTATATTTAAGTTCCAACGATTCTTTGGTCCAATCTTCATGCACAATCGTACTGTACCCGTCCTTCACGTTTCTCGTTTCCCTTGAGTTTTGGCCCTCATGCCTTCTTTATGTTCTTTGTGTTTGTAAATAAAACCCTACAAAGGAGCCCTGCATCTGCGCCTCGCTACTATCACAGTTACAAGCCAATAATAGAAAGAACGTAGTTTCAGTACTGAAGGTATGTAGTAGCCTAAAACAAGTTTGTGTTCCTTATGTTCTCTGAGACGCTCTCCCAGAGGTTAGGAGCTGCATAAATAAAGATCTTCTGCCAGCTGGGAGTTTGCAGTAAGCCTTCTTCAGCTGAGTGAAGTGGTCTGAGATGCTCCGACAGATGGAAAAGACACGCCAGAGCTCGAGCCTGAAGTGCTTTAAATGTCCTGAGCAGATTGTTGTAGTCTGTATGGAGCTTTATATGAACCCGGTGAGAAATGAATAAGAAAGGTGAAATATAGCTTGATATAAATAGACATACTGTTTAAATAGGCAGAGAACAGATCGTCATGTTCTAGTTCTAGATTTTATTTTCTTTCTGCATATAGACAAAGACAGTTTCCTCCAGGGTCTCCGGTTTCTCCCACAGTCCAAAGACGGGCAACTCAGTTGATTTGGGGATTCTTGATAACAGGTCAAAAAAAAAAAAAAAATCAGAAACCTCAACACACTTTTCTAAACCAGATTTTCATGCTGTGGCATAGATATAATGATTAGTGTCAGTCAGCTACCACTGTTTCTTCAAAAACGCTCAGCACATTTACATTTACGGCATTTAGCAGACGCTTTTATTCAAAGCGACTTCCATTCTCTAACTACAGGGGACAGTCTCCCTGGAGCAACGTGGGGTTAAGGGTCTTGCTCAGGGACCCAGTGGTGGTGCTCTTGGTCCAGAGGCAAGTATCCTACCCACTGAGTTACCTCCACCCCGATGATTATTATTTGATCATTATACCAACTATCATGCAGTATAGAACTAGCTTCATCACAAACACTGTACCTGCATGAAAACTAAACACTGTTCTGAAATCAGCATGAAAAACACTACAGAACCCTCAGAAATGTATCTCTGATGATTTTGACCTGTTGACCTGTGTTATCAGAACCGTCTCAATGAGCCACTTCTTAAAGCTTGAAGGGGTTAGAAGACTTCCAGTCTGATAGTATTATGGCACAAGGGCTCGTCTCTATAATGATGAAGGACCCTCATTCCCTCAGAACAATCAAAGATTGCCAAAGTATAATCAGGCTGAATGTTTGTCCTAAAGCTTTTTGAAAAACAGTTGAATATCTTGCAGCACTGGACAGAACCAAAACAGATCAAACCTTCTGTATAAACTCACAGTTTTCCGTTTAGGTTTGATATACGACTCTGGGGAAAAAAGAGAGCTTTACAAAAATGTTCAGCTTCTCAATTTTTATCTTTTATAGGTGCAAGTATTGAACTGAACAGTTTTGCCTTTGTTTTTAAGAACCGCTGACAATATGTCTCCGCATTTCCAAATAAAAATGTTGTCCTTTAAAGCATCATTTTAAAGGAAATGACAAAACGTCAAAATAAGGGAAAATATGGAGCGTTTACAGAACTTGACTGACTTCTAGTAGTGTTTTGCCATTGTGAGAGGAGAGAGTCGATTACAGCAGTTTTTATACTTTTCCTCATTAAATAAGATGTGATTCAGCTGATCACTAATCAGTCCCTCATAAAGCAGAATGAGGGGCTTGTGGAGGAATGTAACAGACACTGGACTGGAATGATTGTCACAGAGGAAAATAAATAAATGCAGTGATCTCTTTTTTTTTTTTCCTGTATGTTACATGTGCAATACAATGATACTGATATGCACTATAATCGTGTTTTTTAAACTGTGTTTCCAGGAGTGATGGCCACCAAAGAGGTCCTGTCGATGTTGGGAGAAATGAGGAGAGGCTTATATGAGGTACGACCATTCATCCAAACTCACAGGGTTAGGAATAGGACCTGGTTTAAGATTAAGTAGAGCCCATATTCACATACATACATACATACATAAGCAAACATAGTCTTTAACATTTGGTTTCCATTATGTACAGAATAAGGAATATAACTAATTGCAGTTTGGGCACCTTTGTTCAAATCACACATTTGATTGTTTTTTTTTTAGAAGTTACCAACCACTTTTTAATAATAATGATTTATTTTCTTATTCTCATGCAGTGTGTGTTTGTGTATGTGTGTAGCACAGGTGTCTATTCTTTTCTGAACTATTGCAGTGTGAGCTGTGTAAAAATAAAAAATGCCTCTATATGTGTTGAGTGCAGTAGTGTTTGTAGAGCAGCTTTTCTATGGTCTGTATTCCAGCAGCTTCTCTCCTGATTCAGTTTCTGATGGATGAAACAGAATCACACACTCACTCTGCTCTTAACATCACTGTTTTAGTTGTTGCAGTTGTAGAGTAATGTAAGAGTTTGTGTACTTTAACATTTCCAAGGTATAATAAATTTTGTGTATTATTTTTACATTTTCTCCAAACATTTTTTGTGTGTGCAATAACCAGAAAAAAAAGATGCAGTCTATTATTTTTAGCTGAATGTTTTAAATCTAGTCTGGGGAAGACAAAGCCATATCAGAACCATAATCTTTTTTGTTTTATGAAGTAGTTCAGCATTGATCCTTTAGATCCTTGACTTGTCGTGTCAACGGCCTCTTTCACTGAGATGCTCCTTCTTTTTTCTCTTAACTGTGCTTTTGGTGATTTAAAGCAAAACAGTCAACTTATTGTTTCCTCAGACCACAGCACTTGATTTCAAAATGTTGGAGTTTGTTGAGGTTACATTCTGATGACACTTCCATGGAGCCACACCATCCACACCATCACTACTTGTTAGGCCAGTCAGATTTTCCTGTGGGTCCTTTACAGTGATGAGGGGGTTTTGCTTTACATGACTGACACGTCTGAGATTTTCAGAGATTTTTCTTAGTCTTTCCAGGGTGTCCACGGGGCTTTAAAAAGTATTAAAAAGTGATCAATCAAAATTGCCAAATTTAAAAGTGTTAAATTTGGTTTTAGTGCTATTATTTAAAAAAAAAACTTTTTTTTTTCCAGACGATGAGGTTTCCTATTCTGAGTGAAATTCTGTCTGCTAATGTTTGCGTTAGTTCGTTTAAACGTAGGCTTTAGCGTATCTGGGCACATAATCAAACATCCTCGCCTCGTCTGAAGTCTCACATGGATTAAAGTTTTCCGTCGTTATGACAGATTTCCGTCAGCGTAGGGCACTAAAGCTCAATTTTGAGATTGATGCAGATCAGAAGAAAAAAGTTTTGTTGGGGGTAAACAAGCTTCAGCAGACTAAGTTCTGGTAAGGCTGTCTTTTTCCTTGGTTAAATTACGATTTAGTTATTCTTCCTAGAAATAAAAATAAACATTATGGTTTTGGCAGTTCGGCTTCAAGCTGTCCGACAGATTTTTATTTATTTATTTTTTTTGCTTTAATGCACGAGTCTCAACTTTGTACGCTATGTTTGATGCTGACGTCATATTCAGTGGTCGTTCGACAACCGTGTAGTCAACTGGCTAATGTTCTCGACAACCATCAGCGTTGTTATGGGCAAATGCAAGTTTTCTGACAGCTGGGTGAAAGCGTTTAAGGACTGGCTGAAGCCTGTAGTAGGGAATAACTGGCTTTTATTGTTCGGTATGTAAAAAAAACATCAATGTCAACTGGATGGGAGCTAACACACTTTGGTCATTGTTACTATATTAGGCCTATAGTACATGTTAAATGTATTGTTTATGTTAAAATCAAATCCATGCAGTGAATGCCAGATAGTTTGTTGGAACTATGTCTTCGTTGCACATTTGATGTAGTTTTAGTTTTTAATCACGAAGTGAATTAAATGTGCAGTATGTGGGTCAGCATCAGTGAGTCTGTAAATCTATTCTGTTGTACAGTGTTATATGCAAAAATCTGCGTAAACGTTAGAAATGTCGTTGATTAACACTTGCAATTCTGTGTCGTGATTGTTTTAAAAAAAATTCCAAAGGTAGTGAAAAAGGTATTAAAATGTATTAAATTTAACTTAAGGATTGCTGTATATACCCTGCTTTCAAGCCTCACCTTGACATCCACATCTCTCTTTAACATCTACTTCTTAATGGCATTCCATGCTGTGTAAACTACAAGCTTAAAGTCTTTTCTTGATTCGTAAGAATCAGTTTATTTCAGGCCTTAAATTGAACTCAGATTAGTCAGCAATTTTTGTGTATATGTGAACATGTCAAACGAACTCAGACCCTCTGAAACGAACAGAACTGAGACACATTGGGAGGTGGTTAAACTCCCGGGTTCGCTTCGACAGTTTTCGCCCCTCTAGGCTTGCAGTAGCTAGATCACGTGGTACAGCCCCGGGAAACGACAACAGACAATAAAGAAATAAGCTAATAAATACAAACAAATTAATGATAATAATAAAAAAATGAAAGCCAATAAATAACTAAATGAAACCTACAGATTCTTGTCTAGAGCAAGTTTCTTGGCCAAGTTGCTCAAAGCGTTCTTGATCTCCATCAGCTGAAGTAGCCGAGATCTTTGTGGAAAATGTAGAAGTTTGGTAGAGTTTTTAACCGTCTACTCTTATGAAGTAAAATCCGAGTAATGGGGAGCGTGAAGACACGGCGGCGGCGGGTTTGATGAGGAAATTAAGTGTGAAAGAGAACCAAGTCCCCTTTCAAACAAACTCATAGTGTGAAAAGAAAAAGAACAGAGTTTCCTTTCTGTTGCTCCACCTTTTGACTCAATATGTAAACTCAACACCCTAAGAAGACTTAGATTAAGGACTAATGAGCCAAATCAACTCTAAGACCCTCCAGAAAAGGAATATTAGCAGATGGACTGAAATGAAGCCCAAACATTTCATATTTGATGTTTAAAAACTTTCTAACTGAGGTAGATAAATAATTGGGCGTCCCTCATATTGATATTTCACACGAAAGCCTTTGGTCTTGAATCACAGTGACTGTGGTGATTAACGGAAGTTAAATGTTCCTCTGAGTTCAGATTGGCATCCAGAACTTCTCCAGCGTGAGCACCTGTCACTCCAGGCCCAGTCAGACGCGCAGCGACTACGGGAAGCTGTTTGTGGTGCTGGTCATCATCGGCTCTGTCTGCGTGATCATCATTGCGTCCGGCCTCATCTACATCTGCTGGCAGCGCCGCCTGCCCAAGCTGAAGAACATGGTGAGTGTGATTCTTCATGAAGACCAGGTGAACCACAGGTCAGACACACACAGTTTAATAAACTGGGTTTAATAAACATGGATGTTTGAATCAGATAACAGGCATAAACAGGGATATACATTTCTGAACTCCATCAGCGACCTTAAATACCACAATGATTCATATTCTGATAAAACCTAAACACATTTTTCATTGTCATATTTCATTACATTACATTAACATTAGCTTGTTCTTTATTGAATATCCTCATGATTGATTCAAACGTTCTCAAATCAGAGCAGCTGTTTTGTTAATAGTGGTGCCACGATACCTTGTTTCTTGTATGTATATTTTAAATATTAGCCAATAGCAATCTAGTATTTTAGCAACCCCATTTTTTTTATTTACGAACATCTGATCATTAAAATGCCGTTTTCATTGAAGCCCTTTCCCTAAAATGAAGACGCATTGTGAATGTGGGCTGTTTGAGGTTAGATTTATTATAGAAATTAGATAGGATTCATTCTTTCTTTCCTTCCAATATCTGTCACATTATTTTCTTTTGACATTGGACCGATACCCATCAATACAGATGTACTATCTTATGGCTACTTTTAGCCCAGTGGATCACAGTGTGTGAAGGAAAACTGTTATAGGCTGAATAGATGGATATAAACCAATCAGCCACAACATTCCAATCACTCACAGGTGAAGTGAATAACACTTATTATATCTTTACAATGAAAAATGTCAAAAGCTGAGAGATATTCGCTAAGTATATTTACAGTAAACCCCAGTGAAGTTTGTGGCTTCAGTCAGTTTTTCTTTTCTTAGAAACGAATTAATAAATGTTCGCAGAAACCCCCACACATTCGTGGAAACTGTGGATATCCGCCGCATTTTTTTTCTTGCCAGTATATAATTTTTAATGTTAAATAATTTTTAAAAAAATGACTAATTTTGTAACCAATACAGAATGGATACAAGTTTACCTTTACATTTTCTTTAGGGGTCATGTATTAAACTGAATTTAAGCATCTTTGGGGGTATATTTAGGGTTTAGACTATAAAAATAGGCTTTTTTTGCCACATCACAAATTCAGTTGTTTTTTTTCCACAATTCGCGGGTGCTTTTGGAATCTAACACCCGCGGTTGTCAGGGGTTTACTGTAATAGATAAGTGTGTAGAACATAGCAAGAAAGGACAATGGACATTGGACATGTGACCATCAGAACTGGACCATGGAGCATGTGTATGTGCATCGCTTACCTGGGGAAGAGATGGTACCAGGATGCATTATGGGAAGAAGACCAGCCGGTGGAGGAAGTGTGATGCTCTAGAAAATGATCTGCTGGGAAACCTTGACATCACTTCAGACCAAGGTCAGCCCTTCATGGAGACGCTGTTTCCTAATGGCAGTTCTTCTTTCAGCAGGATGATCCCCACACACTGTAAACACCGTTCAGGAATGGTTCTGACTCAGTCTGATTGAGCATCTGTGGCATGTGCTGCCCAATCAGTGGAGGCCCAACCTCACCAGATACCACAGCCCTCCTTAAAAGCTCTGGTGGAGTCCATACCTCGACGGATCAGAGCTGTTTTGGCACCACAAGAAGGACCAACACAGTATACGTTGGCTGTTTTTTAATATCGTGGCTGATTGATGTATATAAATGCATTGGTTTTCACAACATCATGACAGTAACTTCAGTCAAATCTAGCTGTTTTCGCCGCTAGATTTGCATACATGAACTGTACAGACTGGGAAGTCTGGCCTCTTAATGAGTAATCTGAATGTCTCTTGTATGAAAAGGTCAGTGATAGAAGAGAGAGCTGGTAACATGGACCAAGTTCTGGTGTGATGGAAAAACGCAATACCGCCAAAACACTTTGTGGTTAAACCATCTGGTTAAAAGAGTTCTCAGAGTTTCCATATGTATACAGGAACCATTCTGTATATAAACTGTACTGTGATGGTACTGAATTTGTATTGTTTTGATGTTCCAGTGTATCTCAGTCCAGTAACAGAGTTTCTGACTCAATTCTCTCCACAGTTTCTGGCCGGTCGTCCCAAAACCACGTCCATGGAGTCGAACCGGCGTAGTGTTTCTGTCAGAGCTGCTTTTGTTATTGTGGTCTTTTATTATTTCTAGTCTTGTTTGAGTTTTGATTTTTTTCTCCTTAATCTGTGTACTAAAAACCGAACACGGTTAGTATTAGTGTTAGTGACGTCCTGGATCACCTTCTTTAAAAGTTGTAGAAAACTCCCACTGAAATTTATCTTCAGCCCAGACAGACAGTCGAGCTTGAACTTTGTCGACTTCCCAGTTGTTAGTTTCTGTCTCCAATGTTGTTTTTTTGCCCAGACAGTAAAAACCAACGGACTCTTTCCAATGAAACAGAAAGCGCTGGTGCAGTCAGTTCAGCTGTGGCCCGTTTTTGGCCACGTCGCCGAGCTTTTCGTGTTCGGGTCTTTATGTGTAATGGAAAAACATTAGTGGGAAAGCACCACATGTCACATTGTTTTGGTTGTTGTCAGGTTAATGTTTTGTAACGTTTTAAAAATAACCTCCTTTCACACTTTTGCCCTGTATTTTAAATGCAAGTCGAGCGAACAACATGTTTCTGATTGGCTGCATGTTTCTGATCGTTCTTTCTCTCTCCCAGAGATCCTCCCCTGTGTTTTTGCCCAACACGTTGTTCACACCTCCACCGCTTGCCACTCATCTGATCTGCTATGCTTTCACCTCATACGCGCTGAATTCTAATCTGACACAGGTTTGACATGTAGTGACAGTCCAGGGGTTAGAGCGGGGGCACACCATCCTCAACCGTAGTTTATAGGTGGTGCTGTTAGATTCCCTTTCAATGCATGTCTTCACAAACACTTGTTACAACCACACGTCTCCAAGCATGAATTATTCAAGCTCCTTTAGGAATATTAAGAGTCTGGTTGGAACAAACATGTGAGGCATGTTCTCCCTGCCTGGCTGTAGTGTGCCATCCTAGAGGAAAAGTACATGTAGCCATTAAAGGAATAGTTTAGTTCAAAATTTCCCTGTGATCCATCCACCAAGACATGTTTGGTATCCACTTTTGCGGTATATATGAGGCTAGTAATGAAGGCTTATACCCTGCAGGCCTCAGAAAACAACTCCAAACAGAGCAGCCCATGTGTCTTCTGAAACTAAATGTTATTTATATTGAGAATGGTACGTTGTGCAGAACCAGAAACCTCATAAGTGGATCTGTTTGGGATTTTACCACCCTTTCTTTTATACAATTTTCATTCCGTTAGTTAGCTTTAAGTACCTGTGATACATTTTTCAGCAGCAAAATGAGTTCAATCATGCAGGAGACTCCAAAACTGAGTATAGTACAAACACTAAACACAATATATGTTTAGTTGCGGAGGCTTCTGTGTAACTATCTGTAAAATAAGTTTCTTTTTTTCCTGACGTTGAAAAGAGAATAGGCTGTACTTAATGGCTGCTCTGGACCTTAAATAAAAACTAAAGAGGCAAACTTCAACCTGAAAGTGTCCTCAAATGTATTTGCTGATGTGGTTTCTGGCACTGTAGGACGCTATTATTCATAAAAAAGAGCAAAAGAAAGTTGCGTAGCGTAATGTTATAATAGAAAGTCAGGTCAAGTAGGTCTCCTGCCATTTCAGCCATACACACAGTGAAATGAAACAGTGTGCCTCCAGGACCAAGGTGCAGTACAAAGGTCAAAAACAGATCAAAAGACTACGTAAGTGCAGACAGGGCGGAAAAAAACACAAGAGCAACAAAGTACTTGGACAACATTTAGTGCAGTCGTTTAAATGGATCCAGTACTAAAATAGATACTGTATTACTGCAGCAGTTGCAGGTGAAACAATGCTAAATAATTGTACAAATAACAGCAGCAGGAGGTCAGAGAATGTGCAGTATTTAATAAATGAAGGCTGACTACAGTGGCAGTTGTAAAGTGAAGTAGGGGCCTTGTGGGTAAAACACTTGCCTGTGAAACCGAAGGCTACAAAGTTGCAGGTTCAAACACTTTCTACCATTGTAACGACTGTGAGACTGTACCTGTGACTAATGACTGTGAGACTGTCCCTGTAACTAACGACTGTGAGACTGTCCCTGAGACTAACGACTGTAAGACTGTCTCTGTGACTGACTGTAAGACTCTCTCTGTGACTAACGACTGTAAGACTGTCTCTGTGACTAATGACTGTAAGACTGTCTCTGTGACTAACGACTGTAAGACTGTCTCTGTGACTAATGACTGTGAGACTGTCTCTGTAACTAATGACTAAAAGACTGTCTCTGTAACTAACGACTGTAAGACTGTCCCTGAGACTAACGACTGTAAGACTGTCCCTGTAACTAATGACTGTAAGACGGTCCCTGTGATTAATGACTGTGAGACTGTCTCTGTAACGAATGACTGTAAAAACATGTCTTGATGAATGGGATAAAAAGTCATAAACTGCTCTTTTAAGAGTGAATCGCTTTTGCGATCCTCAGGTGCTATAGAACTAAGAACTATAGCATTAAACTCTAAGTGACCCTTAATTTTCTCAGAACTGACTGCTAACTGTGTGTGTGTGTGTGTGTGTGTGTGTGAATGAAGTCGCGAGGAGAGGAGCTCCATTTTGTGGAGAACGGCTGCCATGACAACCCCACACTGGACGTGACGAGCGACGGCCAATCAGAGATGCAGGAGAAGAAGCACAGTGCCAACGGGGTGCCGGTGGGCAGCGGAGGGGGCAGTGGCTGGCAGGTTCTGGTCAACAAACCGGGCAAAGAGGAGGAAGACAATCAAGAGGAGGACACCCACCTTTAACAAGGGAAAGGGTGGGGGGATGAATGAGGGAGAAAAAAAACAAAGGTAGTCCATGCGGGACATCCGTGGCACAGAAAAACAGCTTTTTTTTGTTGGTTTGTTTGTTTTCCTCCCAAAAAACATTTGCTGAATATTTCAAGTGATGTCATTTGGCTTGTAGGGTCTTTTGTTTATCCGCACCTGCGACGGCTCGGTTAGAAATTGGATCGATGTGGAATGAGTTAATTCTATAGAGGCAGCTGCGAAACGCGGCCGCATCGATCTGTAATCGACGAGCGCGAGGTTGGGAGCGTGAACCACGCTGGCGGTTTATTAATTGGTTTGTCGCTCCAGACTAGATTGAGACGTTAGGTTCTCAAGAAAGTGTCCGCCTCGTTTAGTGTGTTGAATGAAATGGGAGGACGATTTCTCAGTTTTGTGGGACGTCTAAACGGCGTATTATGACGAGCCATTAGGAGCGTATTCCGTTCTCTTCGTATGGATGCGTCTGTTGGAAGCACTTCATTAGCACATTGTATTTTAACATGGTGAACGCCGACATGCCTTGCTCTTTAACTGCTTGTTGGAATGGCAATGATCTGTTATTTTTCCGTGTCCTGTGTTTTCCAGCGTCCCAGTCCAGGGGTGGTGAGGTCTAGGGTACTTGCCGTATGAATGTTAGGAGAATTGCACTGAAAAGGAGGGGTCAAAGAAACAGCTACAGGTCAAAGGGTCATCTTTTTCTTCACGATCCCAAAGCAGAACGAGGATGAAATTGGCTTCTCATTGGAATCATTCGTCAGTCGTGCCACAGTTAAGGCAGAGGTACGGCCAAAACAAACAAACAAAAAAAAAGGTTGATAAAGAGAGCGTAGGCCTCTGAGTGATGTGTATTTGCTCTGTTTAAGGAATGTTGCAGTTTCAAAGCAGACCACATATCCTCATTTCACCCCAGTGGAAATATTGAAAATCTGAGCATCCCTGTGGTTTACAGTACAGTCCACTTCGCATACGTCTCATTTGCAAAGAACCAGAAGGCCTCGGCATCCGCTATATATCAAAGAGTGACAGTTCGTATGTAACCTGCTCATTTTAAGTGCATGATATCATTATAGTAACAAGCCCTAAGCACATATCAGGGGGTCCGGCAGTGTCTTTACAGTGGCTAGGGTCTGAAGTCTAATAGCTGTGACAAACCTAGATGTACCTGGATAGTTCAGCATATCGGTTTTCTGTACGCTATATACACGCATCGTTCAAAAAACTCGACTGATCAAGGTAAAAATAACAATAAAAATATTGTGAACATAGAAGAGGCTGATATTGATAATCATAGAGTAAGCATAGTTTTTTGTATCCTACAGTACCTGTACAGTTACAAGAGCTATTTGCAAAATGCACTTTTTTTTCATTTTGATGTCAATCTCAATTGCTTTGTATGGAGAAACTCTCAACTGCTTTGTATGGAAAGTTTGTACGGAGGAACTCCTCACTGTGTTCTCTAATGTAATGTTAGGTTTGACCATTTTGAAATGCAAGCAAATAAATGTTCAAACAACAAAAGCAAATGTGTTTGAGTAGCGCGGTGGTGGATGTAGCGGTGGCGCCACCTAGTGTGCAGATTATGGTGATGAAAATCTCTCCAATGCATTTTCACATTTCATAAATTCCTTCTGAGCAGAGGAGTCCAGTCTAAAATTCTGCCGTGGCTACAGGATTTAATTCCAGCCGAGCAGGAGCACATTAGTTTTGCTTGATTGGGATTGAAATACACCGCTGCTTCAGCCCTGGACTGGGACCACCAATCCACAGCAGGGACCACCAATTTAGTTCA
>JBBJLR010000139.1:7676064-7698096 GCA_037577145.1 Brachypetersius gabonensis | reverse complement strand
TTGTTTTGTGGGTGTGTTTGTGTGTGTGTGTGTGTGTGTGTGTGTGTGTGTGTGTGTGATGACCTTGCCTTGTTTAATGAATAGATCCTCTCAGGGAGATTACAGGATGCTAGACATGATTCACCACTCCTGTCACTTCCAATAGTCTAAGTCTCTGTGGGATTACCAGAGGGAGATGCCGAACAAGAGAAAGAGAAAGGAACACTAAAGCAGTCACGTTTGTGACAACATATCGCAGCTTCTTGATATTTTTGTGGTAAGACACTACATACACAATAAAGACAAAAGTATTGGGACGCCTGACCATTCCACCAACAGGGACTTCAATGACACTGTATTCTAATCCATAGACTTTAATATGGAGTTGGTTACCAATAATTTGGCAACTTCTGTGCTCGGATTGGACAATTCCATACAACACAGCAGATAACCAATCTTGGTGAAGGTAGTGGGGGTAGTCATGATCCAAAACCCATCATTTTATTATATCACACGAATCACACACTGATTTACTGTCAATCTTGCGGGCCATAAAAGATTTCAAAAGAGCTGGATCTGGCCCGCGGTCCGCTAGTTAAATAGGCCTGCTGTAGAGCATTTATGAGGTCAGACACTGATGATGGACATGAAGGTCTGGATCACAATCTCCGTTCCAGTTCATCTCAAAGGTGCTGGATGGGGTTGAGGTCAGGGCTCTGTGTGGCCAGTCAAGTTCTTCCAGTCAAGCTGAACTCATCCAGCATTTCTTTATGGAGCTCTTTGTGAACTGGGACACAGTCATGCTGGAATAGAAAAGGTTGTTCCTCAAACCGGGTCCTCAAAGCTGGAAGCATCGTCCAGAATGTCTTGGTCTGCTGAAGCATTAAGATTGATCTTCACTGGAAGTAAGGGATCCAAACAATGGAAAATAGAAATGTCCCTATACTTTTTCCCTTTTTTGGCACATAATTTGCATGTGCAGTTTGGACATGTGTATCATTTTGCTTCTAAATGGGTTTTTATGTTAGATTTGTTGCCACATTCTCATTATAAATCGGTATGACGTCCATTTAGAAGGTCGAGTATCACACACAAGCTCCATCTTAAAACTTTTTTAATATAAACTTCCATATGTGTATCGAGGAGCTGGTTATATAAAGTTGCTCTACTTACAGGACAGATGGAGTTCACTGCAGGCCTGGATCTGGCCATTGGGCCTTCTGTTATGCAGCCCTGGTCTATAATAAGGATTATGCCCACTCATCAAATGCTCCTTATCTCCAGTGGCCGACTGACCTGTAAATGGAGCGACACCATAGCAGCAGCTTAGCAGATATGACCCACTAAGAGACTTGAAATTAAATGAATGACACGTGCCTTTCTAGTAGCACAACAATGGAAATGACATGTTCATGCACAGTATCTGTGTATTATTCACACACTGAAATGTGGCCTGTTTGAAAGTTATCCCTCATTTGATATTTTATGGCTTAATTTTTCCATGGCATGGAATGGTTGTCATACTCATAGAGATGCTGATTAAAAAATAAACTGTTATTCTTTCAAAACAATATATACAGTGAACCCCCAGTTTTACGTGGGTCAGGTTTCAGTCACACAGGGATTTTCTTAGGGGGAACCCCCGTGAAAAATGTGGGATTACTGTAAATATACAATTTATATATTTAATATAATTATACATGTTTTAAACTTATTTATTATAGTCCTCATGACTTATAGTGTATTTTTGCTTCCATCCATTTATCTATCTATCAAACAACAACTACTTTAAAGGGAGAAAAATTCAACCTGTACATTTAACATTGAGATTGAACCCGACCCGTTCGGGCCCATTGGTACTGCTAAATATGACATATATCCCAAAATCACATACAAGCTTGGTTTTAGTGAGATTAAGAGTATATACATGTATATCAGTCTGTATGTGTGTGTGTGTGTGTGTGTGTGTGTGTGTGTGTGTGTGTGTGTGTGTGTGTGTGTGTTTGTTTGTTTATTTGTTTATTTATTTATTTATTTATTTATTTATTTATATATAAAATTACCCTTTCGTAAACAAGGCCGCCTTAAGGACAGCCTGATTGTGTTTTTGGGCCCCATCAGGCTGACGCTGGAATGTATATTTACTCTAAAATGATAAACTGATAGGGCCACTCGGGTATTTATACATTATGGACGTATATATGCTGGTGTAGGACGTCAATGCCAGATGAGCAGCACGTGTATGTACTGTATGTATTTATAAACACATTAGTGAGGGGTGTTTGGGGGTCGGATGTCCGTCTGGTTAAAACCTGTATTCTGAAGCCCTGTACTGAAGTCACGTTCCCGCAGGTTGTCACAAACTGACACAGGCCTGGATGTGCTTGCTTTCTCAGTTCTGGAACAGAATGCTCAGTTCGCCAAAACCAACACTTTGCCTCCCGCTGATAAGGCAGTCACGTTACACCAATTAAGAGCTCCGACAACAAAGTCTTTTTCTGAAGCTCAAAGGAATGCAGAATCTGTGATGCTTAAAGCTGGGTTCCAGCGTGTCGCTCTAATGGCTCCTGACAAGAATCAGAACCAATCACGCTGATTTACAGGAAGCTTTTATTGGGATCTGTTTTTGGACGCCACCCACCCCTTTTTACTCCAACAATGACCATGTCCTCCCAGACTGGAACAGTAGAGGAGACAGATCAAATGACCCGTTTAAACGCCTGTTCTCTAATGAGGGATTTCAGGAGCACTCGGGCCACCTACCCCAGCTGTGTTCAGGAAAAAACAACACCTGATATAATGTTTTACTTTGTCACAGATAAACACTAATTAAATATAAGGACAGTCACTATTTTATTAAGTTGTTAATCTGATGGTTAATGGGGTAAGTCGCCTCCCAAGAGACAAGATGGGGCAGCTGGTGGCCTAGTGGTTAGGGAGTTGGCCCTGTGATCAGAAGGGCGTGGGTTCAAATCCTGTGCTGTTCACAGTGTGCAGTGATGTGTTACTATACACTTTGTTTTAAACATGTAAATGCAATTAATAAATGTGAACATTTAACTGAATGTACCTGATTTTTGAGAAGTATACAAACATTTCTTTCTTTCTTCCTAATAGCTTGTGGGGATTGTTCAAACTGCTAAGCACGACTTTACAAATGAGCTGAAAACACTGATTATGACTTCATACACTCCCAATGAAACCCAACATCTGGGCAGGAGAAAAAATGAAGGCTGTTGTCCATCTTTGCTTCACTGAAACATTGTGGGGTGCACATCTATATAGAGCTGTACATATCTCAAATCTCAAACAGACTTAGGCAGCTTCTGGCCCTGTATGATCCTTGGCTATTACTTTAAGATGGCCTCCACTAAAGCAACAGCCAAGGATCACAAAGGGCCGGAAGCTGCATGAGTAAGTCTGTTTGAGATTTGAGATACAGCTCTATAAGTATATAGATGATGATTTAGATCATGATTATAACTGCGGTATAAGTTTTCATTAATTGTTAGCATCAGTAGCCTTGTAACTCCAGTGTAGAACTAAAAAAGAACCCAACTGCGTTTGAAGTTTACTAATATTACATTACTAAATGTAATTTTCCAAAGTGATTCGGGCCAAAGATGATTGCTTAACCTCATTTTCTCTAGACATTTACAGCGTTGTGTATATGTGGCAGCAAACACAAAGGGTCCTTTTGACAATGCCAGAGCTGGAAATGTGAATCCAGGCAGCCGTTAATGTGTACATAAAAATAATTTCACGGAGCGCTGACCTTTGTCTCCCTTTGACTTTTTTAAATGCATTGCACTTCCTGTAAACAACTAACTCAGCCTCACTGATTCGGCAGCATCTTTTTATTAGCGGTTGATTCTCCCATGTGAAAGTCACAAGGCGCAGTGCAGCGCGCTCCTATAACAACAAAGCAGAGAGAAAAAAGGCTGTATTTTGAACCGAAAAATAACCACTTATCCTCCCACTCGTGAAAACACATCCTCTTTTACACATTCCCATTGGGTATACATGCTATTTTGGAAGCATCTCATGGAAGACTGAGGAGATAAAATCCTCGGCAGAGCCTGATAAAAATGGAAGGCACTCGTTGGTTTAAATGGCTACACTTCACTTAGACCAGCGTTTACAAAGCTACACGCCACCTACATAAACCTTTCAAACACATTCATAAAGACTTATTCCAACAGTTTAGGTCCATGTCATGAAAGGTCTACATACCATGTGTCATATGTGTTGGCCTTGAAGTATCATCACTTCAATAAATAGAACTCTTAGAAGATCAAAAAGGTAGAAGATCAAAGTGCTTGAAGTGATGCCAAATGTTTGGAGCATTCAGTGGACAGTCCTTTAAAGACCTCATTGAGGTTTGAGTATGAAGAAGCATTTAAACATAAAGCTTTTCCAATAGCCGTACATCCAAGAACCATTTAATTACCTTCAAATGCAAGAGCGTACATGGACCTTGCTGTTAATAGTTTTGTGATGCGAGTTTTTTTACGGCTTGCTGCTCGCGGTTGGAGTCCTTGGTTCCTACAACTTGTCAGGCTCCACCTCTCTTTTATCTCTTAGATTTTTAATCTTTAACCCTCAGAACATGAGCGGCATGGATCCAAGCCGGTAGCAAAACAAATGGTAAATCATCACCATACGGCAAAAAATCTCCTTGTACGGACGTTCTCCTGGTTTGTGTTGGTGATCCAGGTGTCAGACGTCATGCTGAGCTTTGTTTGGTGTTCCTGTATCACGTAGAACCAAAGTTATTGTAATAAAAAAAAAAAACTGCTGGGGTTTTTGAAACGGTGTCACACAAATATACACATTTCTTTAACTCTAGGTTTTGGATATAAACAGTGAAAAGATCTTTGTACTGGGAGAACTTTCAGGATAGTCTCCGCCCACAAGTGGGTGGGGAAAACCCACAGAGCGAGGGGCTCTGGAGAGCCGGCTTGCTGAACAAGATCTTCATAGTGTAAACCTGATTTGGTAACATGGTGATCAAAGTATCAGAATTTTGACACCAATATAAAGTGTAGTATAACGACAACCAATGCTGGGATGATTTGGCACAGTCATTGTCTTGAATTTCAAATTTAGAGCTTTTAAAACCAAATTAGCATTACATCTATCCCTCTGTTGAACCGTGCCCTTTTAGTGTTCAGTACTAATGGATTAAATTATGGAAATGTGTGTGATTGACAAAACTAGAAGCAAAATTGATTTTCATTTTTTGTAGGCATGCAAGTCATTTTTTGGCCCTCATTACTCACTAGCAGCTCAACACAGAGTTTCAACAGTTCATGCACTGAGGGTAGGCCATCTCCTAGTTACTCTAAATATGGAAATGTGAATATTTTATTTGGTTTTCTTTAAATATGTTGTTTGGAAAAATGCTTGGTTCTGCCTAAAGAATGGCCACTAGTGGACCTGTAAAAAGAATGTAAGAACTTTAATGCAATATTCTAAATCATTGGAACATTTGGAGCCATTTAGGAACTTTCATTTAAAGATCATTAGCAATTATAGCATGGCCTCATTAAGACCTTTTGGGAGAAATGATTTAGAAGAGGAAAATAATATATTCATTACATTGTGTCTAAAACATAGAATGGGTTATGCTTCATGTTGGCTGTTCATCAGAGTATAAAGTATGTATGTTACATAATAAAATGTGCTGGATATACTAATCAAAGTGTATCTACCCAACCGAGTCTAACTGGCACAGGCAATAAAAATGGCCCATAGTCATCCTATAGTGGGGGAGGGGAGATGCCCAAATAAGGAATAAACCTTCTAAAAAATATATCACTATCCCACCCTTTCTCCAAAGTTGATATATTTCCTTTCCAGATGTCACTAAATTAGCTAAATGTTATAGGTATAAATATATTTTTAATGCATTTTAGTACAAAACTATTAAGAAAAATATAATTTACTTTTTCGTAAAAATGATTTACTCACATTCAGCTACATCTCCATATGAAATATACTGTGGTACTGTGGTGAGAAGCACAAAAAAAGCACATCTTGGAATGGTGAAATGCCATTGTACTCTGTTGGCGGGAGGTTTAAAAGTAGCCAATCCGAAAATGCTATTCATTTCTCCTTGCTGCTGATTGGCTGTTGCATCACGTGTGTTTCTCTGAGTGTTCTTGTGTTTTTTGTTTTGTTCTTCTTAAAGCCCTGTATTTTAATTACTGTAAATTAAATGAATTTATTACTGTATTTACCCACTTCTACAAAAGAAAACACACTGCATGAATTACAGTACAGCCTATACAGGGGTAACATCAGTACTTACATTCTAGCACTGCAGGAGTTCAGTGCAAACTGTACAGTATGGATATGGGTTTACCTTTACATGTATATAGTTATAGAATATAACTATCCTATAACATACAGCACTGTGATACACCAGGCACCCAGAAGATGTTGAGCGCTTCACATGGTGGCTCTGGAATGATGTGCTTGTTAACTTTTTGTTCTGTGACTTTGCTTTTTTCCTGCTTTTGTTTCTCCTGGCAGCCAAGCGAAGGGCCTCACCATGCCAAAACAAAAAGGGTGGAAAGTTTAGGAGGGAGCCAGACAGGATGCGCTGGTTTTCCGTTCAGGCAGCAGACCCTCGCCGGCTGGCCAGGTGAAGAGTGAGGAGCCGGGACAAGCCATCAAGCCGAGGACTAGCGAGAAGAATTTATTAGCAGGGCGGATGCTGGCCGGAGGGCTTCTTTTCTCTCGGTTATATGGGGCAATGACACGGGTGCCTGGTGCTTAATGATTTGTTGCATAACTTTTATATAACGTCAAGTAATAAAATTCTCCTCTTTGGAATGAAAGGGATTATAGTCCCACCAAGGTCAGCGTCCCTTGGTGCCCTGTCACACCCTGTGAGTCCTGGAATATAACTCACTCACTAGTCAAAACTAATCCAGTCAAGTTTATTTATGTGGCCCATTATCATAAATGTGCTATAATAAAAATAGTATGCATAGATATAGTAGGGAATTAAAAAATACAAGAATTAATGAATTAAAAGATTACATAAAAATTAATGAAAGAAGACTAAAAGTGCAAAGGAAGAGCAGCTATTGAAATATTTTGCTTGCATGTCTGTCCATGCTTGGCAATGCTGCAATATTTCCCTCTCATTCCAAGTGTTGGTATTTTGCTGTTTTACATTAGCGCTGGAGCTACGAGGCTAATGTAGCTACCAAGTAAAAAATACTTCTTTTTTACTCAAAGGCGAGTTAGGGTCTGACAATAAAGCAACAGTTGGGTTAAAAATCTTATTTCCAATTTCCTCAAATAAGAGCAGGTCATACACATTTGGTGTCCAACGTTTGTTATCTAGCAAAACTCTAGTTAGCCTGCTCTTTAGTTAATGTAGCTAACAAGCTAGCTGAGCCACAAGGCATCATCTTGATACCCCACCTCACCAGTAAACATTGTGCCAAATACAAGCCTAAATCATCACACACTCACCTCAAACTGTTAAAACAGTCTCAAAGCTCAAATAGACTTGCTTATGTGGTTTCTAACTCACTGTAATGTCAACAAAAGGATGAACAAAATTCAGGCCCTCAGATGGCTGCTACTGTTAGCTACATGCTGTAGTCCATGTTTATGTGTAAGTGTGACAGCAACCATTGTGCCAGTATTTAGCACAATGCCAACTGGTAAAATGGGGTATTAAGTAGGGGTGTGGAAGTAGGGGTGTGGAATTAATGTATTCATTATGATCAATTAATCACAGAAAAAATAACATGTTAAAACAATTAACCCTGATTAATCGCACAACATGACATCGAGAACCCGGGCCGGTTCTCGCCACAGGTTGTAAAATGTAGAACGTGCTGCTCAGCCCAGTGAGGGGAGAAATCACGTTTAAAAATGCAAAGGTGCAACTGGTTTTGTATCATCGGCGAACATCACTTAAAATATCACCTCAACACAAAGCATCCAGGAGGGAACCCGGGGGTCCGAGCCAGAAAGCCCGATCACAGGCCTGAGATGCCCTCTATGGGCATATGGACACTGGAACCATTACATTATTGTTTGTTATGACCATTATTGCACAAGGAAAGTTTACCTATGAAATTTTACAGCCAAAAATCTGTGCGGTTAATCAGAGAGATTGTAATTAAAGATCGTAATTTCGCTTGATACTCCTAGTATTAAGCTGATGCCACGTGGTTCATCTAGCTCACTATCAATTTTACAATCAGAAAACTTTTCCTGGAGGAAACTGCATGTGCATCGAATGCACAGAGGCAAAATGACAAGAACAATATAAAAGATGTCAAATTGATGTCAAAATAAAGCGTTCCAGAAAATGTTAAGTACTCAATACACCATGCTATGTGGTCAGTAATTCTCTGCATTTATTAAGGATTTAAGAAAAAGGGGGAAATTATATGAATGTGATTTTTATTGTTGCTTTATTGTCAGCCCCGCCCCATAATCAGTAATCTCTAAAACAAGGCCAGTACGGAACTGTGACAGCCCCAGGGTCATCATGTGGCACCACATGCTACAAATCTTTTCCCCCCGGGGACCGATGACAAGCAGGCACTTGTGTTCCACAGACACGGCGAGTTAAAGAGACTTTAACAAGGCCTGGTCTGAAAATAACACAGGTGGAGGGACGGATGGACGGAAGGGACGTGAGGCCTTGTAGCGTATTCTGGCCACGTAAATCTCAGTTGCTGCATTTTAGAGCGAACTGCCCCTGATGTACTGTATTTTTACGGGAACTTGCTGTAAAGGGCAGTGAATTAAACTAGGCATGAGACACATACATAAAACACACAGTCTGTTTTAACTGACCTAGTAAAAGCAGAGAAAAGGATCGACTGTAAAATCATAAAAATAACAAAGTATTGGTCGATTTTTAACAGGCTGAGGAGGACAATTCTAGAGAAGAGTCCGATTTACTTCTAATTATCTACTTTTTTATTTTAGCATGTGACACTTGGCAAGGCGATCGATGAGAGCGGGTTCTAGCTCCAGGCGTGAGGGACACAGTAAAAATGTCACAGTGGCACCAGCTGCTCGTACAGAACTGTGAAACATGGAACAAGACAATGCCATCTTCTCAGACAGTCGTCCAACTCTCAATGTCACATGTTTGAAGTCACAAAGACTTTCTTACACTCAAAAATGAGGGCGGTATCAAGTGTTCTTTGCAGAACCCTATCACAGCACCTGTTTGGTTTTATTTGAACCTTTCCCTGAATGTTTTAGGGAAGGATTTTCATGTCAATGAGTGAGAGAACCTTCCTGAAGATCAATCAACTTCCACATCCATCCATTTTTTGAGTTGCTCATCCTTACCATGTGTGTGTGTGTGTGTGTGTGTGTGCGTGTGCGTGTGTGTGTGTGTGTGTGTGTGTGTGTGTGTGTGTGTGTTTGGGGTGGGAGGGTGGGGTTGCACAGGACACCAGTCCATGACAAGGCACACACATACACAAACACACACACACGCACACACACACACACACCTAGGGGCTATTTAACATCTCCAGTTCCCCTCATGTGGAAATCGAACCCAGGACATTCTTGCTTTGAAGATCTACACGAAGTAAAGGTTTCTAGAAGGAATCAGTATAGAACCTGTACAATAAGTGACGGTTCTTCATGCACACAAGCATGGTGTTTGAGTGTTACTTCCACACCAGAGCCTTTCTGGGAGAGAAACAGCTTGAGTAATGCATACAAGTGTTTTATATGACTTTGTGCTAATCATTTTCAATTAGTGCTTTAAATTTCTTCTGACAAAGAAAACTCATTTTGCACAAAAGTGGACACTGATGAACCTGATGTTTGGTGTTGAGGCTAAACATGTTTAAGACAGACAAAGCAATTTGATGTTTTTAAACTAAAGCCATTAATCAGTCTAATCAATCTGTCTATCAAAGTGAGTGAAATGTTAGAATTTTTCAGACTTTTGTTGCTTCAATTGTAATAAAAATAGCCATTTAAACAACAATTATGTGGCTATTTGAACAAAAGTATTGGGACACACCTGTTTTCTAGGCTTTAGGCCCATTACTCCCAGTGAAGGACAATTTTAATGCTTCAGCAGACCAAGACATTCCGGACAGCGCCATGCTTCCAACTTTGGGGACCCAGTTTGAGGAAGAACCTTTTCTATTCCAGCATGACTGTGTCCCAGTTCACAAAGCAAGCTCCATAAATGGCGGGAGGAGTTCAGTGTGGAAGAACTTGACTGGTCCACACAGAGCCCTCAACACCATCCAGCGCCTTTGGGATGAACTGGAACGGAGATTGTGATCCAGAGCTTCTCGTGTCTGACCTCATCAATGCTCTGCAGAATGAATGGACACAAATTCCCACAGAAACTCCAAAATCTTGTGGAAAGCCTTCCAAGAAGAGTGAAAGCTGTTATTGCTTTAAGGGTGGGGGCAACCCAATATTAAAGTCTATGGATTTGAATGCAGTATCATTAAGGTCCCTGTTGGTGTAACGGACAGATGTCTCAAAACTTTTGGCCATATAGTGTCATATCAATTCTGAGGTCAAAATCTTCTGTGGATACAAGAAGGCTGGATAATAAGGCAATACAGGGATGTCATCGGTCCACTGAAGAATGAAGGTAGAGTGCTGGCAGAACACTAAATGTTAATTCAGGCCTTTGCAGTGATACAGGTGTGAATGTGAAGTGAAGGGTTTTAAATTGGATGCCTCATAGTCAGACTAAGCCCAGGCTTTTGCGATTTTGAAGACATCAAAGCAGGGATTCATGAGGAATGGTGAACTGTGTCAGAGTTGAAAGCGTTTGGAGCTAAGTTTAGCTGCCGCTCGCTGTCACATCGTCGAGCTATTGACACTATTTAGAATCTGCATGCTTTCGGCCCAACTGCCGCCCGAGTTTTCTCAGATGCCCTTTGCAATATTTTCATTTGGAAATTAGCAGAAATATTGTCAGCAGTTCTTCAAAACGAAGGCAAAGCTGTTCAGTTCAATACTCGCACCTATAAAAGATAAAACCTGAGAAACTGAACATTTTTTTCCGGACCTGTATGTGCTTTTCCAGGAATTCTCACATTTTATCTCCATCATAAACCCTGAGATACTCAGATACTGCACAGCATCTCCTGTAAAACTGCTGCGGTCATTTTCACCATAAAACCTGGACTGTAATCTTGACACCACCTTGTTTTACCTTTATATTACACCACTGGACAGACATTAAAGTGTTCATATACATATAAAAATTATATTTAAAAACAAAAAACATTTTTCTTTTTCTTTTTAAAACAAGTTCGATGTCATTTGGGTCTGTTGCTGATTCACTCCCCATTAACCTCCAAGAGCTCACTTCTTGTTTTTGTGATGTCACAAAAATCAGTGTATATACATATGTCCACCCACTGCAGTTTAGCTCCGCCCAGTTCACACTGAAGTTTCTCGTGTCAACCTAAACTATTTTTTTAAAATGAGAAGCTATGTGGGGGGGGGGGGCGGGCAATCAGAGCAGGAGTCTTATACATATAGGAGTCTTAAAGACACAGTCAAAGAAAAAGTGCTTAATCATTGAGAGGAATGGAGGTCATAAAATGTAGAAATGAAGGTAATGGTACACAAAATCACACAAAGGTCCGTCATAAGTGAAAAAATATACAAAATACATGAATATTTCCCCTGAAAAATGACAGTAGGGATATTTATAAAAGTCCAAAGAGAAACAAACTAGACGGTGCTCTTCAGAATGCGAGAGCGAGATTTCTGCCGACACCTGTCAGGATGCCTTTGGAGTGACTGGCTGCCACGTCCTGTGTGCGGCTGTAATGCAAACCCTCCAAGGTTGAGCTGTCAGCAGGCCATGTCCTACAAAACTCTTTTAGAAGACCATTTTCCTGCCTCTCTTTATTCCCAGGCTGTTTTTATTACTGTGCCTTTAAGACTGGATCTGTTCTGATAGGTCATTTAACCATTCGATTGTTTTTATCTTACATTCTGTTTAGGCTTTCTTCAGGAACAACACTCCGCATCACTTCTACACGAATGGGCGGAGCTAAACTGCTTAGGGCTGAATAGGTGGTTGTATTCGTGTTTGTGACATCACAACCAAGAATTCAAGAGAGTCTGTATTTGCAACTTCATTGCCATTTTCTGTTACATTTGCACACACACATAATATATATATATATAAATGTGTGTATACAAATGTATATTTTCTATACATTTTTCCTTTGTTTTTGATTTAATTTATTTGTAAACGTCCTTGCAGTCTCATGATCCATTCAGGGCAACATTCCACTACATGTACTTGTAAAACTGTGTATGTGATAAATACAGAATCTTGAATCCATATCTACTGATGCTCTAACAGTGTTTATACACAGTGGTTAAAGAAATAAAAAAGGGTTCTCCACCACCCTTTAAGCAGGAATGTGCATTTCCAGAAAGCCTTAATGACTCTCCAGTTGAAAATATCAATGTCCCATTTCTATATGAGAAAGAAATTGAAGCGTTATGATGTAATTCAGTGTTACGCACTTTCTCGCACGCTCACCTTATATGGCGCTATGATACAGGCGGTGTGTGTCGCTGGACGGGAATGTTGTAGGTGGTGTGTGTGTGTGTGTGTGTGTGTGTGAACGCTGAGGAGGTCACACAATGCAGACTTCACAATTTAGCACTGTAAAAGGCAGCGCAGCTCTCGGCGAGATAAGAGCGCGCTCAGATATCTCGGCCGCGGCTCTTATCAGGAGGAAGTGCACACTAAGTGGGTCACATGACAGCAGCCCGGCAGAAGCAGAAGTAAAACACTGCACAGCTTTGACTTCAGCTCCTGGACTCCAAATAACAATGACTGCCCTGTAAGCCTGTGATTATAAGAAAAGGCTGAATGTGCAGTGGAGCTTCACACAGACAGAAGGCGATCCACTCTGTGAGCTGCACTGATACACATCACTGTGCAAAAGTCTTGGACCCCTGAGAAAATTAGTTTTAATACTCAAGCCTTGTATTTCACTATGCTATATTAATTTATTTTTATTACATAATAATCTATATCACATGCATCACATAAGCCTTTCAAATGTGCGTGAGTCAATTTCACCTGTATCTGTATGAGTGTTTAATATATATGAGTTTTCAAAAGCATTTGGGTGTATGCGTTTGTGTAACAAAAGTCTGAAATATTTCCTAAACGGCCCCTCATAATATTTACCCTCATATATAAAAATGTTCGTCTTTAAAGCATAATTTTAAAGAAAATGATAAAACAGTGTTTACAGAACCGGAATAATGCAAAGAAAATAAATCTCTCGTTCTCTCTTAAACAAAATGGTAATAATGAGCTTTGAGGAACTTCTAGTAGTGTTTTACCATCTGACTGGTCTCATTGTGAGAGGAGAGAGTCGATTACAGCAGTGTTTTATACTTTTCCTCATTAAGTAAGATGTGATTCAGGTGGTCACTAATCAGTCCCTCAGAATGAGCAGAATGAGGTGTTTGTTCTCCTGCTGTCACGTGGGATTGTTCAGTTACAATGGATTGATTGGATAAACGTGGTTTTCTCCTCCTGGAGAAGTTTGGAGATGGTTAAGCTCATGCTAGTTAAACAGTTAAAAATGAAGCCCATCTACATTTGCAGACATGCATCTCTGCTTGAAAAGTGCCTGAAAGTGTTCAGCTGGCAGTGACTGATAGGACTGTAGGCCAGGGCTGGGACTGCAGCCCATGAAAATGGTTTCAAACAGGCAGAAAAAGCGTAATGTTATGCTCATTTTACCACAAACCTGCTGTTATTCAAGCCTGTTTGAGGGAAGTGAGAGTGATGAGTTACAGGAGAAGAGAAGCGAGGCTGGAAGCGAATATTAGTGAGGAGACCGAGATGAGTGAGGGGTCAGATGAGGCAAAGGAGAAGAATGAGGAAGTGAGAGAGAGAGTTTGGTCAAGAGGTGGTCAGGGAAGGGGCAGGAGCAGTAGACGTTCTCACAGAGATTCTATAGGAGTTAGCATTGAGGGGTTCCATTAATAACTGCCATCATTTGTGCATCCAGACCCCACAATAACACTATACAAGTGTGTTTGTGAGTGTGTACACATTTTAATGGGGATTCTAAGTAATGAGCATCAACTGAAATCTGGTCAAAAATGAATGTATTAATAGTAGGAAGGAGTATTAATTAAGAATTATGTATTTAAAGTGATTCTGTGGACTGGTACCTACCTAACAGCTGTATTGCAGGTGCCAGTATAGGCAGGACTCCAGACTAGATTTTTTATTTTGTGACTGGCGATCGTCTCTAAAAACCAAGAAAAAATAAAATAAAAGTACAAGAAAAATGAAATCTCATAATGTGCAGATACGCTCAACCCGAGTCTGCTATTCCTACTACACGATCATGTGATTAGTTATAAGAACTCCTGTTATTTTCAATGAATCGGATCATTTGGATCAGATCACTAAGAAGATCCGGCTCTTTTAGCTCCCAAATGCACAGACAGACAGGCTAGACACTGCATGCCTGATGTTACTTTAACCACCTTGACTGTGCCCTCCGAAGGAATCATTAATCCTTCAGATCCCCCAAAATAGACCTAACAACGCCCATGCTGAGAGCCTACAGCTGCAGAATGAGATAGAAAACAGTTCATAATTTGGATACGTAGTTAAGCAGCCTTAACCAGCTGATAGCATGGGAGTATAGATGTTCTTGGCATCAGATAAAATCTCATAAAAACTCTGTGTTGATTATTCACATCTGAAAACATTTGCCGGATGCTACAAACATATAGGAAGAAACCAGAATAAATACGTGGTTGGGACCTATTTACCCCCGGTTTCCACATTTGCACCTGTGTCTTTGTAATCCTTGGGATCACAGGCAAATGTTTTACCCACTAGGCTCCTACCACCCTCAAACAGCTTCATCAGTTAGTTTATATTTGTTTAACCTTTTTCATGCATCAGACAAATCCCTGAGCTTGCAGAGGCCTTGGAATGGCACTAATGTATAAAAGGATGGCCTTTACCGACATCAGCATCCTCAGGAGGATGTATCATATTCCACACTTGATTAATGGAGAACTGATGAAGCTGTTTGAGTGCTCCATGTAGCCAGACTGATGTAGAACAGTGGCTTTGAGTGCCTGAAATACAGCTATCAGGTAGATGCCAGTCTATACAATAAAACAAAACATGCTGCGTCCTGTTTGCTGAGGGAATGCTGAGGGAACATTTCCAAACTTTGGAGGGATTTCTTCACTGTTAATCTTATAGTACATACCCCTTCAATAGCCAGTCAAATTCCTGTCAAGATTAAGTATTAATGTGATGCCTTGGAGGAATATTCTCACATTTGTCATCTACCCTGAGAAGAAGAACAATGAAAACAGTGGATGTGCTCCAGCATGCAGCGAAGTCATGCAAGTTATTTACCTTTCTCTGGCATTTTGATGGACTTTAGGTCCATCTCTGATATGTCTGATTTTTATGGCCCTTGTGGGTCTCTAAGATCTGCAGGAGCTGCTCATCTAGTGGAGAAAACTGAAACTAAACCTGGTGAAATGGTGTTTATCCACTATGCTGTTCAACCAACTGCCCATCAGAATCAGATCTTCTCCAACTGGAGCTTTAAAAAGCTGCTAAAAACTGAACTATTCTCCTCCACCTTCAAATATTGGCACTTCCATTACACTTGTGATCTTCTTTATTGATTTTCTATGTATTCTTCTATTTCTTTTATTCTATGCCCATAAAGCACATACAGATATATACAGATAATTGACTATACAGATAATTGACCTTTATGTACAAAAAAGTGCTATACAGATAAACTTGATTTGTCTTGAATTGACTTGACTTGAATTGACTTGACTTGACTTGTGACCTAAGCTCCAGCTTCCACTGTGATTAGCAGTTCAGATGAAGAAAGGGTAAATGGATGTGAGGTATTTGGATTTCTTCAAAAATATTTAGAATAGAGCGCTTTTCAAATGTTCTTAGCAGGAATGACGTATTATGATCTAAAATTAAATGCCACCCTGAGAAGCTAAACTATTTATTTTCTCAAATCTTGGATTTTCAGGAAGAGTATGGAACGGCTGTGCCATTTAAGCTACAGCAGCAACCTGTCAGACAGCAAAAAGGTTGATTAGTCCCATCATTGTCCATGTTCTCTCAGAGACCTCAGTGTAATTCAATCATTGCAAAAATAGGCATTACTTTTTTCTTCTACAGATATATTAATAGAGCTGAACCATTAGGCACATGTGGATAATCAGATAATAGTGAACTTAAGCTCATTTCAGGAAATGTCCAAGAAATGTTAGTCCATCCAACCAATTGAATTCTAATCTGTTAGCAAGGTGAGTGTGAAGGCTGGCACATGCTTTCTCCAAGACACTAATGCAACCTAACCAGACAGCTCAACACGCTTGGAGGAGAACACTAACTGACAATTATGGTACGTCAGCTAACAGATGCAGATGTTGGCTAACACCGTTGAGTGATGGAAGAAGATAGAGGGCCATTCTACCCACTCAGAGAGTGCAAAGCCAAATGTTCCTTGTTATACAGATGAATGCAAACCTAAACATTAAAATGTTTTCAAATTATAGGCTTGTGGTTGGCATTTCCCCACAATAACCCACTATTTCACTCCATGTTGATCTCCTTCAGAAGACCATGGTACATTGGACTGCAAAAACCAGCCCTTAAGAGTTTTTTCTACTTCTTCATCAGACTTCAATAGCCTGGGATAATGAGCTGTCTCCAGTGACCTGTGGTGTTCCACAGGGTTCAGTTCTGGGACCCTTTATAAATGTATCCATGGGGTATTATCCAGTAAATGGGGCATCATTTAAATTAAGAGGAAATTTCACTTTAAAACATTAGATCAGCTTTTTTAATCTCTATCCTCTAGTTCTGTGAGAAATGTTTCTGAAATGATTACTCATGTTGTGCTTGTGCTATTTTTGGCCTTTGTGATGATAAAACCTCAGTCCCACGACATCCCCTGGAAACAGACCCGGGTTGTCATGTACAGAAATGAAGAGAGTCTTGATTTGTTGCATGTGGGTGGCTTTGTTCAGCTGAAATCTGAATAGACCTGAAAGCTTTGTCCATTGCATTGCTGAACAGGGGCATTGTTAGGCCGATTTTTTAAACGGATTTACAGATGTCAAAAATAATACTAAACAAATGTCCAGTCCTGGATCTAATCATGATCATCTGTGTGTTCCCCGCTTTCATGAAGATGATATATTGAAGCTACAGCCCCATCGACAACTATCCCATTCCCGCTGACAAATCAAAGCTACAGCCCCGACGACCCCTCGACAAATCGAAACTATAGCCTCAAATATTTCAGAATTCTGACGACGCCTCTGTTGCTGATATTGGAACTTACTGCTTGTCGACAGTTGATCTGGTTTCACAGCTGAACCACAAGGGCTTTCAAACCTGCATCCCTGTGGTCCTGGACTATACGGCTGGCCAGCTGCCAACTGCAATTTTTTGGGGGGAAAACATTCCAGAATTCTTTAACTGTTACTGCTTTCATTGCTTGCTGGCAGGCATATTCTGGCCACAAAAAAACACTAAGGAACCTTTTATTTTTTAATGAAGAGCATCTAACATTTTTCTTCACTCCCCATCCTGCGGGCTCAAAGCACAGGAACATACAGAACTTTCCCTTGTCTAACACAGTTCTGAGTTAAACTTATCTTCAGAAATGTATGAATAGACCATGACCTTCCACATCGCGTTAATGAGGTTTACAGTGGATGGAAGTAATGTTTATAACGTTCCTCAGGTTCTTCAGTGTAGAGCTGATCTAGTTTTGCTTCATTCCTCCCTGTGACCAGTAAATCACCGCAGCTTGACTGGATCCCACATTGTTAAACTCCAATTTAGCTTTGTGGAACACTAGACCGCTATGATCCACTCTTTGGCAGTTTCTTCTGTCTGTGTGTACTGGCTCAAAGTCAAGAAGTCCACTGTGTTGGGGACAGCTGTACAGAAACAAAACTGAGGAGAGTTGACCCACTTACCCAAGAGTTTTACTCTTCGCAAGGTTTTTATCGTGATCTGAGGCCGGATTCATTCCTTATCATAATGTAAAACCAGCAGCAAATGTGACACCTAATAAGATTATTGTCATAAATGATTCTTCAAGGCAACTTGGTGATAAAACCAAGAAAAGTTCAGAGATGCAAACAGGTAAGGGGTAAAAAAAAATTTATGAACAATGCTTGGATAGAGTAACCCTGCTACAAGTAGGGGATTCTGGGGGTGGGTATACTGCTCTGGGAGCAGATTGGAATAGATTGTGCTTTACAAGCTCACTTCTAGTTAATGTGTGTATGTGAAAGTGTTTTTTCCCTTTACTGGCGTTTGTGTTGGTGTTTAACACTGTCAGTGTTTCCTGGTTGCTATGGTTGCAGAGCTGACCAGTAGGGTGGGATGCTCTGAAGAAGCTGTACAAGAGCAATGCCATGTGTTATCTAAAGGAGTATAAAACACCCCAACATGGGGTGGTGGAGCACTTGGGGGAAGCTGGGTGTTAGGGAGATGCCCTGCGATCAGAAGGTTGTGGGTTCAAATCCTAGAACTGCCAACGGCACCACCTTAAGGTATCGTCCACACACCACACACTGCTCCCTGGGTCCAGCCTCGCTGCTTTGCTTGGTGAAAGAACAATTTCACACTGCTTACACTGCATGCTGTGGTGTGTTCGAAAATGCTCACTTCATACTGTACAGTAGAATGGCATTCTCAGGTGTGATGGAGCTCCAGTACCTTTGAGATGAGCTGGAGTGGCGTTTGGGATCCAGCATCATCAGCTGACTTCACTAATGCTTTGTGGCAGAATACAATCAAATCGTCATGAAGATGTCACATCTATTGAAAAGCCTTTTGAGGAAAGTACAAGCTTTTACTCTTGCAAAAGGGGGGAAACCCCTAATTAATACCTTAAACTTTAAATGTTTAAGGTTTTAAAACTCTGGACATAAACATGAAAGTTTGAAAGAGCTCTGTATGGGGTAGAAATGTTGCTTCTTTCACGCCAGGTGTGTCTTCATTTATTTTCAGTGACAAACAAGTGAAACCTAAAGCTGATCCGCCAGTCTTTCTAGCTGACAGGACACGACAATAAAGGAAAGGAATATGTGAGAGCGAGGCCTCCCTCGCTCTTGTCAAAAAAACTTGAAAGCCCTGAGACTGCTGCTTGTTTTAAAAAAAAAAAAAAGAAAGAATGAAAAACAGCCAGAACATCAGCACCATAGACCAGGCATCTCTGGGAATGAGAAACTTCTCCTTCTTGAACTCGTTCCCACAGGGCAGGCGCGGAATGCCAAATCGAATAATTCTGAATTTATGGAGGGCACGCATGCGAAGCTTTAATTTCACGCTGCTGAGAAATAGAGGAACAAACAGGGCAATTTGCAGCAAACCGCACTTATCTGGCTAAAAATACGGCCCGAGGTAGTTTAATGGAGAAAGGAGATTAATTTTAGCATCAAAGGGGAAAAAATCAAGAACCTGGAAATTCCTTCCAGCCGTCAACAAGTTCTGAATGTGAGGATTCAGGCCAGAGGATGTTGGACGGTGGTATGGGGTGAAGGAGCCAGCGCCTGTCAACAAAAGTATTAGCCTTCTACATTTCACACAGTCTACCCACAATAATGCGAGGAATGTGGTGTTACTGAGTTTATGATCTTCAAAATTATTGAAAATGGAAAGATGCTCGCTGATTACCCAAAACAGTTTTCATGCCAGAGGGAAAGGGAATTTTTTCCATGGCCTGCATGCCACCCTGCTGCTTTAAGAGGGATTGATAGAGGATCTTCTCTCTTTTCTGAAAATCAGCGAATGTCGGCTCTGCAGTCTGTCTCCAGTTCTGGTTTGAATTTCGCATTTTGTGGAACAAAAATAATATCCTGAAAACATGCACAGAAGCCCAACCCGGCCCAACCCATTCTAGGCCTGATGCACAAAGCCTTTAGCACAAGTTTAAAGTGAAAATCTGAGGTGTCCTGCCTGCAGGTTGGTACCAAACCGGTACCAGAACCCTGTGTGGATGGAAACTGTGCTTCTATTGCTCATGCACAAGGGAGTAGCACAAAACGTAGGAGGATCTTACAAAATAGTGGGTGGAAAACTTACTCATGTGGCTGAATATTCCATCCGATTAACCAAAATCTGTGCAGCTCATAGTGGCTGGTTTTGCATAGATTTTTCTTCATCTTTCAGACCAAGTCAAGTCAAGTTATGGGGTGGGGATAGCTCAGTGGGTAGGATACTTGCCTCTGGACCAAGAGGTCACAGGTTAGATAAAAATATTAAGCATAAAAATAGTAATAAGTAAAAATAAGAACAAACAAATACATAGGAAAGTGTGCAGAGCTTAAAAGTGTGCAGAGCTGTCGTCAGAGCAACAGTGATGTTTTCAATATTAATCTATAATGTAGACAATAATAAAAACAAAGGAAATCATTGAATAAGAAGGTGTGTCCACACTTTTGACTGGTAGTGTATATACTGTATTTACAAACACACAAATGTCTATATTTATGTTTTTGTATTATTTGTACTGGATGCTGAGTTGAAGCTGGACTGGATGTCTGAGTGAGAGCAGAGGAGCAATAAAATGTGCAGGACATGTAGGCCTCCAGATCTTAGGTTGGGAACTACTGTTCTACATACTTCTGCAAAGATTACCTCAGACGTCGTCTCATTTGTGGTTAACAATTAAACTCAATGTTTGTAATCTACTGATGCTCTTAAAATCCGGTCAAAACATTTATCAAGTAGAGCCAAACAATTAACCATTTCTGTTTACCGTCAACAGAAGGCGTTCCACGAAAGCCCTCATTGTCACGTTCCTGTGAAAAGTGTCTTCCCTGCATACCTTCACTGACGATTCCTGGAAAAAATCTCATAATGACATCAAATATTTAACTTATGTCTGACAAATATTTAACTAGGATCCCCTTATGTAATGTAAATGTAAATATTTAACTGAAGAGCCATAATGGGAGGGTTTTATCAATGATGTACTAAAGGAGAAAGGAGAGCAAATCAAGAGCGGGATGCCATACAAATTGCATGCGCCACAGTGATGAAATCTTCAAGGATGTTAAATACAGCTATAAAAAGGCCATAATTGTGGTCCTAAAACCATGATGACGAGTTTTAAACACAAAATTACACTCAAAAGAAAAAGAAGAAAGCCATAAAAGTTACCTTTTGTTGTCAATGAGTGACAGTAATGTCTGTCATTTACCAAAACTCACCTCAGCTCTCACCACAATCTTGTAAAATCAGGCCTTTATAGAAATTTAACAGTCGACCAGTGTCTTTTTTTGACACACTAGTCAAAGATCACAAGAAAAATGATGCACACACTGCTGCAGAATTAACAGGCGCTTCAGAAAAGGCTTTAGATGCTGATTTTCCAGTTGTCGCTTTGAATGAATGAAGCAGTGGGCTGAGAATCCGGTGTGAAAAAAAAACTGTTATGATTATTACTATGATTGACATTAACTATAATCTGCTACATCATGTGCTTAGAAGCAAATAGTTCTTGCTTATTATATGATAGTACTAACATTATTGTTAGAGAGCAGAGTGAGTTTAAAATAACCGATATATTTTTATTTTAATGATAAAAACATAACCTTCCACAAAAAAATCCATGCAAATGTTTGGGTGGCTATAGTTAAATGATGTTGAACTGAGTAAACATCCTCTCCTGAGAAGACACTTTTGCACATTTAATGTATAGTTATAATTAGTTGATAGTGATAATGTTGCATATGAAAACAGTTTATGTTTTCTTTCTTCCCCAATATATAATATAAAATATATACACAGTCCTGTGCAAAAATCTTGAGTTACCCCTGATTTCTTAGAAATACGTATCATATTGAGTAGATTAAATATAAAATCACTGTGAAATGCTGCAAAGTGCCTAAAGATACAAGTAGTTCTAGATAAAGGAGCTCCACCCACTCAGCATTCAGCACCACCAGTATACTGATCACCGCCTGATCATCTGGAAT
>JBBJLR010000139.1:7661875-7675964 GCA_037577145.1 Brachypetersius gabonensis | reverse complement strand
CTCTGAAACTGGTCCGGTTCAGGGACTGGACTGGAAATGAGAGTCTTTGAAAGTCCTTCAGGAAGCCTGGAGAACTGATCCTCAAGACCACACTAAAATACAAGACAGTCTGGATCTCTGGAGACACAATATGAAGAAATAATTGGTGGCTCAAGACTTTTGCACAGTACTGTATGTAAAAAGTATTATACATACATACACCAATCAGCAATAACATTAGAACCACCTGTCTAATATTGTGTAGGTCCCTCTTGTGCTTTGACTCATTGAGGCATGGACCCTACAAGACCTCTGAAGTTGTTCACCAGTCGTCCCAAAACCGCGTTCATAGAGTCGAACTGGCGGAATTTTTTCTTGTCAGATCCGCTTTTGTTACTATGGTCTTTTATTATTTATAGTCTTGTTTGAGTTGTGATTAAAAACCTATCTGTGTCATTAAAACAGAACCCAGAGAACTTGTTAGTGATGTCCTGGATCTCCTTCACGGTCCTCACAGAGTTAAAGATACATTTGTTAGAGTCGTAGAAACTCGAGCTCGAACTACATTCACCTCCCAGTTGCTGTTTTTTGACCTGGACAGTAAAAATTTGCGTAAAAATCAAGTCTGTCTGTCATGACAGTATTTTTCGACCAATCAGAAATCAGCGCTGCAGTCGGCTCGGCTGCAGCCCACTTTCAGCCCAGCCGTCTAGCAGCTCAGGTTCAGCTCGAGTTAATTTCGCTTAATTTGTAAAGGAAAAAAACATTTGTTCATGGTTCGAGGCAGTGCCGGCGTCAAGGGGGGGGGGCAGTCAAAGGCAATGCCGCCCTAGCGAATCGCCACACCCCCCTCCCCCAACACCCACTAGTGTAGTTCACAATCAATAGTGCCCCCCCATCGTCAGTTAGATGCCAGTCCGGTAGATCCGCCCTGGTTCAGGGTACAAACCCTTGTTGTGTGGAGGGGCCTCCATGGATCAGCCTAGTTTGTCCAGAGGTCTGGAGAATTTGGAGGTCAACACCTTACACTCTTTGCAATGTTCCCCAAATGACTCCTGAATGGTACCTGCAGTGTGGCAGGGGGCATTATCCAACTGATAGAGGACACTGCCTTTAGGGAACAGGATCTCCACGAAGGTTTGCAAAATGTTCGTCCACATGAATGCAGGACCAAGGTTTCCCAAAAGAACATCAACCAGAGCTCCATGTGTTCATTGTAATGCTAATATTCTAAAATGAAATGTGATCGCCTGTGCAAACAGTTTAGAGTCAATTGTCTGAGAATTGATGGATATTCCGATAATCTGCCTGCAATAACACAAATTAACATCAAAATGTGTTTTTTATTTGTAAAAGTAGTTGATATTGTGTGAGCTGGTGAGGAGAACACAGGTTCGGTTCCAGATTTCTCCTCGGTTTCTCCAGCCGTGCTTTGTGAAACTCCATCAGCAGCTCCTGATTTAATTTAATGAAGGACTGATTGAGCTGAAGCTGGTTTTTGAAGTTTTCTGAAGAAAACTATAATGTAATACTGGACTATGAGAGAATGATTAAGCAAATATATAGTTACTATAATCAACATGTACTGCTCTTTGTTAAACAGGTCTTGAGCATAATTTTCTAAGCCTTTTGACAGTACTGTATATTGAAGGAAGGTGCAATACATGGACAAAACTATTGAGACACCGACAGGGACTTTTATGACATTCAAATCCATAGACATGAATATCTTTGGAATCAAGTTTTTCCGCACCGAACTCCTCCAGCATGTCTTTATGGAGCTCGCTTTGTGCTCTGGGACATAGTCCTGCTGGAATAGAAAAGGTTCTTCCCCAAAACTGGGTCCACGAAGTTGGAAGCATGACGTTGTCCAAAATGTATTGGTCTGTTGGAGCGTTAGATTCTCCTTCACTGGAAGTAAACCTGAAAAACAGAGGTGCCCCAATACTTTTGTCCATATAGTGTATATTCGAAATGTTCATTTTTATTATTTAAAATTATATTTTGAAGTTGATGAGCTGGTGCGCCACAGATGCAGTGTGTGCGTGTGTGTGCGCGCGCGTGTGCGCGTTGCCACGGGAGACACTGTGTGTGTGCGTGTGCGTGCGCGTGCGCGTGCGTGTGTGTGTGTGTGTGAGAGAGTGAGAGAGAGACTGGGGGCGCTGCGTCTTTAAGAAGCCGCTCCGCTGCTGCACCCAGGGAGGCAGGCCGGTGTTTTTCCACTCATGCTCCTGTCTAATGGTCACCCGTTTTTTAAGAGACAAAGGTCAGAAAGAAAGAGCTTATAAATTAAACTTTACCGCCACGCTCCTCATTCCACGAGCGCGCGACTCCGGACCCACCCGCGAGACCCACTTCTGAGGAATTACTGCAAAAATCCAGCATCCGAGGTGAGAAATAACACAGCCTCACACATTTTCCCCATTTTAATACATATTCAGTGCGTTTTATAATTACGTCTGTATACAAAAGTGTATTTGTGCTCTTTTGTTTTTGTTGCACCTCTCTGAGTTTGACTTTCTCTCACCTGCTGTTACTTTCAGGCTTTATTTTGAAACTTTTTCAATTTATTTCACTTTTCCCTCTTTTTTTCATGCTCGTTTATTTGGTGACCGCGGTTGGAATTAATTAGTGAGAGACGTATTTGAGTTTTAACCTTTTTTTTTTGTCTTGTTCATCCCTCCCATGTGTGCTTTACTAGACGTTTTGTTGACGTTCAGTCAATGTCAACAAACCAGGAGCTTTGGGGGCAAATGAGGTCAGGTTTGGCCAGGGGAAGTCGTTATGAAATAGAAATAAAATTTATTAACCATAGTAATAATTAAGGTAAAGTAAAATAAACTTGAAGCAAATGTACCCCCGTAAGTGTATCTCACGTCTGTGTGGTGGAAAGTTGTTTTGTCTTTTTAAAAAAATACCCCCTTAATTATCCCTCTGCGTCTGAAATTGACCATTAAATTCCAATATTTGAACGTTGGTAAAGTTTCTACTACAGTAAACGAGACTCGCCCACCTCACTTTCCTGAGTTATTTCTTTTCCCACTCGTTCTCCGTCTTAGCCCCACCCTTCTTCGCTGCGATTGGCCCTTAGTCCGCGTTCTGAAGATACGCACCAATCAAACGCCTGATGGGTCCAGAACGTCACCATAGCAACCGCGTGCGGAAAGCTCACTGGCCAATCACAGCACGGCGGGGCGGAGCTTGTCCGAATACGGATGGAAAATAACGTTCGTTTAACGTTCAACTTCCCTTTCTCGATTGAAGACTTATGATACATTTTTAAAGGGAAAGTCCAATGAACAAAAAAAGTGCCCAATCGAGTTCACAGACATGTAAACAAAGTGAGTTAGGGTAGTTTTATGTAAAATGCCCCACAGTAGAAGAAGCATTGTCTGAAAAATGGTCAGTCAGAATTGTTTACAATGGTGGTGAATGGAACCAGACGTCTGAATTGTTTATTAGCCTTCAAAAACAAAGAAGTTATGTGACCTCATGGTCCTCGGTTCCTCTGAGTATTGCTGTAAACACATTCCATTTCATTTTATGTACAATTTGGCATCCGACCATGCTGGATGACTTTGTTTCCCAAAGACTGAGTCATACAGTGGCAGAATTTTGAACAATCAGCTGATTTTGACATAGGTATCTTTTGCCAAACCACATCCATGGAGGGTAAATAAACCTGCTCATTTCATGGAAGTTGCATGATGCTGAGCTGCTCTCTTCTAGCTGCTCTCTCCTTAATGGAGTGTTAAGATCCATGCTTCCCTTGTCTATGAGAATATCTCCTACTTCAAAGACTCGATCGTCCCTTTCTGGCTATGGGCTGTGCAGGTCCTGTGCATGCTTAGCTTGTTGATATCAAGATTAAAAGTCAAAGCAAGTCTAAGCCTGGTGAAACAGAGCTGTTTTCCCATCAGCATAATGAACTGCTTTCAACTGCTGCACAAACACCAAAACGTCAGACAAACAGGAGGCAAGACTCAGCAGGGGACCAAACTGTAATGACTTGATGTAAATGCAGTGAGTGAGTAAGTATCTCTCGTCAACCACTGCATTTTCAACCTTATCAGCCCTTAATGCTGCCTGAAATACTCTCTCACAGCCAAACGCAAGGGGAAAGCAACACTGGTTATGATGGGCTGACATGTTGTCAAGCTAGTTTAACATGGTTTGTTGATCATTTTCCAGCTTGTTTTGATGCCCCCAGTTTGAAACCATGCGTGAACAAAACGTGTGCATGCATAGGAAGCTCTCATAGGACCGCCTAAAGAGGGATCCAGATCTTGGGCACTCGGCCATCTCCTCCCACTCTCTCTCTCTCTTTTTTGGTGTGTTTCTCTTCTTTTTGGCATGAATGAGTCAGTTAAGTGTCCAGGTCCACTCCCCCATCGCCAGAACCCCCTCCTTTCTCTGCCCTCAAGGCGATTTAAGGGTTGCCCCTCTGTTCAACAATGTGGCAAGAACCCCTACTCTTGCACTGGCATGGTTTCGGGTGCAGTCTCCTTCTGGCAGCCGTGGATAAACTCTTAAGTCAAGCTGGACCGTTTAGCCACCTTTGAATCCACGTCTTCATTGGGGGACGGAGCAGACGGTGACAGGTAACCCCCTCGTCCAGGGACTTTTCCGCTTATTTTCTTTCGGCAGTTATCTGGAGCAGCTTAGGATCATGTCAGTATTATGACAAGTTCAGGAGGAAGGGACGGTCTTGGTGACCACAGACAACAGCCAAGAAACCTGATGGTCATTAGAATTAATCTGGGTTTTGCAGAAGCTGAGCTTTGCAGAAAGCTGCAGCTCTGCTGCACCACTGATTCCGATTCAGAGCTTGAACAGAATGAAGTTTGTCATTTCAGTGGTAATTTAACCAGTTCTTTCAGTAGCAAATACACCAACCATGCCATTTCTTTTTGCACAAGGTCTTAACCATGCTCTGTCCTGCTCGCACGGATGATAAACAGGAGAAGGTTCATGAGCAATGCAGTTTTGGTGTCATTAGAGGTTGGAATCCAAGGTTACTCCTGGATGGCATTTATTTTTGGGGTATTTTGAGCTTCTGCCAGGCAGCAAAGGCTGATTTATCTGTTCTGTATCTGTATTTTGTAACTGCCATGCTGGCCTTGAGTGTGTCAGATAACATACCAATTATTAACCAGCACTACTAACCCAAATTCTTCTATTTTGTTGCCCAAAAAGCAGACCATGTTTGATAAGAGAGTTCAGTGAGAATCCAAAAACTAATAATAAAAAAAAAAAAGGCATGGCTTATCTGTGACGCAAGGGCAGTGTCCTCTGTTTCCAGAAGATTTAGTTAATGGTCAGATTTGGTCCATTCTAAGCCCTTACCTTGTTTACATGGTCATTAGCATTCAATTTGATGGTGTAAACTGGAGAAGGCAAGCGGAAGCCGGACAAAGGGTGCTGGAGTTTACCCAAGGGCATTAACTAGTGCAAATCAGAGCCGCTGTCAGTAACCGCCTCGAGTTTGCCCGAATCTACATGTTGCCCAGGTTTCCTGCCTCTTCCCAGCATCGCCCTTTGTAAAGTCTGGAGTCTGAGGTCGAGGCAGTTGGCCACTGTGGAGCAGCAGAGCGTGTTAAAACAGGGCAGGAAAGACTTTAACGTGAGCTACCCTCAGGAAATGTACACAGTTTTAAAATAGCTGTTACGTAACGGGAGCTGCACGTGGAAGCCGGACCTTCAGAAGTCTGTCTCAGTGCTGCACCAGCCATGAGGTTGCATGACTAAGACCTTCATGTCTTTCTGAAGACCCCAGATTCGTAGCGGGAGCTCATTCATTGAGTTTTGACTCATTCATTGACTTGTGACCCTAGGAGTGCTAATCACTTTTAATTAGGGTCTTCCTGGAGTGTTCTGGAAACTCAGGAGATTTTTTTTTTTGCCTTTTGTTTTGAACCAAATGGGAAGCAATTTTTGGAGAAAAACTTAGATGAAACTTAGAAAAGCTTAGATGTTTGGCTTTCTAAAATATAGCCCATACAAAACATTTATTTTTCTTTCTTCACCCTTCTATGTAGGCCAAGGTTGTTTTTCAACAGCATTTCAGTGTTTTTTTTCCCTTTTTTTTTTCCTTCAAGGAAGAAACCAGGCCCGGCTGTACAATGGCTGTTTTGTCATCGGCCACACTTATGCAAATGCACCGAACCTCGCCTAGGCTGCATCTCTGGCCAGCTTCGGAGCACAGATTTATTTAACCATACCATGTTATAATTCTCATATAAGACGCTTCAGCCCATATAAACATCCCTGAATACTTTAAAAGTACATGCTGTTTAGTGTATCGTGATAATCACAGTATTTACACACTACGTGTCAGTTTATATCCACGGTTTATATTTAGAATAGAAGTTCTTGAAGTGATGGCCACACTCCGGAATCCTCCATTCTTGGATTTACTCACTTAGCCAAGCCCCCCAGTGTTACTGGAAAAGCTATTAAGGGATATGGGATGACAACTGCGGGTTTAAATAGACAGCGGTCCTCGGGCACTTCCAGTGAAATGAAACGGAGGTGAGGGGTGGCTGTCCTGCAACTCCTGTTTGGCGTCTGCGGATCAGATTACCGCGAGTGGACGCGGCACATGCAGGCTGAGCGCTAGCAGACGTCCCAGCTAATGCTTTTGGGGAGTGGAAATTTACTGTCCCAGTCCATGTCATCCACACACACCCCGCTACCGCCCACCCCCGCCCCAGCTCCAAAGCCCTGCCCAATCTGCTGATTGCATTTAATTGTCTTAGTCTGGGGGCGGGTCACGCTGTCAATCTGGGCTTACTCTGAGCTGCATAGACATTTAGGCTGTGGCAGCTGAGGCATGGTGACAACGGAGGGAGAGCGGCACACACCAAACTCAACGCAGCCATGAAGGAAATGTAAGTGCAGGGGACAGTGACTGTCCTGACGCCTCGAGTTCGTCATTAGGAGGGACTTTAAACATCATAATGACTCTGCGTTCATTTGTGTTTTGGACTTTGAGGGCTACATCTGAATTTAACTTATAAACTTGTCATGCAGTTTTTTATTACTGTTTTGAATAGTGCTAGAATGTAAGAATCCCAGGACCAGATATGAGATTGAAATTCAAGACATTTCGAGATGGTAACGTTTTTATGCATGTGAATTAGGATGTTTTTGGACCTTTTCCTTTGACAGCTGGCGTTGACAAATTGCATAAATGGGATAAATCTGGGAAAAAAAGGCACATTATAATCCACAACACATGGGACTCTGCATTTTTGACCACGTTTTGAATCCCAGTACTTAACGGGCGTCTTATTTTGACCCCCTGCCAAGTAAGTTTCGCCGTGGACATCGGAGTAATGAGCAAGGACACAGGACACCCGCTCTGAAGGATTTCGCCCGCTTATGTAATGCGATGTGTTTGAGTTGTAGAAAGCCGCTAAGCTTTTGAAATGTATAATTTTAACCCTGCGCGAGAGGATGAGCGCCGGCCGTCATGCGAGCGTTTCCTGAACTTCTAAACTCGAAAGCTCCTGTTGTGTAACTGGATGGTCAGGCTGCAGAATCAGGGATGCTTTCAATGTAGATCCAGAGACGGCAACTCAGGAGGAACTGTTTAGTAAACACAGTCCCATGTTTTGTCTCAAAAGTTGTTCTTTCCGTTTGTATTCATTATCTGTGTAATCTTTTCCACCAGCTTGTCACCATTATCTTGAGGGCTCCCTGTGATGAATACGTAATGTCAGAATGCCTGAAGAAAAAGCAAAGGCTGACCTGTACACCAAGGGCACCGGTGTCCAGTGTGCGGTGATATATATCAAATTCGGCGCCTCGTCCAGGGGTCACTGCGACTCGACTCTCCGCGTCTCGTGAATGTTAACAGTAGGTGTATGGAGTATGTCAGGTGGTCGGGTGGCCTTGGAAGTTCCCCTCTTTTGTCACTTTGAAAGACGTGACACAGAATCCCAGTTCCCTTCTGGTGCCGCTGTATCAAACCCGCCGTGGATCCCAATGCAAGTTTCCAAGAAAATAAATAAATGAACCAGGCCGTTCTAAATCAGAGCTGTGTTAAACGAAGTGACCTTGCAACCGGGGGCTATAGTTTGTTCTACCCATGCCAAGTTGAAAAGGAGCTGGGCATTAGGGGCGCCAAAGCATTTCTAACATCGCAATCTGGCTCCTCGGGACTGCATTTGGGTCCCTTCGCGGTGCTTTCCTGGCCCGCGCTTTGACACTGGACACCCTGAGCCAGTAATAACAATTCCCTCTTTGAATAGCGTCTTGACACATAACCGCTGTGTTAATTAAAGGGACAGAGCGCACCGAACACATGTTGCACGCGCCCAGCTTGAATGAAGTCGTCGTTGCGTTCTTTCTCGTCCCTCACTCAGTTATATCTGATCTACGTCTGGTTGCAACATCCGACCTTGCAAACTTGCAGCCCGGTGCTTCTCTCTGAGCGTGTGGTCGATGGGTTCCTGTGTTAAAACACCAAGACTAACACACTGCCACTTCCACCCCCATGCAGCATTTTATGGTGTGGGGGGGCTGGCATTGAGCCAATAAAATGGTTCATTTATGACATTAGAAATGAACTGTTTATATTTGGCCCACATTTGGGACGTTGCAGCCCAAGTACATCACAGTGACACTTTTTCTTTTTTTTCTTAGTTATCCCTGCTGATAAAAGCATGTTAAGTGTTCGACATATTTCTCCCTCCTAGCTCATTGAAACAAGTGGGGAATTTGTTTAGATAGTGGTTCTAAATGGTCAATCTGTGATGTTTTATTAGTTTATCTGAAGTTTCTCTGTTGAAATCGAATGCGCACGTGATCGTGGCATAACTGTGTGGTTGTTTCATTTTGTAATTATGTGTGAATGGCAGAGCAAAATGACTCTCCATGTGTTAAACTGTGGCTTTCCGTCCACTATTAGTTTCATGGTGGTTCTAATTAAGCATTTGGAGAAGTCGCTGGACGATGAGAGTAATAGCTGAATAATGAATAAGCCTTGAGCTTAACCCCGTCCTGCTTTTTCTCCATCAGCATGGCACAAAAGGAGAAGCTCCAATGTCTGAAGGACTTCCACAAGGACACTCTGAAGCCATCCCCGGGAAAAAGTCCTGGAACCCGGCCCGAGGACGAGGCGGAGGGCAAACACCCTCAGCGGGAGAAGTGGGCCAGCAAGCTTGACTTTCTCCTGTCCGTGGCTGGAGGGTTCGTCGGTTTAGGAAACGTCTGGCGGTTCCCATACCTCTGCTATAAGAATGGTGGAGGTGAGTAAATTTTGATAATGATTTGCATCACTGGAACAGGTTCTCATGAAATTTTTATTCCAAAATGCAGTCTTCAATTTTGTATTTTAGCATTTTTCAACATCCACTGTTGAGCCTGAGTCAGGCATACAAGTAAAAACATTATGATCAATTCAAGATGCAAGAGAGTTTGTCAGCCCAGACACATAGACAAGTACACAGAGAGTTGAAATAGCGATCTCTGAAACTAATAGCATTCAAAGCAAAAGTGTAAAAAAAAAAGGTGCAGAGTCCAAAAAAATCTGCTGCAACATCACCATTATTAGAGAAATTAAAATGTTTTCCGTTGTACCGTATTTACTATGCATGCCATTCATCAGCTGTTCCAAATGGACTTGAAACTCGTCAATTATGAATTCGAAGTTTGTTGTTGTCCCTCAGATGTACCTGAATCTGTTCTGTCATGAAGCTCAGTATAACCTTCAGCCAGGCTGCTGAATGATTCAGGCTGAATCCGAGATCAAAACGTTCTGAATCATGCAGTAGCTCCACGGATCAGATACATTTGCGTGGGTCAAGAGTTGCTCTGTCACTTTTTCGGAGCTTTACAAGGCCATATTTGGAGAAACGTGTGTGCTTTGATTAGCCACACAGGAAGTGCAGAAAAGAGGATGTGTCACAGGTTCACACTGTAATGGTCGACTGAGGTGCAGTTCAGAGCTCGCAGTCAATAATTGTGCACACGCTGTTAATGGGATTTAATGATTAGCGGAATTAAACGAATTTATCATCATCATCATCATCATCTTTATTTATAAAGCACTTTAAAACAACCACAGCTGACACAAAGTGCTGTACACTGAAACAACTAATCAACATTCATAATAAAAGATAAACAAATACAACAAACAAATATTTATCACAGTGTACCTTGTCTTCTTTATGCCTAGGTGCGTTTCTCATCCCGTACTTCATCTTCCTGTTCGGAGGAGGCCTGCCTGTGTTTTTCCTGGAGGTGGCTCTTGGCCAGTTCACCTCTCAGGGGGGAATCACTTGCTGGGAAAAACTTTGCCCCATCTTTACTGGTGAGTGTCAAATGTGACTTGGGTTTGTCCATTTCCATGAGAAAAAAAGGAGATAAGAGAAGATGTTCCTTTGAGGGAGGCCAGCCCTCAGGGCTCTGGATAGGAAGATGCTATTATTTAATTGCTTTTCAATAAAGAACAATAAAGGAAAGATCAGTGCAGTGAGGATATCCCCACCTTTTTCCTCAGGAGATGAATCATGCAGGAAATATGTCTTTAGAACATGAACCCAATAACCATAGACGGTTTCCAACAGAGCAGGCATACTTCCTATTTATGAGCTTCTCTGAATCAGAATCAGAGTCTGAGAACCTCACTGATTCCAGATGAAACAAAACGATATAAAATGCACCATGCTACACACAGTAATACTGTAGGTAAATAACTTACAGTTCAGTGGATTCCTAGTAACACTAATAGTGGTTAGCAGGCTGTTACTGCAGTAATAGAGATCAGTAGTAGATCTGTAGTATTGATATAAGTAGTGATATTTCACATCGTAAGACTGTTGCACATAATAACATGTTTTAGCACCCAATAAGAAAACTATATGGTTTTTAGAATGGCTGTTTCTTTAAAAGGCAACAGTTATAGACAGGCTGAAGCCATTTCAACACATCTCTCAGCAATCGGCGTGTGCTATATCTGCCTCGGACAAGAATCTAGGTCTGACTGAAAGTAATCTGAGGAAATGTAATTTCCCGAACGCACCTAAGCGGCTAATGCACTCGCGCACTTTCAGAATGCGGCCTCCGATGGGCACGTTCAATCGCACCTACTCATACTTCACCCCGGCCCTGGAGGCTCAGTCGTGCGGCGTAGCGAGCGTTCAGCTAAATTCAGCGTTGCCATAGCAGCAGGGTGGCAAAACATGAAAGAGATGACTAGCAATGAGATGCAAGCCCGACACAGAGACTTACCTTAAGCAGAAAAAGAGAAGTGCAAGTGAAGAACAGGACAAAGTAGACAGTGGCTCTTATTTCTTGCTCTTTTTATACTTCGCCAGGAATCTTTTTTTTTTTTTTTTTTAGTAAAACCAGAGATGCAAGCTATTAACTCTGGTTGGCAGCTTAACCCTTAAAGCAGCAAAGATCCATACCGGAGGTGCAACAAATGGTAAATCACCGTCATGCGGCCAGGCAGTTCCCCGGTTTGTGTTGGTGCTCGATGGTCAGAACGTCATGCTGAGCTTTGTTTGGTGTTCCTGTGCCACGGAGAACCAAAGTTACTGTTATTTAGAAAAGTGTAATAATAATAATACCCACTATGGGGGGTTAAAAATGTTGTCACACACAAATAAACATAAAGAACAAGAACGAAACAAAGAAAGAACCGCAAGATCTCTGTCTCCTCCCGCAAGTGGGTGGGGAAAACCTGCAGAGGGAGGGTCTCCGGAGAGCGACTGGGTGGCGCCGCACCGAGAGAAAGAGCCAATGTAGGAAAATGGCGAAAATGTAGGAGAACAAACACCGGTTCTAGACTGTTTTACACTGTTTATATTTACTGAAATCAGAGTTTACTGATACACTATGAGTTCTGAGGGTAAACACCGGTTCTAGACTGTTTTGCACCGTTTATATTTACTGAAATCAGAGTTTACTGAATTCTGAGGGTTAAACAGCTTAAAAGAATAGTTTGGCAATAGTTGAGTTACACTGGTTTCGTTTTTAGCTCATGCTGTGCAGTTTTGTTTGCACAGAGACATTCCATGTTAGCCAGCTAGTGGAAATAAGGAGGGTTTAGACGAGAACCTTCAGCAGCTGCTAATGAGTCTGTTGGCCAAGTGGCGCGACTGCTGAAACAGAAGAGTCATCAACCTGAGACAAACACTGACAGCTGGCAAACTCCGCCTGATAAAACGGGGCATCTAGTGTTCGGCTCACCTGATCTGAGAGGAGAAAGGAAGTCGCTCACATGGATGCCTCTATCTGCCTCCCATGCCAGGTCACGTGACTCTCCTTTAAGTCAACACAGGTTACAGTGATGCAATTCATGAACGCGCGTCAGTAGCTTTTTGCTTCTGCAGATAAGAAAACACCTTTCCTGCTTATCTGTATGATGTAAGGTTCCACTTGGGCAGGTTTACTGCAAAAAGGCCTTTTGCAAGTCCTTCAAACTCGCACTCAAACTTTCTATAGCAAAAGCCTGGTAACGTTTAGGAGTGGAGCAATACATATCGTACTGTACGAACACGAGCCTCTCTGTTATATGCAGAGATATTGATCAGTGCACTCAACAGTGAAAGGACTGATTTAGGTCTGATTATAAAGTACAAACCAACAAATAAGGAAGCCCACAGTGAAGGCAGATTGATTTAGTCTCTTCTTCCTCTAAAAGTATTGCTTCCCTTTGGCCTCACAATGCCTCGTCAGTAACCTGTTAGTACATTTTAATAAAATATTGTAATGTTGAAAGCTGTAATAAATATGACAGTGTAATATTCTCATTTATAGCTCATTTGAAAACCATAATTTTGTTGAAGTTGTGTATTTTTCCCTGTCAGTTAATACCACATTTGTGTCTGTCAGTAGAAGAGGGGATGTTTTGGTGGAACTTGAGTTGCTGGAATGTTTTTGTACACTTTGGCTTGCTTTGTGGAAAGTTTTTGACATTGAAATAAGCCAAAAAAAATGCAGACCTGCAATTGCTGATACTGTGTAAGCATCTGTACAATCGTGTTGCAATATGACCCTAATAATTCTACACTAATGGTTACTAGATTTTTCTAGTAGCATTTGGTAGAATTTTCTTCACAAAAAAAGCTACCTATTTACTTGTAGGAGCTGCACAATTGTCCATCATTTGTGTAGTTCACTGGTGCAAAACCTAGTAATGGCAGCTTTTGCTACACAGTGAATGGAAAAGGCAGTTGAGGCCCTTTTTTTTGACAAATAACCTTTTGCCTATTTCTAAGAACATCCACCTCCGGCCACCATCAGTATGCTGTTGCTGTATCTGTGGTAACTGCTGATGTTTCTTCTTTTTTGTTTTTTTGCAATGCAGGTATCGGCTATGCTTCCATTGTGATCGTTTCCTTGTTGAACATCTACTACATCGTGATCCTGGCCTGGGGTTTGTACTACCTGTTCCAGTGCTTTCAGCCGGAGCTCCCTTGGGCCAGCTGCAATAACGCGTGGAACACAGAGAACTGTATAGAGGATACACTCCGCAAGAACAAGACCCTCTGGGGGGCTATGAACTCTACCAACTTCACTTCGCCAGTCACTGAGTTCTGGGAGTGAGTATCGGAATGCGAGATCAGTTCGCTTCTCTACCACACTTCTTTTCTGGATCTGGTACAGCTTGAATGATCTCATTAATTACTGAATTCATTGCTTCTGTTACAACTGGACAGAGACAGGTACAAGATAAAGACATAATGTCTCAACAAATCCAATGAAAACCTCTGCATAAACTTACTTACAGTTTAGTGAATTACTAGTGACAGTCTGTTAAAGCTGCAATAGAGATCAGTAGTAAATCGGTAATATTGACATAAGTAGTGATATTTAACACAGTTGCACAAAAGAATAATAAGATATTGCACATAATAAAATAATAAGCCACGTAATAAGAAGGATTTAAACCTGATAAGAAACTGCACAATGAAGTAGCAACAGGGTATTGTACAAATTATTGTGTGTGTGTCTGACAGGGGGTGGAGTTATAGAGTCTGATGGGTGGGTGTGTGACAGGGGGGGGGGGAGTTATAGAGTCTGATGGGTGGGTGTGTGATGGGGGAGGAGTTATAGAGTCTGAAGAGTGCGTGACAGGGGGAGGGGTTATAGAGTC
>JBBJLR010000139.1:7642542-7656683 GCA_037577145.1 Brachypetersius gabonensis | reverse complement strand
TATATATATAATTTCTACTGTACCATCCTTCAGAACAGGGTCAGGGATTAATATCTAAAATGTAGTGAGTGCAGTTTTTCATTTTGGGCTCTGAAGGTTAAGAAAAGCTGGTTTTGATTCAAATTATTGTCAAAAACAAGCCTCAGAACTGAATGAAGCATTGAAATCTCTGCACAGTTTTGTGTGACTTTTGCTATTAGTACAAGGAATAAAGGAACATTTGAATATACTCAAGAGATTCTACAGGAAAGTGGCATGGCATGATTGTGTTGAGTGTGGATGGGGCTCAAAACACATTAAAATATACATATATCTGTTGGGGTTATTTTTTCCCATTTTTTATATAGATAAAATCTGAAAAATGCCTCATTTCTGCCTTTAGTGTCTTGCCCTAAGTGCTTAATGTACTTAACGGGGCAGATAAAAGGGTGATAAATCAAAAATAAAATTTTGTGTACGGTTTGACTTACATAATGGCTGTAAGTGATATCGGATATACATAAAACTAGACATTAGTACTGGCGTCATAGTTATGTGAATTCAGATAGTAAGTAATGGATGTATATAATTATGACATATAGAAAATTAATCTCCACATCATCAAAGTTCACACGCAGCAGGAAAAGGAAACAAAAAACGTTTTCATGGCAACTGTTCAGTCTTGTGTCAGCAGGGCTCTAATACGATCACATTTCAGTGTCCCGGTGAAATTGAACACTCTGCTAAGTCAGTGGGCTCGCAGGTCCAGGAAAGCTACTGAGCCGGGCATGGTGCTGGCCCAGTTAAATTGAATCTGGCTTTCTGAAATGGAATTAGCGCAGCTGCACTAGGCAACAAGTGAGGAAGTCCATGTACAGTACAATAAATGTACAGTTGGAACCAAAAGACGGGGCCACAAAAGTAGAAATGGTTTATATTTGCACTTTTTCATTTAAAATCTCATACTCAAATTCAAGATTCAAGATGTTTTATTTGTCACATGCATAGTTACACAAGAACAACATGCAGTGAAATGTATCCTGAACCGCTCCTTTTATGTGCAAACATTACAAAAATAAGTACAGTAACCCCCCCTCTAAAATAAACCCACTGGGTTTATTTTAGAAACCCTCTACAGTTTCTAAAATACAAAAATGAAAAGTAAAACAGCTTAAACAAGGAGCAACACAAGTTTGATGTAAAACATAACCTAGCACCTAAACTAATTAAAAGTTAAGGTACATAACACTCTCTTTCTGCTGGCAAAGTATATGTACTGTACCTTCTAAACTCAATTAAGGTGCACATTTTTAGCTTAAACCACATTGTTTGTACCTTTTGGATAATATATTGTAAAATGTACCAAAATGTAAGTTTGCCTTACTTTTAATACCTGAGCACCTTTCAGAGAATGGTTCTTCAAAGAAGTTCGTTTGTAAATGAGAAGAACCATCACATAATAAAGAATCTACATCTGGAACGTCCCAGTTTGAGCTCCTGCATGTTTCGATTGCAAACCTGAAAAGGCTGGACTCTGATTAAATATCTACACTGATTAAACCACACTGATTACACTGAAGGGGAGTCTAAGCCAAGAACCACTGAGGCGTAGTGGAACCACTCGTCTGAGCCAAGAATTGTTTATTTTAAAGAGCATAGAGCATGAAGTTTATGTAACGACCTGACATTGCTCCTCTGTTTCCCTCCTCCAGTTTGTCGAAGTGGAAGGACAGATCACATCGCTGGTGGATCTGTATCCATCCTTCCTACGGAAGGGTTACCGTCGAGAAATCTTTATAGCTATAGTATGCTTTGTGAGCTACCTGTTGGGACTTACCATGGTCACTGAGGTACGTACTGGAAATAAAAACATTCCTTATTTTGAAGCATAATATGAAACAAGACAATTAACACACCACTCTTTAATGGCAACGATTAACCATCACTGGGGCAACTGGTGGCCTAATGGTTAGGGAGTTGCCCCTGCGATCAGAAGGTTGTGGGTTCGAATCACAGGACTGCTAGTGGCTAGTTCCTTGCTCCCCGGGTGCTGTGTTCCTGGCTGCCCATTGCGTCACTTTGTGAATGGGTTAAATGGGTTAAATACAGATAAGAATTTCACATTGTTTACACTGTGTGCTGTGGTGTGTTCACGTATGACAGAATGTTCACTTCACTTCCCTTCACTCCACTGACCTAAAGGGCTTTATTATTTCACTTCATCACCGTTTGGTTGTTCCATTTCCTTGAAACAATTAACCCTTAGAACACGAGCAGAACAAATGGTAAATCATCAATATACGGCTAAACGCCTCCTTATATGGAAGTTCCCCCGGTTTGTGTTGGTGCTCGAGGTGTCAGACAGCTTTGTTTATTTTTCCTGTGTCACGTAGAACCAAATCTACTACGATTTAAAAACCACTACTGGGGGTTAAAAAGCGGCATCACAAGCAAATGAACACAAAGAACAAAAATGAACAAGGTCTCTGCACCCTGGAGAACTTTTAAATTGTCTCCGCCCACAAGTGGGTGGGGAAAACCCCCAGAGGGAGGGGCTCCAGAGAGCGGCTGCGCGGTGAGACTATTGGAGAACAAACACCAGTTCTAGACTGTTTTACACTGTTTATATTTACTGAAATTAGAGTTTACTGAATCACTGATTTCAGTAAATATAAACGGCGTAAAACAGTCTAGAACCGGTGTTTACCCTCAGAAGTTTTCTAAGGGTTGAAGTATAAGTTCAGGGTGGAATTCTTCTCCGCCACCTATCTGAACATCATCTGAGCGTGACTGTTGGACACTCACTTAGGGCTATTATTAGAGTCAAAGATATATTGTACATCCACCGAACCTTCAAACTTTACAAGTAGGAATAGCTTCGCATTGGTACTCTGGTAGCTCCCTGGTCTTTATCTCTCCTGCCAAGCCTTTTTATGGTTATACAGCCCTGCTGTTCCCAAAGAGGAAACTTGATGCTATACTAGGAGATCCGGCCCGGACTTATAATGTGACGCACGTTTCCAGTCCTTCTTTTTAACGTCGCGTCTGACCACTAAATCCTAAAAGTGGAAAAAAGTGTCACAGGTTTATGCAGGTCTGGTCTCCCAGAGGCCTATTTTTAAGCCTTGATGTGTCTCATGTAGGTCGGTACCACCTCAGAGAGGGGAGGGGGAGGGGCCTTAGGCCCCTCCCCCTCCCTTCTCTGAGATGGTACCGGCCTAGACTGCTTTGCATTATCTCTACTTTTCTTATTTGTACTAATAAAGCTATTTTTCTCTTTCCAGGGTGGCATGTATGTGTTTCAACTCTTTGACTACTATGCAGCCAGTGGTGTGTGCCTTTTGTGGGTTGCATTCTTTGAATGTATTGCTGTAGCCTGGGTTTATGGTAAGTGGCTGAAGATTCATGGTTCTATATTTGTCACATACACAGTTATACAGTAGTGAAATTGGCCCCTAAGTCGAGCCTGTGCAAAAACATAAAGCTATCAAATCATTCAAACAGCATTAAAGAAATATTACATTACCAAATGTAACAGAACAGAAAATCTCTTTAAACGCAGTACAGATTTAGTAATATGCGTATTTGTCAATATCTCTGTCAGTGAGAATCGCTTTATTATTAAGGCGAAAGCAGTCACCGTTGCGAAATATTTGATATTTGGGCCGGGCTTTGTTGAAACAGAGCGTTAGTCAGGCAGAGTAAACATTTGAATAGTCAATCTTTGTTTCTTACTGTTTGCCATGTTCTCAGAAGGAAAGGGAGCAATCGTTTGTCGTTTTGTTCTTTTAATTCAAGTTGTGGAGGAGATGTCGCCTAATATTACAATTTGTCGTAGGCTAGACAGCCTGAATTTGCATCGCAGTACAGTCAGGCCACAAGCACACACACTTTTTGCATGCTTTATGTACCTTGCACCCATGATATCGGTAACATGGGCCCATCCAGCGTGCGTTTATAGGATCTGTGACTCATGTCATTGTGTGTTTTCTTGAGCGCAGTTATGTAATGCGACCAAACTGACTCTTTTTTTTTTTTTTTTTCCTCTGTTCAGGCGCTGATAATTTCTATGATGCAGTCGAGGACATGATTGGCTACAGACCAAATCCCTGGATGAAGTGGTGCTGGACTGTAATCACGCCTTTACTATGTGTGGTGGGTATTTTTTCCTCCTTTGTTTTGAGTTCAGAATGCCAAAATGCAAAAAGTTTTCTCAGAATTTGCATGACTCAACGCTTGAGAAAAACGTCAACATCAAATACCTCAAAAGACATTTGACACGGTTCTAGCCCTCATCGTTCTCTCCTGCTCCTCCTCCTCCTCCTCCAACTAAAGTCCAGCAGCAAAACTACAGCGCTGGTGGACTTTTCCGCTTTGGATTTGCTGCGAAAATCCGACTTTCTGCTTGCTGCAGTGCTGAGGTCCAGATGGAGTGGCCATCTGCCTGCTAGCTAAGGATGAATGGGGAGTCGAGGATGGGCATGAGATTAGTTTCTGTGGGAGCAGGAATGCAGTCCGTCCGTCACACCCCCCCCTGAAAGAGTGCCACCTACAGTGTAAAAGAAAAGGGAATTGTTTATTCATCCCATTTCTCCCTTTAAAGGTCAAAACGGCCCTTTATCTGTTAGAAAGGGTAAACTTTTCTCGCACATATATATTACGATACAGTGGTGTCCTTAGTGTTCTCTCCTTAGTGTTGAGACATTCAGTGCTGCTGATTAGTTGAGCACTCCTTTGGATGCCAGACCATGTTTGTGTCTTTAAAAGAGCACGCCAACATTTTTCGGCCTTGAATCTGCCGAAGTACCTGCTCATCGGCTTCCATTGTGTCCTTCATGTCAGGGGTTTCTGTTCTTGCACTTAGAACAATGGAATTGTTGTCCGTGGCAACCGACTAACTGCACCAGATTTAATTGAAATGGGACCTAATGGGTCAGGTAAAGTCACATTCTTAAAACTACATCCGAAAAAGAATACGAATCAGAAAACTTTATTAATCCCGGGGGAAATTGCTTACGCAACAACACTATGCTACACACAGAAATGCTTGGTGTAATATCTAGAAGTACAGCACTTTGCAACTTATTATTTACAAAGATTCTTATTATTATAAGTAACACAGCTGAGTGAAAAAATATTGACACAAATGGTGGCTTGGAATAAGTTATTGCACTTTTAGAAAATTGCACTTTTAGAAAAGTAGTAATTCAGTACTATTAAGTAGTGAAAAGTAATATTGACCAAGTAGTAATATTGCACATAAGGACTATTGCACATAAGATATTGCAAGTAATTAAGTGATATAGAAATTAAGTTTGTGATCAAAAGAAAATAAATAAATTACTTGCTGGCTCTTAACAAGCAGTTTATGGTTCAGGATGGCTGAACTTGTGGCCACATTCTCAAGCTAATCAGTTTTAATTAAACCACAAAAGTCACATGTCTTTTTATAGAACTGAGCTTTAGTGTCTCTGTTCATGAACTCAGCAAAAATGATTGTTTCTCTGCCTCGACGCCCAGTGTTCTGCTCTCTCTCCCCATGCATTACGGAGGCGACTCGACCACAAAAAGTGTTTTTTAATTGATCAATACTGATCAACCGAACAAAAATTTGCACTACAGTCCCTGCAGTTTTCCAGTATTAACAGATGTTTCGACCTTTTAAACCGTGCCAGTAGGAGGAGAGGCACCACATTCCAACTATTAAAGAATATTATTAATAATACAAATAAAACTTAAGAAGAACAATGGTGTGATTGCAGCCTGACGGACTAAACACATTTTGGCCAATTATATATTTTGAAAATGATGTCAACATTCTCCTAACCTCTTCTACAGGGATGTTTCATCTTCTCCTTGGTCAAATACAAGCCTTTGACGTACAACAAAGTCTACGAGTACCCTGATTGGTCTATTGGAGTCGGGTGGACCCTTGCCCTCGCCTCCATGATTTGCATACCAATGGTGGTTGTGATAAAGATCATCCAGTCTGACGGACCTCTCATTGAGGTGAGCTTCTTCATGTATTTGAACAACACATATATGCAAATACCATTACTGTATTACCCTCTATGTTAAAGACTATACTAAGCGCAAAGGAGCTTATGTGCTATGCTTTAATCCTTAGAGCTAGAGCTAATGTATAATGACCCTTTTTGTCTTCGACCATAAAATTTACATCTTCCTCCCGGCTCAACTGCCTCATTTAGGTGCATGCAAATCACTTCTAAACTCTCACATGTTCGGCACTAATGGCTCCGACGCTGCCACTTTTCTGTCCCTCCAGTTTCCTAGTTTTAACTCTCCTTTGCTCTTTGACTTCAGTATGGATTAAGGAAGGGAAATAATATAAATCTCAACCCAAAATAGAGACATAGCAACAGTTGCAAATCCATTGTAGATGTTACCACATTCCCCGCAGCATAAATAGATTGCGCAACAGAAGGAAGCGATTGTGGAACAGATGAGATGGTGCAACACAAAACATGCCTCGATGCGGCAGCTCAGTTTCACTCTGCACCTTTAATTACTGTCCAGTTTAGTAAATCTGTAGCTTGTTGTACAAGCCGTGCTGAAACGCAAGTGTGAAAGGTGCAGCGAACCATGAGATAAAACAGAGAATGGAAGTTTGGTGATGATAAAACCACCAAACAACCACACTTTGCTTTCAAAGCTGAATGAGAGAAGCAGTTCGTCAGTGCCATAGGAGTCACATGACAAATTCCGAAGGACTGTTAAAGTTGTTACTCTGTTTGATCAAATTGTTTTTGTATCAAGATGAGTCCTGCGCCCTTATCTAGCTGTTTTCTCTGCACTATTTTGCCACACTGCTGCCAATTTATACCAGGTTTGAAGAGGCAAATCATCCAAAACTACCCACTAAAACTTCAGAAAATGCATATATGTGTAAGGGTTAAGGGGGTTATGTGGGTGGACGGCCGGTAGGTTCATGTGTGTCGGATGAAATGTTAAAGAAGATCACCTGTGTTTAATTTGGGGGAGGTGATTGGAGGGACTCAGTTAAGAACAAGTATTTAAGTTCAGTTTAGGTGGATCAGTATTGTCGGTCCACCGATATGCAAAGCCTTTAGTGTGCTCCTCCTTAGTTCTTTTTGTTTAAAGAGTTTATGTTGGCCATCGTGCCGTTTCTTTTCTGTAAAAATATAAAGTTGAACTTGAAAATGGAAGCCTGCCTGAAGGCCTGCTCTTCTTGGGGTAAAGGGGAGAAATGTAACAATATGATCCAGTATTCCAGTATTGTTGCTTTCCACAAGTGACTTCTGATGCTACATTGGCACAGTTTTTTGGACCTTGTAACAAACTGCACAACTTTGCACCAAATTGCACATTTTTAGAGCGTATACAATATTTACAGTTTATTTATTTGTGTATAGCTGAGATGGCAAAAAAGTTCACTTTGACTTGATCCATAAAGGACATTTGTAGGCTTGGATGCTACTTTTGTGGGGCAGAATGTGAGACGTTGAACGCACATAAGGCTTAAAACCTCTGCCCCTCTGTCATCTTCTTATGTATCTGACCGGAAATCTTTTATTTTTTTGCAGAGGATTAAGGCGGTGGCGGCCCCAGTGCGGGGCGGGGCGAGTTCGTGTCCCCAAGAGTACCGTCCGAAGAACCCCGAGCTGGCGAATCCTCTGGACCCCAACGGGAACAATGGCTTGATCAAGCCCACCCACACTATTGTAGAAACCATGATGTGAGCGCTCTCTATGAGAGAATTCAATATGCTTTCCATTTATATATATATATAAATATATATATATGAATAAATATATATATATATATAGTCGTAGGACCAGGTTTACATATCTCCGTATCTGCACTAGGAGTCCTTTTTTTTTTTTGTTTTCTACAGAGGAAGTTACATTTGTTTTTATCTGTCTCTGCTTTTAATATTTTTATCATTTTATGTTGTTATTATATTACTATTATTATTGTTGTCGATGTAATTAGAGGGAATACTCAAATTCTCAAATCGTACAACAATAGCTCAAAAAGGTTTTTTTTATATTAAGGTAAATAATGGCATTGCATTGTTTTTATTGGAGTGGACACAAAAAAGGCAACCCATTTAGTCATGTATGTGGAATGTGACACATGTAAACACGTATACTACCAGCCAAAAGTTTGGACACACCTTCTCATTCAAAGTTTTTTCTTAGTTTTTATTATTTTCTACACTGTAGATTTTTATATAAAGCAAACAAAATGATGAAGGAACACCTGGAATTATGCAGTAAACAAAAACGAGTCAAACAAACCAGAATCTGTTCTGTAATAAGGGAAAGATGGACTGTTGTTTTTTTACTTATTTAAGTGGTTCTTGCCACAATGTGCAGTAGAACCGTAGTGGAACAGGATCACTAACTGTGGACCAACCCGACTCACAACTGATGATCCCAAACACATTAAGAAGGAGAGAAACTCCACTAATGAACTCTTGATGAAGAAGTTCCTGGTCAATTCCTCATGAATCTGAGTGAAAAAATGCCAATAGTGTACAAAGCTGTCATCAGAGCAACAGGTGATGTTTATAATATTAATCTACAATGCAGCCAATAATGAAAACTAGGGAAATCGTTGCATGAGGAGGTGTGTTCAAACTTTTGACTGGTAATGTAAACGTGTTTTCGTATTTTAAAAGTGATATTAGCGTATCCAGAGTGAACGCCTCTCGCGTCCTCGCCCGCAGTATTTTGAATATTTTTTTTGTGGATGTGATCTCGTGTGGTAAGATGAGTTTATCTGTCGTCTTGCAGTCGTGTTTATTAGTCGAGTCGACCCCGAGCCCAAGCATCCAAACTATAACTGGGCTTTTCAAACTACAGCATTATGTTGAACAGTTGCATCGAGGACACTAGCATTCTCGTTTCCAGTGCAAGTCTGACACACTGAATCCGCCTTTGCACTTAATGCAACGCTTCAACGTGCTTTTTCAAGCGGTCACACTAATCCTTACCATCACTGTATCTCTTGAATCACGTTGGAGGAACCACTAGAAACGGAAACATACTGCAGATGCTAACGCAAGCCTATCAGGTTTTCTGACTGCACAGTAAGTCAAAGGACTTTGGAAGAAATTGATCGAAGTGATGACAGAGCAGATCCACTCCTACCCACACTCCTACCCACCTTTCAACACTCCTAAACACCATTCAGAAGCACCACACAGTTCACGTCATGTACTCCTTCATAATACAGGCCCATCTAGTCTCTTGACACATTCTGGTCTGGAGTGTTGAAATGTGAAATTTGATTTCGTCCCCAAATTTTAAGCTATATCCGTTGAAAAGTGCATATATATTTTTTTTTTTTTGTGAAACACCTTCTAGAAGGGCAGAGTTTATAAGGCTTCACCACATCCACAGAGCTCCATTCATGACAACTGGCTCAAACCTATAGAATACATGTATGGAAGTTGCAAAATGGACTCCCGTTGGACTTATGCAGGTCTGTGCCAGTAGTCAGGAAGGTCTTATGTAGGTGTTTTCTAGCACTTACTAATGCCGCCCTCCAGAAAAGTGTTTTGTTTTTTTAAATCATTGTATCATATTCAACGCATTGTTTTGTTTTCACGTTTTGCCTTTTGTATTCAACATTTCAAGACTGTATTTGATTTCTGTCATTAATTATCGATTATTTTTTTCATAGGACAGAATTTCATTTACAACTGTTAATCGCAAGAAAAGCTTGCTGCAAATTGTAATGTGCAATACTTTGTAGAACGATATGCATTGTTCCTTGTTCTTTTTCGAAATGATGGTACTTTTAAAAGCGATAAAATCAAGGCAGGCACATCAGGGGCCAATTTAACACACAAGTCACTTGAACTAACTAACTAACTCCCAAAAAATCTTCAAATTCAAATTTACTGAAAACGACTCACAGAACTGACTGTTTTTTAATTAGACGTGAAATGACGAAGGAAGCCGCTGTTAAGAACAGTTTCTGTCACTGTTCTGATTGAAGACCGGCCTGGCCTCGAAGTTACATAACAAAACGTAGCCAAACGACTTCATCTGGACATTATTGGAGCGGGGGGGGTGTTTTATTTGTAATATTTTAGTGGTGCTTTGTTAAAAATGTTCCAATCTTTTGAAAAAGAAAACTAGAAACTGTGAACGCTGAGAGGCCCTGTTGTTTTCCACAGCGTTGCAGAACCAGAGCACCGGTCTCAGGGTTATAATAGTGGCACAGACCCCCAGCAACAGAGGCTTGACTGAATTGCATCGTAGAGTACCTTTTAGAACTTTGTATTTTTTAAGGAAGTGTTTTTAATCCATGAGATAACTTTAAAAAAAAAGTACTAAAAAAAATCACTAATGTTTTTCTTTGTTGTAATTCCTGAGGATGACCTGTAAGCAAAAAAAAGTGTATTTAAAAAGATTTTGGAGTACCTAAAAAAAAAACCTTTTTTATTTCTTAATAAACATTTATTTTTGAAAAAGCCTTCTGCTTTCGAGCATTGCCAGCACCGTCACCTCCTCGTGCACTTAAGTGTGGGCGATCTGCTTCGGGCCGTCTCTTTAAAATGACCCAACAACAATGCTGGCCGAAAGCCCGGGTATTCGAACACACGCACGGCTTCCCAAAATAACGGACCGGGCTGAGGCAGTGGAAAAGCGGGCACGCACTGAACAGAGGGAGATATAAATATAAACGTGCCTCCCCATTCTTTTGGAGAGGTTACCGGGGTCACTGAAATCTCAACTCGTCCCGAACAGCTGAGCCCACGGTCCGGCCTGTTCCTGCCCAGCAGCTGCCGGTGCCGAGTGGCCATTAAGAATGGAACAGATCGCACCCCAGGGATAAAGTACAGGCACGCTGTCCAGTAGAACATGGAAAAATCCACAAAACTTCCCAGGCTCAGCTTTCGACAGGGAGAAGAATGTCTTTCTCAAGACAGATGTGACTCAAGACGAGCCAGATTCCCACCGGAGGCGGATTATATACTGTCCGTAGCGAAGCTTATTGTTATAAATATCCAGCCCCGAGCGGCGTGAGGCCGCAGTAATGATAACCATCCTCTTGGCCCACGCTGTACGGCCCCGATTAGGCCCTGAAGATAAGCCAGAGGCTCAGGATCCAGTTACCCACCGTCCAGGTTTACTGCAGTCTGCTTAATGAGGCATTTTAAGAGGCTTTAACTTCATCCCAGACTAATTTACACAAACGATGAAAAGTGGCTCAGAATTCTGTTTCTGAGGCCCCGGATGCAGTTATGTCGTTTTAGCACTGAAGGCAGTGTTACACTCTTAAAAACTCTTTAAAGTCCTAAATAGGTTTGGAAAAAATGAATGGGTAGACTGGAAATGCTCAGAGTATTTTACTGACTGAAGTTTACATCTTTAAAGAAAAACAGGTTTACTTGTTTTAGAACAAATTATTTTAGCCAAAGCAGGAAAAATTTGTTTTCAATTCAAAGTTGATTCAAACTTGACATAAATTTATTTGCTTAGCAAATAAGAGGAAACCAACTCGGTCAAAGTAAACTCAGTTTACCGAACCAAGAACGCAAAAACATTTAAACAGACTCTGACGTTGCTTAGCAGTGTATAAACTCTAGTAGGCAACAGTTAGCATGGTCTAGAAAAAATGCTATTTGGTGTCTAATTTGGCTTTCATTTACTGTTAGCAGCATTAGCATGATGGAGCTGTTCCTTTAAAGAAAAGGTTCAAGGGTGTAGAGCCCCGGTTTAGTCCCACACATCAAAGCATCAACACTCTCCATGTTTTTTTTTCTTAGATGTTCTACATAGCATTCCACCGTAAAGTCCTGAGTGAAACCATATTAGCTTATCGCTTAACTTCTCCAATGCTCAGCCTAATGCCTGCCTGTGTTTCAGAAGGTCCATTCATGGAGAAGATGAAGCATAACTGGCTTGCATCAAATAATCAATACTCCTATAGAAGCGTCCTGAGCTTTTCTGCTGGCCTTTGATTTCAATGAGATTTGAAAACATGATCCTCATTTCTCCCTGTCTGCAGTTCCCACTAACACACCATCATACCATTATACTGTATCTCTTCTATGTCACAACTATTTACAATGCATATTTTATTTTTATTTGACAAATAAAACATATTTTAGTATGTGCTTTGGTAGAAAATACCTGTAATTTGGCAAATTTGTGAATAAAAAGATTTTGAATACAAAGTTGTCTTGTTTTTTCTTGTAGATTTAAACAATTCTATAATCTACATTTTCTTGTAGATGTAGATTATAGAATTGTTTTTTTTGTTTTATAACACATAGATTCCTTCAAAACCTGAATATTTGACATCACACTCTCAGTAAACATCCCTTTGGTCTCCTAGTGAGAAAGTTTGTGTTTTCCTCCCAAATGACCTCAGTGTTGTTTCCCCTAAACTGTTGACTCTGGCGGATCACGTGACACCTGACCGAGGATTGGGCGCGACGCTTTATGAGGTCGGTCAGATGACCCGTAACTCACGTTTTGTCAGCCTAGGCCTTATCAGTGGAAAACTACTGGCAGCGACCAAGTAATAAATGGCTGGATCAGACTTTTTCGAGGTGGGATGGGTCCTGATTTTTACCCTTTGTCCCAACAAGAGGCACGTGACTGAGTTCTGAACTACAAAAGTGCAATAACATTCGTCTACTTCGTAACTGCGCATTTAGAAACATGACCTCGCCTTATGATCTCATCAAAAGCACTTTCTTTTTTCGAGTGCAGAGATTACCCGGGCTAATCCTGTTATGATCTCACCGACAGGCAAACAGCTCTTGGGTCACTTGGACCAGAAGATTCTTTTTCTTTCATCCTGGATCTTCGTTCAGCCTTTAGCTGGCAGAGGAGCAGCATCAGCTTTGTGGGTTTGTGCGAGGCGAAATTGAGGAAGCTGTTTTTTCTGTTCCTGTCCAGTGTTTTTCCACTTGTTTTCACCATTTCTTCTGCAACAGCTCCACTATTTCTTCTCACTTGAAGCTGCTCGAGGTCCCATATATTGCCTGATCATCCGAATTCCTGGCCTTTGAGACTGGAAGTGGTGGAAAGTGGTTAAATTCTCTGCAACTACACATATATAAGCGCATTTGAGGACTGGGCTATTCATTATAATAGTAATTAAGTAATCTGTCTTTGAGTATTTTTCAATCGAGTTAAAAAATTAAAATACAGTCGTATGCAAACATTTGAACATTGATAGTTCAGTTGCACATTTTGTTGCCTTTCTAAGTAGAAATAAATAACTTTTTTCTGCAATTTCTCGCAAAATATTAAATGTGTCATGACTTTTGCACACATTTTATGTTTTAGCACAAATTGTGCATCAATCTGTGCAGTACTGCACTGCCTATTGAGGATATGAACAATCAGTAAAACAAAACCTTTGCGCATGAGTCAATGTGAGTATTGCAAGCTTGTTTTAGAACACATGGCAGTAAAGTGAAAGGTTTCTGCTTTTATTTCTTACATTTGCGAGCAAAAATGGTGCTGTATTTTGTGCACTGTTAGAAGCAAGTGGCAAAAAATAGACTCAAAGCTTTGTCTTGCCACTTGTATTATTGTATTATTGTATCTTGTTGTATTAGACAAGTCAAAATAAGACTGACTGGGACAAGGCCGCTTGTTGTGACTTCTCAGTTCCAAGTTCGGACGATGCGATCTTGGATTATTCTCTGCAAACATAATGAGGGTCGCTCAGAACTAAATGTAACTCTACACTTGTAATCTTTAATGCTGTCGTAACCGCAGCACACGTGATGCTTCAGGAGTGCACTTTATACAGCTGTTGTGCATTATTCATGTGTAGCATGCCTGCAATGCCATGAGTAGCTGCACTTCGCTTAACATGCAGGCCAGTGGCGTCACCTGATTTGGCTTGTCCCCATCCATCACGTTATACCAGGGGAGGAGGTGAGTGCTGACAGAGAGGTGGTCTGGCTGGGGAAATAACTCAGAGAGGCTCACGGAAGAACTTTCCATGAAAATACTATTGATGTAATAAAACATCAGATCTTCAATGAATTAAAAAATAAAATAAATTATGAGATTTTATACAATTAATATATAATTTAGGTATACACACACACACACACACACATATACACTCACCTAAAGGATTATTAGGAACACCATACTAATACGGTGTTTGACCCCCTTTCGCCTTCAGAACTG
>JBBJLR010000139.1:7610252-7624437 GCA_037577145.1 Brachypetersius gabonensis | reverse complement strand
AGTAACTTTGGTTCTACGTGACACAGGAACACCAAACAAAGCTCAGCATGACGTCTGACACCTCGAGCACCAACACACACCTGGGAAACTTCCATATAAGGAGCTGTTTGGCTGTATGACAGTGATTTACCATCTGATGCGCTGCCAGCAAGGATTCGCAGCGCTCATTTTCTATGGGTAAATTCACACCATCTTGTTCTGCTGGAAGGGATTTAACCACAGCCTGATCTACACCCCAGCAAATAAAACCAAAAACAAACATATTCCAAACACCAACACCTGATGAGGTCAGACTCTGTTCAATCCCAATGACGATCAATATTCCAGCAAGAGGGCAAACACTAACCAGGGAGGTCATGTGATTCATCTGAGAACTCATGAGTTGCAGGGCCTCGTGCACAGTAAGAATTAAAGAAGGGCCTTGAGATGTCAATAAGAATAAAAATAAGCTATGCAGTGGAGTGGATGCGGGAAATTACAATGTATGAATCCATTACACTCCCATTTCTTTGTTAAGTATAAAATATTGTCCTCTTCCAAACTGAATACTGAATCCCCTCATGCTAGTGATGCTAGTTACATGATTTAGCCCCACTGAAATGTTTCTGAATCATCTTCAGAATCATCCGCGCAGAACACGAGAAGCTGATTTGAATCACTCGCGTTTCTCAAATGATCATTTCATTAAGACGCCGTTAAACTCAGCAACAGCAGATGAACCAGCATTAATGTGATAATCAATAGGGAAGTGAATCTCGGTTTTCCATGACCAACCCCGGAGAAATTAAACATGCAATTTAGCTGAAACTGCCATGGGCAGTTTGAGGCATCCTCATAGAAGGAACCCATTGATTCTGCACTGATTAGCTTCCATTGGTGCATTTCCTTGATTAAGGTTGATTATGCCCTTTTTGAAACTCTTATCAGCCAGTGTTCATCGCATTTAAACCTCTGCCCGAAGATTTGGAGCTCTAACCTTGACCCTTCCAACTAAACCTTGCGAGCTAGTTCAGTCCGTATTGTGCACCAAGCTTTTTTTAAGTGTAGCACAGCATGCTATATCAAGTATAGCTGTTCAGTGAAGTCAGAGTTGAGATGACACATTTTGAAACACCTCTGAAGCTGGAAAAGGTTTGTCCAAACTGATGGTACAGTAAGTTTTGCCACTGCATAGCATATTCAAGAGCATGAGCTCTGAGGAGAAAAAATAAAAACTTTTGAGAGGCGGGATGAGGCAGAATGCGAATTTCTATGGAAACACAAGATGGTGTTCACAATGCAGAGCTTTGTATTTAGCATCTTCTGTCAAGCAAACGCTGAGGAAATGGAAATCAGCTCTAATCTCTTGGCTTGCTGAGGTTTACTGCTAAACTCCACTCAAAATGCAAGCTTGCCACCCACTCCAAACACGCTGGCTAAATCTAGGCCAGCAGGAGAAGAACTGCATGCAGAGCACAAATCCAATTAATAATTCCATGCAAAATAAGAAAATCAGGTGATGGAAAATAAATCAAATGCTAAGAAAAGATGCATGGGGTCTGTCTTGTATCCTTTCGCTCTCCAACATCCATCTCTTTTCTTTGGAGAAGCACTGAACCTCCCCCTCCACCCCTGAAAGCAACACTTCTGAGCAACAGCTTAAATAACATCAGGTTCAAAATCACCTCCTTCTGAGAAATTAACCTGGGTACCCAGCCAATCTCAGAGAAGGACGGAGGCTGCACTCTTTCCGTAATGAGGCCGCATGATAAGGCCCCTCCGCCACGGCCAGCGCTTCGTGCTCGGTGTGGGAGGAAGCAGCATGCTGTGCCCAGTCCTGCCTCAGTGCAGAGGCTATCAGCTGTCACAGTTAATGGATAAAGTCTGTTGGGTAATGATAGGCCCAAGGTGAGTGTCACAGATGCAGTCCCAGGGACTCCGATATTGATCTATGATGAGCAGAACTGAACCTGATTATAAAGGACCAGGGGAGTCAGAGAGAAAATTACAAAGTTCCTTCCTTAGTTTAGTTGCTTGGCCTCGAGCCACTGCTTGCTACACTTCGAGACATTGCTTGATTAGAAAATGACCCCTGCCTTTTTTTTAAATGACCTCTTGATTTTTTTATTGCTACAGAACAGATTCATAAAGTGCAACGCAGCCAATGTTTCATTTAACACAGAAAAGATTAAACATCTAGGGTCAATTATACTGATGTTCTTCCCATGCTGGTTATCACACACAACACAATAAGCTTCGAATAGCAATAACATCGTTTACAAAGTACTTGTCAATGTAGTCAACAGAGCATGGCAAGAAGCAGCACGGGGTAAATGTTAAAATAAAGCTTGAAATACTTTTCAGTATTTCCAAATGGGTTCTCAAAATCACTCCTAAAAGCAGTAAAAGCATTAATAGTTTGTTTGTCTGACAGAACAGGAATGTCCACCAAGCGCTTTCACCAGTTTATCTAAATTATAATTGGATAACAATTTAACTCAATGTATTTTTAATAATAAATTATTATTAAATTTGCTTAATTTGAAAAGGAAAAAAGAGTTGATTCTTCCACTTGAAGCGATTATGGACTGTGGATTGGAGGCACAGTTCTTGAATAAACATCACTACATTACATGTTTGAGGACCTTCAAGCCACCTACTGCAAATATACCATCCAGCAATTCTGAGACATCGCTGCTCTTTTAGCTTCAGTGGAAAGCAGTTTGTTGTGCTCTTCGTTAGTGCAGTGAGATGAAAGCCTGGCACAAATTTAGGATGCATAAGATGAACACTAGTGGTGGCACAGAGGGTAGCACTGTCACCTCACAGCAAGAGGGTCCTAGTTTGATGGAAACCTAAGTGGGTTTCTGTTGAATGCTCACAGCCCAAAGGCTTGTGTCAGGTGAATTGGAAATGAAAAACTGCTCTAGATTTGACTGTATGTGTTTCTGGGTTTCTCTTCTGCAGTGGACTGGTGCTCAGTCTAGGATGTTTCTCTGCCTTTCACCCAGCCTTTCACCCAGTGACTTCTGGGATAGACTCCTCCAACCCTGATTAGGTTGCAGGCTTGGACAACGAATGAATGATGACAATAAGCGCTGATCAACAAACAAACACATTTTTTCTCTCCTGTGTGTTTTTATTCAGTTCATTGTTCCTTTAATTTCACCAAGAGTAATCAAAAGGTAGTTACTGATCTCCAATGTGTTCCAATGTGTTGCCAAAGATAGATAAAAAACACAAGAACATTCTCTTGAGGAGACTAATGGTGATGGTGAGGTTTAGCAGTGAGGTTTAGCAGTTACTGAAAAGATGTTTTGAGTGCGTTAAATCGTCAGCAGCCTTCAGCTGAAAGGATCCCACCAATTAGAAAACTCACAAAAGAGAGGGAAAAGAGAAAAAATATATATATTCTACGATATTATATTTACAGACGTTTTTATCCAGAACTGCAGTCTCCCTGGAGCAACTTGGGGTTGAGGGTCATGTTCAGGAACCCAGTGGTGGTGCTGAAGGTAGGATTCGAACCCATGACCTCTTGGTCCAGAGGCAAGCATCCTACCCACTACGTCTCCACCACCATGAACAGTTGGTGAAGCAGAAAGAGTTTCTAAAGCTTCAAATTAATCTCACATTTCCCTCTGTAATGGCACAAAACAGGGCAGCCAATCATTGAAGATGTCATTTACATACAGTATATCAGTATAAAGGCACACTAAACCCAGCCTGGTTCAATCTTAGAGATAAAGACAGGTTGTAAAACGGTCAGGTACAAATTAATGACTGCTTGTGGTGCATAAAACCATGAAAATGTGGTAAGGGGACCTCAAAAATGCAACATTTGGAGCCTTTAAAAATTAAATAGATGCTTGGGTCAAAAACAGCAGTGACCCTTCAAAGCCAAAATGAAAAATATGTTCAAATGTTTACAACAATTTAGAGATCACCCTTTCCTGACAGACACACTAGAATCTCTACTGACCTCCGGTGGACAACAAAAACAGTAAAGGAAAAGAAACTGGGATGGAAATACATGCACAAGGCTACCACTGATGGCAAAAATGATGGTTGCTTTTTTTATCATAAAGACGCCAATGTGAAGGCAATGTGGGTTCAACACTTATTTGGCTTCTCAAAAGATACTGAAACAAAACTCAAAGGAAAGTCGCCAGATCGTATTACTTTTTAGTGTCTTTTACAGCATGTGATGTGGTTTTTCATTGCAGTTGTCTTACGTTTTGGTCAAGATAACTGGGCAGCAAAGTGGCTCTGTGGGTTTCCTCCCACAGACCAAAGTCATCAGGAGGACTGAGGAGACTGAGGAGATGCTGAAGTGCCCCTAGTTGTGAGTGTGTATGTGGATGTCTGGGTTTGCAGGTATTCTTTGATTTCTTTTACTCTTTTATTTTTCACTTATTTTACTATTTTTATGCTTAATAGTCGTGTCTATTCACAGAAAGGCAACTGGTGGACTGGTGGTTGCCCCTGCAGTCAGAAGGCCATAGATTTGAATCCAAGGACTGTCAATGGCACTACTGAGGTACCCTTGAGCAAGGAACCTTTCCCACATGCTGCTCCAGGGGCACCATTGTTGGCAGCCCACTGCTTTACTCAGGTGAACTTGTTAAATGCAGAGGACTCAGGTAATTTTCTCTGGAATCAATATAGTATATATATTAATAATTTTAATAATAAAGCACATTGAGTAATATTTGTGTATAATAATGGTCTAAATAAATAAACTTGACTTTGTTTATGTGTCTGCCCAGTAATGGACTGGGATGTCCATAGTGTTGGAACACTCCAGTGATGTTTGTCTCACTTTCACTTTACTAAAAAATAATGGTGTTAGAAAGGGTTCACTGATGTGACAAATGTCTTAGGCAGCTGTGAAAATAATTTTTAAATAATTTTTACATAATTTTAAAAAACTGTTTAGATGAGCTGTATTTCTTTCACATTAATGTTACTAAATATACTAAATAAAAATAAACAGAATAAACACCAAAACCACTCTACAGTAAATAGTGGTGTTATGTTCAGTATATCAGTGAGTTCTTGGTGAAGTTCAGTATTACTGTAGTTTCATCAGAAACCTGGTTTCGACTCCATCAGTCCTTCATTAAATTAAATCAGGAGCTGCTGATGGAGTTTCACAATTCAAACAATGGCTGGAGGAACCGAGGAGGAACCTGGAAGCGAACCTGTGTTCTCCTCAGACAATATTAACCACTTTTACAAACTTAACAAATCCTGATACTTTAAGTGCTTTCTTGCTTGTTTGTTTTTATTCTAATGTTCACTTTACAGGCGGAAAGACACTTTATCACACGCTGAGAAACTATTTGCACAGGTGCCTAAGACTAAGTTCTGAGGGTCAACTCCGGTTCTAGACTGTTTTACACTGTTTATATTTACTGAAATCAGAGTTTACTGATACACTCAGTAGTTTACTGATACACTCAGCTATGCTGTTAGTTTCTGACGGTCCGTGAGAGAACCATTACTGTTCTTCATTCTTGAATTCTTTGTAATATTCTACACAAACATCTGCTACTGCTTTTCCAAAAACAATCCCTTCTTCTTTCCTGTTTGTCTGCCTCACTCCTTCATTCACTCCTCCGAATCTTTCCTGCATTTGTCCCCACGCTGCGAACAGACTCTACGCCCCCTGACGCAACACCACGCAACAGCAATTAAACATCAACCCCTCTCTCGCCTCCATCCCCGCACGCAGTCGTTTCTCAGAAAACCATCAAATATTAATAAGTTAATTCCATACAACTGATGACAAATCACAAGGTTTAGGCTCAGGACTGGAAAGAGGAGACGAAAAGCAATCAACCCACATTTCCCACCTCGACCCATATTTGTCACCGTGGCTTATTGAATTCTCTGACAAATGGGGAACATCAGAGCAGGCATAGTCCGCGCTAAAAAGCACGATGACTTATAGGGAATGAATCACAGTGCTTTGATGTGTTCTTCTAGCTGCTAAATCTTTATAGCACTGCACACATTTCTTACAGGATTTAATGTTACACACAAAGGAAATGCAATCCGGGAAGAAATGAAACACTGTTCAACAGCCACAGCAATTCATTTACACTGAACAGGTGTGTCAAAGTATAGTACACCCATAAATCATGTACTGGTGGATTCAAGAGATGGTTAACAGGCTTCAAAGCCCTCGCTGTTTATTCATCTTTCCTTTTTCCTTTTGTTTCTTTCTTTTGACACAGTTGCACACTGAAGGTTCCACATAATTTAAGCACTCTTACAATTTTCTTACAGTGAAGGATCTCAAAGGAAACTGTAGATGTTAGAAGCACTTAGATGTTGCTTTTGTTAGTTTGCTGCTCATTGATCTATCCATGCCTCCAATTAGTACTGTCTAATATAGCCTGTGTAACGCTTGTGCTAAGTTGTGTTTGACTGAAAGGGCTATAACTGTGGAATGTATCTGAACATACAGCACACGAGCAGCTGGGCTTAGTCCATCCATCCATCCAAACAGAAAGGACCCTCAGCTGTTCCTGCTGGGAACATTTTTGTCCACACACCCTCTCACAACCCCTTTTTAGGACCATTCTCTGTAAACCCTGGAGATCAGCAGTTTCTGGAACACTCACATCAGACCTTCTGGCATCAGCAACCAATGTCACTTCAACCCCATTTCTTCCCCATTCTGATGCGCGGTTTAAACTTCAGTAACTTCTCTTCACCATGTCTAAATGCCTAAATGCACTATGTTGCTGCCATGTGATTGGCTGATTAGCTAGTTGTGTTAACAAGCAATAGAATAGGTATCTATGTACATAAAATACAAGTATAACATAATATATGTGACCCGTTCTGCCGAAATGAGCCGGAAGTCGGCGTTCTATTTATTTAGATATGGGCCGACTATGTTGAAAAACATCAAATATATAGATGTTTCTTTTTTGGTCTTATATGAAAGAAAAGGTCTTCAAAATGAATCTCCCAAGTTTCGTCATGGAAATAATTGTTGTAAAATAATAGTTGCAGCTCTCAAATCTTACAAAAAAATAAATTATTGAATTATTATTTAAGTATTATTTAAGTATTTAATAAAAAATTTTAAATAATTGATGCTTCAGTCTGATTTAATATATGTTTCTAAGTATCTAAATGCCTGCAGTAAAATGTTGTTGTTGAATACTGGGTGCATCTCTTTGGATGCAATGGATTTCAACAAAGATATCAACAAAAAACTGACAAAAACTTTAAATGCGATTTTCTCGTTTTTTCAGTTGGAAAATGGTTAATTTATTTTTTTTTAAATAGTTTTAAAAGGTGACATGCCTTCTCCCTTCCCCTCTGAAAAAAGAAAGTGCGTGCTGAAAAAATTACAGGGTATAGCGAATCTCGACAACAGCCGCGCTCCTCGACAGAGTGCTGAGTGGCGACTGGAAACTGTTCTGCAAGCAATAGTGATGAGTGTGAGACAGTCTTCTAAAAAAGACCACTGTCTAGATGAAGGGGTGCTAAATGATTACCATATTTAATCTTCTCCAAAAACAACTGTGAAAACTGATACAAACCTTGTGGGATTGATAAAGGTTTCTGGTTCTGATTATCTTCTTGCCACACTGACAGAAAAAACAGATAAAGTGATTTAACCAAAATAAAAAAAGTGTACTGAAGGCCTGATATCTCCTACCAAATCTGGAAGGTCCTGAAGATACTGCCCGGGGAACTCGCTGGAACCTTATTTGAAACTAGCCAGGACTGCACCTGATCTCTTTCTCATTATGTTAATCTTGTCCTTGTTAGACACTCGATCCAATGTGCAAAGAGTTGCTTTCCTATTCCCAGTAATTGTGAGATGGAATGTGCCAGAATGTCCCACTTTTCTGTGTAAACTGGTCCGTTCCAATTCTCTCTTTGGATCTGAACACCTTAGCTTAGCAAATCTCTTTATCTGAAATTAGAAAGTGTAAAGAGGACATTTTTGTGAACACAGCACAGCACAGAGTGTAATTAATGTGAAGTTCTCTGTATTTAACCCATTTACCTCATTCACTGAGTGAAGCAGGGGGCTGCCATGAATGAGGGGCTCCTGTGGAGCAGTGCGTGGAGTTGTACCTTACTCATAGGAACCTCAGTGGTGCCACTAGCAGTCCTTGGATTCAACCCTTCTGATCACAGGGGCAACTCCCTAACCACCAGGCCACTAGAAGTGGTGCTTTCAAGTGAAGGTCCTGGTGACCACCACAACTGTGTTATAGCAATTAGCTTTTGAGCTGCTTAAAAGGCCACTGAGTCAAGACACATAGACAGTTCTTTATTGATAATAAAGAGATTTTTTTAAACATCAATCCAACAACATTCTTTAACAAGTCTTCTCTATATACTGTTACACCAAACAGCCAAAAGGCAAAGGATGCTTTGCTTCGTCCTTCGCATTATGTGACTTAACACTCTCCTTGCTCTTTGATTTGGGGTTTTATAGCATCAGGTCAAATGAAACGACTACAGCCTTCCAACAATGGAGGGCATGAGTCAGCATTTTACTCTCTAGTTCGCTCTAGTTTGAGTTTGGTCTTGGAGAAAAGTTGTTAATGACATCACATGGCGTTTTGTAAAAGTGTGAGTACGTTCTGTGGCCTAAGAAAATGAGGGACAGGGTAATTGCACAGCGATGAATATTCAAACTAGGGGTAATTAAGAGCAGATAAGACTCCATTGCTTCCATGTTAATCAGTTTCTATACCAGCCTGTACAATATACAGCATGAAAAGAGCGCCTCAAGGCCTTGAATATACAAAATAATCGTAACGAGGCAGTCAAGGAAGGAGATGGAGGGAGAGAGATAGAGAGAAAGTGGGGGAAAAAGCATGTGCTCTGACCTAATTTCACTTCACACAAGCTGTATACGGCTAGTTAGGACAGAATTATACAGTCAAGCACTTGCAAATGAGTCTAGCCTATATTCAGAACTGGTAAGAGATGACATGCACCTACCATCGTTTCTCAAGATGCTTGACAACTGCTTCCCCGGTTCCATGTTTACCCGTCAGATAAAAAAGAAATGAAAGACTCGACATTAAAGTCTCCCTGTATTCGAAAATGTGCTCAAAAGCGTTTTTACTTTTGGTGTGACTGATAAGAAAAAATTGGGAGAGGGGAGAAAAGTAAGCAAAAGATAATCAGTTTGCCTTCACTTTCCAGTTGCTACAAACACTTGTCGTTTCGTATTTGCTGTAATCTCTCTTCCAAACTCTCCCCGCAAATCTCAGAGACATCCCTCATCTCTCCCAAGCATGGCCCACCACCATCTCCTCCATAGAAGAAGGAAAATTCTTCTGCTGAGACCAACAACGTGACACACTTTAGAATGAGGATGAATGTGGAGACACATGACAAATGTGTCTTCCTCTCTCTTTCTCTCTGTTTGTTGCGTTATAAAATATTCAATATGCAGGAACCCTGCAAAGAGCCTCCTTCACTATGGAGCGAGCTTGTTTGAACAGTAAATGAAAGAAGCGTGGTCTCGGCTCTGCCCTCCTACAGAACCAGACCCAGACTACGAACCTGCATCTGAGGAAACTACAAAGAGTCATCGTCACACTCGTGCCATGTCTAATGTGGGTCAGCTCTGACTCTTTCACCAAATTTACAAGGAGCTCAATCCAAACCAATACTCCGAGGGACATGAATGACACTATACTGTACTAAATGAGATATACTAACAAATCGACACCCAAGTCTTGTCCTACCTTAGAGTTGTGGGCCATCGAATGTTAAACACTCCTATTTCTGTATGTTGATGGAATCCAAAACCTCATCACGATCCATTTTTCATATCATTCATGGCATATTATGAATGCTAAAACACAAACGAAGTACTGTGGTTGCTCTGTGTTAAGAATCAGGGAAAAACATCTTTATACTTCGTTAAAAGTAGCTTGTGCTGTTATGAGTGAACAGCTAGACTTCTCCCCATATTGTTCAAATGTTTGCTGTTAATACTGCATTTTAATTGAGGGACAGAAATGTCGTTATTTTATCAGATATATACTTCAGAAAAACACCTTTAACAATCCTTATTACCTATATTTATTTTGCCAAAATAAACATATGGTAATGTTGGTAATGGACAGGGGTTGTGATAATCACCCTCCTTTTAAAATACTTCTTTATGTCGTAGTGGTATGTGAAAAAAAATCATTATCCTGTTGGTATGAACGCATAAACCCCCTAACGCTTCCCGTATCTATGTTTTAAAAGTGATACAAAGGAAAGGGCTCAAACAGAAGTGCCAGAGTTCCCAACCTTTAAAAAAAAACCTTTTTATGAGGTTTGAGAACAGCTCCTCGCCTCCCTGGGGGATCTTTGGGAAGAGATTCAGAGGGGATATATTTAGCACCCTCTTCGAGAGTTATAGCTGATCATTTCAACCCTGTTTCTCACTCGTCACACAGACCTGCTACAAGTTAGAAGACATGGAGGCACTTTGGCACCCATTTTTAGCCTCTGGTTAGCCGTAGCATCTTCTATTTTAATTCAGACTGAGCTCTTCTCTTACTGGCAATTTGGAAGCATTTGTTGCCGTTAAACACAGCCCATGCCACGAAGAGCTATCATCGAGTCCGGCACTGTGTAATATCGGCACGACAGCCGCCTAATCAGCAAAGGAACGATTAGAAACTCGCAGACATGTTTTGAACATATCAGGCTTCATGTCTTGTGCAGTATATCAGAAGGGAAACTAGAGCACCAGTGAAATCCCTGTATTTTTGCTTCTGTAAGGAAAACACTGCAATGACAGACAAACGTGGAGCTAATTTTGATGGGGCAGTTTCACAGGTCCGTGATGGACAGTCCATACCTGTAAGATCCAACATGAAAACTGCACGGCACCTCCAGGAGCCTCTAGTTCAAGAAGAAACGTTCCTCAACCCTTTATTCTACAATTACCAATATATGGACATAGTGAGCACTGAAAGACTGCAATTTGGAAACTCTGAAGGCTTTTTAGATCTGTTTACAATGACCAGGTTTCTCAAGCACCACCCAGATGCACTTGATGCTGTTATATATACTCACACAGCTCATTATTAGTGACACCTAATTACACATTGCTGCTCATAATTATACACTGTCATTGGAGTAGAAGGCAACCTCTCCCAGGAATAAAAGTGAAAAGCTCATTAAACAGTTTGCGAGCCCCAGGGACCACTGAATATGTTAAACCTGCTTCTGAATTGTTCAAAATAAAACGCCAGCTGTGACACGGTGTAATCTACTCAAGAGCTATTTGGAATTATGAATAAAAGCGCTGATTGCAATGCAGTGATTTATTTGTCTATACACTGTGGCACACCAGGGTGTCTTATGTTTGGTAGCATCACTGGTCATGGTCATTTAGATACGATTAGGTGTGAAGAACATGAGAATGGGGGCATGCAAGAAAAAGGTCTCTTGCAGTGGAAAATGGCACGAAAATGGGAATCCACATGAACATGACATGAAATCTTAAGTCCTGGTCAAAAACGCAACTTTGTAAAAGCCAGTTTAAGGCGAAGATTAGGTGAAGATTAGGCTTATTTTAACTTAATCAAGAAATAGAAGTGCATCTGATCTTTGCAAAGATAAGAAGAGGTCTCAAACGTGAAATGACTAAAGACGATTGATGAATTTGTCTACCAGAACCCTCCGACCACCAGCGATGTTGCTCGTCTCTGAACATCTGCTCATAGAAGTTAATCCAGGAGCACATATGGGAGTAACTTGAGCAACTTCAAGAGAGAGATTCTAACGCTCTCAATGATAATCATGATAATGTCAAATCACGGCTGTCAAAAAACATTCAGAAAACGGACTGATCTGGACTAGATCAGCTTCTCGGGATACTTGAATAAATCTGGAATCTCCTCATGCAGTCTGGACTGATCGTACAGACACAGAAAAAGATAAAAGAACTTCAGCCATTGTACTTCACTCTCTCCAACAGGCTGAACTGCGATAAAGCCGAATCATAAACCTCATCAAATATTTAAACGTTGGAGGGAAAAAAATCCATTTTTGCTGAAATCAATGAAGACGCATTAAGATAGCTGCGCTCTTCGCCGCGTTAAGTTTAAGTGTGTCACCGCAAAATTCCCTTCCAGCCTGAGGGATCAAAGAGGCTGATAATGACTGAGACCAGCCTGAGAGAGGAAGAAAGAACGAAAGAGAGAATTTTTTTCACCCTACAAGTCTTCAGACTGAACACCACAGATCACAGTTATTATTAAAACCACGCCGGAATCACAAAAAGGAGGTTAGGGTGGAGGGGGGGCGGTGGAAAAAAAAGAAGGAAGCAACACAAAAAGTAAGAGAGAGAGAAAGAGAGAGAGAGAGAGAGGGGGAAACAGAGAGACAAAGTTTGCCCAGGGTGGTCTTACCACTAATGCAGAGGCTGAGGGAGCAGAGGCTTTCCTCACAGGTCTCGGGGCTCTCAGCCTCCCACTGGAAGCCCCTCTCCCTCTTCCTGGGGGACATCCGCCGCACCACGTTCAACACCCGGTTCATTCTGTCCATCCTGCACTCCTCTTTTCTCTTCCCAGGGCACCCGATTCCTCCTTCACTTCCCCGGATTGCATTAGACGCGCTGAGTCCGCTAAACAAACGAGTGCGAGGCACAGGCGCCGGCTGCCTCGTCTTCCTTTTTTTATTTTTTCCAAGCCACGAGAGCGAAAGAGGAAGGAGGGGTAGGGGGTGCAAAAGCAAAAAAAAAAACACCTAAAATGTACCCAGCTCGCTTCCCTCTTGCTGTAAAGCTGTATCCCACTGCTTCTTGGTGATACTTTTTTTTTTATCTCCCTCCCCTCTCCCTCACTCTCTTTCGCTCTCCTCTCGTCTTCTCCATCCCTTTCATGAAAGGCCTCTCTAATCAGCAAATAATATCTTATTAGTATTGAGAGAGAGGAGGGGGACGTTGACCCCGATGTAGGAAAGGGCCAGACCAGACGCTTTGAAGTGTGTGAGTCGCTGGTAACAAGGTCCGCCAGGGCAGTTCACTGTAAAGTGTGGGACGCGCTGACAGGAGAAAACAACTGGACACTGCACTTCATCCCCTCTTAAGGAACCTACAGTCTCCGTTCTGAGAGGAAAGACATGAGAACAGTGGACAGTGAGAGTGAAGGCCACTGAGTCAAACAGGGAATCAGCATAACCTGGTCTAGACTGTCTAGAACACCGGTTCTAGACTGTTTTACACTGTTTATATTTACTGAAATCAGAGTTTACTGATACACTCTGGATTCTGAGGCTAAACTCCGGTTCTAGACTGTTTTACACCGTTTATATTTACTGAAATCAGAGTTTACTGATACACCCTTCTACACAGTTCTAAGGGTTAAGATGTAAACAAAGTCATTCAGACTGGGCTTGATGTAAAACATTCTGTTCTAAAGCAACAAACATAGGGAAATACCTGAAGCATTTCATATCTCTAAAAGCTTCCTCACAGTAATACTACACAAAATCATCAGTGTCTAATGTTTCATTAGACAAAGGTTTTATGATAAAGTTTAAGTCTAAAACACAATTGTAAACATGGTTAAGGTTTAGTGGCTCAGGTGATGTATGGACTTCACCACCACGATAAATAAAACTGTAAAATGCAATTTTCACTTCAAAGATCCCTCACGTTGTTTACATCTCAATGACTGAATACATCAGAAATGTTGAAAAATAAATTTTGAGGTAAGAAATATATGTCTTTACTAAGGGGTGGGAAAGTTAACGCGTTATTATCACGTTAACGCATTATTTACTTAATGTCGACAATTATTTTATCGCGCCTTAACGCAGGTTTTTTAAATCATTTTATTTTGAAAGTTGGTGCTTTCCCCGAAGTAACGCGAGCAGCGGCAGACTGGGACTTTCTTTACCAGGTTGGGTTTTCACATCTCTGCCTCATCTTGGGCCTTTTTGCAGAACGCACATATTGCCAGTCTGCCTCTGAACACCAGCGCGGAGCTATTTAATATTGACAAAAGTAATGGGACATCTGACCTCCGCGAAAACCAGCCGATACGTACGGCGGTCCCATTACTTTTGTCCATATAAGACACCTGACCATTACACCAAATGTGACTTTAATACTGGCTCCGCCAACATGCTTTGCTGCTGCTATAATGGCTCCGCCCCCATGCTCTGGGAACTTGTTTTTCAATAACAAGCTAGATAAAAC
>JBBJLR010000139.1:7597031-7610152 GCA_037577145.1 Brachypetersius gabonensis | reverse complement strand
TCTATGCCACAGTGTGGCCTGTCTGACTTCACTCTGAAAATATTGAAACAGTTCTTGATTGGTGCCTGTGGTTTAATTAAAAAAACACGCATTATTGCAAATTTAATATTACTCATAATTTCAAAAGGTTGATGTGACAGAAAAAAACTGAAAGCAGATCTGATATCAGCGTGAAAAACTGGTTTAGAAAAGTTTTGTCGTTGACCCGTGTAATGTATGTTTCTTTGAAAGAATTGACAAAATAGATTAAAAAGAAGGCCACTTCAACAGATCTGGATCAATCTGTGGTAGATCTAAAAACTGTATGGTATGGGGCAATGCACTTAAACCTATGCACTTAAACCTTAAAAAGAATCATCTTGCATCCCTTTCTGTAGGCATTGTGTACTCCCTCACAGACAAGTCCACCTCCTCAAACATGAAGATCGATGCTCTAACCTTCCTCCACGTTCTCTTGTCCAGCCACAGCCCAGAGGTCTTTCACCCACACATCAAAGTCATTCTGCCCCCCGTCATTCACTGTGTTGAAGACCCTTTCTATAAAATCACCTCAGAAGCCCTCCAAGTGACCCAGCAGATGGTCAAGATGATGCGACCCCTGGACAAGCAGTCCTCTTTTGATGCAAAGCCGTATGTTAAAGATGTGTTCAGCAGTACAGTGAAGAGGTTAAAAGCAGCAGATATTGACCAGGAAGTGAAGGAGAGAGCCATTTCTTGCATGGGATACATCGTCAGTCACATGGGCGATCAGCTGGCCGGAGACCTGCAACCCACCCTACAGATCTTTTTAGAAAGACTAAAGAACGAAATCACCAGGCTCACCGCGGTGAAGACCGTGTCCCTTATTGCCACGTCCCCACTTAAGATTGACTTGAGGCCTATTTTGACCGAAGGGATCCCGATTCTTGGCTCCTTCCTACGAAAGAACCAACGTGCTCTTAAGCTGAACACACTGACCGCCTTGAACATTATCATAACAAACTACAGTGACTGCCTGAAGCCTGCCATGATAGACTCCGTGTTGAACGAGTTGCCCGCTTTGATTCAGGAGAATGATATGCACGTATCCCAAGTAGCCATCACGCTTCTGACCAGCATGGCCAAAGTTTGCCCAACGTCTTTGGCCAAGATTGGAGGAACTATCTTACCTGAAATACTCCACTTGGTGCATTCTCCATTATTACAAGGAGGTGCCCTGAGCTCCATAGTTGAGTTCTTCCAGGCTCTCGTCTTGACCAAGGCCAGCAATACAGGCTACAGCGATCTCATAAAAGCCTTGACAGGTCCTTTCCACAAGGCTAAATCATCCGACTCCATGTCTGTGCACAGACAGTCTTACTACTCAGTGGCAAAGTGTGTGGCAGCCCTGTGCTCTGCATGTCCCAAGGAAGCCTCCGGAACAGTCACCAATCTCATCCAGGAGGTGAAGAACCAGAAGACATCGGAATCGGTAAGGATCCTGTCCTTCCTTTGCCTTGGGGAAGTGGGCCATTCCACTAACTTGGGAGGGCACAAGGAGCTGAAGACAGTCATCATGGAGGCCTTCAGCTCCCTTAATGAAGAAGTGAAGTCTGCAGCATCCTTTGCCCTAGGCAACATCTGCGTGGGAAATCTGGAAGAGTACCTGCCATTCCTGCTAAAGGAGATTGGTGCCCAGCCAAAGAGGCAATACCTGCTTCTCCATTCCCTGAAGGAAGTGATCAGTGCTCTGTCAGCTGATAGTCTCAAGCCTCATGTGGAGAACATCTGGACTCTGCTTTTCAAGAACTGTGAGTGCGCAGAAGAAGGCACTCGGAATGTCGTGGCTGAATGTCTTGGCAAACTCACTCTGGTAAACCCTTCTCAGCTTCTGCCCAGGCTTAAGAAGCAGTTATCTGGAGGTAAGGCGCCCCTTAACCAAAGCCAAAGTCGTATTTTTATTTTAACCCTACCTCAACCTTGTAATTGGGTCAGCATTTCTCATCTAACCCAACTGCAAACGATTTAAAGTGTGTTGGTAGATGAAATACAGTAAACATCCAAACCATGTGGTGGGATCCAAGGAACCAAGAGGAGAAACATAGGGGTTGAGATCAAACGTGAAAACTGCAGTGAATTCACAGTGCGGTCTCTGTTGTTCTAGGCTCCTCAGTTGCCCGCAGTACTATTGTGACAGCTGTGAAATTCACCATTGTAGACCACCCTGTGCCCATAGACTCACTTCTTAAGGAATGCATAGGTAAGACCTTTCTGTTTTGCGCTGCTTTAGTGGTAGTTAACTTAACATCGCAGGAAGTGTTATGATTCAGATGAAGGAACTAGATTCCCAAGTGGCACAACTGTCTAAGCGTTGGGCCCATCATTGGGAGATCACAAGTGTGACTGGGAGTTTTAGCTAGCAGGTGGGATTGGATATGACTACATAGGAATGAAAAATTGGTAAAAATAAATAAATAAATAAAACAGAACTGGATCGATTTGAAACCAAAGCTGCATGGTAACACATCTGCCATGTTCACTGTACTAGGTGATGTCCTGAAAACTATTCAAGATCCAGACCTCAATGTGCGCCGTGTAGCCCTGGTGATGTTTAACTCAGCTGCTCACAATAAACCAGGCCTGATTCGTGGCCTCCTGACCTCAGTCCTGCCTAAGCTCTACAACGAGACCCAGATCAGGAAAGACCTCATTCGTGAGGTAGCCTACACTACAGGCCTTTTTGGAATAACCTGATAAGAACATAAACACTATCTGACGTGAATTCAGATATGTGTTGTGGTTGAGTGTATATGTTATTTCAGGTAGAGATGGGTCCCTTCAAGCACACAGTGGATGATGGGCTAGATGTCCGCAAAGCTGCCTTTGAATGCATGTACACTCTCCTGGACAGCTGTCTGGATTGTCTGGACATCTTTGAATTCCTCAATCATGTGGAAGAAGGTCTGAAAGACCACTATGACATTCGAGTAAGTGTGAACATTCACAACATGGTACTATTCAGTTAATACAAGCACCCAATTCTGGTCTTTGAGATCCAACACACCTAGTTTTAAAATACCTGGATTAGATGAGCTCCATCAGGGTTGGAGTCAAACTCTTTGGTACTACTCTAAGACCAGGATTGGGCACCCCTGCATGAGTCTGCCTGATTTAAAAACAAAACTCATAAATTACTTTTATTGTAATATGGTTTCCATTTTTACAGAAATAGAAGTAATACTTTGGCAGCTCATTTTCTTAGCATTTTTTTATAAATGCAACAGTTAATTTTTTTTATTTTGAATTTGTGTGAACAGGACATGTCTTAGGTTCTGTCAAATACTAACAGCCACATGGTAAACTTGACATTAAAAGTGATGGATTGCTCCAAATCTTGAAAATATCTTTACTTTTCCATATAGCCCAGATTTTCTTACCAGATCTGACCTGTAGAACTGCTTAATGTATTTCCATTTTAAGCATCATTAAGCAGAACTGCTCATTAACTAACATCTAATAGACATTGTGTTAGAAAATTTGATTAAATGCATTCTTAAAATATCTTGTACATCTTTCAGATGTTAACCTTCATAATGCTGGCCAGGCTTGCCTCTTTGTGTCCGTCCGCTGTGGTGCAGAGGTTGGAAAGGCTGGTGGATCCTCTCAAAGCTACCTGCACCACAAAGGTAAGGACAGACCCAAAAACCCAGAAACATGTTTTAATTCCACGCTTTTAACCAGAGTCAAACTCTCCCACCTGACCTTAATTCAGCTCACTTATAGCTGCAAACATTAGTAAAACGAATTGGCTTAACCAGTTTTCTGAATGTTCAGGTGAAGGCTGGCTCAGTGAAGCAGGAGTTTGAGAAGCAAGAGGAACTGAGGCGTTCGGCGATGCGAGCAGTGGCAGCACTTCTGTCCATCAGCGACGTGGAGAAGAGCCCAGTCATGGCAGACTTCGTCAACCAGATCAGAACGAACACAGAGATGGCTACCATCTTTGAAAGCGTTCAGGGAGACCCCATTTCAGGAGCCGTGGAATCTATGGACATGAGCTAGTTATGAATTATGCACTACCCCATGGCAAACGTCAACGACGGTGGACTTCTGTATTTCTTTAAAGGTAGATATACTGCAGCTACGATTAAAAGATTATGCGCCATTCTCTTCAAAACTCCTCACTGGCTACATCAGTATGACTGTCTCACGACTGCCCTGGACCAGTAATTACATGTTAGAAGAGCAGCCCTGCCCTGTATCCTAAAAACTGGTATTCTAGTCAAAGTGTTAAGTCCTAAGATTTTACAAAGAAATCAAATAAGCAAAAACATGGATAACATTAACTTTATTGAAAAGACAACGCTGGCCAGATTATTCGTTCTCCTCGCTGCGGAGTCTGGCGTTGGGATTCGTGACCTTGATGGCCAGTTGAGCCGCTCGCTCCACAATCAGCTTCCTGTTCTTTGAGGACACGTTGTGAGCGATTTCTGCACAGTAGCTCCTGTGAAGAAAAGAGCAAGATGCTGGTTCAATGAAACTGCCCCGGAGTTCCCTCTTAGGAACCCCATTTCAATGAACCATTCAATAAAGCAAAAACGAGGACGTCTCTCAATCCCCAACCTGAATCCACAGATCTTATCCTCCTCACAGCTACGTAATCAGTTCCTACTAATGACTTGTCGCAGATTATCTTCCACTTCTTAGCTATGGGGAAAGCTAGAAGTGGAATGGGTATCTCCTCTGCTGAAATCTCTCTCCACATTAAATACCTGCCAAGAATAGTGAACCTGGCAGGTACAATTCTGGAGAACAACTGTAGGCTGAGCAAAGCTTTTGCATTTCAGGACAAATTAATTAAATTAAAACACTGACACTGGAGTGACTTTCCTCTAAATCAGGGGTCTCAAACCTGTCCAGAAAGGGCCGCTGTGGGTGCAGGTTTTCGTTCCAATCAAGCAGGAGGCACACCTGATCCCACCTCTGTAATCAGTTGGTCTTGGTTTTCAGTTACTCAGGTCTAGCTTCTTCTTGGTTGGAATGAAAACCTGCACCAACAGCGGCCCTTTATAGACAGGTTTGAGACGCCTGCTCTAAATAAACAACAAAATCTACAAGTTCACAGAAACAACAAGAGAACAGGTCATTTCAACTAGGGGCTGCAATTAACATGAATCATGGCAATGTCACCACACTTAAGCATATTACAGATTACGTTACAGATAAGTTGGACAAGCTTAAAGGGTTTAACATTTTGGTAGGACTGAGCACATCGCAGGGTGTAAAACTAAGGTTTTACTGGAATCATGATTTGGTGTCTACTTAGTGTATCATTAAAGTGATCTTTGAATGTTGTGATTTTTGCTTTATGGTGGGCTGCATATTATCAGCTATACACCACCGACCCTAAAGCTTTTTATATGGTTTAAAACAAAACCATATCTTAATCTTTGATTATCTTAATCAAAGCATTAAGATAACTTAACGTATCCAAACCTCCTGCAATGCAAAAAACTGTAAATGTGACTCATTAAAACTGACTCAATAAAACTGCACTCCCTGTAATCCTAACAGGTCAAGCATTTGACAGCCGATAAATACATATGATAAACTAGATGCCAAGACATTGTTCTATTGAAATTCAGCCATCTGAATATTTCTGTGGTAAAATATGAAACAATCACCTCCCTATTGAACATTCCCCAATAACACACTCAGACGGTGGACATTCCCAGCACAGTGCATAACCAACGCGTGTGCACTCTTACAGACATCACTGGGTTATGATAATCCCAGGAGAACAACTATCCATATTCTTACTTGTTGCTCATCAGGAGAACCTCAAGCTCTTTGACATTGTGGACCAGGAACTTCTTGAATCCTGTGGGCAGCATGTGCTTGGTCTTCTTGTTGCTACCATAACCGATGTTTGGCATCAACATCTGCCCCTTAAAGCGCCTGCGGACCCTGTTGTCAATACCTCTGGGCTTCCTCCAGTTTTTCTGCCAAGATAAGAGAAAGCTAAAATGTAATCCTCAGCAAAACATCTGTCAGATTTTATTTGAGCTCCTACTCATTAATCACTTATTAAAATCAATGTATTATTTTCAATGGGATACATTTCAAACAAAAATATACAATACCAACAGGCAAGCTCTGCATTTTTAGGACAGTTATTAAAAAGCAGTAATGAGCCTAAACCTAATCTAAGTTGATCCCCCAGGTACCAGGTCATGCAGTGAAGATGAACAGAGCAAACCTTATCTTACAACAAAACATCTGGCAGGTATCCACATTTTTCAGATTTTGATCCCCCAGGTGAACAAACCGCTCCCAGAAGGAAAAAGTGAAAATGAAAAGGTCAAACCTTACCCTGATCTTAACATAACGGTCGGACTGATGTCTGATGAACTTCTTGGTTCTTTTCTTTACAATGGTGGGCTTGGTGAGGGGTCTTAGGGCTGGCATGGTTGCTGAGGACACACATTAAAAAGCACTTTCTAAAAACTTGTCTAGCAAAAGACAGCATTTAAATCACATTCATTTAAATCTGTGAAGGCGCAAGGCATGATTTGATGACACTAGACCAACTCTTGGCCAGTTTTCACAGTAACTGTAAACATAACCTTCCTGAGAACACAGATACTTGACAACTGAGACTTTCCACAGCCAACACTTCTCTACATCGAAGTACATTTCAAAGGGTGACCAGATGAATCAGCTTGTGAGATTTCGCAGCAACTACGTGGACAAAAGTATTGGGACACCTGACCATTCCAACAGGGCTTTAAGAACATTGCAAATACATAGACTTTAATATGGAATAGAATGGGTTCCTCCCCAAACTGCTTAAGCATTAAGACTGCAGTTCACTGGAAGCACGGAACCTAAATTTAGCAATTAAGAGGCGTCCTCATACGTACTTCTGCCCATACTGTGTGTGCGAGGCTGTCTGAATCAGCTACTAGCAGAGCTAGCATGAGTTTGAGAGGTAATACTCGAAATTGTCCACTTATAAAACATCTCCATGAGACATTTCTTGTTTTTCAACACACTCCATTGCACATTTAAACTGTGTTCACAGCAATGAAGTTCTCTGTTTAAAATCAGCGAAAACAGAACACAGTGCCGCTACACACCCGGTAGCCATGTCGGTCGGAGATGTTTTGGTCAAAAAATGTACATGAATCGACACCCTCGGATCAAAATACAACCCTGTGTGTAATGTCTGATCTATCTTGTGTGTAAATGTACAGGGCTGGTGTAGTAAAGCCAGTCCACGGGGAGGATGGAGGATGATTTTTTTGGGACTCACCGCTCGATCCGACCACCACACCAACACAGCGCTAGGGAAGAGGGGGAGCAGCGCAGGGCACGCCGGGAAAAACACACGCTCTCACACACAGGTTTAATAAAAGTCCCGGGATTCATGTGGAATTCATTTATTCATTTACTAATAAATCAAAGACTTACTGTTACTCAGATATTGATTCATTGTAGTATTAATTGTTTTATATATATTATGGATGCAAATATACGCAAAAAACTGGGTGTTCGTTTTAATCTATTAACGTTCTTGATCATTCATCATCCATCATTATACACTGAAATTAATTATTTGTTGTTGATTGTACGTCTGGTACAATTGTGTTGGTAAAAACACATAAATATGCAGACACACTCACCAACAACACACACAAAAGCCATTCCAGATTAAAGGCGATAGAAATCTGAGGGAATAAGAAGAGTAAAATGTCACTGGACTAAAAAAAAAGAAAAGAAAAAAGAAAAGAAAAATGAGATACCAGAGAAACAACAATTTGACAGCAGTTGATGTGTTTGGATGAAGACACAAACCTCTTATAAGTGCAGGAATTGTATTTTATTTTATTTTAAGTTCGATGTAGTCCTTTGCGGAATCGCACGGTACATAAGGACTGTGTATTCGCAGAAGCAAGGCGACAAAACTGATTTTGTTTTTACAGAGTTTTATTTTAAAATACTGTGGCATCAGAACTTAAAACAGAAAACTTAATTTATCCCCGAGAATGTTGCTTATACGGGGACTGGAGAATAATGGGAAATAAAAGAGTAAGAGAAAATACAATAATAAAATAAATAAGTCTAATGTAAGTCTAGATAGAATCTAATGATAATCATAAAAAAGTAAAATCTGAATAAAAATCTGAAAACAGTATGAATAGCAGTAATACTGCACATAAGATAACGCCGTAATTAAGACACGTAGAGGGCAGCATTGCATAGTATTGCACATAGATTGTTGGACACCACAGCAAAATAATGCACGATAGTCTTCCACACAATCATAGTTTTTTAAACCAGCAATAAATATACAGAAACGAGCAGCAGGCTGTTACACATATTGCTGTGAGCGTGTGAGGCTGAGGGGGGAGTGGTAGAGTCTTATGGTGGTGGGAAGGAAGGATTTCCTGTGGTGTTTAGTGGAGCACCTTAAGCTGCTCAGTCTGTGGCTAAAAGTACTACTCAGGTCATTCACCACACTGTGGAGTGGGTGATCTGCATTGTCCATGATAGATGATAGCAGTTTCCATGCTATCCAGTTCTTTGCCCACCACAGAGACAGCTTTCCTGATCAGGCATGAGATCTGTGGTAGAAGACTAAAATGATGCCAAAGTTTTATACGCCGTTTTTCACTATTATTCACCAAAATCGCCACCACTGATATAACTGGCATATAAATGATCATCATACAATCCGTACCATTCTATATATTGCTATGTTTTTGTGTATATACCCGGACATTTCTTTTTCATATACAGTATTTTCTTAAATCTGCACTTTTTGTAAATAGTACTATTACTCTGCACTGTTAGATGCTAACTGCATTTCATTGGTTTTTATGGCAAAATGACAATGAAGTTAAATCTCATTTAATCTAAACTAATCACCAAATCTCTCTCATCACAGCTCAACGTCACCGAATGATAATATATATATTATTATATATATTCATATCTGTAGATATTTTAGGTCCAACAAGTAAAAACTGTCAAAGCAATGAAACGCTTTGTGATTTCAAAAACCTTTATTCAACAAACAATATAAGGTACAAAACATTAATACACAAAAACACGATGTACTCATATTGAGTACATAAAAAAGAAAAAGTAGACAAAGTGCAAGTATCACTGTTTTATACACTGGGATGACATCATAAGTGTTTTGTGTTGGTTTTTTTTTTACACTTTTGAATAATATGTATATACTGTGTACGTTCCACCAAAAGTTGGTTTGGTTTTTGCCACTTATATGAATGTTACCTAATGACAAAAATAGATTTATAATATAAACATGGTTTGGCCTTAAATTTCTCTCTTTAAAAATGTATCAAGCAGGCCAATCTTTTTTTAAAAACAACTTTTTCTTTTAGTGCTTAATTGTATTCATTTCACATAAAATAGAATCCAAAATTTTACATTTACATTCAGTCAAATAAGTCGATCACTGAAGCACTGGCGATGGTCGAAGCTTCGAACATCATTCGTCAGTATCAGTCGAACATTTCAAAGACAGAATGTCAGGAAAGTCTTTTTGCGAATCAAGTAAGAAAATGCTAGATTCGGGGCAACATTCAGTCATGGAGTTTCTTACAAAAGAAGGGGGAAAAGCCAAAGGAGGTCCAGGAACGGACGACTGCAGTTTATGATGAGTCTGCCTCGATATCCTACAAAGTAAGTTGGATTGGATGATTTTAGGTACCAGCAGTTTTAGTGGGGTATTTTTCATTTCGTGCCTGGAGCGATGATACCAGATTTGCCTCCTCATCCTGTGGACATGTTCCTTAGAATCTCTAAGGCGTTTGCTCTCGTAGGACCAATCAGTATCACTTTACTGATTTTGGTGGTTGGCATCTGTAACGTGATTGGTTTGAGACAAAGGCGCCAAAGACACCCAAATGAATTAGCCCCGCCCACTCAAGCCTTCGTCAAACCGCCGTTGACACGAAGAGAGATGGACGAGGTTATGTTCACTTGTTTCCTTATTTCCTCAGAAATGACAGGAATAAACACAAATGATGAATTATCTATCGATAAGTTTCAATATATGGTCATAGTTTAAGATATTAAGTTTACTTAGATTTGGAGCTACAAATTAGCAAGGCTAGCTAGCTAAAACCTCTGAGGTAATGTTTCTTCCAAGAGATTTTTATTAACCCCAAACAAGACTTAAACCCTTTCAATAGCCCTCATTTTGTTAGTAAGTAAGGTGTAATTGTTTTTAAAAATTCGAAAGAACTCCCATTAGCTGCCCTGTAATTCGATGGCCTTCGAAGTACTTGAAAGAATATTGTTAGCTATAGTATTCTCACTATATATGGTTTGTTAATGTATTCACAGCAACCAACTATATGGAGGAATGTCGGCGGAGGAACTCCTTTCAAGAATAAACCAAGAGCTGGCTAATGAACTGTTCGGTAAGGTTAAATTGATATCTCCAATCTGTGTTGTGTTTGGTGATGCAGTCTTCTCAGTTGCCTTATTTTATGTTGCTATGCCTGCTATATACGCACTCTGTGTGCCTTCATTATATTATGGTGTTTGTTATTATTTTATTTTTAATCAATGTTATTTTTCAATTTCCGTGTGGACATAAGGTTTTGGGTCATATCGTTTCAATTAGCTGAATTAATCTATTTTCTCTTCTGTTTTGCCTTTAAGAACAAGGCGTGGCAAGGGGATGATTTCATGGACATTAAGCAGCAAAATGTTTACATCTTCTTCCCCCAAAACCTCAGGCTGAGAAATGCCCTAATTTCAATTTTAAAACTAAAGGCAAGTAAACTGTCTGTTTGATAGCAGGCACTGTATTTTTTACTGTGCATTCCCAGACTTACATTCTGTAACCATGACTTAACAGCAGTATCATATTTAGTTTCATGATCTTTCCCTCAAGCAGTCAGGTGTGGAAGCAGAGAACTTCCTTAAAAAGAAGCAGGAAAAATTAGCGGCAACACCGGAACAAGAGAGATTCATTATAAGTATTACACAGTCCTGAAAATGGAAAATAATGTGGATAGAGCCATAAACTAACTTGTATTTCATTATTTTATTAAATGTTTACAGTCGCATTTCAAGAACCTGCTCGTACCAAAGAAAATGGCAGCGCATACCAAAAAAAACATGCTGGCATGAATTAATTGTGGGAGACGATAGTTTAGTGTAAACTGTCCAGCGCCTATACTGGTTTACCTTTACATTTTCAGTAAGAGTAATGTATTAAGCTGGGTTTAAAATGAAATTAAAGTGTTTTGGGAGCATATGTTGGGCATATTTAGGGTACACTCTAAAAATAGGTATATTTTTACTGCAACACAGTAATGCGGTTTTTCACTGTATGCGGGTGCTACTGTATTTCTACATTTACTGTTCTGTATTCTAACATTTTTTGTGCAAAATCTTCCTTTTTTCTACAAATTTCCACCAGGCTACTGTAAGGTCAGCCCTGGGTGCAACGAAAATGTGGACCACTGCCTGCAAGGGAGCCGAAATTCACTGGAACCCTATCATTACCAAAGTTTGTGCCTCAGACATTTGTTTAAAATCAGTGTTTCTAATCAAATAGTTTAATTTCTGTATTTTACTTGTATATCACAATGAGTGCTTAAAACTTAAATTCACAACATAAAACATCAAATAAAGTGTTTTAACATAATATTTCATGTTATTTCAAGGTCACAGCAGAGATGCCTCATCGGCAAAGAGGAGGTAATTTGCAAAAAAAAGATTCAAAGATGCTCCAAAACAGGAGGGAGTACCTCTGAAGGTCAGGAAAGGTATTACATACATGAGTAACTTGCAAGCAATTTAAAATTATTCAAACTCCTTACAATGAAATTAAATCATCAATGTCCAGAATACAGACTTGTACAAATCCCCTAGACAATTCTGAATACATTTCCTGTTCATGCTCTGCTTCACTTTCCTGGCTTCTCATGTCATACCATAACTTCTTCTATTGTTTCCATTGTCTAGACCAGTGGTTCCCAACCTTTTTTCCTTGAAGCCCCCCTTACCTGTGTTCAAGACAAGCCAGCCCCCCCCCCCAAAAAAAAAAAACAAACAAACAAACAAACTCCTAACCATGTAGACACAAAAAATATATAAACTTTTATTTGCAAAAAAATAAAGTGGTTGTGGTCTTTGCTCTTATACACACACACACACACACAACACACACTTTTTTTGGTATTTTGGTACACTCAATGCAGACAAAATTCTGTGCACCCCCTGTGATCTCTAGCGCCCCCCTAATGGGGGCCCGGACCCCAGGTTGGGAACCACTGGTCTAGAAGACAGGAAGGACTTTAGCTTTGGTCCAACAGAATGTAGCTTGTTCTGTATTTATATCTTATGATTATGTAATATATTTAGTAATACATTTCATAATTTAGCTTCTTAAATATTGGGCACTCGTCAAGACAAGTTTTATTTTTACAATCTTAAACCTCTCAGGATCAGGTTTACAGGCATGTAAGACTGTTGAAGAAAGATGGGAGAAAAGTGGCCCTTGGCAAAGTTGATGGAGGTAAAGTGTGTTTTTACATTTTCCCTGTTGCATGGCTTACATGGCTTACATTTATGACCTTAATGACATTAAAATGCAACGTTTCTCTTTGTGAATGCCAGTGTGATGGAACTAAAGCTTTGGTTGCTCGCTTAGAAGACGTAGAACACACAGAAGAGGGACAACATGTGGTTTGGCCAGTGATGCAAACGTGTTCTCTGTAAAATCTTCATTTATCTCCCATATGTCTAGAAAAGACAGACATTGTTTTGAAAATGTGATTTGTGGATCACCCAAAGGTACTAAGTCAGACAATCCAACTACAAGTGGCATACAGGCAGCTGCCAGTGTCTCAGATGCTGATGACTCTGTTGTGGATGGGCCTAATTTCAGTGACCTGTATCTCAGAAATGTATGTATGTTTTACATTAAACTACAGGGATAGCATCTTCCTCCAGTATCTACTGCTCAAACTAGGGATGCTCCGATCAGGATTTTTGCCACCGATACCAAGTACCGATTTTTTGTCATGGTGATCAGCAGATACCAATGCCGATTCTGATGCTTCAAGTTTATATAACTGATATGTAAGCTCTCTGATCACCATTAACTTTATTTT